>OZ010589.1:45282258-45392258 GCA_963932145.1 Acanthosepion lycidas | reverse complement strand
TTCTATATTAAAAATGTTTTAAAACTTCTTTTCATTCTCAAATCTCAGTAGTTATTGGCTAAAATAATATATATATATATATATATATATATATATATATATATATATATATATATATATATATACATAACATACATGAAGTACTGAATAATTATCAGGTTGACCCATTCTTCAAAATCAGTAATTCCATATCAGAATATTGATTTTGGAAAGTGGGTCAATCTTTTCAACAACCTCTCACATGCATACAAGATGATCACCCTACCCTATTAAAAATCTCATTTTATGTAATTTTAATTTCTCTCTTTTAAATTTCTTAAGTATCATCCTATGATGCTTTATATTATTTAAAAGAGATCTATGGTTTGAATATTAAGAGTAAGGGGAGTGATAAAAGAAATATTGCCACAACTTTTTGTCCATACTATATAACTGTTGAGCTCAATGTCAAGGCATTTTTAAATTTATAAAATTTCTATTATAAGCATTTGCATATAAACTAAGGAAGATTACTCTGTAATTAACCAAACTCCAACTAAAGGGATCATTATTTCACAAGCAACATTATCATCTTTTAATATTTTTTCTTTCAATGTTGATATGATTTTCTTTTCAGATTTAGTAACAAGCACAAACCTAAAAAAGATCAGATCATTATTATCGGTGTGAGCACGAAAGTTGGCCCAATACTATTATTATTAATAATTTTTAAATTGGATTAGAAATTGCTTTATTCTTATATTAGAACATTTTAATAGTATTGCCCTAACAGAAATTTTATGATGTGCTCTTTTTGCTGTGTTGCTATAACAAATACACATAAACAGAAATTGGATCACTTTAATAGATATGTCATCAAATTGAATGTGGTATTGATTTGTCATGGATACAGTTTATTAAAATTGCTTTTAATTTCAGAATTTTTTCTTTTTACTAACTTTGCAGCTTTGAGCATTTTCTCTATTGAAAGCTTTATTGACTAAAAACAATTTTATGATAATCATTGATTTCTCTAAAACTTTCCAACAGGATTTGTTTAATTGTTCAAAATTTCTGCCAGGAATTCTGAGAATTGCCTTCATAAAAGTAGTTCATTAAAATCGAACCATCTAGATTCCAAATATTTCTTTTATTTAATTCTCAAAATTATATTATGTAAGAATCTTAAATTTTACTCATAAGTTTATAGATGTTTATTAAATTGTCTATTTAACATATTATTATTATTATTATTATTATTAGAAAGGAGTGGGTGCTGGAAACTTTTCAGCCTGACCCATTTCAGTGGACAAATATCAAAATACTGATTTTTGCTAAGTGTGCCAGGTTATAAATTTGTTATACTTGTAAAATATTATTTTATATTACCTCTATCCTATAATAATAGTTACATTTGCATACATATTACATCGACTAAATAACAACTACTATGGGACAGAAGTAATATCTTATGCTTTATATATATATATATATATATATGTTAGTTTATATTTTTATTTTTAATATTTATATAAACTGGTAAATTTTTCAGAATTTTCTATTGTTTTCCTTTTTTCTTAAATGTTCATATAAAACAAATTTTGAACACTTAAAACAAATTTTGAAACCATTGTGCCAAAGTAAATACACATTAACCTTACTTAACTATTTAAAACAATAATTTACAAATGTTCATATATATTGATTTTCCATACATGTTTAAAATCCTTCATTTCCAAGTTATGCTTATTGAATCTTCCATACTTGTTTTAAATATTGCCTTTAGAAATTTTTATCCGTTTTGACCTTCCATAACAATTTGAAACAAATTTGCAAATTTTTATGCTAATTGATATTCCATACTTGTTTAAAATCCTCCATTTTCCAAGCTATGCTTATTGAATCTTCCATTTCCAAATTATTATCTATTTTGACCTTCCATATCTATTTAAAACAAATTTACAAATTTTTATGCCTATTGATTCTTCCATACTTGTTTAAAGCATCACATTTCCAAATTACTATTGAACTATGGCTGCATTTCTTTTTGCATGATTTTTTACAATGGATGAAGGACTTTATTTCCCTTATTTGTTTTCTTGTGATTATCTAATGCATGTGTTTCTGATTTACTGTTCACCTGTTTTTCTATTTTGTGCATGTCTACAAACAGGCATGTTGTCTAATTCAGATCTTCATAAGACTTTTTCAAAATAAGCAAACATAGGTCGTTTATCTGATTTCCCCATCTTAGGGTTTACCTTGAAAATTTTAATGGAGAAATCAAATATAGTGAATACAACAATTTAACTTTCTTTCAATGCATGATTTTTTTCTTATATATTGTGTTAAGTTTTGGTTTTAACTCTTTTAGAGAATTGGTTTCATTTGATAAAACTTATTCTTGCCCTCTTAGTAATAAAATAGTTATCTCTGCTTTGCAGTCAATGGAAATGTTACTACTGAGACTATTGAAGAGAAAGAGTATGAAGAAAACCTACCTGATGGTACCCGGGTCGAACATAAGCTAATGAGGCTTTGTTCAAAAACATCAGAAGGGCCAGTTGAGGAAACTATTGAATATATAACCAGGTCTGAAGCTCCCCGAGAAGAAACGAAGGTTGAAGATTATGAAGAGGTTTTAGACGATGGCACAGTGCATCACATTAAAAAGATTAAGAAGCATTCAATTACTCATTTGCAAAAGGAGGTTGTGACTCATGGTAATGTTGAAAAGGTTTTTGAAGGTGATGTAGATGTCCCAGGAACAGAACATTTAGATACACTTGAAATCTTTGAAACACCACCTCGTTCTGAGAAAACTGTCGAGACAATTGAAGAAAAGTCACCATCTGGCAAAGTACATGAGCGTTTAGTTGTTAAAACGAGAATGGTACAAAAGGTAAAGACAAAACATGAATCTTGCGATGCTGACAATGGGAAAGTGGCCGAAGAATATGAAATTAGTGAGGTCATCCCAGGAACTGAAACGGCCTTCTATGATGACCAAGCAAGTCCTAGCAATAGTGAGAGTGAAACAGAAGGCGGTATTGAACCTCATGTCAGTGATTCTATAGAAACTTCCGAAACCTCTCTCTCCCAGGAAGCTCCCTCTTCTATGATAGTCGATCAATCTGTAGATCCTTCAGAGATGTCTCCTTGCCAGGAGACTCCCTCTTCGGTTGCTGTTGATCAGTCTGCAGAACCTTCAGAGACAATTCCCTGCTTAGAGACTCCTGATATTATGGATGCTCATTCTTCAGAGACTACTACATGCAAGGAAACTCCATCTTCTGTCATGGGTGATGAATCTCTAGAACCTTCAGGAACCTCTCCCAACCAGGAGACTTCCTCTTATATTATGGGTGATCAATCAGCAGAACCTTCAGAGAGCTCTCCATACAATGAAACTCCCTCTTCTGTCATAGGTGATGAATCTGTAGAACCTTCAGGAATATCTCTCTGCAAGGAGACTCCCTCTTCTATCATAGGCAATGAACCTGTAGAGCATTCAGAAACTACTCCCTACCAGGAGATTCCTCATTCTATTGTGGAGGATCATGCTGCAGAGCCTTCGGAGACCTCTCCCTACGAGGAGACTCCCTCTTCTGTTGATTATTCTGTAGAGCCTTCCGTGACCTCTCCCTGCAAAGAGACTCTACCTTCTATTGTGGACGATCATTCTGTAGAGCCTTCAGTAACCTCTCCCTACCAGGAGACTCCCTCTTCTGTTACAGTTGATCATTCTGCAGAGCCTTCAGAAACCTCTCATTACCAGGAGATGACTCCTACAATGATAGAACCTTCAGAGACCCCTGGAAGTGCGGAGACTTCCTCTTCTGTTATTCTCAATAATTATGTAGAACCTCCAGAGGCTGCTCCTTACCCGGAGACTCCCTCTTCTAATGTGGTCGATCATTCTATAAAACCTTTAGAGACTTCTCCCTACCAGGAGACTCCTGATCAGGTCGATCATTCTATAGAACCTTCAGAGACCTCTCCCTACCAGGAGACTCCTGTACAGGTCGATCATTCTATAGAGCCTTCAGAGACCTCTCCCTACCAGGAGACACCCACATCTGAAAGTCTAAGTGATGCTTTAACTGCTGGTGCCAATGAAGATATGTCAGAAATTCCCCAAAGAATGTCTGTGATTGAATCATCAATTGGTCACGAGTTAATACTTCCTTCAGGTAAATTACATCTGCCTTTCTCCCCCGGCAGGTGAAAGGGCAATTCACTTTTGCTCTGTCTGCTTTTATTGTGTAGGATTTTGGTGTTGGGAAGTTTACGAATTAAAACTGCAGCTAGCTTTAAGATTCACTTTTAGATATTTATTTCAGCAATTCATCAAAGGTATTTGCATATTAAAATTTCAAATATTTGATTTTTTTTTTTCTATAATGCATGCTAGGAACTACTGGATTTTCAAGCAATTTTTTCTGGGTTTTGGTGCTTAATTTCTGCTTTTTCTTCAGATTCTAAGTCAAAAGGCTTTGCATTCTGGTTAATTTGGAGATTGTTTTCATTTTATTCCGTAAATCATTTTTAGTTTATCTGCAGATCATTATAGAAAGTCTGCTTTGCTTAAATAAATTTTATCTTTGAAAAATCTTATTTATCATAATTCTTTTTAATTATACTTTATTTGCAATTATGACTTACTACTTCTATCCCATAATAGTTGTTACATTTATGATGTGTATATAAATATAGCAACTATTATGGGATAGAGGTAGTACAGTTTAATCAGTTATAAGTAATAATAGTTAACCTGTCCTGTAAAACAAAAAAATGGCAACTCTATTTAAGTAATTTTTCTGTTTTACTTATAAAATATGGAAAAGTTTATGTTGCTCTGAATTTTATTTTTATGTTCAATACTTCCTTAATATTAAACTAAAGAAATAACATTCTAATCAATACTGAATAATTGTGAAATCTTACTTATCCAGTTTAACATACCATAACATTTTACTATCTATTATTGTAGAGTGAGTGGCTATCCAACAAACAGAACTGACAAAGTTCACAATAAAAAGCAATAAAAAGAAAAAAACAGGGCTAAAAAATAATATAAAGCAAGCAAACAATATATGCCGGGCAAATTAACAGTAATAAGTCTGTTTCTGGTATCAGCTTGTAGTGTACGCTATGGGTAAGAGTACACTACAAGTCAATACTAGAAACAGTTTGAAAAATCCTGCGAATTTTAAAATTAAAATTTGTAGGTGAAAATGGTCATTTACTAAATATTATCGTAATTCCAATTGTAAAGTAAATTTGCTCTGTTTATTGTGAATAAACAAATAGCGCTCTTTTGTGAATCAGTTTTAACATATTTCAAATTCTACGTTGTGTTAATAGGACTTGCCTGGATTATACCAACAGATTACTATATATATATATATATATATATATATATATATATATATATATATAAAATGATGAGTATTCTTTTGCTATGTGAAACTTTGGAGATGGTCAATGAGATAAATTCTTTGAACATTTACTAATTCTTTACAGATTATTGTCATCCTAGTTATCGAATGAACACTTTTTTCAAAGAATTCTGCTAGCCTTAAAAATACATTAAATTCCAGTAATTGTTACATATTTTGGTGGGGTCAGTGAGTTGTTTATGATTATATATATGTATGTATGATTAATACAAATAAAATTTGCCACTTAGTTGATGTTATATTCATAAATGAACCATTTAGCAATTGTTCCATCCACTCATCAGGAGGCTTCAGCAATTGACTGCAGATTTTCTCATTTTCATTGTATATAAGAAATAAGCATTTGTTTGCATATAAAGTTATATTGGAAAGTTCCCACGCTATCTTTATTGTTCTGTTCAATAGAAATATGTATGCAGCTAATACCTGTTGGTACCCATCAAACAGAGTTAGTCTACCAATAGGATTTCATCTATTCACATTTGATTATTGCACAAGGTTTCATGTTATAATAATTAAACTGTCCTGATAATAACAGACAAATTTGAGCACCATGCCAGCATCAAATCCTGCAGGAATCTTGACAGATCTGTGACTGAGATAATTGAGATACTTTCTCTTTAGGTCAAAAACGGTTTTTTAGTGTGTGTTCAGGGTGACCAATCAGCAAAAACAACCCAAGAAAATATGGAAACTCTTTCTTGTCGACTATCACTGGACAAACCCTATTACTGTGATGGTGTATTGTCCCATGGGACAATACACCAAGCTTTGATTTGTTAATTTAGTAACACAGTAATCATGACTTCACTCCCTGGGATCGGTAGACTTAGACTCATTTGAAACAAAGTGAAATACAACTCATTAGTACTAAATAAACACAAAACAAGATATCCCTAGACATAGACAGTGGAATGAACATAATTTAATTCTGTAGATTAAATAAACAGTTCAGTAATGGTTACCTAGATTATCAAAAACTTGAAGAAGACCACAGAGTAAAACAGCCAAAATGTTATAATAAAAAAACCCCAAAGATGAAGACATTTGTCTGAATGTAAATAATAATTCCTCATCCCAGAAATTTAGACAGAAAGTAATGGTGTACTTTGCTTTTGAGGTCCAGTTCAGGAACTTTCTTGTTCCACTTCATATCTTTCCCTAATGTTAATCATCTGTTATGTGATCTTGTGAGAATTTAAATTAAAATATATTTAGATAAAATTAAAATATTTTTCCTTTATTATTTCTAATTTGCCTCTTATTGTCAGAACTTGGTCATTCTGAATAAAGGGAAATTCCAAGAGAAAGAATTTCCTGATTGAAACTAACCAAACCATCGCTGGCCTGTGTGGACACTTAATTTCCATAGATAGAATGAATATTTCTTACCACTTGCATTGTTAAAGTTCCCTTTTTGAATCCGCACAGCACACAATGTCTGATATGAGTCTGATCTAAACTAATTTTAAATGTGTAAAATCAATACAAAATTTACCCACCCTGATATTAAATAAACTTCAAAGAGGACAAAAAAAATTAGAATGTAAAAATTGTTATTTTACTGTAAATATTGAAAAAATACCCTGAAAGTGATCATGCCTAAAATGTGGCAGGACTTCCCTCCCAACATAATATATATTATCAATTTCCTATTATGTATATATTAGAGTTTAATTTTTTTTAAATTAGCTGTTAATTAATATCTTAAAGTTTATTTTATATTTCTAATGCCTTCTGCAAATGTTATTCAAATATTTTAGATACAAAAGAATTGCTGAAACAGAGAAGGGAAGAGAGAACCTCTCTACTAAGACAAATGAACTAGTAGTATTAGTACAAACAGTAATATCTTTACTTTTAGGTGAAGACATGTCAGCCATTATTATTATTATTATTAATTTTGAATTAATTTTAAAGGGATATATGTTACCAAAAGCAATCTCTACCCCCCCCCCCCAAAAAAAAAAAAAATCTGTGCTCTTAGCTTGTTACTGTAGTCTGCTAACCCAAGTTGTGATAAAAAGCAAAATTTAAGAGGGGAAAATAATTTATAATAATAATAATAGAATTTATAATAATGATGATGATAATAATCACTGAGCAACTGTTTCACTTCCCACATTTTATTAACCTTATTTTTTGTCCAGCAGAAGTCTGTGGCATCCCAATCAATTATAGTTATTTGCTAATGTATACAACCATTTTAAGTGAATTGTTTTGTACATTTCAAATAAAATAAGTAATTATGTAATATAAATAATGTCGAAAAATACTTACCAGGCACATGCTAGTGAAGTATAAAAGATATTAAGTCCAAGCTACCCCCCCCCCGGTCAGTGACTCTCCTTCAGTTTATTGTCCAGTGCTTTAGGTGTCCCCAAAACCTACTTTAAACCCCCACTTTGTTTCCCTATTCAGAAGCGACATGGGTAGACTGGAAAATAAATATACAATGTTCAAAAATTGTTATCTACAATTTTTTATGTTATCATTTGCAGAAGGACTTCATTCAAATATCTAATATTAATTAATATAATAATTTTAATATCTGAAATTAATTATTATTAATTTTATTGAAAGGAAAGTTTTGAAACTAAAAAAAAAAAAAAAATAGTAGTCATCAAAAATTTACATATTTTTTATTAAGAAAATAATTTTTGTTTAATATTTTTAATTATTCAAGTTTAACTTATTCCAATATGTACATTCTTAGCTTTGCTATTTTTTAAAAAAAAGCAACTAATATTTCATTATTTGCTTATTATTAATTTAATTAACCGCAAATATGCTATTCCATTTTTTTATTAGATTAATTGAATTATTCTCTCCAACATGGTGATATATTTTCAGCACTGATTGTTTTGTTTTTTGTTTTTTTATCTTGTAACATTTAATGATTATTTTTTTTTTTATTATACTTTATGCTACTTTTTTTTTTTTAATTTTTTGGAAGTAAGCTGAC
This sequence comes from Acanthosepion lycidas, assembly GCA_963932145.1. Taxonomy (NCBI): domain Eukaryota; kingdom Metazoa; phylum Mollusca; class Cephalopoda; order Sepiida; family Sepiidae; genus Acanthosepion; species Acanthosepion lycidas. The sequence goes on along the minus strand of OZ010589.1, from coordinate 45,383,852 downwards.
ACATTGATTAATTGAATGCAGTTTCCTTCTAATGTGGGTTTTAAATTCTTCTCTTTTGAAATCTATAGAATTCGGTCTCCCATCATCTCATCTTGATAGCCTTCTTAAAAGTGTAAAACTCGACACAGACATTTTCAGATTTTTTTTTATTATTATTATATTAGTTTTCATTGTGCACGTCTTTATACATTTTCCAAAATTTGCTTTGCCCATTTTGTGAAGTCTGTATTTTTGGCTAAAATGTTCTTTTAATTTATGTCTAATGTTTCCAATTGTGAATATGAATGTTTTTGTTGCCATGGCTTAAACTGTTTTGCATGTTTTGTCAAATTGAATTTATTAAAATCTTTTAATTTCTTTTTTTTATGCTTAGTTTTTTTTAAATTTCTTTTGTATGGATGTGAATATAATGTGCTATCTAAAAGTTTGATGAACTGCAGGCATAATATAGTTTCTCCTGAGAAAAAGAGGAATTTGATAGAAAATGATCTTTATTTTTTGATGGAGAAAGGTTTCAAATGATCAGAAAGACACAGGGAAATGAGAGACAGTGTATAATCATTTATGAACCAATCAAACTTTTAGTTAGACCTTTCTTTATTCTTTCACACTCAGTAACCCCTTGCATCTTAGTGGCTTTATTGCCTTGCTTTGGATGAAATCATTAAAATAAAAATCCTTCATCTGTATGTGTGTGCATATATATATATATATATATATATATATATATATTTTTTTTTTTTGTACACTGATTATTATGTGAAAGCCTATTGCTGCTCCCTGAAATGTTCTTTTTTTTATTTGTTTTTATTTGTTTTAATTTAAACATAAGCATGACAGTCTGTGTTTGGGATGGCAATGGCTGCTTGTAACTTACATTGTACCAAGCAGTGGCACCTGTCATTTTCATTATTATTTTCAGCCATCTCCGCTGCCACTAAGGGAAGCTCTGATATGCCTACTATAATGATCACTGAAGACAGCAGCAGTCCCTATCGAGATGATGATGATGATTATAAGAGTTTTCTGGGATTACAAAATGAAGCCACAATGCAAGAAGGTTAGATGAAAGGCCACCTTCTTCTGGCCTCCAGAGCTGACCTTCTGTAAAGAATGCATGCCTAACTGTTGCTTCTGTTATGCATTATATATATATATATATATATATATATATATATATATATAGTCTGATTATTATTTACTCTTTACCATGTTGTAATATTTCCTTTCGCACATGTTTATGCTTGTTTGTTTAGTTGGCCACATTATTACATTGGTTATATATTCACTTGACTGTGAGGAGATAACAGCTTTTAACAATCCTTTGGAAGTACAGTAAATCTTTTTTGTTAAATTTAATTCCTTTTGTGTTTTGATTCATTACCCAAAGGGAAATCTTATTATAATCTATGGACAATTTTTTTTATTTCTCCCTATAAGGCAGTTTTTTTTTTCGTATCTCTGAATAATATAATTTAAAAATGTTTTTTTTTTAACATTTGCCACACTAATTTCTTTCTAGAATTGTTCCCCCTGCCACTGCATTTTTTTTTTTTTTTTTTTTTTTTTTTTTTTGCGGGTGCAAAAATATGAACACCTAGTGTGGTTATCATCCATCTTCAACCACTTCACCATCAATATCCACTTGAAAATCATCCACTTTCAAAATTATCATTGGAGTCCTAATCAAATAAAAACTCCTGAATAAAGGCTTTATTGTAACTTAATGCAGCCATTTTTGTTTACAAAAAATTGTGAAAAAATTAACATGGCTTTAATTAATGTTACACCTCATGTAAAGACTAGAAGAATTCAAAATGGTGTTGGAAAAAGAAAGTTTAACCTTCTTCCAAAACAGTAATAGACAATTTTGAGTTTAAAATACTGAAAATAACAATTGACAAGTGTTTATTTATAGCCACCATCTCAAGGCAACAGAATGTGCCTAGAGCAGCAAAAGGAGAGAATTCTACGGTGACAATTTTCACCTGCAGTGTGGTAAAGGTTAATATTTCAAATATAAATTAATGTTTATATAATTTATAAATAATCATGATTACTGAATTACTTACTGTGAGATGCAAATTACATTTGTTTTGATTGGGCTTTGTTTCAACTGGATACTGATAATATTGAAAATTTCGCATGAAAACTAAGTAAATTATTTAAAAAAAAAAAATTAGATTAATTTAAATATATTTAGTAAATTTCAAGATTTTGAAACTTTTTCTCTTTACTGTGCAATGTGGTTGTAGGCTGTAACCTTCTCTTTATATAATTCACTCACAAATAATGTGTATGTTTTTGTAATAAATTTTTTTGTTACAGTTTTTCACCTTTTGTAATTATTTGTTCATTTTCCTAATTTTATTTACACTAAATTTTTTTTTTTTTTTTTTTTTGTATTTGTGTGGTGTGTACACATTACCATTTTGTATCTGTTGTGCAATGTTTTTAAAAATTATACAAATATATAGCAGGATTGATTAAAAATTGCACCTTTTCCCCTAACAGGTCAAATACCAGCCACCTCTGATCTCTCTCAAGAACATGAGGCAGATTCAGGTACCGTGGACACTGTAGTACTGTTCGCACATATTTGTACAGTCTGATATGCTTTCTCTGCTGTCTCACCCTCCCCTTCCAAAAATAAAAGCGAAAAATGTTGTCTTGTGTGCTATAGATACATGTTATTGATCCTTTTTTTTTTTTTTTTTTTTTTTTTTAAATACATGCTCAGTTTGAGTTGTTCTTGCTTTGTTTTTCAGAACTTTTCAGGCATGAAGTGTAAAAAAAAAAAAAAAACATCCCAGCATGATGTACATCTGTGTGTGCTGAAATTTTGTGTATATTATTCCCTTAAAATATTTTATTTGCATGATTCTCCCTACCAGCCATTTTTTTTGCCCTCACTTACTGGCAGCAGACATTGACATTCCTGTTCCTCTGTAAATAAAAGCACAAGTTAATTTCAACATTCCCACCCACAGCATTTCAAAGATTTTTTTTATTTATTTTTGTGGTGTTTTTATTGTTGCTTCTCTAACCAGATTGGCATTTGATGTACTTTTTTTTATTGAATTTTTTGCAATTGTTTCTTTTAATTATGATGATTGTGTTTTTATACCTTACTCTTGTGGGTATAATAAAATTTTAAGGAGTCTTAAATGAAAGTAAAATTTGTGAAACATTGGGAATATTCTCAAATCTATTAAATGGTTTTCTGAGGCTGAGTGAATTTGGATATAGTCTTAAAATTTTCAGTTTTGCAATTCCTGCAAAACTTTAAAGGAATTATATCTAACTACTTAAATAATAAAAAATAATGATAAATAGAAGGAAATAAAATATTTTTTTAAATATTTATATTTTAATATTTTTTATTTATTTAAAAAAATTTTTTTTTAAAATACCTGAATATGGTGAGAAGTTTTTATAAATAGATTTAGTATAGAAATAAAATTTTACTTGCGAAGTGTTTCGTCTGATGTCCTATGTAAATTTTGAAATACTCTTTGGAAAATAAGTATTAATATGATCCTAAAGGATAATAAAATTACTAATATTGATGATTAGAATACAAAGAACTGAAATTATATATATATATATATATATATATATATATATAAACCTACCTAGGTTTCACCTAAATGGACCGTCAGGGTCAAACTGGCCAGTTTGACCCTGATGATCTGTTTAGGTGAAACCTAGGTAGGTTTACCTGGCTCTTTAGGTTTATATTAGGTTTGCTCTACTTCGTGTATTGAGCACTTTACTTAGTTACTTATACATGTTTTGGAGGTTTTTTTTCTTTGGACTCTGAGCTTGAATTCTGGACGATTATTTTCACCTCAATTTCATGTTCTTGATTCTTTCTTTTTTTATTCCTCATTTTTCCTTGGGTACCGATTTGTTCTACTACAAGTTGAAATACCTAAGGTTTTTCCAAGCGAGTACTATATATATAACTGGTAGATGAGAACTACACCATTAGGAGTGAATTTCTGATCAGTCAGCTAAGTACTATATGTTATACATCCTTGGCCAATCATCTTTTTCAATTCATGACTGACTTTCCTGTAGTAGGTTGCTGTTTCTTTCTGCAGTAGACTGGTTGCCAGCCAAGGCTATCCTACTATCTAATCCATCACTGAAGGGAGAATAGATGGATTCATACCATTCTCAAGAGTATTTGCATGCAAGTGGATGTGACAAATGTGACTGGAATTCTAACTGATTTCTTATCCCAAGCCAGTATCCATTGCGCCATGCTCATTCTGAATTCCTGATACTGGATTCAAAAAATTGCTTGGTGATATCTTTCAAACAGTGAATATGAAATCAAAAGAGAAAGTAGTTGTTATCTACAGTTAACTCGATTGCAAAACTTTCATGTTCGAAACCGTTATTAAGCTAAATTACTATTTTGGAAAGATAGATTTAAAAAGAGCAAAATATAGACAAAAACATAACACATTTAAAAAAAAAACAAAAAAAACTTATGTAATATCTTGGTAATTGGTTTATATTTTACACTTTTTAAATCTAAATATTTTCAACCCTCTTATTTAAAAAAACTTATGTAATATCTAACAGGTTGGAAAAATATTTTTAAAGAAATGAATCATTTTAAATGTCTGCAACATCTGACTTATAGACAGATGTCTGGAAAGTATAAATTCACTTTCATTATCTACAAGATTGACTGTGTAGCTTTTCCTAAAGTTTTTGAGAAGAAAAGCTCAAATATTTGTTCATTGACATCTTACAGTCAAATATATTGTATAGAGTGGGGAGAGTTGTGTCTCTTCTATCATCAAATGGGCTTACAGTGCATATTAAAATATTGCAGATAATTTTGTACAATAAAGCAAGCACTAATTTTATAGCTTATTAATTGAAAGTTTTAGACAAATATTTTGCACTTCAAACAAATATAAAAAATGTAAAGCATGCTGACTGAATCAAATGGTAGTTTTCCCTACAAAGGGAGATGCATTTTCAATCCCTGCTGAAGGACACATTTTGTTTACTTATATTCTTGAATGCACTGACTGATAGATGAATTACACACTATTTAATAAATAAAAATGAAGCCTCTATTTCAAATAAGAAGTGTCCACTATAACAACATTTGAAGTAGTAACATATAAATCGTATTAATTGTACAGTATATATAATTATATGTTGTATATTGAAAAAATTTTAGTAAACTATTTTTATAATTTCCTACAACTAATGCTGTAAAAATGATAGCAGTGGGCTTCCAGGACAAAATTTGACCCTAGTGTTGGGCATGATGTTCAAACAATACTTCTGGTTATCTATACTTATTCTTAGCATTGGTTATTTTTTCTTGTGTTTTTTTTTTTTTTTTTTTTTAGGGTTGGGGGTAAGAACACACCTAATCAGTGATAAATATTTAAGACTGCCATCTAGAATTACAATCAAATATTTGGTTGAGATACTAATAATCTCAAAGGCTTGAGCCCACTTTTCCCTGCACTCTGCCCCATCACCAAATATTAAGATCAATGATGTTTGGAGAACAGTTGGTGAGTGAGCACTTGAGCAAACCATACTCCCAAAACTGTCTTACCTATCGTCAGCGTGACACTATAAATGCTTTTTTTTTTTTTAAATTTCTTTTTGTGAAAACAAAAACAAAATTTAAAAAAGGAATAACTCAACATACAACCTTTTTGCATATTATTTTATTTATAAATTGTAGGCCTGATTTTTCAAAAAAGTTTTTTTGATCAGAATGTTGTCTATTTTATTCCAATAAAAATCAGCTTGCTTGTTTTTGAAAATAGAAAAAGAAGTGAAAAGGACACATCAATTTACAGCCTTTTAGCATCACATGAACATTATAGGATTAATTCTCTACAAATTGTAAAAAAATATATATATATTTCTTCAGTTAGAGCAATTTTGCCAAATTTAAGACTCCTTCAAATCTCATAAAGCTTACTAAACTTGTATTTGGTGACACTTTTAAAAAAATGAAATCTTTGTGATATTAATTTTTATTAGCTATGCCTATCATATTAAAAAAAGTACATAAAAATAATTCAATGAAAAAGTTAGTTAATTATTTAATTTAATTACAATAAAGTGTTACAATAAACAAGTTTGGAAAGCTTGACTAATCAAAAGAGAATATTTTTTTAATATTTAATGATTTTTATTTTTTTTTAACTGAGATCAATAAATTTTAGTTCTTTTTAGCTTTATGTAGTTAACTGATTTTATAACTGGTGTATTTTTAAAATGGATTCACTTTGTTCTTATATAAGTTTCCTTTTTTTTTTTCTTTAAATCTGACAATTGATTTTTGTTGTTGTTGGTCATCTGAAAGAAAGGTTTTCATTTTTCCCTTTTTATTAACAAAGCCTAATATTTCTCTGTTAATGCTTTCACATTGGATTTTAATTACTGTAAGTAGATGATCAAGATGAGAGTAAAAGAAGATCAGTGGCTTCTATTATTCAAATGTTTGAGCAAACATCTGATACAGCATTACAAAGTTCTGCCTCAGAACTTGTGCGGGAGGTGCAGCGATCTGCACAAGCAACACTGCGGCAAGAAAGTAAAGAGTCATCAAGTAAACTTGAAAAAGATTCTTCTGAATGGGTAGTCATAGAAAACAGTGATCTTGAAGGTTATGAAGCTCAAGGATTGCCATCAGTCAGCGGCACTTATGATACACCTGATGCCAAAGTGGAGGAATGGACCAAAGTTTCTGCGGTTAAACAAAAATTTGAGGATAGAATTGAAAGTTCACGCAGTGAAGTGTCTGTTAGTAGCGAAACAATGAAATCAAAAACTAAAGTTTCCACTGTCCAAAAGCCTGACACTATCGGAAAGTCTGAAGATGATATTGAACAGCCATATGGAGTGCCTGAGCCACCAGATGCTTGCTTTAGATCACCGACAGAAGAAAGTCTTGACTTTTCAAAGAAAATTTCAGGCAAACATGCCCAATCTTATTACATGACAACCCAAGCAGATGAAGTATTCAGTTCTGATGAAGAAAGTCCAGGTAAAAAAAATGGTGAAGTTGTTGAAGAGAGAAGAGAAAGTACATCATCTCTGATAGCAAAATTTGAAGAAGTTAACAATAGGGAAAAAATATCTAAAAGGGATTCCGTTTCCTTTGACAAAGAATTTAAAGAATCACTTAAGACCAAACAGAAAGAAACTGTACTAGAGAAACATGAGGAAAAGGAAACTGTTATTCATTCAGTCAAAAAGGATGTAGAACACATAGAGAAGCTTTCTTCCCTTCAGGAGCAGACACAGGAAATGGATACATCAGAATCTGTTTCCCAATCGCAAGTCACATACTCCGTGAAAGAATTGAAACAGGCATTTTCAGAAAAATCCCAAACTGCAGAAATTAAGACCTCAGTAGATAAACAGGTGGTAAAAGAAGAGAAAAAAACAATTTCCACCTTTGACAAAAAAGAACAGATACAAGCAAAGACAGTCTTTGAGAAAAAAGATAAAGAGGAAGTTTCCTCTGAAGCAAAGTTCATTAAGGAGATAAAGCAGGACATATCTGTCAGTCAGACAGAATCCAAAAAAGAAAAAGACATTTCACCTGTCGAAAGAAAATTAGTCAAAGATGAAAAAGATGTTTCATCTCTTGATAGATCAGAGATCAAAATGAAGAGCCCAGGTATTTCACCTGTTGAGAAAAAAGAGGCCAAGTTTGAAAAGCCAGATATTTCACCTGTTGAAAAAATTGAAAAACTGGACATCTCACCTGTTCAGAAAAAGGAGATGAAGGATGAAAAGCCGGATATCTTACCAGTTGAAAGAAAAGAAACAAAGGTTGAAAAGCCAAAAATCTCACCAGTCGAGAAGGAGAGCAAGGTTGAAAAGCCAAAAATCTCACCTGTCGAGAAGAAGGAGAGCAAGGTTGAAAAGCCAAAAATCTCACCTGTCGAGAAGAAGGAGACCAAGGTTGAAAAGCCAAAAATCTCACCTGTCGAGAAGAAGGAAAGCAAGGTTGAAAAGCCCAAAATCTCACCTGTCGAGAAGAAGGAGACCAAGGTTGAAAAGCCAAAAATCTCACCTGTCGAGAAGAAGGAAAGCAAGGTTGAAAAGCCAAAAATCTCACCTGTCGAGAAGAAGGAGAGCAAGGTTGAAAAGCCAAAAATCTCACCTGTCGAGAAGAAGGAGACCAAGGTTGAAAAGCCCAAAATCTCACCTGTCGAGAAGAAGGAGACCAAGGTTGAAAAGCCCAAAATCTCACCTGTCGAGAAGAAGGAGACCAAGGTTGAAAAGCCCAAAATCTCACCTGTCGAGAAGAAGGAGACCAAGGTTGAAAAGCCAAAAATCTCACCTGTCGAGAAGGAGACCAAGGTTGAAAAGCCAGACATCTCACCTATAGAGAAAGAAGAGACAAAGCCAGATATCTCATATGTTGAGAGAAAAGAGACCAAGTTTGAAAAGCATGATATCTCACCCATTGAGAAACTTGAGAAACCAGCTGTCTCTCCTGCTGAGGCAAAAGAGACCAAGGTTGAGAAGCCAGTTGTTTCTCCTGCTCAGGCAAAGGAGACCAAGGATGAGAAGCCAGCTGTTTCTCCAGCTGAGGCAAAGGTTGAGAAGCCAGCTGTCTCTCCTGCTGAGGAAAAAGACACCAAGACTGCAAAGCCAGCCATCTCCCCTGCTGAGGCAAAAGAGACCAAGGTTGAGAAACTCGCCATCTCCCCTGCTGAGGCGAAAGAGACCAAGGTTGAGAAGCCCACCATCTCTCCCGCTGAGGCAAAAGAGACCAAGATTGAGAAGCCAGATATCTCATTTGTTGAGAGAAAAGAGACCAAGGTTGAAAAGCATGATATCTCACCCATTGAGAAAATTGAAAAACCAGCTGTCTCTCCTATTGAGGCAAAAGAGACCAAGGTTGAGAAGCCAGCCGTTTCTCCTGCTGAGGCAAAAGAGACTGAGGTTGAGAAGCCAGCCGTCTCTCCTGCTGAGGCAGAGGAGACCAAGGTTGAGAAGCCAGCCGCCTCTCCTGCTGAGGCAAAAGAGACTGAGATTGAGAAGCCAGCCGTTTCTCCTGCTGAGGCAAAAGAGACCAAGGTTGAGAAACCAGCCGTCTCTCCTGCTGAGGCAAAAGAGACCAAGGTTGAGAAGCCAGCCGTCTCTCCTGCTGAGGCAAAAGAGACCAAGGTTGAGAAGCCAGTCGTCTCTCCTATTGAGGCAAAAGAGACCAAAGTTGAGAAGCCAGCCGTCTCTCCTATTGAGGCAAAAGAGACCGAGGTTGAGAAGCCAGCCGTCTCTCCTATTGAGGCAAAAGAGACCAAGGTTGAGAAGCCAGCCGTCTCTCCTATTGAGGCAAAAGAGACTAAAGTTGAGAAGCCAGCCGTCTCTCCTGATGAGGCAAAAGAGACCAAAGTTGAGAAGCCAGCCGTCTCTCCTATTGAGGCAAAAGAGACCAAGGTTGAGAAGCCAGCCGTCTCTCCTATTGAGGCAAAAGAGACCAAGGTTGAGAAGCCAGCCGTCTCTCCTATTGAGGCAAAAGAGACCAAGGTTGAGAAGCCAGCCGTCTCTCCTATTGAGGCAAAAGAGACCAAGGTTGAGAAGCCAGCCGTCTCTCCTATTGAGGCAAAAGAGACCAAGGTTGAGAAGCCAGCCGTCTCTCCTATTGAGGCAAAAGAGACCAAGGTTGAGAAGCCAGCCGTCTCTCCTATTGAGGCAAAAGAGACCAAGGTTGAGAAGCCAGCCGTCTCTCCTATTGAGGCAAAAGAGACCAAGGTTGAGAAGCCAGCCGTCTCTCCTATTGAGGCAAAAGAGACCAAGGTTGAGAAGCCAGCCGTCTCTCCTATTGAGGCAAAAGAGACCAAGGTTGAGAAGCCAGCCGTCTCTCCTATTGAGGCAAAAGAGACCAAGGTTGAGAAGCCAGCCGTCTCTCCTATTGAGGCAAAAGAGACCAAGGTTGAGAAGCCAGCCGTCTCTCCTATTGAGGCAAAAGAGACCAAGGTTGAGAAACCAGCCGTCTCTCCTGTTGACGCAAAAGAGACCAAGGTTGAGAAGCCAGCCGTCTCTCCTATTGAGGCAAAAGACACTAAGGTTGAGAAGCCAGCCATCTCTCCTATTGAGGCAAAAGACACCAAGATTGAGAAACTAGCCGTCTCTCCTGCTGAGGCAATAGAGACCAAGGTTGAAAAGCCAGACATCTCATTTGTTGAGAGAAAAGAGACCATGCTTGAAAAACATGATATCTCACCCATTGAGAAACTTGAGAAGCCAGACGTCTCACCTATTGAGGCAAAAGAGACCAAAGTTGAGAAGCCAGCCCTCTCTCCTACTGAGGCAAAAGAGGCCAAGGTTGAGAAGCCAGCCCTCTCTCCCGCTGAGGCAAAAGAGACCAAAGTTGAGAAGCCAGCCGTCTCTCCCGCTGAGGCAAAAGAGACCAAAGTTGAGAAGCCAGCCGTCTCTCCCGCTGAGGCAAAAGAGACCAAAGTTGAGAAGCCAGCCGTCTCTCCCGCTGAGGCAAAGGAGACCAAAGTTGAGAAGCCAGCCGTCTCTCCTGCTGAGGCAAAGGAGACCAAAGTTGAGAAGCCAGCCGTCTCTCCCGCTGAGGCAAAGGAGACCAAAGTTGAGAAGCCAGCCGTCTCTCCCGCTGAGGCAAAAGAGACCAAAGTTGAGAAGCCAGCCGTCTCTCCCGCTGAGGCAAAAGAGACCAAAGTTGAGAAGCCAGCCGTCTCTCCCGCTGAGGCAAAAGAGACCAAAGTTGGGAAGCCAGCCGTCTCTCCCGCTGAGGCAAAAGAGGCCAAGGTTGAGAAGCCAGCCATCTCTCCCGCTGAGGCAAAAGAGACCAAGGTTGAGAAGCCAGCTGTCTCTCCTATTGAGGCAAAAGAGACCAAGGTTGAAAAGCCAGACATCTCATTTGTTGACAGAAAAGAGACCAAGTTTGAAAAGCGTGATATCTCGCCCATTGAGAAACTTGGAGAACCAGTTGTCTCTCCTCTTGAGGCAAAAGCAGATAAGGTTGAGAAGCCAGCTGTCTCTCCTGTTGAGGGAAAAGAGACCGAGGTTGAGAAGCCAGCCGTCTCTCCTGTTGAGGGAAAAGAGACCGAGGTTGAGAAGCCAGCCGTCTCTCCTGTTGAGGGAAAAGAGACCGAGGTTGAGAAGCCAGCCGTCTCACCTGTTGAGGGAAAAGAGACCGAGGTTGAGAAGCCAGCCGTCTCTCCTGTTGAGGGAAAAGAGACCGAGGTTGAGAAGCCAGCCGTCTCTCCTGTTGAGGGAAAAGAGACCGAGGTTGAGAAGCCAGCCGTCTCTCCTGTTGAGGGAAAAGAGACCGAGGTTGAGAAGCCAGCCGTCTCTCCTGTTGAGGGAAAAGAGACCGAGGTTGAGAAGCCAGCCGTCTCTCCTGTTGAGGGAAAAGAGACCGAGGTTGAGAAGCCAGCCGTCTCTCCTGTTGACGGAAAAGAGACCGAGGTTGAGAAGCCAGCCGTCTCTCCTGTTGAGGGAAAAGAGACCGAGGTTGAGAAGCCAGCCGTCTCTCCTGTTGAGGGAAAAGAGACCGAGGTTGAGACGTCAGCCGTCTCTCCTGCTGAGTCAAAAGAGACCAAGATTGAGACGCCAACCGTCTCTCCTGATGAGGCAAAGGAGACCAAGTTTGAGAAGCCAGCCGTCTCTCCTGCTGAGGCAAAAGAGACCAAAGTTGCAAAGCCAGCCATCTCTCCTGCTGAGGCAGAAGACACCAAGGTTCAAAAGCCAGACATCTCATTTGTTGAGAGAAAAGAGACCAAGTTTGAAAAGCATGATATCTCACCCATTGAGAAACTTGAAGAGCCAGATGTCTCTCCTCTTGAGGCAAAAGTCACCAGGGTTGAGAAGCCAGCCATCTCTCCTGCAGAGGAAAAAGAGACCAAGATTGAGAAGCTTGCAGTCTCTCCTGCTGAGGTAGAAGATACCAAATTTGAGAAGCCAGCCATTTCTCCTGCTGAGGTAAAAGACACCAAGGTTGAAAAGCCAGCTGTCTCACCTATTGAGAGGAAAGAGATCAAAGATGAAAAACTGGATGTTTCACCTTTTGATAAAGAAGGCCCTGCTGTAGATAAGTCAGACATCTCACCAGTGGTTGTTAAAGAGACTAAAGTGGAAATTCAAGAAGTTTCTTCTATTGACAGAGTATTGACCAAAGTCGAAAAACTAGTTACATCTGTAGATACTAAAATCACAACAAAAGAGACACATTTCTCATCTGTTGATGATAAATCTGTTAAAGTAGAATCTTTTTCATCTGTAGACAACCAAGTAGTCAAAGAAGAAAAGATCTTTTCATCTGTTGATACCAAATTGATTCAAGACCAGTTGCAGGATTTTTCATCTGTTGATGCTAAATCATTCAAAGAAGAAATAAAAGATTTTCTGGCTGAAGGCGAAAAACAGTCTTTTTCATCAGTTGATGCAAAGTTGACTCAAGAAAAAGAGTTCATATCTGTTGAATCTAAATTGGTTAGAGATGACCAAATCACACCTGATACTGATGATGAACAAGGCTCACTTGAAGCCAAACCTGAAGACCAAGGAGCTTTTCCCAAAGACAAGGGTGCTGTTTCACCTGGCACTGAAAAGATTTCACCTACTTCAGAAGAATATAAGGTAACGAAAAAAGAAATAACATTGCAGGAGAAATCCCCAGATGAAGAAAAATATTCAGAAATAAATAGGTACGAAGAGCAAATTATTGCAGATTCCCCAGAAAAAGTTCAACGAAGCATTGACTCATTTTCTATGGGGAGAAGTGCAGACAGACATGCTGAATCTCTGTCCGATGAAAGCTTAGTTGAAGTCCAGTTGGAGGCTTTAAAAGAAGATATAAAAGACAAGGTTTATCAAGAAAATGAACAGAGAAGCATGGCCACTGCACGACCTTCTCAAATTCATGAGGACTTGTCTGATGAAGAACTCAGTGAGGAACCAGATGAAATATTTGATCAAAAGCCCGAAATCCTAACCACTGAAGAAAAATTCTCACCTTTTGAATCTTCTAGCAGTAAATTGCATTACTGTCACAAACCTCAGGATGACCGTACTGAAGTAACCTATGAATTTCCTGTACAGGAAGAGCTCTCATCAGATGAAGACGATCATTCAAAGGAAAGTTCTCTTGAAACTTTTTTATCTCATGAAAAAATCTGTGAACAAGAGGAAAAAGAAATTTTACAGAAAGGTGAAAAGATGGCAGAGACTATCATGTCAGAATATGGTGCTTCAAGTGTAGTTAGGGATGGAGAACGGGTAACTGAATCTAGTGTTTATCGTGTTGAAGATGAGCAGGACATGACAGCAGATGAAGAATCTTCAGAAGAAATAGCAATGCCAGGAGCAATAAAACCTGGTTTAGACAAAGAGCCTGTAGAAAGTCTCGATATCCTAGGTAGGGCAAAAATAAGTTCCATAAAGTCAGAACAAGATACTTATTTTGAAATAACAAGACAGGAGGAACAAATACGAGTTAACTCGCCAGAGAAACTCGAACGATCAAGCACCTCCAAGACGGCCACAAGCGATGGTCTTAGTACAGAAGCAGATCATTTTTTAGTATCAAGGGCCTTGGCACATGAAACCAACTTGGAGAAAGAAGATTCAGAGAAAAAATCTCCAGTACATGTTGCCAAGGACGATGATGCTATTAGATTTACTGATAAGGTTAGTTCCCCAGACGATGATAAAACAGCCGATCGTTTTTTAGAGGATTTGTCAACTGAGAAAATGAAGGGAGTATCATCTGAAGACTTTCACGAGGAAGAATATCTGTCGAGTGATGAAAGTGAAGTGGAAGAGGAAGATTACAATGAAACGCTGAAGGAGATGGATTACATGTCCAAGTCGAAAGGTCTTCAAGATGCTGATGAAATTAAAAAAGAACACTCATTTGGTTTCGAACAGCAGACCCTGAAAGAAGAACAATTTGCCAAAAAAGAGAAAACGGACATGAAGTATGTGCAAGAAAGTGTCAGCAGAGAAGCAAATATCTTGGAAGAATCTATTGAAGATTCTGATAAGCCAGGGAAGTTCATCACCGAACAGAAAAGCCTAGAAGATGTGAAAGTGAAAATCTCTGAGAAAGCCATATCAAAAGAAAGCCAGAGTTCATCCACAACTGTTGACAGCCAAACAACTTCTGTCTCTGATTCAGTTGTTTCTGTAGAGGAGAAGGAAGTTGAAAGTGAGACAAAGAAAAAAAAGGTTGCAAAAGAAGATGAATTTGAAAAAGAAACATCTGAAGAACTAACAACAAAAGATGAGATGAAGCTACACTCAGAATACACTGAAGGCAAAACCATAATGGAGGACGCTGAAGGCACCAAGAAACAAGTTAGCCAAGAGAAATCTTCCATTCATGATCACTTGGTTGATGAAACAATTACAAAAAGCCATTTGGAAAAAGAGATGAAAGATGCCAGTGGTAAGGCTCAAACATTTGATAATTTGGACAAAAGCACCTTCCAGAAAGATTCAGTCAGGGAAGTTTCCACTGAAAAAACTCATGCAGAAGACCAGTTTAAAACCGAAGAAAAGGAGAAGGTTGATACAAAAGATAAGTCCCGGATGAGTATGGAAATTAGCAGTGATCTGACTGAAACTGATGCAGTTTCATCAGAAGAAGAACAAACTATTAAAACAAGGCATGATGTCAAATCTGCTGAAATTGCTGACAAATTCGAGCATCAAGATGGATATGAAAAAGAAAGAATACAGCTAAAGTCTGAAGATATTTTGGAAGTGACTAAAGATGAGAGACAAGATGCTGAAGAATCCGGAGATGAGAGTGATCACTCTTTCATTGAACACACTGATGAAGAGATTGAAGCTTTATCTCAAAGTGGTAGTTTTTTACAGAAGAAATTGGATGACCTCGTTGAAGAAAGCGAAGAACAGTTTATCGACCGAAGAGAACACTTTGAGTATCACAAATCTGCTGTGTATGATGCTGCAATTGATAGTAAGCCCCCTAAAACTGAGAAAGATGAACATCGGGATGATTACACACCAGGCAAGGGCAAAACCCCAGATGATGACACCGCCAGACCAGATGATAAAACAACCCCAAAAGATCAGATGTCTTTTTTAGGGAAACAGGAAACAGTTGAGGAAAAAACTAACAAAGTTACCATCACCAGTGCCGAAGAGAAATCAGATGTTAGACAAAGTACAAAACTGTTTCGAACTGAATCCTTAGAAAAGCTCCCACAATCCGATGACAGCCAACCAGAAATGGCAGCTGAAGATACAACCACTTATGAACAAACATATGATTCTGATTTCTCCCCTTATCATCGTGAGGGTAGTAGCTTAGGAACCAGCAGTGTCCCCATTCCTACTTCTTCAATGGAAGCTCAGGAATGTTCAGCTTCTCCCAGTGTCAGCGATGATGAGAGTCCCGGCAAATACTACTCAAAAGATTTAAAAAGTAAAGCAAAAGCCATGGAAATGACCACAGAAATGATCGATAGTGTGGAATACCCTTTAAGGGATAAACTCACCGGTATATCTGAAAGGCCACTGTCACCAACAGAATATACTCTAATGACCGAATCTCAGTTGGAATTGCACGAGGCTTTTGAAGCTGCTATTGGGACACAAGAACTTGTGTCACAGTCCATGATTGATTCTCAAGACTCAATGACATCCTCTCAAATTGAACTCATGTCTCAATCAATGATTGGGGAGGAACTACAAAGATCTCTAGATTCCCAGTCCGATATTGAGGGGAGAATCAGTGTTGATACGTCACAGCAGATTTTCATTGAACAGTGCATTGAAGCGAGGAAAGATCATGTTTTGAGTCCTGGAGAAATTTATGCAGCCACTGAGATAAAGCCAGATGATGAAAGACCTCCCTCACCATCAGAATTCACGTTATTGACCTCTCTAGAACAAGAAGAACTGGCCAAAGCCTTGGGAATACAAGAATCCAGTCTGAAGCCTGTTGAAATCCCAGAT
Source organism: Acanthosepion lycidas (assembly GCA_963932145.1). Taxonomy (NCBI): domain Eukaryota; kingdom Metazoa; phylum Mollusca; class Cephalopoda; order Sepiida; family Sepiidae; genus Acanthosepion; species Acanthosepion lycidas. The sequence continues at coordinate 45,367,877 of OZ010589.1, read as the reverse complement.
GAGTACCAGCCATCCAGTGCGGACTCTGCTGATATGTATCCAGCATCCTCAGAGCAATTTCCTCATTTGATTGAGGAAAGTCACCAGTTTGACATGGAAATAAAAGGTATTTCCTTGTTTTCATGTGATTTTTCTATATAAAATCTGTGATATTATTCTTGTATTGTCTTTGTAACTGTTATAGTGATGTGATATCCTTATTGTATTGTTTTGATCATATCATTTTCTTCAATCTGAATAATTGTGATACACTATAATCTTGTTATATCATGTAAAGTGGAGGAGTGTGTATATAAAAGGTATTAAAACTTTTTAGAGGTTAGGCATTGAACATCTACCTATTACAAAGAAAACTGAATGCCACATTAACATTCCTGAAGCCTTCACAAAGGGGGTTGTTGCTTGACCTATATGTGGAATGTTGTGTGTAGGTCTCAAGCTAATCTTTAAACTTAGCAAAGGCACAAACACAAGTAAAGCATCAAGGACAGTTGAACTTTTATACATTTATGCATGGAAAATGACAGGAGAGTTAATTTTTATATATATATCTCATTAACATCAATAATTTTGAAAAAAAAATTTACAATATATATATATATATATATATATTTAAGATATAAGAAAGAGCAGATATTTTTATATATATTGCTCAATATTAAAAATATTAAAATAATATTAAAAATAGAGCATTAAAAATATTATATGAAAAGATTACTTAACTTTTAAATGTCAATTTTATCCCAACTTCGAAGTTTCTTGGTAAAATTTCCAGTCTTCAGGTGTTGTGGTTTTAAATGGTATTTCCAATTTTTTCAATTCTTTCCGCATCTTTTTCGATCCGCTTTTTTTTCTCCATTTTGTACACACGTGTATACATGAATTTGACGTTCTTTTACACATTCATGAAATTTTACTTTTGTTTGTCTTTCATTTTTTTCACCTGTAGATTTTTCTTCCAGTTGTAAATTTTTTCTTCAAAATTAAATTTTTCTTCGTAATTAATGATATCTAATAGTAATTAATTGATATTTAAAAGTAAGTAATCTTTTCATATATACACACATGCAAGGACTCCTAAACAATATAGATGCCTGGGGGTTTGTTTAGAAACTCAAATGTTTGTAATAATAATAAATTATTTATATTATAGCAATATTTGTTTTATTCCTGACATGTTCTTATTTGCTGACATTAGAGTTGGTTAAGTCAAGTTTTAAAAAAATGATGTAAAATGTTTCTGATTTAGCTATTTATTCATTTAAAAATTCATACATGAAATTAATAATAATCACAATAAATTTATACATGATTTGTACATGTATAATATACATCCTTCAACACTGGGATCCAAAACATTCATCTATAAGGAACACTCGTCTAAGAATATTGGTCTAAGGAACAGTTGTCTAAAGAATGCTTGCCTAGATAATTATGGTCTAATATGGTCGTATTAATATACAAACAATGCATGCCAATAAATGCTTATAAACCACATTTATCATCAGTGATTAATGTTGCAATAAGAGTCTTAATTATTAATCTGTAATAGAGTGAATATCACTAAAATTGTATATATTGTACATCAATAAAGTGTTAATTTATTAAAAAAATAATATTATAGACCAATGTCCTTAGACAAGTATTCCTTAGTTTTCCCTTAGACCAATATTCTTTAGACAAATGCTCCTAAATCCCTCAATACTCTATTACCCTTTTTGAGATTTGCAACTCATTCCGAACAGTTTACATTGCTACTACTTCAGTAAGTTATGTGCCGTGTGTTGATACACGCTTAGGCGATCATTTATCTTTGATACATGACTGACGAGGCAGATTTTTTTCTCTGCAGTAGGTTGCTATTTCTTTCTGCAGTAGACTAGTTGCCATCCAAGGCTATAGAACCTGGTCTTTACTGATATTTACCCATAGCTGGGGGGAGAAGAAGAGGATTCATACCTTTCCCAAGGTTATTAGTTCGTAAGTGGATGTAATGGATTCGAACGGAATTTAAACTCGGCTCTCTGATTCCTTAATGTGAGCTGCTATCCACTAATCCACATTTAACAAGAAAAAAATGTAGCAAATATTTAATGCATAAACTCCTACTGTCATTATTTCCCATATTTTTTTGGTGAAATATTTTAAATTCCATGACAAAAACTTGTCCAAAATGAAAATAGCACTTATTTATTATTTTCTACAATATAATAGGCACAATATATTTCATTCTATTTCCTGTAACCTATTCTGGTGTACAGACCTTCATGGTATATGTAGTAGGAATTTTCTTTTCAAGGGGGAATTTTTTATGGGAAAAAAAAAATGTGCATTATTAAAAAGTAAGAAAGTAATATATAGAAATCATTTAAAGGGAATTTGAATAAATATTGAAACATTAATAAACTTCTTGCTTCTTCATTTTGAAGTTTCTTCTTTTAAATGCTATAGATAGTCTTGTTTATTTTAGGATTTAAAATTTGGAAATTATACATAGTTTCAACCATTTTTATCATTAAAAGGTTTAAATTTTTTCTGGATTTTTATAATTATGTCTGTTTGGTTTAGTAATTTATCTGACAAGACTTTAAAAATTTACATGAAATATACTTTTTCTTTTATTTTATATTTAGATTAAAAACAAATTATTTCATGCAATTTGATACAATTTAAAGAATTTGCATGTGCATGATATGAAAGAGTTGTTTGTTTGTTTGTTTTTTTTTAACTCTTTCACGTTTGTTTTCTTTGTGATGAAACTAACAATAATGTATTTTGTCTTGGTTGTAAGTGTTGATCTTGGTTGGTTATAACTCATTATTCTTGTTAACCTTGTTTCGTTTTTGTTCAAATTTATGTTCTTTTTTTATTGAACCAATTCTTTTTCATTTTTTGTTTTAACCCATTGTACCTGGGAAGTGAACAAATTAAGCAGTTGAATTTGCTAATTTTCTGATTAACAGTGTATTAATTAAAATCTTAATTACTCTTATTCATTTTAGAAATTATTCTTCATTTATTCAATTGAAATTTTTAAAAATCTTTTCAAAATGTATAGAGTTAATTTATAACAGTTGTGGATTTCTTGCCAGTGGTCAGTGTTCAAGCCAAGGTAAAAGACTGGATTTCAAATGCTGGTTTTCATGGCTATTTGAAACATTAGTACAATATAATCTCCCTATCTCCCTTTTATTCTTATTTGGCCCTTATTTGTTCTAATTTAAAGTTAATATTTCTGCAAATATAAGGCCTGCTCAGTTAGTGAAATAAAGGTTCAAGCCCTGGTAAAAGTATTGGAAACAAGCCCTTTCCTTTAGGAAGACTAATGTGAGTCAGTCTAACACCTACACATTTCCTTTTATTTGTTTTTGTTCCCATCTAACCCTAATCCTCTGTTGGCCACTGTGAAAATAACTGAAGTACATCCTGTATTTTTATATATGAACTCAACCTACTATTTTGTCACCCGTGTTGGTAAGATCTCTTTTATTCTGAGAAATATGTGGCCAGCTAGTCACTTGACCAACTTCTGATAACCTGAAAACTATTCTTCCTACGGTACCACTGGCAAATGTGTCTATGTAAATAATCCATACAGTTCATTCATTGGCTTGGTCAAGATTTTTCATAAAGCTCTTACTCTTAAATTATTCTACTTAAGAAACTATACCAATCTGATAGATAGGTCTTTATGTAAACAATGTTATCTCAAAGGTATTTAGAGGTATTTTTTTTAAATTTTACATGATTATACTAAGTTAACTGAAGATTGACGGTCACCATGTAGTATTTGTTATTATGTCCATATTGTAACTATAAAAGCTCTATCTCTGATATCGAGCATTCTCCCTCCTATAAATATAGGACATTTTAAACAAAAAGTTGCTGGAAGAAAAATAGACAGTTCCTTGTACTGCTCCAATAAGTACTTGACTCCACCTGTTATCCTTTACCTTTACAAGAGCCAAATCAGGCCAAAAATGGAGTGCTATTACCATATATGGGCAAGAGCTACCCAGTTTTCACTTTCAAGTCTTGAGTCAAAAGCATTTTCACATTCTTGTTGAGTGATGAATTATTTTCCAACTTATCTCTTTTTCCGCAGGCAAAAGGTCATAAGCCTCTCACTACTCTATTGCTATTTCAATGGGAAATCTTCAGACAAACTACATTCTTTATTTCCTCCAATTCTAACCCTTGCAGTAAAGGCCATGACACACACATTGTAGTGAGTTCCATTTGTGAGATGCAGGTTCTACTTGAACAGCCTCTTCCCAAAAAATATTGCTTTGTAGAACCAACTCCCAAGAGGATGCTTCTTTGATCACTACAATCTTAACCTGTTCAAGTCTAGAGTTAGCCATTATCTTCCCCACATATCCTCATAAATTGTGCCTCTTACCTCTTACTCTGTATGGTTACAGTCACACCATGTTGAAACACTAGCTCCCATATGATCACCAAAGCTAGCCAACTTCAAACCTGGTCAATACCTAGATGGGTGACCACTTGGTAATACCAAGCTTGGATATGAAGGTGGTATAATGGATAATGGCTTGGAATTGTCAATCACATAGCTGAGTTGAATTTCACTTGGGTTCGTTATATTCACTTGTGCACAGATACCCTTGAGGGAAGGTATGAATCCACCTCTTCTCCCCCAGCTATGGGTTAATTAGGTTAAATTTATTATCTCAGAAAAAATATCCTTACAATCTAAAAATGTTTTCTGCCCTTAAATAGCCTGCAAAGGGTTAAATAAGCTATAAAAAAAATCAATCTAACTCTGTAACTCTCTACCTTGAGTGGCTCTTGGGCCTTGTACAAGATGAATATTATTGTAAAAAAAAAAATATACTCTTTTTTGCACCCTCACACTGCTTTAATAAATACTGCAAACTGTGACTTTCTCTGGGGCTGGTTAATGGAACAAGTTTACTATACTAAACCAAGACTTTGGAATAACTTGAAGTTATGTCTTCCATACCACAAGTTCCTGGTGAAATCAGTTGATGCAATTCCTTGGCCGCTTAAGAAGCTGGTAGTGAAATTGAAATCTGGTGCCTGTATCAAATTATAAATAAAACCTCATCCTAAATGCTTTCCTCTCATATCCATTTCTTTTAAAAAAATTATAGTTAATAAATGAATTATAAGTATTTTAAAATAGGACGTTACTTTTCAGTCACCCTCTAGAACTCGACATAAGCTTTTCCACCATTAACTTATGAATTGTGATTGATCAGAAAATTCAAATAAAGAAATCATTAAATTTTTACTGGTATTTCTAGTTAATCATATTTGAAGAAATCATGTCTTTGACTCTAGTTATTTTTCTTCCTGGTTACTTTTGTTTTTATTAGACCAACAGAATTTTCATCTTATATTTGTTGAAACCTATGTAATGCTTTTCATATAAAATCATTTGATTATCCTTGTTCTTCTAAAGGTTTTCAATATATTCACTTTACAAGATATCTCAGTAGTTGAGTGTTCTTCATTTTGTAGATGTAATTAGAGAGAAAGGGAACAAACAAAAATATTCTTTTTATCTGCACCAAATAAAGAACATACTTTCTTACTTTGTTTGAACAAGGAAAAGCAAGAAATAAATATCTGAACCTGCTTACTATAAATCAGTACTTTACATGTACTTAGTCGTGAAGTGCTGTGTCTTCATTCAGTAATGTCATATCACTGTATCTTATGTCATTAAATATTAGATTGGTGCAAAAATAATGACGGTTTTTGACGTATTTTTTGACGTCAAAAACCGTCATTATTTTTGCACCAACCTAATATATGCCCTTTGATTGCATCATCCATGACCCTCTTTGGTCATCCACATTTTATATTACAATGTGCTCTTAGGTGAAATATTGTTATTCATTTGATGAATTATTCAGACTATTATACTTACCTTTGTTGTTTCAATCACTATTTCTACGTATGATGATAAACTACATCCAGCAGCAAGACCTCTGGTCAGGAGATTGGAGGTTTTGAGGAGTGTGAAACCCCCTCTTAATTGCTGCTATTCCCAGAGCCACCCGGACCCAGGATGGTAGTACTGGTTAGGACCCCAGCTATGGGCAAATAGTGAACCTGCAAACAAAAATAAAACACTATGATAGTATAAAAATACATTTTTATGGTAAAATTACAGGCCATACATTTGTGGATTAGAACAACCATCTTTTGTTGTTTTAGTTTTTTTATAGTACTAATTTTGAAGTTTTAATTTAATTTTCTGAATATCTCAAAATTGGCTTGCTTTGACCGTTCCAGTTTGAAGTTGTATTTTTTAAAAACTTGTTTAAATTTAGAGAATGTAGGACAATATTATTTATATTTATGAATCAGTTGACCTCCAAATACTGAAAAAAAGCCTCAATTTACAGAGTGAATTTATTCAGTGGATACACTTTGATTGACATATCAATAACTGCTTTTACATGACAATATTTCACTAATTTTTTTGTTTGAAAGAAAACAAAAAAAAAACAATTTTTTTTCTTTCTAAACTAATACCTTTTGATATATTCTTCTCATATCCTGGTTACTATTAACTCATTGTATGCTACAAATTTTATAAAATCAATCTTCTACACTTTTGGCTGCATAAATGATTTTTTTTAATGCAATAATATTTTACCAATCAGGGCTTAAATTTAAATCTGGTATTATACATTTATTCAATTAAAAATTTTGTTGGAAATGGAAATACTAGAAGTTAGTACGAGTAACTGTTTCTGGATATATTTTGTTATTTTCCTTGAGTGATGTATATTTGTAACAGAAAATTAGGTCAACCTGATAAAAGACTCCAAGTTGCTTGTATATGGTGCTGTTAAGTACCAAGAGTTGCATCCTCTTCCACAGTAGGCTGCTGAGAGATCCTCTACTTAGAGTAGGTGGCGCTGCTTATTTGCATATGAATGATACTAGGTAGGTATTAGCCAATAGTCAGCATAGGTTGAAACCAAGTAGCTTTTCTCATGCCACCAGTATGTCAATCTTGACAGGACTTCCACCTTGTACCCCGAAAACAATGACTTCAATCCCACAACAGGCTCTGGTCTCCCTGTCTATTGTTGTTGCACATACAGGCCCTTTCGTCCGCAACTGGCATATCTCTCTGCTGGCTATAGACAGTGAACAACTAGTATTGACCAGCACTGTAACAGTTCTGCCGTCAACCTGGACCCCAATCACAGGTAGTGCTGGGCTGGAGAAGATACTGGCACTGACATATCTCCTCATGTTTTCTCTGACAGTTTTGAGACAGCCCAGACACCAGCAAATATAATTTGATTATAGTGGTGAAGGCTTTGTGCAGAACCAACCACACTTTTTGAAAAGATTTTTCAGAGATCTGGTGCACTACAAGCCACAAGGTCCCCAAACGACCCTCCGCAGGTTTTGAATTCAGAATTGTCCTTCTCCTAGACCAGTTGCCATCCAAGGCCATAGAAGCCAGTCTGTCCTGCTGTTTACCCATAGCTGGAGGTAGAAGAGGATTAATACCCTTTTCCAAGGGTATTAGTACATAAGTGAATGTAATGTATTCAACTGGAATTTGAACTTTGCTCTCCGATTCCTCAAACCAACCTGCTATTCACTACTCCACCATGCCTCCTAATATATATATATATATATATATATATATATATATATATATATATATATATATATATATACAAATGTAGTGGCTCCTGCTTGACAATGTGGGCAAAGGAAGGTATATCACTTTTCAAATCTATCAGTGGACTTCTTGAAAAGGTGGAGAAAGAAAGGGTGTAAGTTTTTTTATGTATCAGAATGTTTTAGCCATCTAAAGTCATCAGCTAGTTGTGCAAATGTTGTATTTCATCTCTGGGTATATTATGATGACCACAGCATCTGAGAATGGATGAAATTTATATATCGATTCTGGTTTTACTTGATTTTCCACCTGGTTATATAAATATTTATAGATCTGCTTAAAAAATGGTGCTCTGCTTCTCATTGGCTTGTGGCCTTATATTCTGGTTGTGAAAGCTTTCTGATTGATTGGTTGAACTATCTATTTTTAGAAATGGTGAAAATTTGGTCTCCTTGTTATTATTTGTGTATTTCTTTTCCTACTTTCTACATCTTGGTTGTGAAAGCTCTCTGATTGGTTGAAATATGGCTTTGTGGCCTGGTGATTCTTATTATACATCTATTTTTAGAGGTGGTGAGGTTTTGGTCTTTTTGTTATTTATTTCTCTATCATTACAATTTATTTGAATTATTATATTTGAATAATAAAAAGGGTTAATCAAGGAAGTTAAAATTTTTGATCATGACATGAAAATTAGGATTTTACCACTGTATGGTGTTAAAATATCTGAGGACTACAAAAATCTTTTTTTTCTTCTTTAAAATGATAATAGTTTGTTTCATGTATTTAAACAGTTAATCTTTCAGCATTCATTGACCAAACTGTTAACTTCTATGTTGGTTGAAATTTATATAATCTTTCTAAAAAAAAAAAAAAAAAAAAACATTTTTCAGGAAAATAGGTTTCTCAAGCCCATTAATTTTTATTGCTTTTTCTAGCATTGATGGGAGTTTTCTTCTTAATCTTTTGTTTAAGGTAGTGTGGAAAGTGAGCATCTTGATTATATCATTATTTTCCTTTCTAGTTACATGTGCAACCCATTTTAGTTGTTGCTGCTATTGGAATCCTTCAAGTGATGTACTATTTGTTATAATATTTTGTGAGTCTGTTGCTCCAGTCTGTGAGTTTCAATGAGGAATCGTCTTCTTTAAGACCTAGAAGATTCATTCATTCAATCCATTTTAAATAATTTATGAGCAAACAGTTGTATATAGCTGATACTGACATTTCTGAACAAGTTAGATGCCATGCATGATATGCATTTAAGAGTCTCAATCTGATGCAGTGATTTAAGAACATTTCTCAAATTTTCAGGTTAATATTTTGATTTTGTAACATCTTGCAGTGTTGGGATGGAGGGACTACTTCTAGCCCAATTAAAATGCTCAACTCCAAAATGTCTGATCTCATAAGACTTATTGGCTCATCATTTTTTTAATCCCTTCTAGATGATAAAAATATGTTGTAAATATATTTTTAAGTTAAAAAACCAGGAAAATGTCAGCAAATAATATATGAAATTATTTAATTAGTTTCAGAAATGAATAACTTATTTCTTTGGTGCTAATATGAACACACTTTAGCATTCAGTGACAAATGGCTGTTTCATTGTGAGTCTTGAGTCATGTCTTGGGTACAATGGGTTAATTTGTTGTAAAAGGAAAAAATCAGTTGATATTTCTTGTTTACTTTATCATATTGATTTTTTTATAAATCTGCACAAAATTTCAATTTTTAAGGGTATTTTTTATTTGATTTTGGAGGTTTTCATTGATTTTGTACTGATTCTTTATAAATTCTTTATAAATATTTAACTGAAATATTTCATAACAGTATTAGTTTATTTCTGGTACACACTCTCTTATCTGAAACCATCAGTTTAGTCTCCAGAAAGGAAAGGGGCTCTATTTAGGGCAGGCAAGTCAATTGTTATGGACTGGCAATATCTCTGCACTGAACTGTGTCAATATTCACACAGAATGAAGTAGATTAAGACTGTAAATAAACATTACAATTTACTGGTAGACATTTTTCCATGGACTAGATGATTATTTGACACTTTCTTTTACTCTAAACATATAAAGATACTGGCCTTAAACTTTTGAGACTGAAAACAATTTGTAACTTAAAAGTTTTTTTTATTATTATGGAATGGTAAATAGAGGAATGGTCTACAATTAATTAAGGAAACCAAAAGCAGGAAGTTGTGGTGAGCCATGATCAACCACACCCTAAAAGTAAAGGTACCATATTTAGGTTAGACAATTAAGTCAATTGTTATGAACTAGCAATATTTCTACAGTGAACTTTGTAATTATTAATTCTTGAGTGGAGTAAATTAAGACGAGGAATTTGAGAACAGTTTGCTAAGACATGTGCTGCCAATCAAATGTTCTGTGTACCATAACAAGTCAATTGCTATGGACTCAGCAGTGAACCTTTTAAATATTCACACTGAGTAATGTAAATTAAAACTATAAATAATATTACTGTTTATTTGTACAGCAGTAAATAAAATGTCATTATGGTCAACTATAAAATTAGTTTCATACATTTTTATTAGAATACCTCTGAAAACCAAACTTTTTTTTCATGTTTTAAGAGGTTTTCATCTTTTCAAAATGTCAAATAAGAAATTGTGTACCTCTAGTTGCATTCATTAAGGAACATTTTCCCATGTCTTGTCTTTATTTTCTTGTCAGTCATTCCTCTTTATTTAATTTTTACATTACTGGAATAAAGTCCTCGTTTAATGAAAGTTTGATCAGATTTGTAGTTAATATTTCTATCTTTAAAGTAATGTGTAGATGTTTTCTTTCAAGATAGAAGAAAGGTAAGTGTTTTATTTGTTAATTGCAATGTGATTTGATGAACAGGTCGGTGAGCTGGTAAAAGAATAAGGTTGTTAGAATATACATAATAGGTAGGTAAAGATGTGTGTGATTAAGGAAACAGCAGCCAGGATTAGCTAGCCATTAAATTTCAGCCATGTTCTTGTAGTTTAGAAGTCCTGAAATAGTAACAGATAATACTCACACAGGCACTGTAAAAAAAAAAAAAATCAGATGAACTAAACTGGTAATGAAGCTTTATTCAATGCAATTTGACTACTTCCCATGAGTAGATTTAATAGGAGGAGATAGGCTCACCTATTGTCCGGTTCACACTCCTCCCCAATCTTTTGAACAGGTGTAGAAGTTTATCCCTTGTTTCTTTTGAATTCTACTTCAACTCTATACTTCTAACATCTTTGCCTAAACTCTGAAAATTAAACTATTATTGTGTTTCCCGTTTCTGCTAAATTCTCTTCCTTCTCTTTCACTTCCAGTGGCCACTTGCCTCTTGGTGGCATTGTCACCCTGATTGGGGTGAATTGATTAAAAAAAAGAAAAATAAAGGGAGATTCAGCCAATACTTTTTTATAATAAAGAAGTTTGAGAAGGAGACAACTATGGCTGCCTTCACCACTGATACAAAAATAAAGTTAGCAGACATATACTTAGGGAGTTCTCAATGGGAGATATGCATTTCTTAAATAGATAATTGAATTTTCCTTTATCAAGATGGTTCCCCATAGCCTAATTGCTATTACACAGTTTAGCTCAAAAAGTGATTTCCTTGATGGAAAAATACAAGTTCAATTCCTTCAGCAGGATTTCTCAATCTCCCACCCAGTTGACATTAATTTCACTCTTAAAATAAGAGGGATATCAATGTGATTACCTACGAAATATAACATTTATATTAATATGAAATGATGTTGGATTAAAAAGAAAAAAACATTAATTGTTTAAACATTGTTTTGGATATGAAAATAATGTTAGCAGATAAAGACTTCTAAGTGTTCCAACAAGAGATGTGCATTTCTTAAGTATTAAGTTGTTACATAAATTTGTTTGTTTTTTATCATTTATTTTAATACTTATTATTTAATAGTTCTGATAAATCATTCAACAATATATTCCCCTTTATTGTTTGCAACTTCCTGCCAATGACCCACTGTTCACTGCCCTCGAATGATAAAAATCACTAGGTTTTGACTTGAAAAATTGATCAAGCCACATTTTAAGCTCTACTTTGTTGTTGAATAAAACACCCCTCAAATTGTTAGAAAGCAACTGAAAATGGTGGTAGTTTGAAAGGGCTAAATTAAAAGAATATGGTGAGTGTGACAGAACTTCTCAACCAAGCTCTTAACTGCATGTTTGGCCACGTTAACGATGTGGCAGTTAGCATTGTCATTTTGAATAATCTCACTGTATCGCCAGTCAGATCTTTTCAGCTGAATTGACTCTTTGAGTCTCTTCATTTGTTCAAAATACAGCTTAGAATTGACCATTTGGTTGTTTTGAAGCATTTTCTCTCTACACTGTACAAATGTCTTGAGCTGCTTTAACAGTTTTGTGACCTTCATTAAATACAAACTGGAGAAAATGCGAGCATGCTCATCTTTGCCTACATGGAATTCCATCTCAAAGGTGCCTAATCTGAAATAAAATTTCAATAACGCTAGATAATAGTTTCATAAGATGACCAAAGTTACTAAGAAGCAAAAAATGCTATGAAAGATTATTCCTTGAGATCATTCACAGAATATCAGGAAAAACAAACGAATATATGTAACAATCTAATAGGTAATTGAACCTTTCTTTATCAAAATGATTTCTTGTGGTTTACATATATGTGTGTATTTGTCCTTTTGACTGTACAATGAATACTGACTATATAATAGCCTCTTTAATTACAAATAGCAGAATTTTTTTTCTATTTTCAAGGAAAATAATTCTAAATCTTTTCACCTCACACATGCAATTTAAAACGAATCTTCTCAGACTTGAGTAAAATCTTTAAAAAATTTTTACTATTAAAGTCAAAAAAGTCAACAGACAAAAATGTTCTGAGGGGGATTCTTTTAACAAAGATTTAAAGAAAAGCTTCTACAATATGACAATCTGAAATAACTTTTAACATGAAAACTATTTAAAATTTTCTCAAATCAGTGTTACAAGAGGAACAGCTTCCTAAAGTAAACACTGCTTGACCCATGGATTGAACTTGCAGCCACTATGTCACAAAACTCACAAACTAACACTTTTACCCACTAGGCCATTGTTCCTGGGTCGGGCAGTGTGTACTTGAACTGAGTGGAAACAGGCAAGCAATAACTGAACAGTGCTAAATAAAATAAGAACGAGATGATATCCCTAGACATTAGCAGTGGAACGAGAACAGTATAGCCCCGTAAATTAAATAAAGAGTTGAGTTCAGAATTTCCTGTAGGTTACACAGATCAATATACACTTGAGGAAGGTTGTGATAAAAACAAAAAAGATTAGGACAATAGTCCAAATATAAATAATGATAACTCTTCATCCCAGAAATTCTGGTAAAATACAATTAGTAAAATTGGTAAGTTACTTCAGATTGGTAAAATATTTACAAAACTAACACTGGTTAAATGTATCAATGTTCTTTATAATGCCATTGTTGTTAAATTAGGGTGTATCAAAAGTATTTTTTTTTATTTTTTAGCCTCCTCTGTACTTTTTTTTTTATTTTTTTTTTTTTAAAGATTATGTAATGCTCTACATATATCTTTCAATGATGCTAGATTTTCTGCCTTTTCTGCAGGTAGTTGGGTTGTCCTCTATCATCAATTTCAAAAGATCATAATCAAGAAATAATTGTTATGCACTTTTCACCTTTATTTCAATGGACCATTCCCCAACCTTAAAATTCTTAAACTCTGGGTTGTATGATGTAATATTACGACATTTATTTCAGTTTCACAATTTCTGTGAGCTGCTTGGAGGTCTAGTTTAAAATAATCCCTCAAAATTGCATAGAGTTTCAGAATTTCAATTCAGTGGCATTATAACATCTGAAAAAATATTCAGCTAACTTGCATTAGTAATAATATATAATTGAAATACAATGTATTAAATATATATATATATATATATATATATAATATTGAAAATCAGTGTATTATATATATATATATATATATATATATATATATATATATATATAAAATATTGAAAATCAGTGTATTATATATATATATATATAATATTGAAAATCAGTGTATTATATATATTATATATATATATATATATATATATATATATATATATATAATTGAAAATCAGTATTATATAATTTATATATGTGCATGCATGCATGTATGCAAAGTGGATACTGAGGTCTACACTGAGTGGTGGCAGCCTGTTTCATGCTTGAACACAATCTTCAAGCAAGAGTGTGTTCAAACATGTAACAGTTTGTCGCTGCTCTGTGTTGACTTCGGTGTCCACTTTAATGTTTTATATTTACAACTATTCTATCCTAGTATTGGGCGCTTTTACCCATAAATATAGCATAAATGAGTAAAACATTCTGTAGCATAGTTATTCCAAACATTGCCTGAGGATGTCACCCAGTAGTTAGGGTTTAATACTGAAATTAAACCTGAATACTGCTGACCAGTTTCAAAACATAGTAATTTCTGGGTCGCGATAGAATCATATTTTAAAAAAAGTAATTAATATATAATGTATGCATTTTGTCAAGCAAGACTGAAAAATTACTTCAGTTTTTTTTGTTTTTTTTTATTATAATTTTCTTGTATGCTAACAAGTATTTTTTTCTGGATTTAATGAATATAGAAATTGTCCAAATGTTTGTTGATTCCAATACATATCTCCTACTGTAAAAAGTGAACAAAGCTCTTATTATAAAAAAAAAAAAAAGCAAGAAATCAACCCATAATATCATTATGAATACAGCCACAATTTTCTGGCCATAAGAATGCGTCTATTTTCAGCAACTTTCTGCAATAACACTTGCACACCATTTTATTATAGTAGTACAAGGTATAGCAGAAATACCTTACAGAAATGCCTTTCACATAATGGTAAGACATTAGTACCAATGGTGTCTTCATCTAGCTAATGTCTTACCATTATATGAAAGGTATATATGGGGCATATTTCTGCCACACCCTGTATTATTGTATTTTATTCGGCATAACAGAAAATGCTGTTCCTACTATGTCACCAGAGGAGTTCTCTGCATAAAGATGTGTGAAATGCTAATCTTTTTGGACTGGTAATGGTAAGACATTCTTTGCAATGGTGTCTTCATCTAGCTAGTGTCTTACCATTATGTGGGAGGTATTTCTGGGAGATATATGTGGTGGGGGAGTATTTCTGCAACACTCTGTATAACTAAAATCCTTGGAATTTTGATTAGCCAAAAGTGCTTGGAATTGAACAAACATTTGGATGATTTCTACACTTGTTAAATCCAGAAATGAAAACACTTGTTTGAATACAAGAAAAATATAATAATAAAAAAATTCCTAGTTAATTATATTTATTAGGTTGGTGCAAAAATAATTTCGTTTTCTCACATAGTAACATATGTTAGAAAACGAAATTATTTTTGCACCAACCTAATAACAAGACCTGTATAAAAGTGAGTTGCTGTCCAAATGCACATCTATAGTGTAATAATAGTCTTTAGATGTGTATATGATATAATAATTAGAATAAAAAATAAAATACTTTTGATACACCTGACATTATGTAGAAATAAGTTAAAACTTAATCATTCACAATCAACTTCTCTTCAAAATAACAGGAATTGTTATAAAAGTTTAATTTGAACATTGTTTTCTTTTATTATAAAAATTAAAAAAAACCCAAAATAAAAATCATTTAAAATGCAAATTTGATTCTTTTAGGTGCTATTTAATAACTCTAATTTTTGTGTAGGTGTGGACAGGTCAGAAATGACTATGGAAGAACGTTTTGAACAGACAACTCGTGATGAAAGGAAACCTGTTGCCGAACCTTTAATGCTGGAGGAAGACTCTGCTTCCACTGAGCCAGCTCTGATGTCATCATCCCAGTCTCGAGATAACAACACTTATTCAAGTATCAGCAGTTCCGATTTTGGAGAACAGGTTGCTTCGCTCCAATCCCAACAACTTACCACTCAAGAAGTGCTTTCGGAAGAGCAGGCACTAACGGAAGAGGATTTCCAACGTATGATGTCCAGCTATGAAAACGTTTACGATGGTGTCCAATTAACACCTGATGTCAACAGGTTGTCAATGAATGCAAGTGAGCTAGACATTGGCGATCACTTTGATACAAAACAGCTTGATATGCATCTTCAACCAACAGGACGTTCTTCAAGCTTTGAACAACTTTATCAAGAGGAAACTGGTGAGAGGCCTACGGAAGAAAAGCTAGCAGAGCTAAGCACTTACCCAGTAAAACCTAAAGAAGGTGAGTTTAATCAGCAGACCATGACAGCCAGCTCATGTCTGTCCAGCTCTTCCTTGGTCAGCAAGGAACAGTCGGCCGGTGAAAAAGGGTTAAATGAAAAACAGCATAAAAGGTCAGTTAGATTCAGATCTGACCACAGTCCAGTACACATAACAGTCGAGTCTGGGCTTGATACTTTAGGCTGTGATGACCAGTTAGGCAGGACTCAAGATCTACCTCATGTTGAAACTTGGGAACGAACCTATTCTTGGGACCCTGACTGGGACCAAACACGGTGCCGCACTCGGACATATTCCACTCCTGGGAAAACGTCTAATTGGGTCATGTCGCCAATTTATCAAGAGAAAGGTATCGCTTTGTGCTAAGCCAATTATGAAACTATTTAATCCCTTTTTCCTTGTTGCTTGCACCTGTCCTCCCAAGCATTTCATGGCCTGCTTGATTCAGTACAACTGAATTTTTATCGTATTGTTGATATACAAATAAAGTAACTCATTAATCACTTGCCTATCTACCCGCATTTCCTGTTCAGACATTTGTGAGGCCCCATGATAGAATATGAACAATACTTTTATGAGCAAACTGTGAGCTTACAAATAAGATCAAACTATTGTTTTCCATAAAAATGATAAATAAAATATGCTAATCAGATTAATCCTTTTCAGATGGACTGGCTAAATGCACAGTTGCACAGCTAGAATGTGTACCACATGAGACAGCCCTTGAGGGTGCAGCCTTTACCTCCAACCCCCACAAAAATAAACCATATTTCGCAATGACCCCTTCTTACACACAAACACACACACATATATATATATATATATATATATATATATATATATATATATATATATATATATAGGAAAGAACAATGAGATTAATAATTCAGAGTTCTTAGTATTTATTTTTATTTTTAAAAAACAGTGCTCGGTACAACACTAGAGCATAATATTATAACTGTTTTTTTTTAAAATATGTTATCATCACAACACTGAAATTCCCATGTTTTAAAACTGAAACTTCAATTTAAATTCAGTCATACAAATTAAACTTAAAATATAGAGGTCTGTTCCATTATCAACCAATGATAAGAATAACTTTTTAGAAATTCTAGCATCGCTTGATAATGGAATGGATATCTGTGTTTTAAGTTTTATTTGTATGTTTGAAGTTGCGATGATTATATATTTTTAAAAAAACAATTATTAAAGACTCTCCCCTTGTTTTCAACATCTGAGGGTCAAGCATCTTGGTTCTCAGAACCAACAGCCAGACTATCCACAATAGTGGTGAAGTCTTGCACAGAATTAATCACACTTTTTGGAAGAGGCAAATACAAAGACCTAGTGCATATTATGCCACAAGGTCCCCAAATGACTCTCCACAGGTTTTGAATTCAGAGTTGTCCTTCTCCTAGACTAGTTGCCACCCAAGGCTATAGGACACCTGCTACTTACCCATAGCTGGGGAGTGGGGAGATGGATTTCATACCCTTTCCCAAGGGTATTAGCATGTAAGTGAATCTAATGAACTAAGTGGAATTCGAACTCAGCTCTTCAATTCCTCGATGAAAGCTGCTATCCATTATTCCACCATGTCTACATATATATATATATATATATATATATATATATATATATATATATATATATATATATAAGTATATATTGTTATCTATCAATAACAATATTGGGGGAAAAATGTATGATAAAGTGGAAAAAGTTTTCTTATGATGCATGTCATCCTTTAGGACTTAATTGGACTAAATTTGTTATGTTGGTGTAACTACACATGTGCATGAATGAGGGATGCTGGGAAAAAAAAAATTAGTTTAAAATTCCCAGCATCTCTTGTTCATGCACATGTGTAGTTACACTAACATAACAAATTTAGTCTAAAAAAGCTCTAAAGAATGAAACGTGTCACAAGAAAAGTTTTTCCACATTGTCATACATTATATACACACATATTAACTAATTTGTGTATCTTTATACTAATATACTAGTATTATTTAAATACACACCAAACAAACTTTAAAAGAGTTAAACAAAAACATCAACATATGGTGGGTGGGGGACATAAAAAATGTAAAAAAAATTAGGATCATCTTTATTTCTAAATTAAAAACTACAACTTTCTACAAACTTTTATTGCTTTTTTTTTTTGTATACGGGCTTATACAGCAGACCCCAAAGTGCTGCCCCATAAAAGTGTCAACCTCTCCCCCCCCACCCCCTCATGCCCCTCTCTAGTTAGACTATTGTAAACACGTATATTTGTCTACAACTAAGTCTAATAATGCCAATCGGTCTGAGAAGGCTAAACATGGCTGACTCAGCTTGAGCACTGTAATGGCTTCTCTGTAGCGGCGACATGCTTCAAAAATTTTTATTTTGTGATTTTTTTCATCAATAGATATCATGACAACCAAGCATAGATTTATAAATTGCTAGGTGGCCTTTTAGGGTGTTCTTGATCCTGATGAATAGTTTATAGACTAGTGATGACTAGGATTTTATCAGCACTAGTAGTAAACCAATTATATACTGTTGATGGCAGTAGATACTGTTATATATTATAACTTTCTTGATAAGTTAATAACATTAGTTGTTTCCATATAAGCAAACATTTGGCATTCATTGACCAAGCAGCCAGTGCTACCAACAGTTGACATTTTTGTAATCTTTCTCTTAAAAACAATTTTTCAGGAAAATAGGTTTCTCAAGTTCAGTAACTGTTATTGCTCTTTCCAGTATTGAAGGGAGTTTCCTTCCTAACCTGTTGTTTGAAGTTGTGTGGAAATTGGAAAAAATACTTAAATAATACAGTATCAAGCAATTCTTCTAACAGTATTTGGTATGTGTGTTTATATACAATACACACACATACAATATAAAAAAAGATAATGAAAAAGACAGTGAAACTGAGGAAGAAATTACAATCTATACATAGAGGAGAAATTACAAATTACAGAATGTAAGAACATGAATAATCTAATAAATAAAATGAATCAAATTATTTTGAATGCTGATGTATTCCTTAAAAATTATGAAAGGATCAATTACAAAACAGCCACCCATTTTTAAAAATCACTAAGCATATAATAGTGTTGTAAATGGGCTTATAAGTCAAAAATGTTATTTTTTATGTGTATTAAAAAGCTTGGTTAAAAGTATTTAGAATAGGGCACTCTTTATATATATATATATATATATATATATATATATATATATAAGAAGAGGAATATACAGATAATATGTAATATAAAATAATGTTTAATGACATTAACTTGGCATGTAGGTAATGGTTAACAATGTTAATCTGGTTGACCGTAACTCTTGATTTTGATCTATGCAGGGTGTCCCATAAAAAATTCAACATTAAATAAGCCGACAAAGGTTGATATGTAAAATCAATCAACCCTACCTGATCAAAGAGGTTAATTTGTGTGGTTTGCTCACAAATTAAATATAAATTTGAGTTTGCCAAAAGTGATAAAGTTTAGAAATAAATTCCATCTGGAAAGGATTAAAGTGATTTTGATAAAATGGTGTTTACATTTTCCAAAAAGTAAGGACTTTGCAAATTACCAGTTTGGAAAAAATCGGTCCGTAATTCATTATGTCAATCTATAAACCATATGTATAAAGAAATATCACTGTGTACTAATTAAAGATTGGAGTTTTTACTCTTAAGTTCTAATGTTATATAATCAGTGATTAATTTAAAACCTGTAAAAATGTTCATTTTCATTAACTTTACTGGGGGTTGGTAAATTTTAGAACATATTTTAAAATATACTTTTTCTATGTTTATCGTTTGATATAATTATAAGTTCAATATCATGTCTTCACTGAATAAAGGCAAGATTATTTTTTGTAAAGTTTCCGAGTCTGGACTAAAATTTGCCATCCTTCAGCAAAGTTAATGAAAATGGGTATTTTTACAGGTGCTGAATTAATCACTGATTATATAAAATCTGAACGTAGAGTTAACATGATAAAATTCAGAAATTATCAATCTTTCATACTTGCCACATAATTGGATTTTTTCATATAAACCCTTCAAAAGTACTCTGAAGAAACACACACATATATATATATATATATATATATATATATATGCTAATCTATAAAGCTGCATCCTTATGCTAATCACAGATGGGCAGTTCATACAATATTCATCCTTTGCCTTGATTAGTGTAAAATGTAACAAAATTTAACTGAGAATATGAAAAAAAACTTTTTAAATATTCAATAAAAAAAACATTAGTTTCAATGATAGATAATTTTTTTTTAAACAGATTCAAATTCTTAATGGAATTTTAAATTTCATAAAAATTTTCAGAATTTCTGAAAAAATCTTTGAAGTTTTGAGAAATTGTGTTCAAGTCTTATAATTAATGATACAAATAAATTTTGTTACAAATCACATTCTTGTCATCATCATTTGCGGTCCTTAAAGTAGGTTTCATGTTGCATATTGATCACTTTGATTATCAATTCAACTCTCATTCTATTAAAAATTTTAGATTATCGTTTTGACTGTCCTTTTTTGTTAGTATTATAATGTTCAATGTTATCTTTCTATTTACTTACTAAAACAATCTTATAATACTTCTATGAAATTCTATTCTAAATGTTTAATTTTCCTAAAACAATTTCTTTATTTTTGTTGCTAATTTTTCAGTAAGAGGGCTTAACATTATATTGACTTTATTCCAGTTATTTAATTCCATGCCCTTTTATTTAAACCTTAAAGATCTTAAAGTGTCTTTTTGTTTTAGCTAAATTTTTTTAACTTCAATTTAAAGTGAAATGCAATTTACAGATTAAAAATGTTTTTGCTTATTTTCAAACACTGACATGAATTTTCAATCTTTTTAATTTTTTTATGAAGCTAAAATTCTTGTTTTGTTAAAACTAATTTCCTGCTATTCCTTTTTAAATGAATGTATCAAATTGTAATTTAAATTATGCTAACTTTGTTTTTTTTTAGTCAAGACAGTGCATTGTTACCAGCGGTGTTGAATTAAGCTACCCTTAAAATGTACTAGCTTAAATAATGCAAAATAAAATTTGACTAAAGTACAACTGAATGCAGCTTGAAATTATAATGATTTTTCTAGAGAAATGACAACTAAATGTGAATTCCTTGTTTACCGATAGACATATGATTAGAAAGGAAATTGCTCCACTTGTGTATATAATATAGGAATGATTGCATAAACTACCAAGTAGCTTCTATGGTAATTTTCAAAGCATAACTCAAGGGCCGCATAGTAATAAGTGAATTAGATAATGAGGTCAGTTAATACTGTAATGATGATATGGGACAAGCACCAAATATAAAATTATTATATATCCAACATATATACATACATGCACATATATATATATATATATATATATATATATATATATATATATATATATATATAAATTAAATATAATATCTTAAGTTGGTGTGAATGAAAAATATAAATATTAAAAATGTGACTAAATATTATTTGAATGCCCCTTTTGAAAAAGTCGTAATTAAAATTTATATAGAAATAAAAATTAAATAAAAAATAAAAATTCCAAATGTATTGCTACTGAAACCCAGATGATGTGTTGGAACATAGACACTACCACAAATTTCTACTTAGAAAAAGGAAGTTTGTATCAATAGACAGATACCCAAGCCTCCACTTTGACTGACGTGAAAGCTACTTTTTGATACATGAGTTTTCTAACTAAGTTAAATCTTAACACCCCTAAAATAAAAAAGATGGAATTTTCCTTTCCCCCAACATCTCAAAATATCAAATTTGCCTGAATTTATAAATTAACTAAATCAGTTCCTAAAATTTTATTCTTAGCATCACTTGATAATGGAATGGAACTTTGTATTTTTATAAAAATACACTGTTTATTTTTTCAAAAACATAAGATATTCTTTGTGCCCGATGAGCTGGAAAACCAGCGAAACTTAAGTAGCACACCAAAATGTAGGTATATGTATATTTATTAATATAATATATATATATATATATATATATATAAAGAATTAAAGGATTTTATTTTTAATCCATCATTTTTATTACTTCAAACCTTAATTTTGATGGATATCTATATTTGACATAGACACCCCCATTTTTTTAAATTTTTGAACAGTGCATATTATGTCTATTGGCTTGTGCATCTGAGAAAACTCGATAAAGAAAGTATGTTCTCTAGCAGATTTTGAACCTGCATCTCCCTTTGTAGGAGAAACCACTGTTTGATCAGGTATACTTTAAATCACTCAGTTGAAAGGGCAAATAGAACCTTCCTGAGCTGTAACTGGGCAGTATAAAGCATGCCGATTAAGTGGTGGTTTCTCCTACAAAGGGGGATGCAGGTTCAAACCCTACCAGAGAGCATTTTCTTTCATAAATTTTGCTTGGCTGCACTTGCTGATAGATCTGTTACACACTGTTAAAAAAAAAATAGGTGTCCACTAAAAATAACCTTTGAAGTAATAAATGTGTTTGTAGTGGTTTCTACCCACTAATCTGTATTTTCATTTATGAAAAGTCAGCCCCAGAAATGAGTCATAAGTTTTTCTGAATAATAGTCCCAAACTACAAGTGGAGTACTATTGCTAATTCAAATTTCCCCAAGAAAATTTGTAAATTGTCATCTTTAAGGGGAATGGTGAAAGTCATTGATTTAAGAGGAAAGACAAAAATCAAATCAAAATGGAAGACAGTTTAGGTCAACAGTAAGAAAAAAAAATCTTTGACTCATTACATAACTTTTTTTTTTATTAAATATTACAGTTGTTCTGGGCACTTTGACCTGGTGTAATGGTTGCTAGATAAATTACAACCGAATAGTGAATTTAATCTTCATTAGGTGCCCTATACTTTTAGTCTTGTGCCATATCTAAGTTATGCTTAATAAATTATTATATTACAATTCTATTTTTTTCTATTTCATTATTAAACATTAAGGTATGTATGTATTTATGTATATATATATATATATATATATAAAAAAAACTTATTTTATATAGGGATCAACATTTTTCTGGGATTTTAAGCCTCCACTTGGAGTCTTGAAACACATTCCTTGTAGATAAGGTGGAACTAATTTGTATCACTGAATTTTAAAACTAAATGCTGGAATTAACTATAAGCTATAGTATAGGGCCTTGTTATTTTAAATATATATATTTATTTTATCATTAGCTTTATTCTTTAATGCTAAATCATCAAAACTTATAAATTATAATCATTAATTAATAATACGGTATAGTTTAAAGTTTTTAGAGAATGACCTCGAATTTCATATAGATTAGGGCTTCAGCAGGTAGAAGTCTGGCCTTGAAAACTAACTCAAAATCTTATATAAAAGAAAAATCCTGTTTTTTGTTTTTTTTTTTTTAATATTGTATTTCAATTATTTATTATATATATATATATATATATATATATATATTATTTTTCTGTTTAATTGAGAAGATTGCTCCGTGTCGTTCAACATTTGCAGTTGGGGGGAGGATACTAAGCAAACTGATTTCCATAAAACTTGTGGCTTTTCCGTGTAGATAGTCAATATTGATATTTCTATTTGTATCAGATCTCCCTTCTGGTGAACAGATTGTCTCCAAAGAAGTAATGGCTGCCGATGAGGAGAAAGCTGAGAAACTAAGCTCTTCCAGCTCTGAAGTAGCTCAAGTTGAAGATGTAGATTTTCAACCAGGTAGCTGCAGAACCACTGAAGCATGATATCACACATTCAATATTCTTTGCCTTATAAGCATTTTATATCAATATTCGTGTGCGCCTTACATACATACATACAAATATATATATATATATTTATATAGTTGATTTTGTTTCATCCAACAGACACGCCTGATTTATACTATTTTTTGGGTATTCTTTGTTGATCGTAAGTCTAATGAATTATTTCCTGTGCATATCCAAGAGGTCCATCTTTGCCTCACACAGTTGCATAGTCTTGTGAGTACCTTTTTTGTCATGTGCAGAGATTTATAAATAACAAAGGAAAGCTATAGAGAAAGCAATTAGTTTTGTATAAAAACAAGAAAAGTTTTCAGTTGGGTAACAATAAAGCTTTTTGTTCTTTTTTTTTTTTTTTTTTAATCATTAGACTTTAATACAGGACTGAATACTCAAAAAGATTAATTGGGGAGGAGATTGAAATGAAGTAATATATATAATGTATGTATGTATGTATATATATATATTGCTCTTTTTTTTTAATTTAATATTTCTCTTTCTTATATCCATATGTTAGCTAAAAGTGGTTATCTGGCCTAAGTGTTTATTTATTTATTTTTGCTTCAAGTCAGCATTATCAATGTTAAAAAAAAATTACACTAGGATTGTTACTTTTATTTTTCTCTTTCTCTCTCTCTTTCAGGATGTCTCTTAGGCAATGTTTTGCATGCATTTTTTTTTTTTTTTTTTTTTTTTTTTTTTTTTGTTAATAACTAAATGGGCTTTATGCTTCTGTGCTACAGTTGTCTTATTTACAGGCTGAACATTCTAGAATAATCATGAGACTTGATTATAAATTCCAGCTGAGTGCTTTGTTGATGGGATTTTTTTTCTTGAAAATAATTTGTTCTATAACTTTTTCTTTTAAAGAAACACTTTACATTTGGCTAGTTCTTGTACAAAAAAGGCTATGAAAATGAACAGCTGTTAGCGGCTCTGGCAGTCAGTAGTATAACTGGTTTGTGTTGAACCCTGTGTATAGTCATCCAAACATCGAACTTATTAATTTAACATATTAATTTGCTTAAAAAAAAAAAAGCAAAAGAAAACATCAGGGGGCAATGAAACGATTTGGAAACCCTAAAGAAAAATACAACTTATTGATTGGAAAGAATATTACCTATGTGTTATATATATATAAGTTCAGTAAATTACTGGCCAACATGTTTTATTAGGCATTAACAATCTGTATTATTATGTCTATAAACAGTGTGAGTACAGAGGTCAATATTGCATAGTGACTGTCCGTTTCACATCTCGAGTAACCATCAAATGTTCAGATGGTCTGATGATCACTTGAGGCATGAAACAATCCCCATGCAGTGTTGATGTCTGTCTTCATTTTCTGTATCTGCAAATGCTCTCTCTGATAGTGAGCACAGTTCCCTCATAATATAGCTAATTTTAAACAATATAATTATATATATCCCATATGATTATTTTCCTCAAAAGTTGGATGTGTGGGTGATGTAATATATAGTGGCTTGGAATGAGAAATTGAAGAGCCAAATTCAAATTCCAGATGAGTTTGTTACATTCATTTATGCACAAATACCCTTGAGAAAGGTATGAATCTATCTCTTATCTTCCTCCAGCTATGGGTTAAATAGTAGGACTTGTATCTGAGAAAAAAAAATCATTGTTACTCTAAAAATATTTTATTGCAATATTCACTCAAAAAGAAAAAAAGATGAATTTTCTTGCAGTCCAAAATGTTTTGGCTTTAAACAAAGGGTTGATGAGCCATAAAAAAACAAATCACTCTACTCAAGCATTGCCATGACATTGTTCATATATCATATTGGGAACATGTTTCTCTGCATTTTATTTTTATTTTCTTTACATTCAACACTTCCTTAATATTAAAGTTTTATTAAAATTTATTCTTAAAATCTAAAATATGTTTTGGTTTTAAATAACTCGCAAAGGGTTGATAAACAAAGCAAATCAACAATCCTAAAAAGTTGCTGGAGGTGTTTTTAAAATATTACTGTTTTTAAAATAATTCTCAAAGGGTTGATAAGCCATAAAAAAACAAATTAACAATCCTCAAAAGTTTATTTTTCTTCAGTGTAATTGCAGTAGATTTAATTTGCTTTGATTTGAAAACTCATTTATTTTCTGAAATTGCAGAACTTTCCTTATGTTGTTTAAGGCCTTATATTTTTACTTTTTCTGGCTGGAATATAAATTAGTTGTTTTCATATGGTCAAATTTTATTAGTAAAAACTTTTTTTTTTTTTTAATTCTTTAATTTTTTTAAATTTTTTTTTCCTCAGATGAACTAATTATATATTGGGTATGGCTGGGGATGTAAAAAAAAAAAATTGAATGCTAGTCATAATGAAATTAAACAAATCTAAAAACCTATAACTAGACTTAAAATTATTTGATGAATGTGCCTGTAAATTTTACATTTATTGCCAAGAATGCCTTTTGCTTATATTTTAATAAATCGTTTTCAATCCATTTCATGAACATTTTTTTTTTATATATATATATACTACTTCCCGTCAACCCAGTGTGCACTTGAAACATATTCTGACTCCCATCCAGAACTTACCTTTTAGAAAATAGCCTTCAGATAACAAAATCACTTTTTTTTTTTTTATAAATGTTTTATCAATATTTCTTGACTTTGACTACTTTTAGTAATGTGTACAAATTAAAGTAACAACAGGAATTCTTCCTGATAAATTTCTTTTAGGACTAAAATCTAAATATTGCGTGCATTTTCTCGTAACTTTACACATTATATCTTTCTTGCAGTCTTCTTTCACTCTTCTCTGTGTGTGTATGTGTACATGTATTTCTTTTTACTATAAATGTCATATATGTGATTTGTGTTTGAGTAAACATCCCTGCTTGATTTTTTTGTTTTTTTTTTAAAAAGTGAAATTAGTGTCAACCAGCATAGAAATAAAAAGTCTTACTAAAGAAAATATGCCTCCTAGGCCAGTAGGCATTAATTTCACTGCTTAAAAAATAACAGGGATGTCTATTCAAACACATGTACTCATTAAATATAACATTTATAGTAATAAGAAATGATGTTGGATTAAAAAAATTCCATTGTGTGTATGTGTGTGTGTGTGTATATATATATATATATATATATATATATACACACACAAATATTTCATTAAAAATGACTGACAAGTTACTGCAGTTAAGTTTTTAAGTTTTCTTGTGTTCTTTGCTTCTTTTCTGGATGTAAATTATTATAGAAATTGTTCAAATGTTTTGTATGCCTGACTGCTTTCGACTATACTTTTAACCATTATCATATTTGATAACTCTAGATACATACATAAAACAATCCATACATTTGGTTAAATGTAAAAATAAAATCATCTTTGATAAAATATAGCCAAAAGAACTCTGACATACAAAACATTTGGACAATTCCTACATAATTGATATCTAGAAAAGAAGAAAATTATAAGAACACAAGAAAAATTAAATAAAAACAGCAGTACCTTTTCAATCATTTTTAATGAAATTTGTATAAAAGAGGGATTGCTTCCCAAATACACAATTATTTATGTGTATATATATATATATATATATATATATATGTGTGTGTGCACATTAATTGCTATATTTTACCAGTTATAGTTCACATAAGAATTCTTTTTTACAACATCCTTTTATAATTTATTTTACTAATCTATACTTATCTTTGCATGATCTTTAAAATCTTTATTTCATATGTCAGGCAAGAAATGTATGGATTTTATTGAATGATCAAAAAAGAAATCCCAACACTGAACAAGCCCGAACCTCGAATTCAGTTTTAAAATCTGCATGTCCTGAAACAAGAAATCTCCAATTAAATTTAAGTCGCTTAGGAAAGTTAATGTGTTTTTGATACACTCATCTAATACGATGTAACAAACCCACTCACCTTCCTGGAACTACTAAACTGCTTTTGTGTATCTTTCCCCTATTTGTTCTTCATTCTCTTCCGCGTCAGTTTGATGATGGCTGTCTACTAACACACTAATATCAAACTAATTTCTGTAGATGCTGAGATGCGTGACACCAGTGAAGAAAAGACAGAAGAGACGGATGTGGAGGAGCAGTTCTCTCCCCTTCCTAAAACTTCTCCTGCTTCTAAAGGTGCTCTTGATCTTAGGTTAGAAGACCAGTACTTCTCATTTACTCAGTCCCCAGTAGAATCCCCTGCTGCTGAAATTGCAAACGAGATATCTCCAGCGCAAGATCTTCTTGACGTCAAAGATATGCAAATAACTGTTGGCGTTTCACCATCAGAAATTTCTGCACGAGCCAAACTTGGGCATGTTTCTGAATTTTTTGGGCCAACAGTTAGTGATGACACCAGACCTACAAAGGGGAAGTATGAAAAAGAAAAGGAAGATGTTCTGTACACTTCAAAAATTGAAACGGAAGCTAAGAAAATGGAGACTGATATTAATGAAGTTGCAAAAACAAGTTCTGAAAGCTACAAGGCAGCAGCTGCCCCGAAGGATGACAAAGAAACTCCTGAAGATATGGCAGAACAGCTAACTTATATGGCTTTCGATAATATGGGTTTTGCAGGTGAGGAAGCTGTTGACAGTGAACTGAAATTGAGGTCATGTGATATACCAGAAGAGAGTCCACATTCAAAAAGCAAAGAAATATCCCCTGAGGATCTTGAAGAGAAACCACATCATTTTGATTTTCCAGATGTTCAGCAAGAAATGTGGCAAATTGGAATTCAAGCATTTGGAAAGTCAGCACTGTCAGAAGAGAGGAAGATGTTCTCAAGTTCTATGAAGTTTGAAGAAGTCACTCACAAAGTTTCTTTTGAAAAAGATGACGAGGATGAAAGCAGCACAGCTGTCTATTCGGAGAGTGAAGAACCCTCGCAGTCAGAAAATGGGGATCTTAAGAGCCAGAGTTCTTTCCAGGAATCCGTTGAGATTTCCAAAACTGTCGATGGACATTTCGAGTCCACTTCGGAAGTAAGGACTGAAAAGACTATTGTCACATCATCAAAAGAGCAAGTGTCTCTTTCTGAAAGCCACAGCAAAATGTACTCTGAAACAAAAGTCTACCATCATAAGACTGGTGCTGAATCAGAACTTCAACATTCTAAGATACAGACAGTACCCTTTTCTGATGAAGAGAAAAAGAGACCTCTCTCGACCGTTGTGAGCGAACCAATTATTTCTCATCCTTTTGACCAAACAACTGTAGAACTGATGTCTCCAGAATATAGTAGTTCTGACAGTGAAGGATTTTATGACCCAGAAACTGGGAAAAAGCTGCCCTGGGAAACGGTTAATCATTTTAAACGTCAGTTTTCAGACAACTATTTGGAACAGCAAGAAAAGCAAGGGTTAGTAACTGTACAATCTGTGGATATGGGCATATTCTATCGTAGAAGCAGTAGAGAATATGCTGATGTTAAGTTCATGGAAAAAGGAATTGCTGAAGATGAGATCATTGAGGAACAAGAGGGACAAGTGCTTTTTACACTTGATGAAAATGATTCTGATGAATCTGCTGCCTTACCGAGCCAAATAAAAGAAGATGAAGTTGTGGATGATTCCACAGAGGACATCAGAAAACCACATGACAAGGTGTTTGAGGAACAGAGAGCTACGGTTCTACCAAGCAGTGCAGACAGCAGGAATCGTGCTGAGGAGGATTTATCTAAGTTACATGAAGAAATGTCACCAGAGTTTGGCGCTTCTGAGTTTTTATCTACCAGCAAGTCATCGGAATTGGTCGAACGTGGTGCCAGTAAGGATTCATCTTTGCATTTAGTTGGTGATTCTTCAACAGATTCATCTCAGAAACAGTCCATCAAAGAGGCTGAAGAACGTAGCACTCCATCTGAGGAATTGGATATCAAGGAAGAACTCAAAGAATCCGCCAAATCTGGAATAATTGGTGTAGTAAGTGTTGAATCTCGCAGGGCTCAGAAAGAATTGCTGCAGGAGAGTGCTGATGAGACGGACCGTTCTCTATCACCATCTGTGGAGAGTGATGAGATGTCGACAATGTACGAGTGTCAAGCGGAAGTTCAAGAAGATGCTTGGTCTGAAACGCCATCTGTTGACCAGCTGCCATCTTCAGCAAGTGGTAAATCTGAAACTGAAAGTGAACCTTCAGAAAGAAAACCTTCCGAAAAGAAACAATCTCCATCAGTCGAAGCCCTTGCTAAGGGAACTGACCTCGAGTCTACGGAACAGGAAGAAAGCAAAATTACTGCCCATGACAGGAGAGTTACATTTTTGTCCGAGGAAAGTAAAGAGAAACTCAGACAGTCTCTTTCTAATGAAGACCTGGTAAAAATCTCAACATCTTCTTCTGAAGTCTCCAATGAGCCAACTCTGCTGGCTGCTTCCTATGATTTGGATTCTGGACATGTTTCCCATGTTGTCACGGCTTACGACATGTCCCCTGATACTGTGGAAAGCCAAGCACCACATCCACCTGCACCTAAAGCCATTCTTTCAAGCCCTGAAGATGATGTGTTTGAAGTAGAACCTTCTGTAAGAGTCACTGGTGCTGCTGCAGAATCACATTCTGGGCCTCAGTCTGAGGTTATCATAATTGAACATGTGTGCGCGGCTGAAAGCAAAACTGGATCAGAATCGACAGAATCATTGCCGCCAACTCCTGCTCCAACACCAAAGGACCCAACTGCAGTCAAAGACACAGTATGCAATTTACAAGATGCTGCTAACAAATTGCAGACTGAAGGCTATTATGACCGACAGTTAGGGTCTGTGAGCAGTGAGACTTCTGAAAAACGACCTTTAAGTTTTGAGAAAGAGTTAACTAAAGATGAGGATTCAATTGATGATGATGATCTTGGCCAGTCATTTGAAATGGTTTCACCAACTGAAATCATTGGCTTTGATCAGTTTGCTGCTGAATATTTACAAAGCGGTGTGGCTGGGTCCATTGAACCAGGAAGTATGGCTGCTTCAATGGAATCTATTTCTACATCTGGAAGTAGCTTTGCCGATTTAAGGCCAAGTGAGCCTTCAAGTATGAAATCCAGTTTAGAAGAATCAGTCACCACAGCAGCCTTCATTGAACCCTCAGCTCCACCCATGGAAGATGTGTACCAGTCTACTGGTAGACAATCGTCCAAACCTGATGTTGATTCTTCGTCAGACCAGTCTCTTTTCAGTAGTAGTGAAACTTCAGAAAAGGGCGGAGTGCCAGTTGACATCCTGGCCTCTAGTCTTACTTCTCCAGGAGCATGTCCTCCTGACCTGTTACCTGTTGACAGCATTCATCATGGTTTACCAACACGCCATGAATATGGAGAAACGGAAGAACAAGAAAGCTACTCAGAGAGGATATCACAGTTACCCAACGGTCCAACCGAAGTGGATTACCAACCAGACATTGATTCTGTTTCCTCTCTTGCGAATACTGTAGTTCATGTTGCACCACCAGATTTAGTTCAGACGACACCTTTGTACACAAGAGATCAGAGCCAAGAAGGTGAAGAGGCCAAAATTGAAGATGACAGAATTTCAGTTGGCTCTGATGCTGCTTCAAGGGATGTGATGACTGATAGCTTGATTGAAGATGTCCACCTCTCAGCAGAACAGCAGGAAATCTTGGTTACTTCTGACCAGACATTGTATGAACTTGAAATGCCAATGGATGAAGAGGTCTCCCCAGTCGAACAAGAGTGTGCGCCTGGTGAAACGGAAACCTATTTTGAACAAAAACCAACAATTTCGAAGGAAATGAAACATGAGGAGGAGGAGGAACTTGATGGCAGTGTTCGGGATTCAGCCAAGGCTATTGATAAACAGATCTACGATGACATGTCCCTGTCATCACCTGAGCATCTGGAGATTGAAAGCTCCCTAGATGACATTGAAGATCAGCCTTACGAACTGAAGAAAAATGAAATCTACCCTGGAAAAAGAGCACTTGAATTCAACATAGCTAACTATGAGAATCTTGTAGAGGAAGAGAAGGCTAAACAGGAAGAGCTAGATTCTAAAGTAACTGTAATGGTTCCTCTTCATTTTTCTTCAAAACTTGAGTCCACTGCTTCTGACATAGATGATAGCGATGAAGAACCTGTGCAGTTTGCTGATCAATACCATACAGCCGATATAGATTCCTCCAAATATGTTTCTCAACAAGAATATGGTACTTCTTTTAACCGGATTGATATTATTGAAGATAGTCCAGATTTTGCAGAAAAGCCAGAAGCAGAATTGCAAGCTTTAACTGAAGATGAGCGTATTTCAGGAAAATTCTTTGATAGTCATAAAGAAGAAAGCATTGAGACGAAAGAGAAACCTTTTGATTTGCAAATTGACCCAGCTGACCTTGAAAGGCCAATATCTCCTACACCTCAGGATTTAAATCAAGGTTTCTTTGGAAAGGACTTTGAAAAAGTTGCTGGAACACAAGATGAAGATCTAGAAAAGACAGCAACTGTTTTTGTTGATTCAGTACTTGAGGATATAGTGACTAAAGTCCATGACAAACCCGGCTCTCTGGAATTAGGTCAGAAGTCTAAAGATAGGGACGCCTTTCAATCTTCTCTTCCTGAACCCTCTACATCCTCGCACTCTCAACCAGCTTTCTTCTCTGCTCCTCCCCCTCCATCTCATCCTCCTCCTGTGGCAAAGCAAGGGTCAGAAGATTTGCCTGAGATTACTGTTACTGAGCACCTACATAAAGACATCCATGAGGATGATTATCACATGCATTATAAGGCATCAGTTGAAGTGGAGAAAGATGATGACAAGGAATCGGAAGATGACAGTCCAAAGGGTGTTGGAATGTCATACTTTGAAATGATTCAGGACGAAATGGAGTTTGATCAAGAGGATGCTAAGCAGAATGGTGACACCACTCATCAGGATGCATCAAGCATGTATGGCTTTTCTGAAACTTCAAGAAACGGTGCCAGTCATCAAGATCCCATAACTGGTGCTAGTTTTTCATCTGTATCAGCTTATACTGATGATCAAGCAGCTTCTAGTTCAGCTGAAATATTCACTAGTCAACAAGAAACTGTATGGAATGTTCAAAAATACTCAGAGTCTTCTACCGACCTCTCACCAAAGACTTCTCCACAGCATGAATCCTTTACCATAAAATCCGACTTGGGATCCATATCAACTAGCCACTCAAGACACATTGAGAGCAGCACTGATCCTAAAGACCATTCCAAAAATGGATTTCTTGGATTTGATCCAGCAATGTATGTCACAGACATCATGAGTCCAGAAGATATTGCAGATGCATCAAGCGTGGACAGTTTTACAACAGTTGTTGCAGCAGACCAAGAAGAAGAAGATGATGAAGACAGACTGGCTGATGTAGCTTCGATGACTTCATCAATCCACTCAGACATTTATTCAATGCACAATGAGCCAGATGAAGAAGAAGAAGAGCCTTATGACTGGCCATTGATGACAGAGGAAGATAAGTCTGGTGAATCATCTCCATGTAGTGACCGTTTTGAGATGATAGAGAAGACTGCTTTGTCAGTTATATCTGAAAAATCAGATGAAGATAGGTTTGAAATGATCGAGAAAGATGAATTAGATGGACTTTCTGATCTTCATTCAGATAAAACATCTCCTGATATGATTTCAGCCTCCCCTGGTAACCTCCCCCACTCACATCACGGTTACCCAAACATTCGGTATGCTGGCCGCATGCGAGAGAAAGAAGATGGTTCAGCTGCCTCTTCTGTCTCTTCATCGTTGCTGGAATTTGAAAGATTAGAAGGAGAAATAGGACAGTGTGGGTCATTAGGATCAAATGAAGCCCACAGCCTTCCCAGCTCTTTTGATAGTCGAAAATTCCATTGGCGAGCAGGTGATAGGGATGATGTATCAGTTGCTTCGTCTTTGGGAGAATTTGAACGCCTTGAACGGCAGATTGCCCTTGGCGGCTCGATCGGCTCGGTTGGCTCCATGGATCGGTTTATGGCATCAGGACATGGTAGCGAGACAAATGGTTCCATGTCATCATTAGCAGAGTTTGAGAAACTTGAACAAGACTGCATTGCTGGTGGTTATTCTAGCTCAGGTGACGATCGCCGCAGTTCATCAAGCGGTCATAGTAAACGTAGCGAAAGTTCTTCTCTTGTGGAATTTGAACGTCTCGAACAAGAAATTGTTATCTCTGAAGAACTTGCTGCTGAAGCTAAAAAAATTGCATCAATCTTGGAATCGGGAGCGCTGCCTGAATATCCAGAAAGTGACAGTTTAGGAAGTTCCTACCAATCAAATGGTCACATGAGAGATTTACCGCAGATCATTGGAAGTTTTGACATTGAGCAAGATTCAATCGATGGCGAAGACATTGATAAAGATTCTCTGAGTTCAGAAGACCCTAAACAGTCAGACGCAAATCTACTTGACAAATTAGATGATGATGTTGACTCCTTGGATGGTGACAGCAAAGATGAGCTAACTTCCAGTGTCATATACGTTTCAAAGTCAGATGTGCAGGATTCAGGCGAAGCTGGTCAAACAGAGTTCGACCGTGATTCTCTAATTGGAGATGATACAGCGATGCAGTTCTCTGTTGAATCCCTGCAACTTGACCAAGATACATCATTCGATACACATAGCATGCAGAGCTCAGCTGATTCTTTGGAATTAAAAGAGAAACTTTCCAAAGATATGCAAAGCTCTGCTGATTCACTTGAACTCAAAGAGAAGATGAGTAAGGAAATGGTGGATTCAACAGATTCACTTGAGCTAAAAGAAACTGTTAAAGACCCTGAAAAATTTGAGACTGACTCCCTGGCTGATCCAGAGGATGTCATGCAGACATCGACTGATTCGCTTGACATGTTTCCAACACTGACACAACAGAATATAATGGAAGCATCATTAGAATCTGCACGCTGGAGTTTAAGCAGCTCATATTTCTCGCATTCCTCTCAAGAAACATTACGATCCGCAGAATCTCATAGCGATTCAGGTCATTCTCGTGATATGATGCAAGTATCAGCAGAATCGTTTGATTTTGACAAAGACCGGCCCTATGATGATTCTGATGAGGAGATCGATTACAAATCAATTTCCACAAAATCTCTTTCACATTCCACTATTGATCCAGAAATTCGTATGCTCACCGAAATTTCTCATCCCAACAATCCTTTCTTAGATAACGAAGGTAATGTTAGGACAGATCTTGGATTTTCAGGATATGGAACCAAATTTGATTATTCCAAGTTCGACAAAGAAGGGAATTATCGTTGGAGTACAGAATTCGATGAGAGCACGTCTAAATCCAAAAGTTATTTGAACTGGGGACCGTATCAAGAAAAAAAGAAAATTTACACAATGACTGAGTGGGAAGCTATGCGTAAAGCTAAAAAAAGACCGGCCGACACAGAACCTGAGGAGAACAATGAAGAACAAACAAGTATGCTTCCTGATAACCATTCTTCCCATTCTAACAAAGAGATCTCTTCTAACCTTTCTTCTGAGCATATAACTTCCCCCTCTGAAACCTCTTCAGCCTCTCACCACCCTCGCTCTGCTTCTTCCTCTTCCTCTTCCTCTCTTCCTGCTGCTGCGACCTGCCCCGTCTCCAGCTCCACCAGTCAAACTGCTGCCAGCTCTGATCCGCTCCACCATCACAGTATGTTGGATACTACTGCCCATAAAGCCAGTAGAGGTATATCTAACTGTTAGACGTACAATCAGTGTACTGTCACAGTGCATGAACTGTAGGCTACCAATGCATGTCAGCCTGTCACCTTTGTTGTACCTCTGTTTGTTGTCATTGTCAACTAATTCAGTTGCTGAATTTTTGTTGCAGGGTCAATCTATCATCCTTATTTATGCTATATATATATATATATATATATATAGTCAGTGCTTTAGTTTCTATATTGTATGGTGTTATATCATGAACCTTTATTTTTGTGTGTATGTTTATTTTTTTTTTTTTATTTTTGTCTGGATAATTTTACATTTTTTTTGCTGCATTTTAAGCCTTCACTAATTTTTTTTTTCTTTTTACATGCAACTACACCGATACACGCTCGACACTTACCTGTCTTTTTTTTTTTTTTTTTTTTGTTTAAACTCCAAGTTTTTTTTTTTTGTGTTTATTTTTTTTTATTTGTTTATTTTTTTTTTTTTATCATTATGTATCTTTTCTCTCCAGGAATTTTTCTTTTCTAGATTTTTCAATCAGTAATCTACTGCACTTCTTCCATTCTCTGCATGTTGTATTCCCTCCTTGTATTTGAATTATATATGCACTATTACTTTATAGAATAGTCTTACATGTCTTATAGTTTTATTTCTTTTTATCACATTATAGTCTGATATGTCTTAGTCATCTCTTATTACATGATATTTGTATCTTATTATATCATAGTCTTATTTCATTGCATTATAATGTTTTATTTCATTACATTATAATTACTGACAGACGCAAAAGACTTGTATGGTCTTCAAATGTCTGTGGTGGCATAATAGTTATAAACTCAGAAATTGGAATTGGTTAAGTTCAAATTCCTTTCGAGACTGCTTCTTTTTTTACACTAATTCTTGTATGGAAAGCATAAATCAAATTTTTATCAACACTTTATCCTATTGCTAGTCATCTTGATTATAGTTTTATCACTGGCATGCTCTAACTGTAGACAAAGTAATCAGAAAGAAATGTGGTACATTGGTAACCCACTTTTGTTATTATATAACCTGCTCAAGCAGTGGCTATAAAAATGGCTGCTAAATTTGTTATTATTGACAGATTAAGAATTGTTTTATATTATAGTCTTATGTCACAATTTATCTAAGTCATTATTATACAATGATTTTTTTAAAAATTAATCATCTTTTTCTCAGTTTTTAACCACTGTATTTTACATAATGATTTTATATATTATTTTATATAATGCTCTTAAATATATTTTCTTATATTACATTATAGTCTTATATTCATTTTCTACAAATTTGTTGTTGTTAATCTTATTTTAATATTCATTGATATTGAAATTTGATTTTGTTTTTGTGTTATTGTTTTTTTTCTTTTCTTTCTTTCTTCTGAGTTAAATTTTATTTGTTTTTAGATTAAGTTATAATTTATTGCAGATGTTTGGGTGAGTTATGTAAAAATAAATTCCTTTTTTTAATTCTTTTTATTTAAAAGCCATGGCAACAAAATATGTAAATATTCCCTTCTGTTCAATCATATTTTTTTTTTTTTTAATTTTATTTTCAAAATTTTTGTTTGGGGCATTGCAATATTTTATTTTTCCATTTGCTATTAATATTCAATTTTAATAAAAAAAAAAAAAAAAAAAAAAGACTGCTACAAGAAAAACTATTTCTGGAAGAGTCATTAATATCTCGGTTAAGTGAGTTTTAAGTTTACATTATTTATCGAATTAGTAGAAATCTTCAAACCTCAGTTGTATTTCACAATTATTATTTGTAGGTTAAGTAAGCTTTAACTATGAACTTATATTATCAATGTAAGTATATTATATGTATTGCAAATATCTACATCTGCAAGAAAAATTTCTAAAGTTCATTTTGCACTATTTTGTATTTTTTCTAACTTGTTTTGCTGGCCTACGAAGTAACATCATTGTTTAATGAGGGGAAAAAAAAAATTATTCTTTTAAATATTACAGAATCACCAGATCCAATGAACATACAAGAGGAAGCCTCTCATATGAAACCAGAAGGTGATTAAATATTTTCTAGATTTTATTTTTCTTAAAATTATTCTTAAATGCAAATTCAATTTTTTTTTTTTTTTTTTTTTTTTTTTTTTTTTTTTGTAAAAATGAAAAAAACAGAAGCCATTTTCTTTTTGTTTTTCACTTTAAACTTTCATTATTATTATTTTTTGTTTTTGTCAATGGAGTCTGCTATATGATCTATATAGTTGTGTATTTCTCAGCTAATACTAAGAGTAGGAGTTTTACCCCCCCCCCCTCAAAAGGGTATAATTTTGAATGGTGATTTTCAAGGCAGGCTGGCTCTTTCCACTTAGGAAGATTATGTTGTGGCAATCTCCTACCTTTATTTCCTGTTGTTTGGTTTAACCAGAGTAAATATCATTAATTTCTGTTTGAATTTCTGGGATAAGGAGTTTTATTATTTCAAGTGCATTAAAGCATTAGTCAATGATTTTGGTGACAATTGTGGGTTCAATCTGGGTAGTACAGACTCAAACTTGGTGGAAACAAGGTAGACAATAAGTGAGCAGTGCTTAAAAAAAAAAAAAAAAAAAAAAATCAACAAGATGAGATATCTCAAGACATGGAGAGCGTAATGAGAACAATCTACCCCGTATATTAAATAAAGGGATTAGTTCAAAATTATTAACAAGCACCCAAAGAATACTGGAGGGCATAACACCCAAAACATTGTGATGATAACAACAAAGATGAGGACATTAGTCTGAATATCAATATTGTAAATAATGAATCATTTAGTTAGTGAGGCCTGCCTAATGGCTGAGATAGTTGGCTATTTCCCCATAATTACCAGAAATTGATGTTCAAATCTATATAAATATAATAATTTTGAATGCTGATTTTCAGAGACGTAGATTGATGAAGACTTGAAGCAATACAACCATCCTACTTGAATGTTCCCTTATACTAAACAAATTTTATGTAATATGAATAACTTATTTTATGTGCAAAAGTTTCAAGCACATTTTTTTTTTTTTTTTTTCTTTTAAAAATTATAAGCAGCTAAGTAAATATCAATAATTTAGTCAATGGCTGAGGTAGTTGTGCATTTTTTTTTTATAATGCTACAGATATTTGAATCTGAGATTCTTAATGTTGATTTTGAAGGTGGGCAAGCCTTCTTCAATTTCAAAATTTGCACAATACTCCTTACCAGATATATCATCTTTTTGACCATGTGCCATACAAAGTTAAGCTGAGTTAATATTAATAATTCCAAAAATAGCATTTAAATATAAAAGCAGCTTCTATTGAGTACTTTGCCTGGGCAGTAATTACTATGACTACACACATATACATAGTGTTTGTTTTTAATAACCCATGAAATGGTGAGGCATAAAACAATTTTTTTTTATTTATTTATTTGTGATAAGATTTTAGGGGCTTAGCCTGCCTCCAAGTTAGGGAGGTTGCATATTTTCCACCAGGTAGAAGAGAAAACGTCAAAGTCCAAAATTTTGGTTGCTAATTTTGAAGGCAAGCAGGCGGACTCTCTTCCATTATAAGATTAGTTTTAACTTATTTTTGAACTTATAGTGTTCAACTAAGCTAGGTTGATAACCAGTCTAAGAGATCTAAAAAACAAGAATATTGCTTTTGCATAATTTGAATATCTTACCATATACTCAATTCTTGCATATGTTAGAGATATGATTTACAACCATTAACATGCTAGCGTTACAATTGCTCTGAATTACTCTAGCAGTTATAATGCTATCATTTTAATGGTTGTGTAGATATAGAATTGGTAGGATTTTCTTTACTGGAAACATTGGAAACAAACTCACTGAAGGGTATAAAATTAATAATATATTTTTTTATTTATTTTCTGAGAGATTCCTTTGGTATTCAGTGTAGCAAAAAGTTTGTTAATACGGTGGATATTGGTAGCAGTCTGGAGAAGGTCCAGTAGTGTAGTTTTGAAGTCAGATAGCGATAGTAGTAAAATTAGAAATAAGTCAGTGTCAATCTACTGTGTTTTTCTTGGTCCTTAGCGGGACAGAAATATCATTAGCAGATGACTTATTAACTATGTCATACCTGACTGGTTTCTAGCAGTAGTGTCTCCATTTGTCACTCTCACCATCTCTGCCCTTCTAGCTCAGACATATCAATTTATATCAGTTTTGACCAAGCTTTGAGACTCTGGCATGAACATTGGCATCAGGTAACATCAAAAGTCTGTGTTAATTTTTTTGATTGGCCAAAATTATTTTAATTTTAAATATTCTTTTTTCATAATGGAAATTTGTGATGTCAACAAACACACGTTGCCACTTTTGTAATGTTCATTGTAGTAGAGACTTTGTAATCGCTGATTACAACTGTAGTAATGCTCTTGAACAATACTGGTATCAGATGCCTTTGAACAGCATTCACATTAATAGTACTTGCTCAATAATACTCTGCTGAATAGTAATCCATATAGTGATCTGAAAAGAGAAATAGCATAGAGAATAGTGCTCTGTATAGTACTAGTGGATAGAATAGAAATAGTAATTGTTAGTTGTCACATGACTTCCTACTTATGCGTTTGCTCACTGGTGATCTGTGTTCAAAATCAAGTATTGGCTGCGATACTTTATTTTTATATAACAAGATTATGCATGGCACTTCCCTGAATTTTGGTATTTTTCAGTCACAAATAAGTAGGCTCTGCTCCTGCAAACTTCTGGCATTTTTCAGTCAGGTTCAGTCTTTTCTTCTTTCTCTTTTTATTTATGTCCTTTTTCTATACTTCTCTTAACTAACAAGAAGTTCAGAGAAAGAGATAAGGCACACTATTTACATTATTCAGACTATTGTCCTCATCTTTGTTGCCATGTTCATCACAGCGTTTTGGCTGTTGTACGCTCCGGCCTTCTTTAGGTGGTTGGAATGTCAAACTGAACCCTTTATTTCACTCACTGGGGTAGACTGTCCTAGTTCCACATGCCATGTCTAATAGATGTCAGTTATCTCCTGTTAATTCCCCTCTGGTGACAAAGATAAGGACAATAGTCTGGATAATGTAAATAGTGTACATAATACCTCATCTCAGAAATATAGACAGATACTGAAAGAGATAAGGGTTTTAAAGGAAAATGAGAATGCCTTATTTTAATTTGAATTCCTTTTATTTTTGTTTATATATTTTATTTGAATTCATTTAATTTTTTTTTTTATTTTTTTTTTTTTAATCCAAACTCATTACAGTTGTAAATTTAATGTTTGTAAAATGGGGAAAAATATCCTTTTATTTTTTAGCACTATTTAAATTAACAGGTCTTGTTAAAAATAAGGAAGAATTTTTGTCTCAATTTTTGTAGATGAACATTCATTAGACCTTTCTCAGACATAACATTTAAAAAACATCCATTTTTTTTTTTTTTTTTTTTTTTAAAAATCAACGTTTGTCCATACATTTTTATTTACAAATATTGAGTTTGTGCTTACATCATTTATAACTGCATACTATTACAAATTGAGTAAAAGAACAACATCAGCAGTATACACTTTTTTTTAAAATCAGAAATCTCCAAACCCCCCCACCCAAAACTAGACAGTAATACAACTAAAATACAAGGGTTTACAGAAGTCATGGAAGAATTAAGAACAGAAACATTAATGATGAGTAGAAAGAGAAGAGAATAAATGTTAATAATTTATGATTAAAACTGATAATTTAAACTTTTATGCTTAACAGATTCAATGGGAGTTTTTATTTTTTTTTTTTACCTTTTTCTTCCAATTTGTTTATTTTTCAGTTTTCACTTTTTTTAATTCTTAGCATTTCATTGAGTCTTTGAGATCAGATATCTATAAATGCAGACTGAATCCAATTAGTAAATGTGTATTTAATCTTAAAACTAAAACTTGTTTTTGCATCTTGATAATTTCTAAGAAAATTGATAAACTCAATAATTAATTAGTAAGCACACAAGCCGTTTAGCATCTACTAATATCTTAGTAGCTGGAGAATTTCTTTGAAAATTAACCCAATAACTTATTGATAAGCATTAAGTATATTGCTCAGCACACTGTATTTTCTACTTAAAAAGTAAGTTTTTTTTGTTTTTTTTTTTGTTTTTTTATTTCTTTCTTTCTTTCTCTCTTTCAAAACTAATATTCCACAGTTATTTTCCATCTCTTTATATATTTTCCATTTGAAGATTTTATTAATATATTGATTCTCTTAACTGGTTAATTTTTATTTTTTATTGAATAAAAAGCAAAAAATATATTGATTTACAAAGTTATCTCTGAGTCTATAAATTCAAAAGAAAATTTAGTGGTAATTTTACTAATAATGTTAATGTAATTAAATTTTGCTGTAAAAAAACAAAAAAACATTTCATATGTTTGTCAGTTTCATTTGTGCTGAGTTTTTGTCTCATGGAAACAAAATGCCTGT
Source organism: Acanthosepion lycidas (assembly GCA_963932145.1). Lineage (NCBI taxonomy): Eukaryota > Metazoa > Mollusca > Cephalopoda > Sepiida > Sepiidae > Acanthosepion > Acanthosepion lycidas. The sequence continues at coordinate 45,326,072 of OZ010589.1, read as the reverse complement.
CAAAAATAGACTTTATTACACTGATGGACATGCATAGATTTCATCTTGCTTTCCTTCTATGTGTTTGTCCCATATAAAGGGTGTTTCATTAAGATGGATCAAAGTCAGTAGTAAATAAATCAGTGTTATTGGTGAAAATTTATTTATTTCTCTATTGGATCATGTTATTTAAGTCAAGACAATTATGTGTGAAAAATAATATCACCCAAATGTCCACCAAATCTGAAAGAAAAAGAAAAAAAAAATCATTAGAAACTTAAACTTAATTCACATTAAAATCGGTCCAAGTTAATGGAACACCCTTTATAATACTGATAACCAATGATAACTGTAATAATGAAATTAGTTGTTTCCATACAGGAAACATTCAATATTCATTGAATGAACAGTCATCATTACTGTCAGTTGAAATTTATCCCTTGTTTCCAGTTCCTTCTAAATTCTACTTCCACACTATACTTCTAGCGTCTCCAACTGAACTCTGAAATGTTATTCACTAATTAAATCTTCACCTCTTCACGTCTACAGTTGGCTATTGCCTTTTCTACATAGTCCCCAGAAACTTCACTTCTTTCTTATGCTAATACAACACCACACAGTAACCCTCTAACTTGAGTGGCTCTTTGGGGGGGGGGGATTTGTAAAATATTTTTCTTAAAATTGTGTTTGTGTTTTTTTTTTTTTAAATCAACTTTTCAAGTGCATTTTTTACTAATACAAGGCCCAAGAACCACTCAAGATAGAGAGCTGTTGATTATTGTATTATTATCGACTAAAGAGAATCTTAAATATTAAGTTTTCTATTAATTTGTATGTTCTGGTAGGAGGAGTTACATGCTAAATTACTGCTTCTGTCCCATAATATTTGTTACATTTTTATACACATTTCATTCACTAAATGTAATAGCTATTATAGGACAGAGGTAGTGGTTAATTTAATTTCTTTAATAATTTATACCATTTAATGTCAGCTAAAAACAAAAAAAAAACACTAACAAACATAGATTTTTAGTTTGCTAATTTCTGTCATTTTTAGCTGGAAATAGTATATTTTGGATATATTCTAAAAATAGATGAATCTCTTTTACTCATTTGCTATTTAAATTTGTTTTACTCTACTTTTTTTTTTTTTTTTTTATCAAACTCGAATGAAAGTTCTGTCCAATTTTATTGTTTATATTACAAATGAAGATACTAATGCAGAAATATTTAATAATCAATATAACCTCCATTGCTTCTTATAAACTTATTCCATCTGTCAATTTTATAGATGCCATATTTGTAAAATTCTTTAGGTTTTGATATAAAATACAAGACCAACTGATGTTCAACCTTTTCTCTTGATGTCAACCATAAGCCATCCAAATCACTAAACCAGTGATAATCAGAAGCAGTAAGTTCAGGAGAATATGGAGGATGAAGCATTCTTCTAATATGAGCTCCAATTTATTTTTTTGTATACAAGGCCCATGAGACACTTAAGGTAGATCTCTAGTCAGTCATGCTGTGTCAAGATGAACGTTATCGTAATAGAGGAATACTCCCTTTCTTCTGACTATGGATGGACATTTTCTGTTCAAAGCTGCTTTCAAATAACAAAGTTGTTGGAATCAGATCAACATTGATTGATTATTATCAAACAGTTCATAATGGATGATTCCTTGAATATCCAACCATAGATTCTACATGATCTTATTTGGATGAAGTTTTCATTTTGGTTGCTGAGCAGTTCAGTTTCCTTGACAAATCCACTGATTAAGGTGCTTAACATTATGTTAAAGGATCCATTTTTCATCACCAGTAAGAAGCCCTATGCAGAAAGGGCACTTGAAATTATTGTGTAAGCAATGATTGGCAACAATGAACATGTTGGTGATTCTCTGGAGACATGTCGTGCAGGACCCAGTTTCTGATCGTTGAAACTTTTACAATTCACATAGGAACGATCATAGGAACAACATTAAATGCATCAATGAGTTCTTTAGATGTAGTGTCAGGATTTGCAGCTTCCAAATCTTCTGAATCAAGTTCTTTTGGATGACCCTGTCTTGGATCTTCCTCTAGACTAAAATTCCCCAGTTTTGAAATGGGGGGAAAAACCACTTCCTGCAACTTCTTTCACTCAATGCATCAACCCAATAAAGGTGTTGGATGGATTTTGCTGCTGAATTTGAATTGACACCTTTATGAAACTCTTAGAGTACAGCATTTCTAATGTGTATTTTAACTGGGGCAAACATAGGAGCTAGTTTCAAACTATATTACGAATAATAATCTTATAATTTAAAGGGAAAATATATAAATTACTCTTAGTAGCATTGCTAAACAACAAAGTAGCAATACTTTAATAAATTTTGTTCACTATTTTCACCTCAAAAATCAGACAGAACTTTTGTTTTTACCTGATACTACTACTACTAAATTTCACTATGTTCCCTAGGTATAATGGCAGAATTTTCTGTAACATCAGTTTCCTAATTCTCTGTCCTTTTAGACAATCCTCCCTTGGCTCTTCCTTTAGACTAAAATTCCCATTTTTGAAACAGGGAAGTCACCTCCTGCAACTTCTTTCACTGAATCTGTTGATTCCCATAAGAGTCCTGGATTAATTTTGAGGCTTGCGTTGGCACCTTTATGAATCTTAAAGAGTAAAAACATTTCTAACATGTTCTTTAGTTGAGAAAGTTCTGAACTATATTATGAATAATTATTCTTATAACCTGAAAGAAAAATATATAAATTCCTCATAGTTCCATTCCTAAACAGCATAAAGAGGCAATACTTTAAATTTTGTTCAGTTGAACATAACTTTCATTCCAACCTGATAGATAAAGTTAGATAAAAAGAATCATTAATTTTAGGCTGCAATTATATTTAGAACAAAACAATGTGTAGCAAAAAAATTCAGAAATATATTTTAGATAAGTCAGAATAATTCCAAAGATTTTTAAGACACTATTTTTATATTATTTATGTGCAAGAATTTTCAGAATTTTTTTTTTATTATTAAAAATCCTCTATACAGTCTCTAGGTTCAAAAATGTGTGCTGGGAACTTTTACACACACTTAATCAATTAAATGAGGATTTATATTAGACTTGTCTAAATTTTCAGCATTTTTTAACAATTTTAGATATTTTACAAAGTTAGAAACAGTAAGCTGGGAAATATTTTAATTACTTTCAACTTAGATAATTCTTAATTTATTTTTTTTTAAATGACAAATTACAATATTTGAATAATTTCACATAAAATACTTTTTTTTTATATTGTTCCTTTTGCAAAAAACAAAAAATGTAATAACTATAAAACCTGAATTTTCTTTAATTTGGGATTCAATTTCTTTTAAGTTTACAGTTGGATTTTCCAGTCCTAAATTCTTGACAATGTTTCCTTATACATTTGACCTTATCACTTTCTAATATTTTATTTTACTGACTGTAAGTAGCCATTTTATGTGGAACATCTTCATATACAGATTAATATTTTATTTTCCTCTTCAAAACAACTGTTTTATGTAAAAAAAAAAAAAAAAAATAATCTAAGATGATAATCATTGGTAATAAGAATTTGAGGTCTGTATTAGAATGTAGATTATGTTACAGAAATATGTGAACTTGTCACTTAAATTTGACTCCCTCTTGTTTAATAATCAGTGGAATGTAAAGGGTTAAAGTCATATAAATCACTTTTTGTTATGAATCTAATTGATAAAGGTTGACATCAGGTTAACTAACTCTGCTAAAGTAAAGTAAAAGTATTTTTATGAAAAAATGGATTCACCATGAATTTTCTTAGTGCTGTATTCGTTCATAGAAGTCTAGAGTTAAAGAAAAGTTTCACCTGTGTCCAATTTATGTGTCTCCAGCTACACTGAAAATAAAGTTCTATATAACAAGTATTACATATTTAAGAATTGTACAGTATATCTTAAAATTGATCATTTAAACAATAATCACTCAAGAAATAGGAATTAAATTGTTTTTAATTATTTCAAGGGGATGAAATACAAACTTTCTCATTTTTTAAAGGAAAAAAATTTTACCCTTTGCTGAGATGAGTTCACATGTTTCTTTGGTGCCATCTGTAGTCCAACACAGATCTCAAATTCCTATATTCATTATGTACTCATTTTTTGTACTCATCTCTCTCTCTCCTTAATCTATCTTCTATATAGAGTTTGCTATAAAAAAAAAAAAAAAAAAAAAAAAAATTAACTGACTTTTCTTCTAACACATCTATGCTGTTGTCCAGTTGTAAAAGCCAAAGTTGTAATAGAGTCTGATTTTGTCGACTCTGACGAAGATGAAGTTATTGAGTTCTTTGACTGCGCTCAACAGTTTGGAGATTTTCCACAATCAATTGATGGAGATGAAGACAAAGTAAAAGGTTTGCACAAAATCCTGTCTTATTTGGTGGAGATTTATTTTGCTGGCCCACCAAAATTTTAGTTTCTTAGTTGGAGATCTAAGGTACCAGTGTCCTTTCTCTTGTCTTAAAAAAAAAAAAAAAAAAAAACTCACCTCAAGTATATATATATATATATATATATATATATATATATATATATAAAATATGTGTGTCAGGCACATGCCATTAGTAATTAATCAGGGTAGGCAGCTTGTGACCTTTATGTAGTAAATCTTCAAAAAAATAAAATATTTTGTATTTTATGCATAATAATCAGAGTAACTTCATGATTTTGTTGGATTAGGAGCATATTTTGCTTGTAGCTGCTACTCTATTTTATTTAGGGTAGGCACTGCCTACCTAGATGGCAAGTTCCTGGTGTGTATGCATTTATATACATACACACACACACAAGGTAGTATTGGAATGTTCCCATGCTATTATATATTAATATATTACTTCATACCAAAATATATAATGTCGGCGACTGAAGGACCAAATAGAAAGAATTCCTGTGTTTCATATGTAAAAAGGACTTCATCAGACTAAATTTAAATTTCCTGTAAAACACTGAAATATAAAATAATTGTCTCTAAAAATGTCATTGATAATGCCCCTTTTTAGTTTGAGTTATCTCCCTTTACTGTTAAATGTATTTATAATTCAGGTTACTGAGTGTTAGTGCTTCTTTTTCATATTCTCTAAGAAAGAACATGATATTGTATTTAAGTTTTTGAAGATCAAAGTTGACAGGAAAGCAAGAAGCTGGAAGAGATTTCCACAAGTGAGAAGTGTAAGAGAAGAAACTGTTAGCATAGAACTTATGGTTACAACTAGCCATTTCAACTGTAAACGGACAAGATCTTGCCACCAATCTACTACTGTGCTTAAATTCATAAAGTCTAGGCAGTGAAGAGGAAAGTTCATCAGCAACAATTGCCATGAAAGTGTTTATAGAAAATGCTCAGGGAAACTGTTAAAGCAATAGGAAAGTGACTGAAGGCAAGATGCCAGGTCAGGACCAATAACATTGCAGATACTTCATTTAAAAAATAGTTCTTACCAATTTCTAATATAAATTTAGACATAATTTAAATTTACAAAGAAAATCTTTATCCTATTTTAGCAATATGAAAATTAAGAAAATTAAATTCCTCATATTAAACAAAGAAATTTGGTACTGCATAAATAGAATGGTCCACTCACAAAAATAGGAAAAAAACAAGTTTTTGTAAATAATTTTTGTAGATTAGTATTCTTTAAACCTTCTTGAAGATGCAACATTTGCCAGAATTGAAATACAGTGTGCGATGGATAAATTGTCATCTAAATTACATAATCAAAATAACGTTGACATCTCATTTTAACAAATATATTTACCAAAATTGTAGAAAAAATATCTTGAAATACTAAAGAGTAAATTTATTCAATAAAATCGCCATTGGCTTCAACCATATCCTCCAGACAATTTCAAAATCTCCTGCAACACCTCTGGATGGTCTCCTTGTTTGTGAATGCTGCCATAATCAATGCCTTCATTTCATCTTTAGTGTTACAAGGAGTTTTGTTGGTCTCTTGCTCAACTGCATCCCACACATCAAGAGGGTTGCAGTCTGGGTAGTTAGGTACTCAGATGTAAGGGGTGATGTGTTCACAGTTGCCTGACAGCCATGACTGGGATCTCCTGCTTGCGTGGCATGGTGCAATGTCCTGTTGTCAGACATAGGGTTTTCTAGCAGCCATCCTCTTGACCCAGGGCAGCACTACCTCCTCAAAGCACTTGATGTAGGCCATCATGTTGAGTCTGAGGCCCTCAATAACAAATTTGGAAGTTCTTTTGGAATGTTCAAAGTGAGTTTTCCAAGCTGCCATACCTTCATAATCACCATTAAACTCATCCAACTCTTTTTTTGAATCCTCTCCACTGTCCTAAGATACTTTGAAATGTTTATAATGGAGCTTCCAATCCAATGCCAACCAGTACAACATTTTTCCAAATTTCTGGTGGAGTGAATTGCATTATGGTACTCTTTTTCTCACAGATTGTGCCCAACTGACCCTATTATACTGTGCAGTCAACAAAATCGAAAACGAACAATACACATGTGCTAAATTAAAAATATAAAACGGCGGCAATTTATCAATCGCACCGTGTATATTGAATTTTTTTTTTTTTTTTCCTTCCTTTTAGGATAGGGGTCCTGTTTGCAATATTTATACAGTGTAAAACCGATCTGACTTTTACAGAATTATATGAAAATAACAGTTTGTTTACAAATGTCAGAATGTGCTTATGTAATTGATATCTACATACCAAAACAGACCTTTTTTTTATTTAAAAAAAAAAAAAATTTTTAAATGGATATTTACATTTTTATGCTTTTAAGAAAAAATTTTCCTTTTTTTTCTTTAACAAGTTTTTTCATCAAAGAACAACATTTACATTTTTAAAATAGTGCCACATTTTGTAATATATTTTAATTTATACTTTAATTAATATACTTTAATTTATGTAAATTTTTGTTCTTTAGAACAAAAATTTACATAAAGTATATTAAAAAGACGCAGACATGACATTGCTCATTTTCAAAGCATGATATTTGTAAATAAAAATCTAAGTGCAAATAACTCTGTAAAAGTAAGGGATTTATTTTACAGTTTCAATATTATAAACAGAATATCTCACTTCTTGATATGAAAAATATTTTTGATTTGGACAAATGTCACAGCTTGAGGAAAGCTTAAAGAATGCCAGTCTATAACAATTATTTCCTGGAAAAGTTTTCCCTATTTATTTTTTTACAACTGAACCACTATTTATTTAATGGTATTTCACACTAAATAAAACAACTATTATAAGTCAGAGGTAGTATGAATGGACACTGTAAAGTTCTTAGCCTGAGTAAGAAACCCTTTCCAAAAGAATTTTGATTTAATTAGATTCTCAGAAGTGTGTTAGGCTGAGAACTTTTCAGCACTCCCTTATAGTATATTAGTATGAATAAAGTATAAGTTATTCTTATCCGATTATATTTTTTGCCTGAGAATGTCAAACTCCTTTTCATAAAACAAATCTATACTTAAAGTAAATTGTACCAAATCCTGTTCCTAAAATCATCCTGTGACAACCTCTTGTATTCTTCTCGTTATAAGGGACACTGATATCTCTGAATATTTTTCTCAACACATCCACCTATTTTATTGCACTGCAGTCACTGAGGGGCTAATTCTTTCATTTGGTTTTATTATTTCAACTTTATTTTTCATTCTTCCTAACTAACCTGGAATGGCTACCATCTTTGTTTCTATTCATCTCTATAGAAAAAAAAAAAAAAAAATAGTAGTTAGACTTTCTTCCAAGCATGTTCGAAAATTGGTTCACACTGGCTTTCTTTAGCAAAAGCAAATTTATTTTATTCAAAATATCTAGCATGCAATTCCAATATAATTACTTTTATTAAAGTGATCTTGAAAACAGAAAATAAATTTCTAGTGATAATTTGTGGAAAGTTTCTTTTCTCAGGTAAGTAAATTCTTTGATAACAGAAGACTTTATGGCTTAAATTTTATGATTCACTTTTTTTTTTCTACTTTTGGTATTTTCCTTTTTTTCTATATTGCCTTCATCTTATTTCTTCTTTCAAAAACTCTCTTCCCATTCATAGATTTAATTTTCAGAGATGTGCTGATCAATACAACTAAATATCTAAATTATTAATTAATTGATCTGAAACCAAAGACTCATGTTATCTATTTGCAAACAGTAATGGAAAAATGTTTTAATATTTTGAATGTATTTTCATCTTCAGATGATGATGAGAATATAACATGAAGGTAATGATAATATTAGCTGTTTCCTTATAAGGAAAGGTTTAGCATTCACTGACTGAGCAGCCAATGCCAATGTCAGTTGAAATTTATAAATTTGTTTCTCTTAAAACAATTTTTCAGGAAAATAGGTTTCTTAAATCCACTGTTATCATTCTTTCCAGTATTGATGGGGGCTTTTTATTAACTCCTTATTTCAATTTGTGTGCAATGTCAACATGTTATTTCATTATTTAGTCTTCAAGTTACATGTCATATGCATTTTAACTGTTGCTGCTGCTGAAAGTCCTCCAGTGATGTATTTTCTCTTATCTGGTACAGATCTTCATTTGTGATTGTGTAGCACCAGTCCTCAATGTTCAAAGGAGGATGGTCTTCATCAAGACCCACAGGCTTCTCTCGTTCAAAGCCATTTTTAATCTCTAATCTAAGAAAGCAGGTTGTATATATCTGACAGTTTAGAATATGTCTAGCACCATGTATATGGAAGTCTTAATCCAATTAGGCAATTTAAGAACATCACTCAAGTTTTCAGGTTAATATTTTAGTTTTGTAGCAATTATGTTGGGCTAATATATATTATATAGTGGACACTGAAGTTGACACCTAGCAGGGACAGTAAGTTTCATGCTTGAACACAATTGACAGCATGAAACAGATTGTCACCACTTGGTGTTGCCGTCAATGCCCACTTTTATATTTACTTATGCTCTATCCCTGATATTAAGTATAGAGCATACCTTAAAACTATATTATTAATTACATATATAAGTGTGGACAAGTGTGACATTGAGTGTTTCATGCTTAAATGCAATCTTCATGGCCTGAAGATTGCATTTAAGCATGAAACACACTCGGCATTCAGTGCTGAACTTTGTGTCCACTCATTACATATCCTTTATACTAGATATTAAGCGCATTTACACAAATATAGCATACCTTAAAACATGCACACATATATATATATATATATATATATATATATATAATAAATCAGATGTAACAACAAAATTGTCCAATTGTTAGATTAAGCTCTAAACCGTTGTATCTTAGAAATGATGAAAGATATCTTCCTGGAATTCTCCGAGGTTTTTATAACACAATTGGACTGTATAATTACTCTCTAAGCTTAACAGAAGTATCATGATGAAATTGATCATAAACAAAAATGACATGTTCATCATTAATTGATCATAACTAAAGATCAGAAGCTCATGAAGTATTGAAATGAAGTTCATATATATATATATATATATATATATATATATATATATATTCCAGGATCATTTTTCAACTTATTCAAGATTATCTTCACCCCCTCTAACTTTATATCCTGGAGTAACAAGGTGCCTCACAGGTTTCATGTATGATTTCTTTTTAAAGTCTTTTTTCACTGCTCTTTGGACTGTCATCACTGAAACCCCTCATGTGCCAAACATCTTATGAACTGAGTTGGATCTTTTCTAACTGATCTCTCTAGCTCTAAGTTGAAATGATGATCCCTGTTCCTGTTGTGACCTCATGATCTAATTTTCTTCTGTACTGTTCCCTCTTTTTTAAATTTATTTACCATTCTCTTGATGGTTCTTGAATGGACTTTGAAGATGGAAACCAAAGTATGAATGTTGATGAATATTTTTCCTTTCACTATTACTCAGTTGGGAAGGCACTGACAAAACAATTTTAATCTGAATAACTCAAAGGGTTTTTCAGTGATTCAAGATGGCTAAGTGTTATTATTTACATTATTCGTACTATTGTCGCCATATTTATTACGTTTCAGCCATTGTATACTCTGGACTTCTTCAGGTAGTTGGAATGTCAAACTGAACCCTTTATTTCACTCACTGGGGTAGACTGTTCTAGTTCCACATGCCATATTTAATGGATGCCAGTTATTCCCCTCCCCAAGTTCTCCACTGCCTTAACCAGGTATTGAACTCACACTCTTTGGGTCCTGTCACTGGATCTAACCAACACCTTTATCCACTGTGCCATGTGTCCTTGAGGACATCTGTGTATTATAAACCTAATGTCTCAGCAACCATTTTTTTTACCAGTGATCATATTGCAATTTTTTGCTGTTATCATTCCATATTTTTACCAGAGCTCGTATTGCAATTTTTTGGTGGCTAAGTGTCATATTTGAAAACCTGGAAAAAAAACAAAAAAAACTCAGTTTAGTGGGTTTTTTTTTTTGTTTTAGATGTTAAACATTTTGTGGAATGGATAATTGTTGTTGTTGTTACACCCGGTATATATTCCAATCATTTCACCCCAAGCAAAGAAATAAAAACCACTAGGATACAAGGTGATGGTTGACATTGCATTTAATCTTTTGAAGATTGTAGTTGACAGGAATGATCAACTACCAGGAAGCCAGAAGAGTTTTCCACAAGTGAGTGGGAGAAGAAACTATTAGCATAGAACTTACAGTTACAACTAGCAATTTCAACAATAAAATAACGAGACCTAGCTGCCAATCTAGTACCAGGCTTAAAGACGAAAGCTCTTCAGAACAATTACAATGAAAATATTTAGAGAAAAGTCACAGGGAAGCTATGTTACATCATTGTCAGGGCCAATAATCTTGCAGATTCTTTGGATTTTATCAAGAATCTGTAGATATGCGTAGAAGACCCAGACCAGATGTGGCAACAGTATTTGATGCACATATGAATGGTAGATAAATGTGTAAGATGGGGGGGGGGGGCAAAAAAGAATTACAGTATTCATCTTCTATGTTCCTTGTCCTTTCAGGATGTAGGTAATCATGGCTCTCCACAATTTCCTGTTCTTTGTAGCTCTTAATAAATTTTTTTTTCTTTGTTATTTCCCCTAAACCTTGCTCTGCCATCCATTTACCTAAACTTGTGAAGTAGGTTGTGTGTTTTTCTCTGTTCCGCTTGCCTTTAACCTGTCCTGTGAGTATTAAATTTTCTAAGCCCTCTTTCCTTATGGGCCCTAGAAATTTCAACTATCTCTTCCTGATGTTTAGTAAAATTATCCTTTTTATTTCCATTTTCTCTAAAAGTGTCATTGTTCACATTCTATCCATGATGTTCTCAGCATCCTTCTGTAGAACCATATTTCTGTTGCTTCAAGTCTCTTCATCTGTGAGGAAATTGTCCAGAATTCATTGCCATATATGAAGGTTGATATTACATAAAAATTAAATAGTCTTTTCTTTATTTCTAACAAAATTTTTCTGTTTTCTTAATATCTTGCTTAGCCTTTGGAAGCCATCTTTCACTATCACAATGCACGCTCATATTTTGTTGGCATACTTTCCATCCTCTGTTAAAACATTTCCCAGACAGTATAATAAATCAATTTCAAGTAAATGGTATGATTAGGCTTCGGAATTTGTTTATTTTTGTGAAACAAAGTTCCAATTCTCTTGAGTATGTCTGAACCAAACAGAAAAAAAAAAGAAAGCAAAGTAACGATAATGTTTAAAAATGGTGAAAACCAAGTTAGCTTAGCACTGAGTTGGAATAACCAAATTACCTTGCAGCCCTGTTTGTGAAGTATGTATGTCCAAACAATGTCATTGGAAAGAGGAAACCTTTGTAATTTCCGGAAGTGGGGTCATAAAATTACACAGGTGATCCAAAACCCTTTCTAATTCCTTTATTCCTGGCATTATGGGAAAATGTGTTTATATTTTTATTTTTTTTTTTATTATTATTTATTGGTTTAATTTCATCCCCCTCCCACAAGAATCATAATTGCCTATATCCTGTATAGAAAAGTTTTTTTTTTTTTTCTTTCTTTCTTAAATTCTGTCATTAATGCTCAAATTAATTTCTAACTCCTGACAATCCCTTTCTTGATTTTTAACCCTTATAGATTGAGGACTATAACATGTTCAAATAGATTTTAGATAAAAGAAAAATTGTCAAATGTTATAATTTCCATGGTGTAAAGCAGAATTTGATGAGTGATTTTTATTCACCTTTTTGTACCAAGATCAACACTTGCTATCAGTAAGCTTTTACAAATTCATAATGTGTGGGTTATTACAAATTCTTCCATGAGAGTGGGTCAGAGTGTACCATTTCTATGTTTTTAGGTATGCTTTTAAAGATAACTATTTTGCACTAGTTTTCAAGCAGTAGATCGAGAAGTATCAAATGATCAACTCCTTAATTAGTATTGGGTTGGTGCAAAAATAATGTTGTTTTCTCACATAGTAACATGTGAGAAAACGACATTATTTTTTGCACCAACCTAATATTTGCTATAACTGTTAACATACTAAATGGACTGTGGGAATTTTAGCATCTGCTTGCTTGTTTGGTTTTGTGCTTTTTATATATGCTATTCCACTATATATATATGCAATGATTGAATAGAAGTTTATTAAATCCTACTCATGATATCATGGCTTCTTACATAAACAATTAATCTCAGAATAAGTGTTAAAATATTTTGAATAATTCAATGAGACCTTTTTTTTTGTCTTTTTGTTAGAACGTGAAGGCATTGATGTTGCTGCAGATTCAGAAACTGATGATGGTTCTCAGGCTACCAGGTAAGTCACTGGTTGCAGCAATATTGTTTCTTATCCATTAAGTTCCATCTGACATTTTTACTACATAATTGTATAAGGTTCTAGCTATTCACTTACTCTGCCTTAGTCCTCTTCAAAGTAGGTTCCTATGAGTCTTATGCTTATCCCAGCTTCCATTCTAATTCTCAAAATTAGCCATCTTTCATGATTAAAATCAGATGACTTGTTGCATTCTCCATTAATCATATCCAGTGTTTCAATGGTGATTTTAATTTTGAGAATAGCTGGGAGTCGCATATTGACTGTGAAGGGAAATTGGTTTGGGCAATGTAATGTTTTACCCCTTGCATAAGACCTGAAAAATCATTATTGTAAATGCAATGGTCACACAGTATGCAAGATCACACAGTGATATCTCACTATTAACCAAATAAATCCAGGCAACCAGTCCTTGAGATAATCAAAATGACCATCTACTTTCCAGACAGACTTTGTACAATAAGGATGAATCTACCAAACTGGCATCCTGGGTATGATGATAAACTACATCTGTGTCCTGGATACTAAGTCCCACAGCAAAGCCGCTGATCATGAGATTTTGAGGAGCATGGAACCACCTCTTAATTGCTGGTGTTCTCAGGTCCATTCTCACCTGTTGGCAGTAGCACCTATTAAGGTTCCAGCTATGAGCAAATAGTTAATCCCCACTCCAAGGAGTCAAAACTTTATGAAAGTATAAAAATAGGTTTTAATACAAGTAATACTTTTTTTAGAGAAATTATTATCAGCAGTACATTTTTGAAGAAAATATTACCAGCATTACATTTTTTTGGGAGGAGGGGGGAATCTTGTCAGCATTAAATAACCCATCGAGATTGATATGCTTGTAAAACAAACCAAAATAAACTTACAGAACTGGTTAAAATGTTATTTTCTTTTTAATTAACCAAACAGATTTTTTTTTTTAATTTTTATCTACAGCATTAACTTTATTAAATAACACATTTACCATTTTATTTCATCCTTTACCCAACTTCATCACATCTTCCTCAAACTCGTATTGCTGTTTTTCTTTCCATTAAGCGAATTGTTGTGTAGTCCTCAAATCTGTGATGTAGAAGTATCCTCCTCAGGCCAACTGACAACTGACTTATTTGTTGTCGTTTAACTTTATGCAAAATAGGGTAAGTCCATTTTGCATATCTCACTACACCTCCTGGAAACGAAGTTGTTTTATGCCCTTCGTTGATCTTATACTTTTAACTATAGTACGAGATCCTTTCTCTCACTCTTGAGGTGTGGACTTCTTTTTATTGGGGATCTAGGTCTGAACTCCTCTTCATTCTGATCTTCTGACTCAAGTATACTATCCACTATATCGTCTTTCCTAATTGCACTTTTGCCATCAGAAACACTTATCCTTTACTCTCTTTCAGGTTCCTCCACATTTTTTTTCTTTTTCTATCTTGACTTCTTCATCATCAATTCTAATTCGTATTTGATAAGAGTGAGCCAGTAAATTCTGTCCATTTATTATTATAGATGTATTGTTCCTTTTGCACAATATTATGCAGATTTTTCTGGACTTAATTCTGTTTTTTGTGCCACATTTTTTCATTTGTTGAATAGGACATTGTTATAGGAGATTTAATTTATCTTCTCATCAATGCGCAGCGACTTTTGCACTATCTGCATATGGAATGGTTCTATAACTCAGCTACCTACTGAGATTATTACTATCTATGGTGTCTCTGGATGGGGAAAATGCTTTCAACCCCATTTTCACTGTCGGCACCATTGTTTCTGCAATTTCATTTGATTGAGATTTGTTTGTATTGGATGCCTCTCTCTTATATAACACCACCAATGTTTCATCACAAAATTTTGGTTCATTGCCAGAACCGTAACCACTTCAGGCCACCTAGAGAATGAGTTGACTAAAATTAAAAATAGTTTTATGCCTTTAACATGCACATGGCTCTTTCTTTAGACCATGAATGTATCTTGGTTTGCCAAAAGTATTGTTTATTTCTATATTGAACATATTTTCTACATCATGCCACCACACTTCTAATTTTAATTCTGTGTTGCTGCTATTCCACAATGAACATCATGTACACTTTATTACATCTTTTCTTAATCTCTCTGGTGGTATAAAAATATCTCCAAGACACTTCTTTATAGTTAATGTGTGCTTTATCGCTTTGTTCTGGTGCGGGAAGATACCTTCTATAATCACTCCATTTGTTGTTGTTTTTTTGTTTTTTTTTATTCTATATGCAATTTTGCTTAATATTGGATCCTGTAAGGCTTCAAATGCAAGACAATTTAGAGGTAATATATCAGTTTCAATCCAGTGCAATATTTTATATTCTGAATTGTCTGATCTTTCATTGTTGTGTTTTAGTCTTGATTGAGCATTCACATGCAGAAGAGTGTTTCTGTTTGCATATTATTGAAGTCAAAAGCCATGAGATTTATGGACCATCTTAAAATTCTACAAGATGACTAATTCCTGGAAAGGAGTTAATTAAACTATATTTATAGTCAGATTTCAACAGAAATCTCCAGCCTAATAAAAAAAAAAAAAAAAAAATGGTGACTATCTGTAATTCATACAATAACTAACACTTGTTTTTCAATGTTTGAATAGTTAGCTTTGGTTGATATTAACCTTTTAGAATAGGGTGAATTTCTTGAGACACAATTGTTGATATGGCATGTTCACTTGCATCCATAGTTAAAGTAACTTTTTTTAAGGTAAAAAAAGAAAAAGAAAAGTTCTTTCTTTAAATTTTCAAATGTTATATTCTGTCATTGAGTCCATTTAAATTTGCTATTCTTTTTTACATACCTCTGTGAAAGGTTTTATTAATTCCCTATATTTTGTCAAATATCTGCTATAAAAATTGGCTTTAGAAATCTGGTATCCCCGATATCTCACAATTTAATACACATTTGTCCTTGTTTATAGTAATCCCAGCATTTTTTAATTTGTTTAAAACAATCTGTTTTTTGTTTTATCTCTCCTTTACTGGAAGCTCTGATGCATATATCATCTTGATATTCTTAACATTACCAGTTAGTGTTATTTTTCAGAGAGCAACTGAAAATGTACTTTCTGTTTTTACACCATAAGGCATATGCTTTTCCATCTGAATAAACCTATATTTTGTGGTTTATACCTAATCTGTAATCTCCATCTGATTTTCATAAAAAACAATAGGTGAGGTGCAATTACAATCCCCAGGGAGAACATGCTCTAAAATTCCTTGCTCCACCCTTGTTTTTAGTTTCCGCAGCTATTAAAAGGTAGCATGTGAATGGACAGTCTGCACAACACAAAGTTAGAGGGTTGCATATTTTCCTTTAATTGAATACTCATTTTGTATCCTTTTAACATTCCTGTGTCAGGTCATTCTGACCTCACACCGTTTTAATTTTGTATCAACTTTTAAGACATTTATTCCTGTGATTTTTTTTTTTTTTTTACATTTCACTCCCATAATGGGAATAATTTCAAAGCAGTTGTTCCTTTAAAACAATCCAACAATTTGATGAAAGCACCATTAAACTGTCTTAGTTTGTGATAACTTTTCTTTAATTCAAGTTTGCAGGATGCATCTAAGGACATTTTAACCAGTTGTAATTCTTCTAAAATTTTGTGTTTATGTGAAGCATCACACATACCTTCTATTGATCTCAACTGTATCAACGTGTCTTCTATGGCCATTTCTCCCTTGCCCAGTTTTTCAAACTCATAGAATCTGGAGGCCTCTTGTAACTTGTGTATGTACTGTATTATTTTGTTCAGCTCTTGTTTGCTTGTGAGAAACTTTGTCCTCTCTGCAATAAGCAGTCATTTTTTTTTTTTTTTAATATCCAAAATTTCTGAAAATGTTAAATTTTCTAATTCTTTGAGATATGCCATAATAGAAATCTTTCTAATGGACTCACTTTCTGCCAAAGCCAAAAGCGAGCTCTAATCTAATTTTCCTCTCCTGCCACTGTTATCTTTGCCCTAGCAAGGGTGGTAAAATAAAGAATCCCCATTTCTACAAAATCCAGTTCATTCAACAGTGTTAGAGACCCTATTGATGACAGTATATTGTGTAGTCCTCCAGTCTGCAATGTAGAAGTATCCTCATGCCAAATAACTTATTTGTAGTTGTTATGCAAAATAGGGTAAGTCTATTTTGCATATCTTACAAGAATTATGTAAAGATCAGAGTAAATGGTAATCCATTAGTCTAATGTCTGGTGAATATGGTAGTTGAGTGAAAACTTTCCGGCCAAGCTGTACTGTCCTCTAAGTTCCTTTTGCAGTTTTCAATAGAAGTGAATTTCTGTAAAGGTCACAATAAATAATAATATAATGGTTTAATATCTGATGAATATGGAAAACTAGTGTCAACTTCTCAGCCGAGTTCATTCCACCTGGGTGTAAACTTCAATCTCAGAAACTCTCCACTCAGTGATACCATGCCATTCCCACAGTGGCTACATGCATAGCTATGAATCATAGACTTCTCCATTGTGCTAAATGGCTGATGTCTCTACAGGAATGTTCCATTGTCTTGAGGGGAATGGTTTTTAATCCTTCTGGGTGTTTAGCCACCCACCTTACCAGAAAAGACTGGTGGGGGAATGGCTTTAGTCTGAAGGCTCATTGTGATCACAAATGATGCCTTCCAAAAGCTAAGCAAAGTGTTAACAAAAATATTTTGTTAGAAACAAGGAAAAGAGTACTGAACTTTTATATAATATCAATCTTATATGAATTCTGGACAATCTACTCACAGATGAAGAAGAGACTAAGCAACAGAAATGTGTTTTTACAGAAGGATGCTTAGAATACCATGGACTGAACATGTGAGCAAAGAGGTTTTAGAGAAAATGGAAATAAAAAGGATACTGTTACTTAACATCAAAAAGAAAGACTATTTACATTGTTTGGACTGTTGTCCTCATCTTTATTGTCTTGTTCACAAGGTTTCAAAAATAGAAAAAAAATCAAGTGTAGCTAACTACATTTGGAGGGAAAAGGTTGAAATAATAGACAGAACATTGAAAACTGAAAAATACAAAAGCTTGCTAGACCACAAAAATCTCCTGAGTCGGCCAAGCATAGAAATGAATACAATATGGGAACCAGTAATAAGGAATGCTGCAATATGAACTCTGGTAAAAAAAGATTACTGAGACATGAAGTTTATAAGTCCCAAAAATTCGTACACTGATGTCCTCAAGGACACAAGCGTTACACATAGCCCAGTGGATAAAAGCGTTGGTTGAATCCAGTGACTTGAACCAAAGAGTTGTGAGTTCAGTACCCGGCTGTGGCAGGGAGATAACTGAGACATGGCACAAGAAAATCTATCCTTCAGTTTGAAATTCCAATCACCTGAAGAAGGCCAGAGCATACTATGATTGAAATCTTGTGAAAATGACAATAAAGATGAAGACAAGAGCTATGTTAATAATTACAATAGCTCATCTCAGAAATATAGACAGATATCAGAAAAAGACAGTTAAAATTTCTGGGGCACATAATGAGGAAAGAGAGCTTGAAAAATCTGATACTCACAGGACAGAGGAAAACAATGCATAACCTAGTTAGTGAGAAAAATGGACGAGGTTTAGAAGAAATTTTATTAAGTGCTACGAAGAACAGGAAATTGTGAAGAGCGATGATTACCTACATCCTGAACATAGCGAATGTAGTAAGAAAGCTGTCAGAAAAGAAATCTATTAGCTAGATTTAACTAAGTTCTATTCCATTTCAACCGTAAAAGGATGAGACCTAACTGCCAAACTAGTAGTATGCTTAAATTATAAAATTGGACACTCAAAGGACATTGAAGACAAGAGAGACAGAGGAAAACAACACATAACTTACCTAATGAGTTTGTGTAAATGGTTGGTAGAATAGGGCTTAAGAGAGATAGCAAAAAAGACAAAATTTACTAAGAGCTACAAAAGACAGGAAATTGTGGAGAACCATAATCCCCCATGTCCTGAAGGGACATGGTCAGGTCTTCTGTGTATGATGTGGAAGGTTGTACTTGGTTACATGGTACCAGAAGTACCTGATTTTGTTTTAAAAGAATCACTTATGTTGAACATAAAATTCTTTTCTTCTACTGTCCGTCCTATTAATCAAGACAATTTAACTTTTTTTGCCCAGCTTCCTGCACTGTTTTTCATGCCTATGAGACATTAAGCCTGTTATAAAATCTGTTCAAATCCAGCTTTAAGCCAATTCCCGAAGGATATGGTTTAAGCAGATGCTCCTCCCACCACCAAATAAACATGAACTTAGGATTTTGTTTCATCTTTCTACTACTTCATTACAAATCTTAAGCAAAACATTTACAATATATGGTTGGGGTGAGGAAGAAAAAAAAAAAGCATCAGTTTAAACTGAAACCTAGGCAGTTATACATCAAAATATTCCATTATTCTTGTAGAGTGGCCATTGTTAAATGTAAATAAATAGCAAAGCTGACCAACAAATAGAACTGTCAAAGTTTGCAATAAACAGTAACAAGAAAAAAAAAGGACAGGGCAAAAAATAATATAAAGCAAGCAAACAATATATGCAAGACAAATCAACAGTAATATGACAAAAGGTCATAAACTAAGAATTGGTGTTGAAAGACAAGAGCAAGTTTGGATAAGCAAACAGTTTTCTGACTTCAAGACAAGACAGACTGGGACAAAGTCACATGAAACTGAGAACTGACCTATTTTATTGGCTAGAAAGTAATCCCAGCATGCATTTGTCTGCTTCTGTCTATAAATTTGGGTGGAGTAGCAATTCCTGATCTAGACTGGAACCAAAACTATTCTGAAACTCAAGATCATTTTTCCCCATGATGCACATTTTGCGCACGCACACACAATCCTATGATGCACCTTGTGAGATCTTTCCACTGATGTAAATGGCATGATTTCTCTCATGGTGTCTTTTGCAATCAATACATAATCAATATGTTCTGTTTCTTCTTTGGCTTAAATTATTTTTTTTCTTTTATTTCTACATTCTAAAGCAAGCAAAAAAAAAAAAAAAAAGTCTAAATTAATAAATGTTCAATTTTTTTCCTTTCAGCCTGATGATGAAAAAAGAAATTCACAAAAAGACATATATACGTGATGGGCGAGATGAAACTTTCATCCAAGAAGAATCTCGTGTTGAACAACAGAATGAGACGCCTGAAGAACTTCGTGAGAGTATGCAACAGATTATTGACCAATTTATGCAAACCCCTAGTGATTTTGATCAGCGTCAATGTCTTGAAGATGATGTGTAGGGTTTAAGAATTTAATACTATTTTAGCATCATAACATTATTAATAATAATAATCCATCCCACTCAGTTTAGACTCATTTACTTAGCATGGAACACTTCGATTAATATGTACTCTTCAATTTATTTACCATAAACTGTCAGAGTAGCATCTTGCTTCTGCCAGCTTAATTTATACAATTATATTTATAAACATTATCACAACATTTTTTTTTTTTTTTTTTTCAAAGACTTTTCGATTCTTTCTCTCTTTCTTAACTACTCGTGGGAAAGGTAATCTTTTTCAAGAACATGAAAAAAATATCCCCTTGACTTTTGTTGAGGAATTAAAACAAAAAATATTTAAAAATTTTTTTTACATAAAATTACTAATCTAGAGAAAGAACTTTCTTTTTTTTTTTTAATAACAGTTATTTTGACATTAATAATTTTTTACTAAACTGAATCAATTTCCTTCCATAAAAATCTTTTTTAAACAATTTATATCAGATTTTTTTTCTTTAAAAAATGGAATGGAAAATGAATGTGCCCTAGTATTTTTATCATAATATTTTTATCAAAAGAAAAAAAAAATCTTATAAAAAAAAAAAGAAATAAATTCAAATTATTCCACTTGTAATTATTATCATTATTATGTACACGGATATTATCAAGTGGTTAACATGTACTCATGAAGAGCACACAGTGACCGTAATGTTTCAAACATCGTACAAATTTCAATCTTACTTTAGGTTGGATTTAATTTCTGCATTTATTTTACTTCTTGTCAGTCCGTTTTGGCAAAATTTGAAATGAAAAAAAAAAACCCAAAAATGTTTTTTATTTTTTATTTTTCTAGCCACTACAATAGTTAATTTTGTTTACCCTGGTGGGATGAAGTTGTAAATGATGTAAATTTTCTATAAAAAGAAATTTATTTTCTAAAAAGAAATACTAGCAGCCTATTTTGAAAGTTTTGACCATTTTCACTCAGACCTGACAAACTGAATCGATTCTTGTTTGAACATAAAAAAAAAAACACCAGACATGACATTTACTGCTATTACACAGTAATCTCAATCGTAATAGCTTAAAACCGAATCTTTTTTTCAAAATCATGTTTTGATCCATAGAACAAAAAAAAACTAAAATTCCTTTTAAAAGTAAAAGATCAATGTCCACTGATTTCAAAAGTCCAGAAGTGTTTGATTTATATTGTGAATCCCAAAATTTGAAAAGAACAGCCAAGTGTAATAATTCTCTGGATGCACAGTGATGCCCCCCTATCTGTGCTAATTACAGTGATATTTTGACTTGGCTTTAATATGTAGCTTTCTGTGTGGCCAACAAATGAACTGACAGGAATGCAAAAGAAAAAATTCCATAAGAAATCTTAATATTGATGGAAAAAAAAACAAAAAAAACACAAAAAACCCCAAAAAACTATTCTTTCACAAACACAACTATGGCATTGACTGTTTAGATATAACTGCCCTATTATCTAATAAATTAATGTCATAATTGAAAAGCATTCTTTCATATTCATAATACTTTTCAATCAGTTGCTTTTTTGTGAATAAAAAAAAAAAAATATATATATATCTAAGAATTTCAATATAAAAAAAAAACAAACTATTCTCTTTGCCTCATATCTTTTTGCTAAACTTTAAGCAATACAATGCACTCTGCCTACAGTGTTATTATAATTAGCAACTTTATAGCTTGCTATCCAAGATGAATTTTTTTTTTTTATATATTACAAGAACTTGAATCTATTTAAAAAAAAAAAAAGAAAAAAAGGAAAAAAAAAGATTAAAAATACAAAAGAAAGTGAACTCTTTCTCTGATGAGATTCACACATCCCATATCCCTAAAATGTTTGTGCTTGGCTTTTTACCTGTGCTTCTAGGATCTTCAGATGTCATCTACTTCTCTGTGACTGGTAACTTGCAATGCACTCTGGGATTGAAAGCTCCGTATTTTCTCACATTTAATAGTTAGGTTTGTATTGTTTGTGGAGATGTGAATTTTTCTTGTCAAAGAAGAATAATAAAAATTAAAAAAACTTCCAGAAATAAATATCAATTTGTATTTGTTTTTATTTTCACACACACACAATTTTTTTTTTTTTTTATATATATATACCGTAAATTGTGGCATAAGTAAACTTTTTTTTGACCACTAAGAAAAAAAAAAGGCAAAAATACTTAGAGCATGGCTAAATCCATGAGTTGTTATTCACTATGGAAAAAAAAAGTGAAATGTGACAGAGTAACACAGTAAAGTAGAGCCATGCCACTTATTTTAAGGCCATTCAGATAGCACTTAACATATTACCCATCAAATATAAGAGTCAATGTATTCATTGCAAACAAAAAGCACTCATTGAATCTCTCTCTATATCTTATATTAGCAATTCTTCATATATTTTGCTGTTGATAACCTTAAAAACTAAGAAATTGAAACAGACATCAGTAGTAGTAGTGATTTTACCAACACACACACACACACAGTAGATCCCATTTTGTTTCTGTGTTTTTATTAACCACTTCTATAGTATGACTACTGATCGAAAACCAACAAGCAGGAAAAAATGTGATAAGGGATTTTATAAGAGAAGCCATATAAACTCTCTCTCTCTCTCTATATATATATATATATATATATATATGTGTGTGTGTGTGTGTCCATCTTATGTTCACAAATGATACAAATATTCTTTCTAAAATAAGCATCTATCAGCAAAGATTTAAAGAAAATGGAAACAAAAAACAAAAACAATTACAATCAGAAAGAGACAATATGAGGAAAGAGGGTTTGGAAAATTTGATACTCACATATTGAAGGCAAAAAGTAAAGCCTGCCTAACAGGCTTGTGTAAATGGTTGGCAGAACAGGGATTAGGAGATATAGCAAAAAGACAAACTTTATAAAGGACAGGAAGTTGTGGAGAGGCATGATCACCAACATAGCACAGAGAAAAAAAATCTGTAGTAATAAATTTCATATATGTAAAAAGTAAACCTAAAAATCTTTCCAAGATTATCACTAATCTTTGAGGTTAACATAAGATACAATTCAATGTGAAATATTTTCTCAAATTATTTGTCCTTGATATTTTAAATAAATAGAGAAATAAGTATTAGGTTGGTGCAAAAATAATGTCGTTTTCTCACATATGTTACTATGTGAGAAAACGACATTATTTTTGCACCAACCTAATAGATATATGTAATGTCTACAAAGCATTCACTGTTGGATATACTTGGGCAGGAATTATGGTAAGTGTTGTACTGATGGTTTAGCTTCTCATTTCAATACTGTGTATTTTAGTTGACTTATTTTTGGAAGGATTTTGTCAAACTTTGAAATGTTCGCTTATTTACCCCAATTTTCGGTATCTTTAATTTGATCACTTTCAGCTGTGCATCGGAAATAAAAATGAAACCTAGAATTGCTTTTTATATCACATATTTCTAGAGAAAAAAAAAAAAGTATACTTCTCTCACAGGAAAGTGTAAACCAAACTTATATATGGTGGGCTCTCCCATCATTTTTTATGTATAAATGTCTTTCAGTTTGGTTTTTATGTTTCGAATGAGACATCAAGCCTGCACAGTATTTGCAAACAAGTCCACATGAGGGATATGCTGAAGGGTTAACCATCATCTGGGCTGATATATTGGCCCAAGATTCAGTGTTGGCTCTTAATTCTCTCAGATGATTCTTTTCAAAGGTGGCAGGTGTTTCTCCAGTTTGGACTCGCTGTTGAAAACCGAGCAAACTCCTCTATAGGATGTTTGCAGCATTTAAATTGTATTTAAGTTTGTCCTTGAAGCGTAACCAAGAACGGCCTACATTACGCTTACCATGAAAAGTTGGTTATACATGAGGATCTTCGGCATCCGATCATCACTCACTCTGATGACATGACCAGCCCATCTGAGCTGTGATTGCATCAGAAAGGATTTAATGCCACTGATGCCACATTTGATGAAAAGATCAGGGTTAGAGATTTGCAGCGTATAACTGCATATTGAAGAAAGACTTTATATGGGAAATTGTATGACAAGTGGATAATCCTCATCACCCCTTGTTCCTGCACATATGTAGTTGTACCAACAATAAATTTAGTCCAATGAAGTTCTGAAGGACAAAACATATCACAGCATACTTTTTCCACTTTGTCATATAATTTCCTCAATATTGTTAGATATATATATATATATATATATATATATATATTAAAAGAAAGTGAACGTCATATCTAAGGCACCTTTCGGTCAACGCTTTGTCAAAGATATTCGTTGGCAATATTTGATATAAATGAATACAAAGAATAAAGTGACTGAGGAGGGAAAGGTGGAACTCGACTAAAAGAAATTTTAATTATATAAATTAAAATCAAATGATGGGGGGAATGTAAACAAATAGTTCCACAAGATTATATAAAATAGAAAAAAGGGGGAACTCACAGACCCTCCAGCTGACGTAAGGAACGTAAAAAAAAGTGTTCCTTCTGTCTGCACAGACTGGGTTGCTGACACTTAATGTAAACAGCTTCAGAAACTCAAAAATGATGTATAGAACAAGCGCTCTGTAATACCGAAAATCATGTGTCTTCGTACTCAGCGACGCAAGCATTATTGTCCAGCAAATGTTGGACAATGGCTGACTCATGGACTGACCGAGTTGTTCTTATAGGCTGGCCGGGACTGCTTGAACGTACAGATGCAGGAACATGCTGCACCACCCTCGTTTCCAACCTTAGATTGGTACGTCCTATGTATACTGCGTCACAATGGCATTTGAATTTATAAACAACAGAATTTTTATGAAAATAGGACAGCCTATCTTTAGAAAAGGAAGGAAGCAGGGTTCTAGTATGAAAAACTGCGCAACTTAACAGCATTGTCTGTGGACAGAATGGACGCTGAAATTTTGTCCAATAATAGCTGACA
The DNA here is from genome assembly GCA_963932145.1 of Acanthosepion lycidas. Classification (NCBI taxonomy): domain Eukaryota; kingdom Metazoa; phylum Mollusca; class Cephalopoda; order Sepiida; family Sepiidae; genus Acanthosepion; species Acanthosepion lycidas. The sequence goes on along the minus strand of OZ010589.1, from coordinate 45,301,069 downwards.
TTTCCTGCCAAGCCAAGGTAACTTCAAATAAACAGGGCATTGGCTAGGGCTGAATGTCACAGGCTCCTTAAATTATCGATGCCTGATAATATTGATGGGATATCCATTACTTACGAAAATATTTCGAATTTTAGTAAGTTCTCCATCTAACATTTCAGGGGAGCAAAACATAACAGCACGATGGACCAAAGTCGAAATCGGATATATATATATATATATATATATATATATATATATGATGGACTCTCCCATTGATTTTGATGCACGAGTATCCGACAACTTCACTCAGTTTTGTTTATCTCGTATGTGACACTTTAGTCTCACTAGTGACCTGCATACAAGCTCACATTGTTCAACAGCAAGGATCTCAGGATATATTCACAGGAATATTTCCTGATGCTTTTAGCTGTTGTCTTTTGGCTCTTCACTAGTCAATATGATTGATTTTGAAATTTTTGATACCACTCTGACACATGTCTCCAGAGCAACTTGCTCAAAGTTAGCATGAGGCACATTGACAGCTGAGGTTACGCTAGCTTGTCTTTATACCCGAGCCACAGCCATCCAACAGTCCTTTGTCCACTGTCAAGCTACACATGAGGACCTTAGGTATTCTGTAGTCACTCCTTGCAACATGACTAGCACAGCAAAGTTGTGACTTCATCAAGAAAGTCTCAATGTTGCATTTTACTTGAAGATCAGCATTGGACACCCTATCCTCAAAAGTATAGCCACAGATCATGCAGAGAGAACTTTTGTGGAAGACATCTGGTTGATTGATATGGGACCTATATGGAGTCTGTGATTCTGAGCTGTACAACATTGTAGTCAAAACAGCTGCTCTATAAACCCATCTTTTGGTGTCCAATTTGATACTTTTCTCATTCCATAGGCAGTGACAAAGCTTCCCAAATGTACATGTAGCTTTGGCCATCTAATTTGTTATTTTGTCATCGAGGGTTGCATTTGTATTCATCTTGCTTCCTAAATATGTAAATGACTTCACATCAAGTTCTTCCCATCATTCTCTATAGGAGTGTCTGGGAGTTGAACCGATGCATATTATATATATCTAATAATGCCCCAAAGAAAAATAACTATTTTTTTTATCCCTGGTAATGCTATTTAAGTGCACAGGGTCATCTGTCTCCAATACACACACACAGACACACACACGCAGATATATGAAATGGACAAAAACCAACAACTATTTTTAAGACATTTTTATGTTTATACATTCTTTTTATAGATACAAATATTTAAGTAAATGCTCTGTTTATAATAAACAGTATTAAACAACATTTACTGGCCTGAATGTCTGAGAAATTTTCACAGAAAATATTCATCCTCTGACAAGATTCGAACCTGTATCCTATACGGAACTGCCATTTAGCTTGACATGCCTTTACCGATTTGTACGTGAGAGATTCATAGAAGATTGAAGTTTAAATACAGTAAATTCGACCTTGCTAACCAAACATGCCTCAGTGGCCAAATTGGTAAATGTTGTTTAATACTGTTTATTATAAACAAAGCATTTACTTAAATATTTATATCTATAAAAAGAATGTATAAACATAAAAATGCCTTATATATATATATATATATATATATACACACACACACACACCATTTGTTGGATACAAGTTCTATCACACAACATTTAAAAGACATTCCTATCAACCTTCACAATGCAGGAACATCAATATACTGCACCATGAAAATAATAGACAAAACTTCTCTATCAAAAGTAAGTAACCAACATTGAACAAAATGTTTTATAAGACATTGAGAATTTTGATTCTCTACAGTTTATTATATTAGGTTGGTGCAAAAATAATGACGTAATAATGTCATTTTGACGTATTTTTTTAATGTCAAAAAAAGACATTATTACATCATTATTTTTGCACCAACCTAATAAAAAAAAAAAAAAAAAAAAAAAAAACAGTAATTGTTTATATGTGAACATACACCCACCTACAAGACACCAACACACAACCTTAAATTCCATAGAAGGAAACTCTTCAAGAAGGTAACTAAGGAAAGTGAGAAGAAAGGACTAAACATCAATTGTAAGAATACAGAATACATGGTTGTCGGCAAAAAGAACAGCCCAATATGCAAATTACAAATTGGAGATACCAAAATCAAACAAGTACGACAATTTAAATTTCTGGGAAGTGTTTTAACAGAGGCCGAAAAGTGTGACAATGAAATCCTGAGGTACATTGCGATAGTAAAAAGATGCCTTCCAAAAGCTAAGCAAAGTATTAAGAAACAGAAAAAATTTCATTAGAAACAAAGAAAAGTGTACTGAATTATTGCATAATATCAGTCCTATATGGCAGTGAATTCTGGACAATCTCCTTGCTAATGAAGAAACTTGAGGCAACAGAAATGTGGTTCTACAGAAGTTTAAGAATACCATGGACCAAACATGTGAGCAATGTGGAAGTTTTTAGAGAAAATGGAAACAAAAAAAAACAATTATACTTAACATCAGTAAGAGAAAGCTGAAATTTTTAGGGCACATAAAGAGTGCTTGGAAAATTTGATACTCACAGGACATATTGAAGACAAGAGCAACAGAGGAAAACAATAACAGACCTAGTGAGCTTGATAGCAGAACAGGTTTTAGGAGTGATAATAAAAAGAAAATTTACTAAACTTTACAAAAGACATGAAATTGTGGAGAGCCATGACTGCCAACATCTTAAGGGGATGTGGCACATGAAATTAGAAGCCAAAAAATAAATATAATTTATCCAATGTGACTGGTAGGAACCGGCATTCAGTGTACTGCTGTCATATTTGGGCATGTGCAGCCCAGACCTCACTCTCCAGTCTTGATAGAGTTCAAAAATGTTTCCAAGCCCTAGTGGGCAATGAATTATTCTCCACCCTTCAACCTCTCTCCTACAGGTGAGATGTGGCAAGCCTTTCACTGCTCTACCACTATTTCTACAGAAAGTGCCCAGATGAACTACATTCCCTGGTCCCTCCAAGGCAAACCTTCACCGTAAAAATACACTATGCCACTTACGCAGTAGATTCCTTCAGCAAAAAGTAATTCCACTTGAGCAGCTTCCTCCTGCAAACAGCTGTGGAACTGACTCCCAACAAGATGTTTCCCTGACCACTACAATCTTAACCTGTTCAAGGCCAGGGTTATCTTTCCCTCCTATACACACAAATTCCCCCCCCTCCAACTAATCATAATTGTCTAACTTGAGTGGCACCTGGACCTTATAAAGCGTGAACATCGCTGTATAAAAAAAGAAAAAAAAAAATTACTTGGACTTTAGAAGGCAAAAATCTCATTGTCATAAATAAAAATAGAAAAAAAAATCAGAAAATGAAATTAAAATCTGGATAAATATCAAGACCTTGCTGGAGGACTGAAAGAAAAATCAGAAATATGTAACTACTTCAACCACAAAGCAGTGAAGGAACAATTTTAATGTTGTAATGGTATTATTATTATTATTATTATTTAGATAGTATATTTTTATCAATTTTCATATCTCAGCTTGAAATGGGACAGTGTCTGAGTTAGAAATATGACCAGGAAATAAAAATCATAAGAATTATCAGAAAAACATCTGCCAGAAAATTTATGAAATTGCTAAATTTAAAAAAAAAAATAAATAAATAAATAAAAAAAAAACAAAAAAAAACTAAAAAAAAAGAACTAACAACAACAAAAAAAAAAAAAAAAAAAAAAAAAGCCATCATTTATCTTGGTATATTTTATGGCAAATGGATAATTTATTTTATATGTTTGCTATGTCAGCAACATTTTAAAGGTTGCCAGTCTAAGGGAGATAACTCTACTTAACATCTTTAAAGACTTGCATGTGAAAATGAAACAGGTTTTGCAAAATCAATTATTTTTGACCGCATGGATATACTTCTTCGAAATATGATGGGAAATAATACCAAATCAACAAGTTTAAAACAATTTATCAGCAATCAAAAAAAGTGAAAAATTAATAAAAGCTTATCACAAAAGTGCTTAGGAGGTTTGATTTTTCTTACAATTTTTTTTATTCTTAATGGCACTTAATGACTGGGTCCACCACAGAAAAAAAAAAAAATAACAAAAAACGGCAACCTATTGTAGGAAAATGTATTCAGTCAGTCATGAATCTAAAAAGACATCATTGCCTAAGTATATATCACCTATGGTGCTTAACTGACTAAATGGCACTCCCTTGAATAGAAATGATTGACTAGTACCAACAAAGAAAAAAAAAAAAAAAAAATTATGTCTTATTTTTTATTATTTCTCTCCTACATGAAATGACAAAATAGTTCCTGTATAATGACAATTGATTATGTATTATTGTTTGCTGGCTACATTTTCAGTCACAGAGAGATCTCATTTTACAATTTTCATTTTGAACCCCCACTTTGAGAAAAAAAAAAAAAAATTGTTTAAAACTCAGTCAAAATTGAATCATACACACACACACACTTATTTAAAAAAAATATGATATGGCAATGAAATAATATTTTAAAAAAATTATAATTTAGGTTCTGCTTATCTACTGAGCACTGTTTTTAAAAAATAAAAAAATACTAAAGAACTTCGGATTATTAACGTAACGTGTTCTTTCAGTCTTTTCTTGTGCAGATGATGCAGTGTTTCTGAAGTTAAAAAAACAAGGGATAAATTACATCCTTGAGTCTGCTATGATACTATTACAATCACCCCTGTGTAAATTCTTTGTGAAAAGTTGTATCCTATGTGGGTAGCAGAGTCAGAAAGTAAACTGAAAGAATGGTTAGACAAAGTAGTAAAGTGAGAAGCAAGGACTACTAACCATAAAAAACAAAAAAACAGGATTAATATTCATCCACAAAGGAGAGAACACAAGGTGTGATTATTGTATTTTTAGTGTGTAAAACCTCTTGAGAATAATACTGTAGTACAGCCATCTTAATGTAATTTTCTTTTTTTAAAGTTGTACCATATTATCCATTGAAATCTCAATATTGTATATACATTTCACCACAATATTTAATTTTTCATTAAAGGATAGAAATGAACCGGATATTTAGCCATTTAATGTTTCTTCTAATTTGTTTTAAAAGTTATTTTCAAGGAAATGTGCTAACTAGACATACCTGGTAATACATTTACAGGTGTTAATTAATCTAATTATACTTTTCTGTCTGATTTGACTTTATTATATATAAGTATGAAAATAAATAATATTGACTTTCATTAAGATTGAAGAGAGAAACACATATTGCTGACATATCAAATACCTTTTGTAAACACTTGTTATCAACACCTGTCTACTTTGTGTTTTATTATGCATTGTGCTGAGTGTATTTGCAATTTTGCTGTTTCAAACAAGCTGAGTAAAAATTTCTGAAGACATGTTTAAGAGATTACCCCTTTTTTGGCCTTCAATTTTTGTTCAAAATTTCTTGTATTATGCACAATGAAATCTTTTGTTGGATGGTCAGCAATTAAACCAGCTCCCCTACTCCAATTTATTGCAAGTGAGGTGCTGGTTATCAATCCTGTAGGATGAAAAATAAAACCTATAAAAGGGCAGGAGAACTCTTGATAAATCTACTGCCAACTAACTGGAGATTGTGTCTCAATAAAAGCACTGTGGAGAAGGTAACGGGAAACAACTCCACTATCAATTCATGGAAATTGACAATGTTATTCTAATTATGAATATATTTTTTGTTTCTATTTTTCCTTAAAACTTCCTCATTGCTTACATACTGTCTATAGTATTCTCAGTATCTTTCTGTAGAACCACATTTCCGTTGCCTTAAGTCACCTTTGTCTGTGAGGAAATTGTCAGCATTCATTGCCATATAGCAGAATTGATATTACATCACAGTTCAGAACACTTGTTCCCAAAGAAATTTCCCTGTTAATGATTTTAACTCTTGAAAAACATATTCCACTATTTCAATTGCACTTTCCCAAGCATTTAAATTTCTGTATTTGCTTCAGTCTGACGTTTCCAATTCATAGCTTGCAACTTTGGTGGTTCCTCACAAGAGGGAATTGCTTAGAAAAAAAGTGACTAAAAAGTTATCTCCCCTGGTATAGACAGCCAAATGAAAATGTCTACAAATCTGCATTTAACCTTCAGTACTGTCTTCGCCAAGCAAAACGTTAGTCCTGCCAATGCAAGTTGAATTTGAATTTCTTAGTTGTGTAGTCATATCCTGTGGCAACACCTAAAACAATCTTGACTGAAATTGAGAGCCAGGCAACTACAATTTCAAATATATAGAACTAATATATAAAACACTATATTTTGAGGGGATTCCTTATACAGTAAAAGTGGGTGATTTATTTGAAGGTGATGTAGAGTGCTAAATGTTAAGAAAATTCTGTTAAATTCTCAGGAGGCTATCAAATATGATAGGCACTTGAAGAATGCTGAAAGATAAAATGGTTGAAATGTGACTAGAACAGAGAAGATGAAGAAAACAATTTTAATAAAGTAATGTAGACCATTCATCCTTACATTGAATATTACTGCCAAATCAATCTAGTTTTTGCTATGCATTTAGAGATTCTTGATAAAATACAAAGAAATCTGCAATGTTTTTGGTCCTGACCTTGTATCTCAACTTCAGTAACATTCTCACTGGTATAATGTAACTTTCCTGTGCCTTTTCTATAAATACTTTCATGGTAATTGTTACTGATGAACTTTCCTCTTTGATAATTGAACTTTATGAATTTAAGTGCAGTATTAGATTGGCTGAAATGCCTCTTTTTACAGTTGAAATGTCTAAATGTAACTAAGTTCTATGCTAACAGTATCCTCTTTTGCACTTGTTTATAGAACTCTTCCGAACTTTTGCATTTTCCAGTCAACTTCGATCTTCAAAAATTTAAATGCAATGTTAATTATCTTCTGTCTTCTTAATTCTTGTTGTTTCAATGTTTGTTTTTTTTTTTTTTTCTCATTCTCTCTCACTCAGCAACTCCTTGGTTCTTAGTGGCTTTATTACCTTGCTTGGAGTGCCACATGTAAGCAGCGCTTAGAAAAATCACTATCATCTGTTGGGCACCTCGGCGTGGTGTAACGGTTAGCAAGCTTGTCTTGCTAGAATATGTTACGACTGAGTAGTGAGTTCGTTCCAAACTGGGTGCTCCATACTTCCGGCCTTGTGCCACATGTAAGCAGCGCTTAGAATCAGGAACTATATAGTGACAGACTGTTTAAGAAAATAACTCGCCTATAATTATAAACTATTATTTTGAATAGCGAAAAGTTCACTGAAATATAGTGGAAAATTTCAGTTTACATCTGAAATTGAGAAAATACAATCTAATTAACGAGGTCACAAAAAAAACTTATGGCAGCAGGATATGGGTTAAATAAATTAGAATGTTACTTAGATATATTAAATGAATTAAAAGAGTAATGATTTTATTATAAATATTATTTTTCTATGTGCCATGTCCCTCGAGATTTCCTTGGTAGCTCTTAATATTTTTTTTTTTTTCCTTTTTGCTATCTCTCCTAACTCGCCTGTTCTACCAACAATTTGTCCAAGCTTGTTTTTCTTTTACTTCTATATGCCAGGTTCTTTCTGGACGTTGACGATCATAGCTCTCCACAATTTCCAGCCCTTTGTAGCTCTTGATAAAATTAATCTTTTTTTCTATGTCTCCTAATCCCCGTTTTGCCAACGATTTACACAAGCTCATTCTTTTTTCAACTTCTGTGTTCTGTGTCCCTTCTGGACATTGGCAATCATGGCTCTCCACAACTTCCTGTCCTTTGTAGCATTTAATAAATTGTTTTTTGCTATCTCCTAATCTGCTTGTTCTTCCAACCATTTACACAAGCTTGTTTTCCTTCTACTTTTCCTATGTTCTATGTCCCTTCAGGGCATTGTCGATCATGGCTCTCCACAATTTCCTTGCCCTTTGTAGTGCTTGGTAAATTTTGACTTTGTGCTCAAACCCTGTTCTGCCTTCAAAGTGTCACTTTCCAAGCACTCCTTATTCATTATGTTATGGTCCGGTTCCTTGTACCACGGTGATAGTCCAAGGTAGAACCAATAAAGAAGAACTCGAAGGTGAATATGGAATAACACAGATATATTACAAACAGGAATATATACAGAGAAGTAGAAGTGTTAGTAGGAACAATCATGTTTAGTAGTAATTGTCTGAACGCGACTGTTTCGGTCTGGCTCTGACTCGACTGACTGACTCGCTCTGACTGACAGACTCCTGACGGACTTCACTCCAGACAGAACTCCCTGCTTCCTCTTGAGGCACAGTATTTATTACGTATGGAATAGTCCATTATGTTATTATGGGTAAGGTCCCATAACAATTATTTGCCTTAGAAATTTCAACTGTCTCTTCCTAATAAGTTTCCTTTTTGTCTCTGTTTCTACTAAAACTTTGTTCACATGTTCAGTCCATGTCACTTGAGTTTCGTTATATTCAGCATCCTTCCATAAATCTGCCATTTGTTGCCACAAGCTGCTGCTCCATCTGTGATGAGATTTTTCAGCATTCACTGACATGTACGCGGACCGATATTACATTACTCTTCAGTACTCTTTGTTTCTAATGAAATTTTTCTGTTTCTTAATACTTTGCTTAGCTTTTAGAAGGCATTTTTACTTATCCCAATGCACCTTCAGATTTAGGAAAATATTGCTTTCTCTGACTTTTACCACCTGTAAAATGTTAGAAGCAAGGTTGTTGAAAAAAAAAAAAAAACTAACACATTAGACCCACAAAGTTTTGTTTTGATTTATTAAAACAAAACCCCAAAACAGATATAGAATTTATGTTATAATTATTTTTCAAATACATATGGGAAACAATTAGAGGCCTTGACCTTAAGGATCTTTTTTTTTTTCCATAGTGACGTTCATCCTGTACAAGTCTCAGGAGTCAATCAATGTAGAGAGTTACAAAGTAAGGGACACAGTATGTATGGACAGCTGTGGAACATAATGGTTAACTCTTGAGTTGAACAGGTCAGGATTATAGTGATCAAGAAAAATTATCTTGGAAGTTGAATCTTCAAGATTTGATGATAAAACTATGTGAAGATAGCAAAACTGCCCTAGTATGTCTCTGTAGTACCATTTAGTATCAAAGAATAGCAAAGAAGATGGAGGTTCATCAGCCAAATTTTAAGGTGGGACCCAAACAATGAACAAAACATAGCACTGACCTGGGACACTGAAGGACAAAGGAAAACCTGAGGACAATATAGTGAAGAACTATGCTTAAGAAAATAAGAGGTAGTAACTCAAACACATGCACCTGCTAAAAATAATGTTTATAGTAAAAAGATATACACATTTTATATAAGAATGAACATTCATTTTTAATCCATGAGGACACAGGTTCAATCCATGCTGGAGAGCATATTATCTTTATTTGGTTTTTGCGAATGTGCAGGCTGAGAGATGTAATACAAACTCTTTAAAATAAAAATGGGGCATCTATCTACTATAACATTTGAAGTAATAAACGAATTATATATATATATTGATAATATTAGTAGTCAATATATATATATATATATATATATATATATATATATATATATATATATATATATATATACAAAATAAATATTACAATTCCAATGTAATAAATTATAACCATGGAATATTAGTGTTTGAACTTATATATATATATGAAAGTGTGGACATTGTTCCCAACCATTGTTGATACATGTCCGTTTCATGCTTAAATGAAATAGTCAGATGGCATGATGATTGTGTTTAAGCCTGAAAATGTCCCCCATTCACACTGCTTATATTTACATACACCCTATCCTTGATAATGAGCACTTTTCTACAATAAATATAGCATACCTTATAAACCTTTAACACACACACACGTGTGTATATAGATATATATATATATATATGCGCGCGCACACACACACACACACACACACACAGAGGTATTCTAAAGTCATCCGACTTTGGCATACCAGTATGTATGGTGCCTAGTATCATGTATGACTCACTCTAGCCATGCCAAAGTATGTAACACTGGGACCTCAGAGTGTTAATCAAAAAAGGAAAAGAAAAAAGGAAAAAGAAAAATGGAGGAGAAAAGACTACTAACTTGATGGTAATTGCTGAAATTCACAGGAAAATGGATTAAAAAGTTAAAATAAAAGATGAAATGCGTCGAAAATTTATATTTCAAAATTATAAAATGAAATCCTGAACAGTTCCAAGGAGAATGAAATCTAAAATTTAATTAGACAGAATTCAGTAAGGATGAGCAAAACCAAGACAATCCGTTCTTCCCCACTTCCTATTGATAAGAAAGAGACAATGTATCCTCAAAGGTGTTGATCCTGGAAAATAGAAAAACGTATATTGTTGCTAAAAAATCTAAAATTGTCCTGGACAAAGACCCAGGAAAAATATCTGGTTTGAATCAGCCACCTGGAAAAAACATCCCTACAAAAATAGAGATTAGCATCCAAGATTGGTGGACGAGTTCATCTTAATTCCTGTGACAGTCATCAAACTTTATGACCAGCATTATTTTTATTCCTTTGGATACAAGTGATAAAGAAAAATTAATTACTAGCCCTGGAATGACCATAGGCAACCGGCTGTGTGGCATGGTTGATTGAGAAATCACCTAAAACAACCAGTATGAGACAAGCTGAAAAAGCAAGATTAATGGCTGGAAATCCCTTTTTTGTCTACACATACTAAAAGTTTAGATTCATCTCAAGGACAGTTGTACCAGCCCTTGAGGTGAGCTGAAGTTGGATGCCAAGAAAATGGAGAAGGAAGAGAAAGATTAGCACTACCAATATGGGGAGATGGTTCAAGATGAGACATGAAGGGAGTTGGAGTTATGCATCGGTTTGATTCCTCTGACCACTCTCAAAAAGGGGGCTGGACAACCCCTAAATTTGGAAAATTGTGCAAACATTTTGAAAATATGGGATTTTAGAAAAGGTTGATGCTAAGTATGGAAGACAATTGAACCCCATACCCTCATCAACCACATACCTGCCAGGTGCAGGATTCCATATAAGCTGGAATTTTGGACAACTTAGAAAGTTCCCACATTGCCACTACTGGAATCTACATCATTCACCTAGACCTCTTGACCAAGACCCTATGCTGGCCCTGAAGACCCAAACATAGAAATTTAAATTACTACTAACGTTGGCTGTAAATGCCAAAAGGGGATCCCAGTTTTCATTTTATTATAACAGTAAGTGGGAAGTGTTGAAACTGCTGTATACAACAAATCATATACAGTGTAACCCGGATATAAGAGAGTTGTCGGGACCGGAGAAGAAGTCTCTTATATCCGGGTTTGTTCTATTTTGTTTAGGTAAGTATGGCTCTAATTTGGGACCAGAGAAAATCTCTTATATCCGGGTTACACTGTATAAACCAAATCGTTGTTATATTTTTAACCAGAGAATTCTGTTTTTGTGTAGCTCCCAACAATCGACCTGTTCTTCAGTTCCTGTTTACTTCAGAGATCTTCTCACCCTCTGAGATCAAAAACATTATATGACAGAGGAGTGAAAGATTGGGAGGGAGACAAATGCCATTTAGATCAAGTGAAACTATGCTCATCAACATGACACCAGCAACAAACTAGCAATGCGTTAATGAGTGATAAGTCAGCTAGATGGTAACCACAGTTGTCTGAAGGAATCTGAAGACCAATGCAGGGGATGGGTTACATTATTGGTGCTGTGACTAGGATCAACCAGGAGTTACAAGTGTTGCAACTGGATGTGGCATAGATTCCACAAATGATCAGAAGACATCTAAGGATTTTGAGCTATGATATCATGATAGCTATCCACAACTTCTTGATATTTGTAGGGTCCAGATTACACCTCTTCACAGCATCCCATAACTACTCAATTGGGCACATGTCAGACAAACATGGTGTTAAAACAAATGAATGCTGTTAGAGAACAAGGACACAAAGTAAATTTACCATGGGTGCATTGTCATTGAGTAATGGCTAACAAGTCAATCTCAGAGTTAATCTATAGTGGAGAGGGGTCAATACTTAGTAGGTGCCTCATAATTGTAGCCTTATGACAGACTAATAAAATATTTGCAGGCCTGGTTGGTGGTTGAGTTAGTTGTATTAACACCAGTTGTCCCTACTGGTATTAATAGCTAGTGTTCAAGCCTTAAAATCTGAATGTCATTTTTCAAGATAGGAAAGCCTGTGTTACTAAGAAGATTGGAGCAACACAATCTTATGAACCCTATTTCCTAGACTCCTTACCTTTGACCCAGTGAAGAACTAAGATAGGTAAATGTCAATACTAACAAAAATTATTCATTTTCTTTTTCCTGTTTTTTATATTTTTTCTACTTATTGTGAGGCAAAAGTTTCCAGCATTCTTTGACAAAATTGATGACAATATTCAATCAAAGAATTTTCACTGATTTTTTTTTTTTTTTTTTTTTGACCTTTCAGATAAATTGTCTGTTCTTTTATAAAAGTCTGCATTCACTTTTGATTTGAGGAATTCTTTAAGGATTTTTTAAAAATATGTCAAAACTGTTTACCATAGAAGGATTGCTGCATGGGTTGTTTTTTTTAACAGTGATGAGAGCCGCTCGAGGTTAAGGCTTACAGAGTAAGAGGCACAGCTTATGAAAGCCATATGTAGAAGATAATGGTTAACCCTAGACTTGACCAGGTTAAGATTTTTTAAAATTGGTATCACCCCAAACAAGGCAGTAAAGCCACTAACATGTAAGGGGGAGCAACCTTTTGGGAGTCGGTTCCACAAGGCAGTGGTTTGTTGGAAGAAGCCGCTTGAATGGAACTTACATCTCGCCAGGAGAATACAAAAGGAATGAAAGAAGTTTGGTACAATTTGCGCAGCTTGGCGGGTCTTAGCTGTGAAATTTAGGACTAGTGGAAGTAAGGAGTGTAGTTCATCTGAACACTCCATGTAAATCATGATAGAGCAATGAGAGGCTTGTGACATCTTGTCTGTGAGAAAGAGGTCACAGAGTAGAAAATGATTTGTCATCTACAAGGACATGGATATGGATATACTTTTGGACTCAGACTGAAAAGTGAGGAATGGATAGCTCCTTCCCATATATGGCTGCAGTACTTCATTTTCAGCCTGATATGGCTCTTGTAAAGATTACAAATAACAGCAAGAGTCAGGTACTTGCTAGAGCAGTACAGGGAACTGACTATTTTCCCAGCACCTTTAGTGACGGATCATATGTAGGAGTTCAACTTGAGGTTTGGTTTGGGTTGAGTCTAAGTTCCAATAGGCAGTCAAGGCATAGAGCCTCACTGAGTGAACATCCATTCATCATGATTGCTGAAAGCTTTGGGTCACATCGGTAATGGTAGAACGTCACTATTTTTGTCTTTGAGGCATTGAATATAACCATCCAGTTTTTTTTCCCCTCCTATTGAGCTAGGTCAGAGGAGAGATCAGCTGCCAAAACTCTGGTCATCAAGGCTTTTGTTGGTGCATGTACTGTTTACCATCAGCATAGATATTCACAAATGATCGGATGATACTTTTAAGCAGATCATTTATGCAGAGTAGGAAGAAGGTTGGTGAAGGTGTCAGGTCTGGATAATACACCTTCATGTGGAAGAACTTCCTATACCAGTTCCATTATTATAGTCTGCTGTGCTGCATTTGCAGCAAAAACACAAAATCAAATTTATTGTTTAGAGAAAGATCTTTACTGTTCTATTAAGTTATTTAAACAAGCCAAATGCTCATTTTAACATTGCAGTCTGCTGTTTGTCTAAGTACCAGATTTATTAGTGTTTTTGTGTTGTTACCTAACATATGTCATTTTTTTAAAAAAGTATCGCATCTTCATGTGTCAGTTCATGTCATATGTCATTTAGTATGATTGTTTCTAATTTTGATAACATTTTTATTGATGCTGTATCCTTAATACTTGTAATTATACATGATTATATAGGTAGGCAAATGATGAAATTGAAAAACTAAGTAATGCATTTTGTTTTCAGAATGAACGTTCTCAGACTAATAATGGCTTCATTATAGTTACGTAGGCTAAGACTGAATACAACAAACGCTAGTTACAAATGTTAAAATTTAAATGGTATTTGCTGCATTCCTCATATATATATATATATATATATATATATACACAGTTTATTTTATGATATTACATCAGAAACATGTGAATGATGCTACATAAATGCAATCATGATTTGATATGGTTTTTGATGTAATATCCTAAAATAAAGAATATTGCTCTACTTTTGTATTGAGCCTCCTTTAATGTTATGAACGCTGGAATTTATATTCGATTCGTTCTCATTTCATGTATATAATGAGTACATCAATGAAGTCATTATTACTCTGGAGAAGTCCGTTCTTGAAATATAATGCATCACTTAGGTTTTTCTACTTTGTCATTTGTTTAACTGCTGTTAGTCTTATATATAGATGTATATATTTAATGTGTTGTATTTTGAATGTATTTTAACTTTGTTTTGCTGGCCTAAAAAGTAACATCATTGTTTAATGAGGGAAAAAAAAAAAAAAGAAACTTACTCTTTTAAATATTACAGAATCACCAGATCCAATGAATATACAAGAAGAAGCCTCTCATATGAAACCAGAAGGTGATTAAATGTTTTCTAGATTATTTTTCTAAAAATGATTCTTAAATGCAAATTCAGTTTGTTTTTGTTTGTAAAAATGAAAGAATATAACACAGAAAATCTTACAGAAATCATTTTCTTTGTTTTTCACTTTGAACATTATCATTATTCTTTTTTGTTTTTGTCAATGGAGTTTGCTTTATGATCTATATAGTTATGTAGTTCTCAGCTAATGCCAGGGATAGGAGTTTTATCCCCCTCCCACTCAAAGGGTATAACTTTGAATGCAGATTTTCAAGGCAGGCTAGTTCTTTCCAATTAGGAAATAAAAGGTAGGAAGATTATTATGTGGCAATCTCCTATCATTTGGTTTAATCTGAGTAAATATCAATAATTTCTTTTTGAATTTCTGGAATAAGAAGTTTTATTTAAAATGTATTAAAGCACTGATGACATAGTAATTGTGGGTTCAATCGTTGTGCATGGAAACAGGGTGCACAATAAGTGAGCAGTGCTTACAAGACAAGACAAAAACACAAGACAAGACAAAAAACACAAGACAAGACAAAAAACACAAGACAAGACAAAAAAACACAAGACAAGACAAAAAAACACAAGACAAGACAAAAAAACACAAGACAAGACAAAAAAACACAAGACAAGACAAAAAAACACAAGACAAGACAAAAAACACAAGACAAGACAAAAAACACAAGACAAGACAAAAAACACAAGACAAGGAGAGCATAATGAGAACAATCTACCCCGTATATTAAATAAAGGAATTAGTTCAAAATTATTAACAAGCACCCAAAGAATGCTGGAGAGCTCAACAGCCAAAACATTGTGATAATAACAACAAAGATGAAGACATTAGTCTGAATATCAATATTGTAAATAATGAATCATTTAGTTAATGAGGTCTACCTAATGGCTGAGATAGTTGGCTATTTCCTCATAAATACCATAAATTTGATTTTCAAAATAGCAGATATTACCCAATTTGAAGGTTTGTGCTATACAAATTTCCTGCCTCCATTTTCTTTAATCTGACCTTATGCTAAACTAACTTGCAAAAAAATCCTGTCAACTTTTGAACACTGATAATTGGAAAAGCCATTTGAATATGAACACCTAATCATCTTGGATTTAACAATCAACAAATGCTATCTTGATTGGGCACTAATTTCAAAAACCCTTTTAATACTTTCTACCACATTATTCTTTATGTTAATATTTCATTAAATGTTAGAAATGAGGTATTGTCAAGTAACTGGTGATGTGGGAAAGAAAACAGAGTGAGGGAATTAACATAAGTATGAGAAATGCAATGAACAATTTTTTTAATAAAGTGTTAATAGTGAGGTGATGTTTGCTTTAAAGATCACCATTTTCACAGTAGAAGACCAGAATTTTAATATATATATATATATATATATATATAGTGGACTTGCCCGTTGTATTCAACATATGAGGGTCAAGCAGCTAAGTTCCTAGGAACCAACAGTCAGACACCAATCCATGATTTATAGTGGTGAAGGCTTCATGCAGAACCAACCACACTTTTTGAACAGTGGAATATAGTGACCTGGTGCACTTTGCACCACAAGGTCCCCAAACGACCCTCCACAGGTTTTGAATTCAGAGTTGTCTTTCTCCTAGACCAGTTGCCACCCAAGGCTATAGAACCAAGTCTGTCCTGCTATTTACCCATAGCTGGAGAGAGAAGAGGATTCACACCTTTCCCAAGGGTATTAGCACGTAAGGGAATGTAATGGATTCGACTGTAATTTGAACTTGGCTCTGATTCCTCAATCTGAGCCGCTATCCACTGTACCTCCTATATATTTGTGTGTGTGTGTGTGTGTGTGTGTGTGTGTGTGTGTATATATATATATATATATATATGTGTGTGTGAAAAATGTGTGGGTATGGAGTCTTTAGGGACTCCTCAATCACCGATTTGCTGATATTTACCCCATTTGATGTTAGTTGTCATTGAGTCTAAAAAAAAAATAAAAAATAAAAATTAAAAAAAATAAATAAAAGTTATATATATATATATATATATATATATATATAAGTTTATGAATAACTAGGTAATCTGTATGAGTAACCTAAGGAGGATAACATCCAGAGAGCTCAATGTAAATCCAGAGGAAATAATTTAAATAAAAACAGACCACTTTAAGGTTCCATGTAATAAATTATTTCACCACAGCCCTTTTAAAGGACTGCAGATCATCAGACTTTACTTCCAAACAAAAAATGAAAAGAAAATTTACACATTTTTGACGGGCCGTATTAAACATATGTAAATTAACGAAGTGAAGGGGGAGAGAGAAGACATGAGTGAGTTAGCAGATATTGACACATTTAAACGGTTAACTTAACGGAAGTTATATATTGATATCGAAGGGGTAGGGAAGAAAAAACCCATAGAGAGAAAAAGAGAGAAGGAAGTTATGAGAGATGTCACTAATTTTCTTTGTAAAAAAAGGCTAGAAACAGATGCTGTTATTTTGCTTTACTTTGAAAGTGTTATTTTCGGGGTTCATAAAGATTATAATGTTTGATATAAATTTGAATGTCTCTAGCCTGTCTACAAATAATTTAATTTGATGTTAGTGATTTAAATTTTATTAAATTTTGGGGATTTTCTATGAAATAGTCGATTAGAAAAATATTTATAGAAAGTACATTAAAAGAATAAAATTTTATTTTAAAATATAAGTTTACTTCTAGTAATCTTTTTTTTTAATCTCTTTAAAATTTTTTATTATTGATTAAGTTGACATCTCTATCCATTTGAATTTTGTTCATGAATTTAACTCGTGACTGTTTCTAGATAGGTAATCTTTTTTACTTAAATTTTAGTTAAGTTAATATGGGGTAATATTTGAAGGTAATATTAAAGATCTTGCTCTGTCATATACTGTATACACACCCATGCAAATATCACATGTACACACGTTCCTTCTCCCCACTCACTTCCTCACTTCATTAATTTACATGTTTAATACGGCCCATCAAAAATGTGTAAATTTTTTCATTTTTTGTTTGGAAGTAAAGTCTGATGATCCGCAGTCCTTTAAAAGGGCTGTGTTGAAATAATTTATTACATGGAACCATAAAGTGGTCTGTTTTTATTTAAATTATATATATATATATATATATATATATATATATATATATCTTATTAATGTTGCAAAATTGTATTCATCCATTATATTTATCTAGTTTTGCCCTTTAGCAAATTTCCATGTATGGATAAGAGCATTTTTTTTTTTTTTTGGTAAATCTTCAAAGCTGCTCAACAGATTCTTGATAAAGTTAATTTAAAAAAATAAAATAAAATAGCCTTTATTATTTGGCGGGCATAATCTTAACATAAGATATGACAAAGATACAGAAAAGAAACAAGTATTGCTACAGAAGTTAGTAAAGGAAAGCAAGAAGAAAGGACTAAATATCAATAGCAAGAAGATGGAATGCATTGTTGTCACCAAAAGGAACAGCCCAACATGCAAATTACAAATTGGGGATACCAACATCAAGCAAGTACAATAATTTAAATATCTAGGAAGCATTTTAACAGTGACAGAAAGTGCAATACTAAAATCTGAAGGTGCATTGGGATAATGAAAAATGCTTTCCAAAAGCTAAGCAAAGTATTAAGAAACGGGAAATTTTTGTTAGAAATACATAAAAGAGTACCATCAATCCTTTTCTATGGCAGTGAATGCTGAGCAATCTCATTAAAGATAAAAAGACTTGAAGCAGCAGAAATTTGTTTCTACAAAAAGGATGTTGAGAATACCATGGAACAGTTTTTTCTTCTATGCAACACCTTTGAGGATGAACATTTCAGGCATGCTCAGATTAAGCATGATCTCTAAAGAGACACTTGCTTTGATTTGTGCAGTCTCAGAAATGTGGGGTGTGTGTGACTGCATACGTTGTTGAGGGCAAGTTATATAAACCATATGAAAGGTCATAACAAGCAGAAGCCAACCTGCCTCATCCTGCTGACAATAACTGTATTGTAGTTTGGTCCTCATTGAAAGGTCCCATGTTGTTGCCTTATCCCAACTTAAATTAGTAAATTAAGACTGCTTGCTTGGATTTCGAATGCAGATTTTCAAGGCAAACACTCGACATGTAAAAATACATAGACAATATAATCTT
>OZ010589.1:45257258-45277258 GCA_963932145.1 Acanthosepion lycidas | reverse complement strand
TTAGCAAACCCAACAGGAATTGGAACTCTGCCCTGTTTAACAATTCTGAGCTGTTATTCATTACACCACCTGCACATCCAAGCTTACAGCATCTGGTATTCCCAACTGGTTACCCATCTAAGTAATGACCATGTTCAACATTGCTTAACTTTGCTGATTGTATGAGAACTGGTATTTCAACATTATGTAGCCATAAACCTAATTATTAATAGTGATTTTCCAAGCGTAGCTTAGATGTGGCACAAAGCCGAAACTAGGGGGCACCCAGTGAGGATCAAACTCACTACTCAGTCGTAATTGTTCTAGCGAGCCAAGCTTGCTAACCATTACACCGCCTCAAGGTGCCCCAAACCTAATTATTAATATATGCATTAGATTCAGAATAGATTTGAACTTCTCAACTCAGCAGCTTGTCTTACATTGAATATTTCTATTGAGCTCTCTATAATTGGAAAAATATTTAATCTCAAAATGAAGACTAATATAATTTTTTTCTTATGTTTTCTTAACTTACTTTCCTTTCCTGTCGTAATGACAGTCTTACTGTTAAGAAAAAAAGCAAAAATGCCAAAACAGATTGGAATTGAAAACCCCATGCCCAACTAATTTTTGAATTCACAGCTGTCTTTCTCCTGAACTGTTTGCCACCAAAGACTAGCATGCTCAATCTGCCTTGCTATTTAACCCATATCTGGGAGAAGAGATTCATGACTTTCTCAAGTGCTTTAGTGTGAAAGTGAATGCAACAGACTAGTCCAGAATTTGAACTTGGCTTGCCAATTCCACTTTCAACACACAAATGATAAATACCAACAAAACACAGTCGAGATGAGAGTGGTTTTTATTTCTAGTGATCTATAAGGTTCAATCGTTTGCTTGTTCCGGATTATCGTATATCAGTCATGCGAGACTGAGAATTTGTTCAAGGTATAAATGGTCTACTACAAGAGACACGAAGAAAATCATATGGAGTTGAGCAAGATAGACTGCTGAGAGAAATATTTCATGAATTTTCGCATAGTCGAGAATTAATCTTTGCTGTTGCAAGTTTCATCGCTGTCTGAAGGAAGTGCCTTGGCGTTGCTACTGATAGCCTAAACAGTTATGTAGTCAGCAGTACTTGGTTAAGTTGCCTGCTATGGGGCCCATTATAATGCCAGCCAGATTGAATCTACCTTTGTGAGTGAAATCAGCATTGGCTTTATAGTCGGTCAGTGGTTCAGAAATGTCCACTATGAAAACCATGTATACCATTTTCGGACTGGTCAGAAAAAAGGTTTTAGGACTAGCGATTTTGGACAATATTCCAGAAGTGGAGATGGATTCAATTAAGGTTAGTTTTTGACATAGGAGCAGTGGATGTCAAAGTGAGCACTTCCATTTGAGTTATAGAATGGGAATTCCAACAGGATACAACACTGCTTATCTTGAGTCTTCCTTAATATGTAGGAGAGTTATAACTCTGAGTAAATAATTATAAATCCCCTAACATTTATATATACAAAAATATTCTTAAAAATCAGAAACAACAAAAGTATTATTTATTATCTGTTTGTTATGTGGTGCTGGAGAAATGAGAGTAATACTGAGTAAAATTGTGAGTTTGGGGTCAAATGTAGATACATCAGAATCTGAAAGAATAAGCAAAGTGAATACAGTGTTTCTCATGTTTTTATATATATATATATATATATATATATATAACCTAAAACACCACGTAAACCAAGAGATAGCTTATTCCTAAAATTTCGCTTGAAGATGAAACGGGACTAAACACCTAAATTCAACTTAATTTTAATAATTACTTGGATGGTTTTGACTTGTTTTTGAAACACGAGAACTCTTATGTAGCGAGAGAATCATTTTTAAGCAAAAAGATATATATATTAGGTTGGTGCAAAAATAATGACGTAATAATGTCGTTTTTTGACGTTATACGTCAAAAAATGACATTATTACGTCATTATTTTTGCACCAACCTAATATATATATATATATATATATATATATATATATATTAGAGATGGGTGTCCAGATAATAGAGTTAGAGTTGTGTGGGGGTTTTCTTACCTCAAATCTTTGCTAAAAGATAAATGTTACTAATATGGCCTGAAAAGGGAACTAAATTTTTGTTGATGCATGTGTTAATGACCTGTCCATGTGAACTGCTTGTCCAATAGTGAGAATGTCACATGTTTTTTTTAGAGGAGAAAAGTGGGGTCAATTCTCATTGGCTTAGAATGAGGGAATTAATGATAATTATTTCTTTGATACCATAATGAATTTTTATTCATGTTTTATGGACATAACAAATAAAAGATTCTTTTTGATTCTTCTTTAATAAATTTCCTTCTTTTAATAAGAAATTTCTCTATTGATCCGTTTCTTTCGAGAGGAGCAATAAATCCTACAAAAAGTAGATCAAGAGAAGATATTAAAATCACAATAATTCCTCCTCTTTCTCCTTATTACCATTAGACTCTGCTGTGTAAAATAGAGCCACTGCCACATGATGCAAGTTGTGGCTATGGCTTCTATAGCATGTAGGTTCTTATGGAGACAGAATTGAAAACCTTATACCAAACTGGTTTTTGAATAAGAGTTGTCTTTCTCCTAAACTGGTTGCCACCCAAGGCCAATATGCTCACACTGCCTTGCTATTTAACCCATAGCTAGGAGAAAAGAGATTCATGCCTTTCTCATGGGCTTTAGTGTGAAAGTGAATGCAACAGACTCGTCCAGAATTTGAACTTGGCTTGCCAATTTCACTTTTCTATATATAAATATATAAAAAAATAAAAATAGCTAGCAACTCATAATCGAGGATACTTGTCTACTAGGGTGGCTAGCCAATCCCTATTGCAGATGCTCGCTCAGGCACATTTGTGTTTGCTCAACACCCACAGAGCCCACCTGTGGTTTATACTGCAACTATGCTGAGCACACCTTAGTTACAGTTTCTAGGAGAGAGCGTGTCATCTAGCAGGATCAGCAATTTGAACAAGGCCAGTACGCTCAACCCCTCGGCCACAATGTCTATTGACGACCCTCAAGCGTTACATCTACCCAATTTCACTCACAAGGCTTGGGTCAACCTGTGGTATGGTTTTCAGGCATTTTCCAAAGGTGTCACATGCTGGGATCGACCTTGATCCAGTCTGATAATATCAGGAAGTCTCCTTCCTAGCAAATTGACCAAAAGAGTTGCTACTTAATTTTACTGAGAAAATGAAAGAAAGGAAAGATAGAAATGTTCAACACCTGTTTTAATGAAATGGAGAAATGTTGTTCATTTCCAATCTTTTCATTTGTACCCCCTTACTTCTTAAAATAATGATCAGCATTCATATTTAGGATTATTATTATTGCAATATTTTGTTAAAGCCGTCAAGCTCAAATATTTAATGATGTGACATTTTATTGTTGTAGAATTCACCATGAGATTATCCAATCACTTACTGAAGTATTATGATTCATCAGAAAATTCAAATAGGAAAACCATAAAATTTTTACACTTACACTATTTATATTATTTGAACTGTTGTCCTAATTTTTGTCATATTCACAACATTTCATCCGTTGTATGCTCCAGCCTCCATCAGGCGATATACATTGGAATTTTGAATGTGAAATAACACTCTACACTCATGGACTAAAGGTTTAAGTTCAAAATTTCGATATATAACAAATGAAGAAGGCCAGAGCGTACAATGGCCGAAACATTGTGAATATGGTAATAAAGATGATAACTGTCCCAGTAGTGTAAATAAATATTTCTAGTTAAAATAAATACTTTTGATACTCAAATAGAATAGACATGCAGGACATAATGCCAGATAAAGAAATTGGCTTAGGTAATTAAAACTATAATGCTTGAAATTTTCTTATTGCATAGCCGAATTCTTGTATGTTTGCTCTCAATCCTCATTTCCCTTCTTGTCCCAGGATCCAAACACTATATCTTAATTTTAGTACGAGCAACTTTGTTTTCATATATGAGGTAAGGATAGTTTTTATTACCCACAATTCACCAGTGTGTTGTTCAGTACTCGAGTCCATTTTACAACCCAGTGTCCCATACAACCCACCTGTGGATCATTGGAAACTTCCCAGTATACAAGTATTACATTATTGATGCTAACTCACATTTTCTATATTCAAAAATATTTAAATTTAAAAAAAAAGAAAAGAAAAAAGTGATTCTGATCAATCAATCATAGCATGCCACACCTAATAATTCTCATAGAAAAGAAACTGGAAGCGACCCACTGGAGGGTTGTGTGGGATCCAATGTGTTATGATTTTAGTTGAAGAGCAATTCAATTCTGACGTTGGGATATTTTCAAACCGGATCTTTTACAAAACGACGCCGTTAAAAACATCAAGACAAACAAAAACCAGCTGAATGAAGTTGGCTAGATTCTGTATCTAGACATATTGGATACAAGAAATTTAATATTAAAATTTAGACGTCCTTACATTTTGAGTATTTCTCTTGATGTAGAATTATAATCGAGATGTTAATTGCCTTTCATTCCCTTCCCATACAAATAAGAATTCAGTTTTAATTAAAAGAGAAAGTAATTTATTAAAGGTGAAAATATATAAAGTGCATTAATTTCTGCTTCCTATAGCAAATTTATGTCTAGGTTCATGAAGAGATACAGTACATAGCAAAAGAGAGAACGGAGAAAAGGAATCGTTCTGTCAACCCCTAAACCTTGCAGAAATGAAAGGCAAGCAGAATAAAATTATGTTGTTCAATAAAGTTAATGTTAGGAATAAAAAAATGGCTTGTTTTTGTTATTGTCATCTCTATATTTTGGCAGATAAATTTTTCTACCTTCCTTGGATTTGTTAAGATATTTTAAACGTCATCCAAATCATTGGAGTTCACATCTGAATTTGTTCTACAGGGTGGTCCGAAAGTCATGTCACCCCGACATAACATAATTTTCTATTTCAGATGGCTGACACAAGCTCCTATAGTTTAAAAGAGATGCTGCTTGCAAATGTATGGACACGTGTGCATTCTGGCAAGAACATGGAGAATGTGCGACATGACCTCATTAATGTTTCTATTGTTCTCATTACTTTTTGGTAGGGGTGTGACAAGATTCTCAGTTCACTCTGTACTGTGAAGGGAGTCAAAAATAGTTAAGGATTCTGAAATGTATCCCTAAAGATTGAAAATGAAAGCTGAAACACCTCAATCAAAACAAGTGTAAAGATACCAGATTAAATAATTTGCAACATATCGATCAGAATTTTCAACAGCAATTCAACATTTAGTCAAAGTCAATCTTTAAAATCAGCATTCTTCAAATATGAAAACAAATTTCACCGGCAGACATTAAGGGAAACTTTTAAAAGATTACCAGATGGGAGCTGAGCATTCATCATTCTATTTCTCCAAATGCATTTCTAAAGTACAATATTTCTTTTTTTTTTTTCTTTTACCTTTTCCTCGATTTTTGCCTTTCAAGGAATTGCTTCTCTTATCCAAAAAAGCAATCATACCTGCTTTTGGTTTCTCACATGACCTTGTCATCTGTAATCAACTGTGTGCTTAAAGGGTGAGAACTTTTAAAAGTTAAAAAATGATTTTAAGTTCTCTTCCATTTGGAAGCAAAGATTCTGCAAAGGTTTTCTATTAGGCAATTATATTGAAATGATGTGATGGAACAAAAGACTAGAGGCTAAGAAATCCATGAATCCATTACAGGAATTATGTTTAATGGTGGTATTTGGGAAAAGGGAATTAGTCGACATAAGTTGGAATAAAAAAAAAAAAAAAATTTTATATCAAAATTCAAATAACTTGTTAAAATGTTATCATTACTCCAACTAGGTCATAAAACAAACAATATGACAGATTATATGAACATTGTTTGAAAACAATTTATTCAAATTGTAAATTCTTTAATCGAAAGGACAATTATACTAAATGATTATTTGAAATGGAAAATACTTAAGTGTAAAAATTAAGAGGAAATACACAAATGATAATTATTTGAAATACAAAAAATCCTTATAACCTTATGTTATATGATCCTGCATGCAAATAGTCAACTAGTGAAGAGTACTCATTAAAGTATACCAATAATTTTTTTTTTCTTACAAGTCCTGTTCTCTTAAGAGCATCTAAGAATTTCCACATTGTGAGATGATGGGACGACGTTTGCTGCAAAAAAAGCCCTATGTCATCCTTCAAGAGCCTTATTAGTTCTGGGTAAATAAGCACTCTCTCAAAGACCACACATGCATTTCAAACATTGGTATTTTAAATAATTATCATTTAGTATAATTGTCCTTTCGATTAATTTTCATTCAAACAATTTTCGATACATAACGGGAAAATTTGAAAGAGTTAAGTGACAATATGAGTTTTTGATTTGTGCTCTATGGTAGCCATAGGTTTCCTTTTGGTTGAATTAAGGCATTACTTATAAAACATGAGCTGGAGGATATGGGATGAAAGTTCAAGCCACATTGAATCCTACTTTTTTTATTTACAGTCATTTGAAATCAGAATAATCATTTTTTATTATCTTACCTCTTACACTTCTAACAGGTTTAAAAATCAATACTTTAACATTTCATTTATCTAAATATTTTAGCTTCAAACTATTTAAAATTTAGCATGATCTTTCCCATGATGCTTTGCTTTTTCTTCTTTAAGTTTAGCTTGTTGCTTCTTAATCACATGTTTTATTTATCTCTAGGGGTTGAAATGAATGCAAATTAATAAATACTTTTACTTTTTTTATTTTCAGTTTAATGATGAAATAATTTCAAAAGGAAATATGTGTGATGGATAATAGGACATCATCCAAGTGGAATTGGAAACAGATCAACAAAATGAAATGCATGACAAGTTTTTAAAGAATCTTTTGTATAAACAGCAATAAATCATAGGTCAATTTATACAACTATTTGAGATTTTGTGCAATGATTTTAATATCATTAATTCATTTTACATTTGAATGTTATATAATTTAGACAGCAAGAATTCTTTTAAACAAGTTTTGTTGAACAATATCAAGAAAAAACAAAAAAAAAACATTGACACCTTGAGTAAATTGAAATATGCCACATTCAAGAGTACTCTTGAAATATGCCACATTCAAGAGTACTCTTGAAATATGCCACATTCAAGAGTACTCTTGAAATATGCCACATTCAAGAGTACTCTTGAAATATGCCACACTCAAGAGTACTCTTGAAATATGCCACACTCAAGAGTACTCTTGAAATATGCCACACTCAAGAGTACTCTTGAAATATGCCACACTCAAGAGTACTCAAGGAAAGAATAAAAATGTAAGAAAAAAAAAAGCTGGAATTTTGGAGAGTTTACCAATTATATAAAACTTATTTGGAAATTTGAATAACTTAAAATTGGATGGATATACCTTATTGATATTGTTCAACTAATCTATTAGCTTTAAGGTGTTCTATATGTATTAAAGTGCCCAATATTAGGGATAGAGCATATGTGAATATAAAAGTGGACATTGAAGTCAACACCCAAACCATGACAATTGTGCTTAGCATGAAACTACTTAAACATTTGTACCCACTAAAAAAAAAATATAGTATTAGATTGGTGGAAAAATAATGTCGTTTTTGACGTTAAAAAATACATAAAAAACGACATTATTTTTGCACCAACCTAAGAAATAATGAAACTTTAATACATTAACTGCTTATATAATGACAATGATGATATAATTATGCTAATAACACACTAAAAATCCACACGTCTGATCAAAACAAATGTCTTTCATTTTGTTAATTAGAAACTCAGAATTTTATTTTACTGTATCTAATCAAATGCTTTTTTAATGTTTTATACAGATATTGTACAAATGAAGCTTATTTTCTAGCTGTGTCCAATTAAGTAATGCTTTATTTCGACCAACAAAATTAAATGTTCAACTTATCTGTCCAAACTTTTTTTTACTATCAAGCCCCACGACCCTGATGAGTGGATACTTTTTCCATAAAACCCGAGTAGAAAAAAATAAATTGAAAATTTATTTTATTTTTTGATGCCAATGTTCCATCACTTGACATTGAACACTTCAATTACAGAGACTTCTCATCTTCCAGAAATATCTTGGTTGACCATTTTTTGGAGTCAAGACACATTTTGTTATCTATATCTATATCTATCTATCTATATATATATATATATATATATATATATATATATATTAGTTTTAATTTATGCTATGTTTGTGGATAAAGTGCTTAATATCTGGGATAGAGCATATGTAAATATGAAAGTGGACATTGAGGTCAACACCAAGTGGTGACAGTCTGGTTCATACTTAAATACAATCTTCAGGTTGTGCATTGTGTTTTGGATTGACTATTTATATATACTTGTCAATGGCGCATTACGGGTAGTAATGTCTATTACTAGTAAGGTACAGGGTATTACCCTAATGCTTATTGGGTGTTTAGTAACTTATGTTTCAAATTATTCTAAAAGCTATTGAGTAGAAATAATTGCGGATCCAAATGTGGACATTTGTAGCTATTTCATGGTATTATTTGTTACCCTTTTATTCATGATTTTTTATTATTATTAATACTTGTGAATTTATAGTTAATTTGTTTATTATTTACTTAGTTTGTTTAGAGTTTGTTTATTTTTTTCTGGGGGTTGGTTATCTTATTTGTTCAGTTTAAAGTATTAGCTTTGTATAAAGTGTGTTATATGCAATCAATATCACTACTGATAATGCAACATTGACCAACATATATAGTCAAGCCAAAACACAACACACATGGCCAGAAGATTGGATTCAAGCAAAAGATGCTGTTGCTGCTCCATGTCCACATTCATATATTTCTAAATATAATCCCAGTAAACAGTGACCAACCACAACTAGAAGTTTCATGTATTTTCATGCGATCATCAGGTAGACAGTGATTTCTTTTGTAGAAAGGAGTATTTTATAACCCCTTGGTAAGTTCAAAATATTACAATAAGGGTAGCTATGTATATACTATGTACACACCATCTCATTGAGAGGGAAAAGCCCATATGAACAAGATGGAAATGGTGAAGAATCAAAAGCGTGCCTTGAAAGTGCTAGCAAAAGAACATTAAAAGCAAAAAATAGGTCTCAACAATGTCAGACCCTCAAAGTCCCTAATATCAGAGAATATATATTTAATCATTTCACCATAAGCAAGGCAATAAAAAAACACTAAAACACAAAAGAATACTGTGTGTGTGTGTGTGTGTGTGTGAAAGAATGAGAAAAAGAAAACATTACAGATAAAACAATAAAACATAGGTAATGAAGACTTTGGTTTTAAATCTTTGAAGATCAAAGTAAACTGGAAAGATGGAAGAATGTTCCACAAGCAAAAAGTGCAAGAGAAGAAACTGTTAGAATAAAACTTATATCTAGCTATTTCATCTGTAAAATGATAAGACCTTGCCACCAATCTAGTAGTACACTTAAATTCAAAGTCTAGGTACCAAAGAGGAATGCTCATCAGGACAATTACCATGAAAATATTTATAGAAAAGGCACAGAAAAGCTACATTATAGCATTGAGAAATTGATTGAAGCTGATATATCAGTGATATTACATACTTTGTATTTTATCAAGAATCTTTAAAGGCATAGCAGAAGCACTAAACCAGATTTGGCAACAATATTCAATTTGAATGTGTGTGGATATTTATGTTAAAGAATTTCAATATGAGAAAAAAAAAAAAAAAAAAAAAAAAAGCAATTTTCTTTACCTCTTTTCTTTCTCTTAATATTTACACAATGCAAATCTAATTTCCTTACAGTATTATAATTATCAGCTTTATAACTTGCTGTCAAAAGATAACATTTTTGTTCATATAAAAATGAGGTGGAAGTTGTAAGTTCTATCTTGCAAAGCATTAACCTTTAGTACCCTGTAATTTTCATAAGTATTTCATCCATTGGATATGAGTGGCCAGACAATGTAGTAACATTATCTTCAGTTTTCAGTTATTTTCCTGTTGCCATAGTAGGATTTGACAACACTAGCAAAAAATTCAACCACACTATTGCCTGATGATCAGAGTTGCATGTAGTGGCTATACAAACATTTTGTTTAACAAAGTCACCTACATACAGAATGCTAAATGTTAAAAACAATCCAGAAATATTTTTGAAGTTTCATCTTTTTATTGCTTATGCAATCAGTCAACCGAGTACATTTAGATATTTTAAGATATGATTTTATATGGATAAAATATTTTGCTAAAAACAATGCTGAAAATTTTTGTGTCAAACTTGTATTTAAAAAGATTAAAAATACAAAAGAAAGTGAACTCTTTCGCTGATGAGATTCACACATCCCATATCCCTAAAATGTTTGTGCTTGGCTTTTTACCTGTGCTTCTAGGATCTTCATATGTCATCTACTTCTCTGTGACTGGTAACTTGCAATGCACTCTGGGATTGAAAGCTCCGTATTTTCTCACATTTAATAGTTAGGTTTGTATTGTTTGTGGAGATGTGAATTTTTCTTGTCAAAGAAGAATAATAAAAATTAAAAAAAAGTTCTAGAAATAAATATCAATTTGTATTTGTTTTTATTTATATACACACACACATCATAAATAAACTTTTTGACCATTGTGAAAGAATAGTTTTTGTTTTAGTCAAACAACTATGACATTGACTGTTTAGATATAACTGCCCTATTATCTAAAAAATTAATGTCATAATTGAAAAGCATTCTTTCATATTCATAATACTTTTCAGTCAGTTGCTTTTTTGTGAAATTATATATATATATATATATAAGAACTTAAATCTATTTAAAAAAAAAGATTAAAATTACAAAAGAAAGCAAACTCATTCTTAAAAATGAGTGTGCTTGGCTTTTTACCTGCGCTTCTAAGATCTTCGTAAACCTCACATTCACAGGGTCAGGTGGCTGTCTACCTCCCCAGACAAGATCCTGCCTGTAGGCATAGCCTCACTTAAATTCTTCTCCGTCTGAAGGCAGAGAGTTCAACAAGCAGAGTTTTGGGGAAAATGTAGATGTTTGGTCGACTCAGCATTTACCCAAGTCCTACCCACAAGGCAGGATGTGGCACAGAGCAGTTTGCTATTTTTTTTTTTTACACGAGACATTCCGATCCCGTAAGCTCAGGCAAAAATTCCTCATAGACCCCGTCGGTTTTGTATACCTCTCCAGACAAGATTCTACCCTTCAGCAAAGCCTTGTTTGGGTTCGTTCCTGCTTGAAGGCAGAGAGTTTGACCATCTTATTGTTAAACCTAGACGTTTGGCTGACTGCATATCAGTTCTCCTGAATGTGTGTGTTCAGAACAGATCAATTAAATGGGGGAGATGGATCATACCACAGTTTGTTCATATATTTTGAAAATATTGCTGCTGAGTGAAGGTAGTTAAAATAATAGTGGCATGAAGGAAAAAACTGTCCTTCTGATATACCGTTTCTTTGTAGGCCCATAGGTTAAACATTGTCAACATTTTCATGATATAGTGCATATACTTAAACTGCATGTTTGAAAGAGAGACGGCTGTTGTCATTTAATTACTTAAAGTTAAATTAAATTAACCGTTTGAATTAAATATTTTTATCATTCACAATGCTTAAATTCTTAAAGGACTGTTAAAATAGGTAAGCTTGATTTACTTGGGAAGGATATTAGAATAATACAGAACTTCTACTGCGAGCTGACTGATTGCATGTGGATAGAAAATGGATTCGGCAAATACACAAAAAGAGAAAGTGATGTAAAACAAGGAGTCTTTGTAGTGAGTCCCGATAAAAAATACTATATAAACAAAAATAAAAAAGAATCCAACTTAAAGGCATTTGCGCTTTCCTTTAAAACCTCAACTAACGAGAAGGCAACCCTCAAATAAAAAGAGGAAGAAAAGGCTAAATCCGGCCGAAAAACTCTGGGAGTTTGTGGGACCAGAGCCTACTTATTTATGGCTATAAGCTTACCAAAATAAAACGGGCTCCACGCATAACTTCCATTATATAAAAATAATGAAAAAGAAAGGAACGATAGAAAATAAAATAATGTTGGTCAATCAAAAAAAATGAACATAAAGACTTTTGATATTAGCCGGTGTTAGCGCCAGAGTCTGGAAGTCAGGTCAAAAGGATATAAGCTCACAGCTCTGAGACAGATGGAGAGAGTGACGGCAAGAGAAACCACAGAACAAGAGACGCGACTGCAAGAGAAATCAGCCATGCGTGACGCGAGAAGTAGTTAAGAGGTCATCTGCAAATGAGACAGTAGATTGACATTGACCTATTTCTAAGATGACTACTACTGCTAGCAAAGGTCTGGCTATGAAACTATCCACTACCAAACCAAAATTGACATTTCTCCAGACGGCTACCAATATCCGCCTTATAAACGAACATTTTGCTATACCGAATATCAAAGGACACTCTAAATCAAATATTAGGTTGATGCAAAAAATAATGTCGTTTTCTCACATATGTTAATATGTGAGAAAACGACATTATTTTTGCACCAACCTAATATATATTTACTTTATACCATTAAGTAAGTTCGTTTTATTCCAAAGTTTCCGGTAAAAAAATATCAAGAATATCCTGGCACCCTACCACATCTTTTCATTGGACTTTACAGTGAAACAATCATGAGAGAATTAAAATTCCTATAAAGTTTCATTACTAGCAGCTCCAAACTTAAAATTAGATATATCAGATAGCAGACACAGAAAAGAAACTACAGGAATTCATACATAAGGTAGTAAGAGAAAGTGAGAAGAAAGGACTAAGCATCAATTGTAAGAAAGAATGTATGGCTGTCAGCAAAAAAAGCATCCCAACATGAGAGTTACAAATTGGAGATGTCAAAGATAACCAAGTACAATTTAAATATCTATTAATAATCTATAAATTTATTAGCGGATAGAAAGTGCGACATTGAAATCTGAAGGCTCATTGGGATGGTGACAGATGCTTTCCAAAAGCTATGCAAAGTATAAAGAAACATGAAAACTTTTCAGTATTATGTAATATCGGTATTCCTTTGACAGATGAAGAGATTTGAGGCAATAGAAATATGCTTCTACAGAAGGATGCTGAGAATACCATGAACTGAACATGTGAGCAAAGAGGAAGTTTTTAGAGAAAATGGAAACAAAAAGGACACATATGTACCATCAGAAAGAGACAGCTGAACTTTTTAGGCACATCATAATGAATGAGGACTTGTAAAATTTGACACTAACATGTCATATTGTAGGAAAAAAAAAAAAAAGGAAGAAGCGAATAACATACCTAACGAGCTTGTGTAAAAGGCTGGCAATGTTAATACACTTAGCTCAATGCTACTCTATTAATCAGAGATCAAGCATTGTACAGTGATAATTTCAGATCAAAATTCATAAAGTACTTCGCTGAAATAAATATGAATTTATAGTGTGAGAATTTACAAACAAATACCACAGTAATGTATCGTGTCGTATGTACACACTACAAAGGATTTTTTTTTCACGCGTGGCCTTAGAAACAAGACAATTTTGCATCTAAATATATACTGACAAACGTATCTAAAAAATGCAGATTTATATAATTCCCGTATCATTGCATAACTCAAAAAAGGAACAAGAAGTATGGCTACTAAATTTTCTGTGATTACCAATGGGACTTTAAAGTATAATTTTTTGACATAAGTTCTAAAAAACTTTCAACACCTAATGTGATCTTTACATTTGTGATATGAACAATAAAACATTCAGTAAACGGCAAACTTCATGCCTGCAAAGTTAAAAAAAAAAAAAAAAAAAAAAAAAAAAAAATGAGTGCCAAGAGGACGGTTTTTCCCTTGACACCACTATTATTTTAACTACCTCCACTCCTTGGTAATGTCTTAAAAAGAGATGATTAGAACTGCAATAAAACCTAAACCTATGAAAGTGATTTTAAAAAGAAAAAATTTTATTCAAAGAATTATTAAACGCTATTTAGATTATTTACAAGAATAATTTTATATTTACAACATTCTAAAAACTATTAAAATGAAGCCTAATACAATGCAATATTTAACATTTACTAATTTATAAAGAACATACTTACGGACGATAATGGATATGTCCCCATTCACATAAATACTCTATGTTGGTCTAGATTCGTCTCCAGCTGTGCTGGTCAAACTCTCCACCGGGCAGAGAGGATCCCCAGACAAGGCTATGTCGAAGGGCAGGGTCTCGTCTTGGGGAAACAGCTACGCGACCCCGTTTTATACGGGGTCTACGGGGAAATTTTGGCGGAGCCTACGGGCTCGGATACCTCATATTAAATTCGGTCTTGTGTTGCATCTGACCGCGTGAGGCGGTCGGTAGATATCCTGCAGTGGGAGATTCGTTATGGAATCTCACTTAACTCACTTCTAGCAGTTGACTACTACGTGACACTGGCGAATCTTATATGTGTTGTTCTTGTCCTAAGTATTATCGTTCATTACCAACCTTCGTGTTAATATTCTATTCAGTAACCTTCCCTAAGTTACAACAAAAACTAAATATGAAAATTTATAAACACTTATCAAATTATTAAAATATGTGAACCAACTATAAGGAAATCCTTATTTACCGTTTTATAAAGTTCGAATCGAGTGACAATCGTTCTGCCAACCATTACAATAAACAATATAAATAATGTTTATTATTTTTTCTTACACTTTCTCAAGAACAAAGAAAATGTATGAATTAATTTTCATATGTTTAGGTTTCATTACATCGCTTTTTAAAACAAACATTGTTGAGGAGTAAAGGTAGTTAAAATAATAGTGGTGTCAAGGCATAACCGTCCTTTTGACACCCCTTTTTTACGTGCACGAAGGTTCAAGGCTGGCACAAACGTTCATCCCTTCAGCTGACTGATAAATTTTTAAGTGTTTTTATCTATTGTTACAAAAAAGTCTATTAAAAATGTACATTTCGAAGAGTATGAGTACGTAAAAGCTTTTATAACATCGCTCCACTGAAATCAACATTCCTATCACCGGATGTGGTCATAGTGTTACCGATATACCTGATCATTTCCCTCTTTATTATTTGACATAGTGACGTAACAAATTAAACTGTCTATCAAATAGATAGTAACTATAGCGATAGAATAATAAACAAAGGAAACCAAAATTTCACTATCTTAAAAAAATAAAATAAATAAAATAAATATATATACCAGAATCACCAGGCCACAAAGCTATATTTCGACCAACCAATCAGAAAAGCTTTCACAAGCAGTATATAAAGCTGCGAGGTAATGAGAAAGTGGCATTTTTGAAGCAGATCTCTTGAGATGTATATAACGAGATGGAAAAATCAAACCAGAATCGATAAATAAATTTTGTCCATTGTCCGATGCTGCAGCCATCGTAACATAACCAGAGACAAAATGCGACCATCTGGTGACCCGAGACGTCTATATTGTCCAGTTATCCTTCCTTCACCCACATTAAGCAGGCGGCTACTATATTTGGATACATACATAATTACATTAAGTGTAACCCAGATATAAGACACCCGGATATAAGAGAGATTTTCTCTGGTCACAAATTAGAGCCATACTTACCTAAACAAAATAGACAAAACCTGGATATAAGAGAAACCCGGATATAAGAGACTTCTTCTCCGGCCCCGACAACTCTTATATCCGGGTTACACTGTATTTCTCTCATTTTATCCCGTATGTGTCAACAAACCTTCTATATAACTATATATAGAGGTAGTAACTATACTCTGTGTCAGCCATTAATTTTGATTGGACAGAAAGCATTTATTTTCGCCGTTGAAGAAATTTATCAAGCGTTTCAATGATATCTCGAGATAAATAAAATATAAGCTGTCATATTCATCATCATCAGTCCCATTGTCCTATCCAATCAACACGCCAATTTTTTAAAAACAACCAGAAGAAAAAGCTTAACCAGTGATCGTTGTCAAACTTTAAGGATATAAAATGGCCTCAAAGCAACGAAATGGCACCTTATCCTTGCACCTAGCTTATATCCTTAAGGTTTTACGTAAAAATTTCGCAATATATACAATTGTCATATTTTTATAAGGGAAAAAAAAAACAAAACAAAAAATAACAGGAAAGGAGGGGGCGGGGATGAAACCAATAACGAAAATAAAATACAGCAAAAGATTCAAACTAAAATAAATTAGTAGGACCTGTCCAACTCACAGAAAAATAAGAGTATGTATTCTGCTGCTAATTTATTTTAATTTTAATTTGAATGTTTTACTGTATTTTATTTTCGTTATTGGTCTCACCCCTCCCCCTCATTTCGTGTCATATTTTTATAAAAAAAAAAAAAAAAAAAAGAAAAAAATGACAATTGCATATAGAGTTGTTTTAATAGGATCCCTGTGAATATTGTGGTATTATGGTATGTGTTAGACTAAATGTCGAAGAAGTTCTTGTGGTGATGAGTAAATTGTAATGGTTGAATGGATCGCGAATTAGATTAGCTAGGTGTAGTATAAGTCCGTGACGACCAGCCGACCACTCTCCCTTTTGGCCTTGTGCCACATGAAAAGTAATATTTCAAAATAAGGCACCTTCCGCGGTCCAGATGACTAGGATCAAAGTGTAGTATCTGTTCCAGATTCCCTTTCTAATATTTTGCCTGTAGTGGAACATTGTAGGCTCTCATGACGTGTCCTTACCATTTTAACTTTCTCTTCTTGACGTCGGATATGAAGTCTTCTGCGTCATTTGTGATGCCGAGGATAATTCTGTAGTATTTCGTTTCTAATTCTTTGCTGTAATTCTGCTGCTAATGTCTGAAATTTGCAGGCTTACAGAAAGACCGAACGATTCAAGAATCAATGATGGTAATGACTTTTCCTACAATTTTCTATAAATTAATATATTTATTTAAAATCCATGAACAATTAACACTCCGTTTAAAACCTTTCCGTAAGAGCTAGCTTTAAAATACCGCATGACGAGTTTTCAGCTAGTATATATAATTTTGGAAAACGTCAGGTATTAGTGTTGAATTGAAAGTCAGTAATCATTGCAAATAACACCGTTGATGTTTTAGATAAAGAGCCCGCTATAACTGATTATATTCAGTCATTGTTGGCGGAAAATCCACTTTTTGTCCTGTGAACTGTACGCATCGGATTGTGTTATTTTCGTCTCGTCTTTCTGGGCCATTAACATCGGCTGCAACAAGTACAGCTCTATCTTGGCGTGTCATACTTTTAGTTTTACCAAACAAGAAAGTTTATTTGGTTACGTTACCAGAGAAAAAAAAAATCAGTATGGTAAGTTCAGTTTGTGTTAATCCAAACATTGAATCACACAAAAACCGTATTGATAAAAAAAAAGTCAAACAATATTCGATCCATTTTCCTGCTTTGTCTTTTTAATTAGATATGTTATACTTTATTTACTATATTTAAGCCAGTCTAAGGCCAAGTGTGTGTGTGTGTGTGTGCGTGTCTGTGTGTGTCTGTGTGGTGTGTGTGTGTGGGGTGATACGATGACTTCGCAGGTTTATCCCGCATTTACAGTTATAATTTTTTTTTTTTTTTTTTTTTTTTACCTAGGCTTGAACACCCCATCTGTCTGTTCGTATTTCTATTTCTTATGCTTTTTGACTTCGTCTATCCCTCCCTCTGGTATAACTTTCATTTTGTGAGATCATGCCTCTCCACAACTTTTATTGCTATCATTTCTTAAAAATTGTTAAAATCTAATCTTGTGCTCGGGGAATTAAAGAAGTAACACAGTTAAAGGATTTTTACAATTCACATTCTAGATGACTTCGAATCATTCCTGAGTGCCACACTGTGAAATAGCAGTGTAAGGTTATCTTAGCGTATCAATTACTTCACGTTGTTGGTTTTGTACCAAACTAAAATAAGTTTAATAGTAATACATATCTATAATGCGCACATGCGTCTGTTTTTGTCCGTCTCTTCCTTAGTATGTTTTATGGCAATTTTATTTTGGTCCGATTGATCTTATCTCGGTTAAATATTGTTAAAAATATCTTTCATAATTGTCTTATATTTACAAAAAGACATTCTTTTGTCGGGAAGTAGCTTTTATATTTTGTTATCTACATTTTAAAATTATCACTTAAATTCAAAACAAAATAGGAAAATAAATTTTTTAGTTTGAATTTTTTAGATTAACACCAATTGTTTCCTTCGTTGCGATTATTGCAATAGTCACAACATTTCGACCATTATACCTTCTGGCCTTCAAGTTTGTCGTATTTTGTAACCAGAAAATTTAGAAGCGAACCATCCATTCAATCCACGAGGTCGCTTCTTCCCGTTCTGCTGTCCATGTTAAGGGGACTTAACTCGTATGTTTTGTTTTTGATTTGTTAATTTTTTTTTCAATTAGTTAATTTGTCTGCTCGTACAACTACAGTATATGAATTTAAGTTCTGATTTTAACCGAAATTTGTTTTCCTGTGAAATGCATGGACTCACTTTTCACTGCGTTCTGCTTCATCACTACATCTATTTTGACAAAAAGGTCGCAACACTGGCATGTCACGATGGCGACTGGGTAAAAATCATTCTCTCGAAATTTAATTACTCCATTACCCAAGCAGTATCAACAAAAAGCTATTCTACTCTTTGTCAGTTTTATAAGAGGTAAATCAGAGAAAAATTTCCAATAGATTTCATATTCTCAGTCCTCTTATTTTATAAAGGCCGCTGTTTATTCCACAGACATGTGGAATATAGGGAGGGCCTCAACCATATCAGAATTAATAGCTGGCCACTCGTATTCGAGGATATCGGTCTACCAGGGCGGCTAGCTAATCCCTGTTGCAGACTCGCTCAGGCACATTTGCGTGTTTAACACTCAGAGCCAACCTGTGGTTTATACTGCAACTATGATGAGTAGACCTTAGTTACAGTTTCTGAGAGAGCTTGTTATCTAGAATGGTCAACAATCTGAACACCACCAGCACACTCAAACACTCGGTCATGATGATTTGTGATAGCGTGGTAGCATAGCTATTGACGGCTCCCAAAATTCCGTCTACCCAATTTCACTCACAAGGCTTGGGTTAACCCGTGGTATGGTTTTCAGGCACTTTGCAAAAAGGTCCCGCACGCTGGGATCGTCCCCACTCCAGATCGATAACATCAAATCGACCATGGTGAGATTCAAACCCGGGTTTCATGGTCAGAAAGTGAACGTTCTAACCTCTCTCTCATATATATATATATATATATATTACTCAGTTTCTTTTTTATCTACCGAGTCTTTTCAGGACGGGGGAGATCATGGCTATCCACAACTTCCTATCTTTTGCAGCTCATAGGAATGTCTTTTTATAATCTCATCCATGCACTGTTCTGCATCCCATTTGCACAAGTAGGTTACTATGAGTGTCACATTTTCAAGTCTTTGTTCTTTTTAGCACAATGTTTCGGCCTTTGTTATCAGTCATCGTCAGTAATCTTAGGTGATAAGGACAGAGACAAGGAAACTGGTCTGAAAGAATTAATGTATTATAATAGCAATACCTCGACTCGCAAATTCAAAATAAACAGTTGATCGTGGTTAACTTTACCTAGCACAGATCCCTTCAGTTAGAGGTGTGTGTGGGGGGGGATTGCGTACGTCTTACTATGTCAGGGGGTTAATTTTCATACTCACGTAGGATTTGATTTTCAAAGAAATGTAATCAAATGTTGAACTGATACATAATATATAGTTTCCTAAATGCTAGTGAATACTGGGCAATCTCTTCCCAAACGATGAGACTTAAAACGTGATTTTATCGACGAATGCTGGGAATACTATAGACAAAACATGTGAGCAATAGGGAAGCTTTAAAGAAAACAGAAACTACAAAGAAAGTGATGCTAATAGTCAGAAAGAGACAGCTGAGATTTCTGGAACAAAATGAGGAAAGATGGTTTGGAGAATGAAACACTTACAGAACATACTCAAATCAAAAGTAGGTGGAAACA
>OZ010589.1:45204758-45252258 GCA_963932145.1 Acanthosepion lycidas | reverse complement strand
AACTGATGCAAAGCATAACGAATTACAGGACTTATTTTCATGCTCTGGTATAAATTTTCAGTTTTTTAAAAAATAATCTTTTGTTTAATATCACAACACACAGTGACACCGGCTTGAACAGACATAAAAAAAAAAAAAGAAAAAAAAAGAGGCCTAGAAATATAGTAAATTTTTAAAAACTATCGAGATTTTCCTTGAACGGACAGAGGTAAGATTTAGACAAAGCGAGATCCAAACTTTTCTGAAATTCAACATGATAAAGAATAATAGAGAAATCGTGTAGCAATTTGGTGGGAAATTTTCAATGTGTAACTTGATTAACCGGTATTTATTTACAACGAGCATTTAGCATACAATCTACTAGTGAATGAATCCGAGATGACCCTGTTTACGTGATATCGCGGGGCCTACCAGTTCAGACATTTACAGTTAAAAACCGCCACGTACACAGAGTCAACTCATCCACATCCATTTTCGTATTCGAAAGGGGGCAGTTCCACTCAGCTTTAGCCCTAAAGAATAATTACTTTGTGGAAGAGACACCTGTGTGGATGCTTCCCCAAACGCTAGTCTTAACATCTTCGAGTTAAGGAGCCGTCATTACTTATACTCTCTATCCCCGTAATCTTCACGTCCTACTCGTATATTCCTATCCCATACCTTATTCAGTAACCTTCTCTCTAAGGTGTCTCTTGAACCTTGGTTGAACATTAGTAAAAACAAAGAAAAAGAAAACTGGCCGTATTTCTCAGTGTTTGATTATGATGCATTCAAATGAAAAGCAGAAGAGAGCTTTGCTATCGGAACCTGGCAGCTGATCTTTCCTCTGATCGAGCTTTAACTGCTCAGTGAGTGAAAAACTGGTTTGTAATGTTCAATACCTCAAAAACTAAGCTAGCATTCTTTCATCATCACCGAGTAGGCACCTAGTTATTTTTCCATTTACAATGAACGGTTCTACTCTCAATAGGGGTTCATGCATTGAATATCTATTGGTTCACTTCCGCCCTCGACCGGAACTCATATACGATCCATTAAGATGTTGGAAAATGGTTGGCTCAATCTATCGTTACAGGAAGTACATGACTTCTGCCATGCTTTACCGCTACAAGAGTCAGATTAGACAGTATATATATATATATATGGAGTATTGCTGCCAGATCTGGATTGGTGTTACTCAATCCTAACTTTACAGGTTTGAATCGTTCAGAATCGTTTTCTTGATTTAGTAAATGCATGAGAAAACTTGAACTCACCATTTCCATTTTCTAGCAACCGTTACGCTATCCGAACATCCATTCATTTTTATTATAATAAATTGAAATGTCATATGATATTTATAATTGAACTTTTTATTGTTAATCGTTTCCCCATCCCCATCCCCACCAAAGTAAATAAAAGAAAAAATGTTTCAATGACACACCAAAACATTCAACTTACTTTAAAACCGACCTAAGACGAGATTATCGGGACAGAACTATCCTGACTCGGAGACTACGTGTATTGGAAATCGTTATTTCTTTTTTCGTATTGCATATACGAACTGGCAAAATCGGTGCTTGGTTAGTCATCACGATGTATTTCAAGTCACCCTGAAAATTTAAATCTTAGGTTAATCATGCTTGGCATTGATGACTAAAGAAAATGTGTTGGCGTCTTTTCCCAAGGAACATGTTTCAAACGAGACGAAATGCAAATTTAGTATAATATGAAATGTGTCTTTCACTTAACATGTTGGTCAAAACAATGTTGCTGTGTCCGGCCCAATTCACAGCTAAACGCTGAGTTAAAAAAAAAAAAAAAAAAAAAATCAATTCTTTCCATCATGTTGTCTTTCAGACAAGAACTTTTTTCCTCTTCAGACTTCCGGTGTCAGTTGAAATGTATATACGCCATTAAAAAGGTTCATACCAATTCTTACATTCAGACAAGTTTTTATTTTTTTTAACCACTGATTTTTCATTAAGGAATATTAAAGTATTGTGTCTTTTAAAATTCTATTCTTAAAGATTTAAATAATTGCCACAGCTTAATGATTTTTCATCAATAAAAGTACTTTGTCATTTTTATTGCATCTGAATTTTATTTCTGCTTTGTAAAGCAGAAATAAAATTCAGATGTAATAAAAATGACCATTTTAGTACCGCCCCCTCCCCCTGCTTTTTATTATCGCCATAAGCTTTCTCTTCCTATTTAACGAGTTTGAAGTCGCGATATTGGATATGGAGATTGGTTTGAATTTCAAATTCTAAAGAATGTTATTTTTCTGTTTTATTGAAAAGCTTTTGATTTGTTCATAATGAAATTCCGATTATTTGCATAATTGCATGTTTATTTGTGCGTGTATATATTTTTTTTTTGTTTTTTTTAGTGTATAAAATATACACTAGAATTTTTTGGCAACACGCTAACGAGTGTTGAAAATCATCACGATATTTAGTGTTGAAATTATCGCTAACATTTTTTGTCGAGATTTACAAATTTCGAAAACCAATCGATGAAATTTGAATAAGATGATCTGTTTGGAAAAATACTTTAACAAAAACCCTATTTCGCGGTTTAATAATTTCTTGAATTTTGTACTTCTTGGTAAACAACGATTAAGAAAATTTCTTGTTTTCCTTTTTAATAGCGAATGAATAAATTGTTGGGATTTCTTGTTCTTGAGCAGCAACATACAACTGGCCATGCGTAAATATTTCTTTTTGGAGCCAAATTCCAACATTTTTTTATCGTTTGGCTTTCTGATTTGTTTATGGTTCTTGCAAACGCAGTGGGAACTGGATTATTGTTTAAAAAAAAAAAAAAAAAAAAAAAAAAAAAAAAAAAAGAAAAAGAAAGTTTTTGCAAATATACAGAAACACATAAGAATAATTCGTTCGAAAACAACTAATTTCAGCTAGTTTAGGCAGTTTACGTAAAGTTATATTAAAAGACTTTAATACTGTATTTTGTACCCCCTTACTTGTATGAACTTCTATCCAATATTTGGTTTCGATTGGTCAATGTATGGCTATTTTAGAGGGTATGATGAACAAATGGACTGACTAAGGGAAGACACAGAATTTTATGGACAGATAATGATTTAAGTATAGAATATGAAATCAGAGAGAGAGAAGCAGAGAGAGAGAGAGAAGCAGAGAGAGAGAGAGAAGCAGAGAGAGAGAGAGAGAGAGAGTGTTACTATATCTAATTTTTGCTAGCTGTCCTTACAACGTAATATTGATACAAACATATTGGGTCATTTAATTTCCCTTTATTATTTATACATGTGTATGCATTTTGTCTAATGTCTGGAGGTTGTAAGAGGTTCGACTGACGAAACTCATTAAATCTCCGGTATTTTTCTTCGTATTCTTGCTGTCCTCAGCACTGCCGTAACCTGGGTAGTTTCAACATTTTTTCAGTTTCTCTTCAAGCGTTATAGTGACAATTCCCAGTACATCAATTATTATGAGTACAACGTTAATTCCCAAGGAGAAATAGACTGAAGTATGTTGTATTAGGTTGGTGCAAAAATAATGACGTAATAACGTCAAAAAACGACATTATTACGTCATTATTTTTGCACCAACCTAATACTAATCGCCGAAGAGGGGAAGGGTTTACCTATCTGCATAGTATGCACATGTGTTATCCCATACAACATTACATTATCCTAGCTTTACAAGTTTAAATCGTTCAGAATCGTTTACTCGACCTAGTGAATGTAATAGACTAAGGCAGAACTTGAACTCGTCTCGTCGTTTCCATTTTCTAGCAACCATTATACTATCCGAACATCCATTCATTTTTATTATAATAAATTGAAATAGTGTATTAGGTTGGTGCAAAAATAACGACGTAATAGTGTCGTTTTCTGACGTTAAAAAATACGTCAAAAAACCACATTATTACGTCATTATTTTTGCACCAACCTAATATTTATAATTACACTTTATTGCTGTTCGTTTTCTCGACCCAAGGAAATAGAA
Source organism: Acanthosepion lycidas (assembly GCA_963932145.1). NCBI lineage: Eukaryota > Metazoa > Mollusca > Cephalopoda > Sepiida > Sepiidae > Acanthosepion > Acanthosepion lycidas. The sequence continues at coordinate 45,248,284 of OZ010589.1, read as the reverse complement.
GAAAAGTCTTTAAAGACAGAAATGTTTCAATGACACATTGTACAATTCACCAGAACATTCAACTTACTTTTAAACTGACCTAAGACGAGATTGTCGGGACAGAAAGTGTATTAAGAAATATATAGTCTTCGTTTTTAATAGTATGGGACTTTTGTTCATTGGATATTTTTTTTTCTATAGCAATTTTTAGCAATTGTAGGTTTTTATTGGGTTCGGATGCTAGCCCGATGTCTAACTTTCCACGTCTCTAAATGAGGTTTGGGACCAGCTATAATGACTGCAGGTTTTTCTCTAAACTGGACTACCTTACAGGCTAAAGAGCTCTGACTGTCCATTTATTTAGCTACAGCTGAGAAAGGAGTGGATTAATGCATTTCCTAAATGCAGGAAGTGTAAGAGTTATAAGCGAGGAAAGTGAATTCGGCATGCCAAGTTCAATTCTCGCTTTTCATGAGCACTAATGCAAACTGAGAATGATCTTGGAAAAATGTTTTAATCAATCTTCCTCCAGCTAAGGATTAAATAGTAGGGCAGACTGGACATTCTTGCCATGAGGTGGTAAACAGTCTAGAAAGATTCCAAACCAGCCTTATGAGGGATTGATTCCATTAGGCTATTTTGCCCAAGACACACCACTGCTATAACTGCAGTGCACGGGGTATCTCTACGAAACTCGAACTCTAATCTTTTACCTGTAACATTTAGGAATTTAAGTAAAAAGAATACAAAAGAGCTCAAACATGCAATGCATTAGTAATTAATCGTAAAATGTCCAAGTATAATTTTAAATTAAAGAACTCATTTTTTAATTAAAAGGAAGTAATATATTAAACGGAGGCACGGTAGAGTAATGGATAGCGGCTCGGATTGAGGAATCGGAGAGCAGAGTTCGAATTCCAGTCAAATCCATTACATTCACTTACGTGCTAATACCCTTGGGGAAGGTGTGAATCCTTTTCTCCCACCCCCAACTATGGGTAAATAGCAGGACAGGCCAGGTTCTATAGCCTTGAATGGCAACTGGTCTATCGCAGAAAGAAATGACAACCTACTATGGGAAAAAATCTGCCTCGTCAAGTCATGTATCAAAAGATACATGATCGCCTAAACATGTATCACGCATGGTACATAACCGACTATATTAAAAGGCGAAAAGGTATAGACAGTGCCCTAATTTCTGAGTCTAAATTTTTCGTCCTGGATCATACAGCATATCGCATTCCTTAAAACTACTGCTATTACAATGTGGAATACTTTAATACATTTTTTCCAATTATTGTTGTTCTTTCACAGTTGTTTTTTTTTCTTCATCTTGAAGCATTGTAAAAAGCAGTCCGCCATTTTCCTAAAGACAGGGCTATCTGGTGTTGCCAGTGCAAGGGAGTATCATTAGAGCAAATAGTGACATTACAGACAAAAAGTCACTTAACGTATTATAGAGACTTCATACGAACAATTTAAAAATAATTAGTAAACACGTGATGGTTGTTTTTGTTAAATTTACTCGAACGACAAATAAAAATAAACCCATGTTTTACTAATGTTTTTGAAAGGATGTATTTAAAAAAAGATAAGGTAAACAGTATTAGGATCTCACATACCCAGTCGGTCATTTATTAGATGTTCTTGCTTTGTGTCATGTTTTTCTCAGCTATATTATTCTTAGATCAATAAAACTAAAACAATAGCCATCCGGCATTTCGTTTGACAAAATAATACTTCTAAAGGAATCTTATTCTTAGCATAGAGTTAAAAGATAAAAAAAAGGAAGGAACAAAAAAAATGATTTAACCAACTGTTCATAAAGATTGAGACTTAAGACATTGGGCAACTTTTTTTCATTTCATTTTGTATCAATAGCTTTTGTTCATCCGTTGTAAATTGATGTAGAATTGATAACTTCTAATGAACATGAAACATTTTTATATAATTCTAGCTGATATATCAAATCCTAATGCGGTTTTATAAATTCCTAATTTACAGGATTAGAAATTTAGACATTTTAACGAATAAGAACCTAAATTGCATGACATGACAAAACAAAATAGGTCCAGTATTAAATGTCTGAAAATACTGTTTTTAGACTCCCTCACCAATTCAAGTATTTTGCATAGCTTTACATTATTTAATAAGGCAACTAAGAGTAGAGACAAAACCGAGAAAAAGGGCTGTAAACGAAAATAAATGTTCTACCCATTTTCGAACAACAAGTCAAACTATGTTCAGCAAGAGCTCTCTTTTATGTCGATACCAAAGAGACAACTGACAACTGAGCAATGGCGAGAGGAAAAATATCATTCAGGCCTTCAGTAATGGTAAGCAATATTGGCTTCCATCTTCAAAGTCTATCCAAGAACCGTTAAGAGAACGGTGAATAAGTTTAAAAAGAGGGAACAGTAGCGTGAAAAACTAGATCAGGATGTCACAACAAGAAAAGGGATCATCATTTCAACTTAGAGCTAATGAATTCAAAAGACGTTTGGCACGTGAGATAAGAGTTTCAGCTACGACAGTCCAAAGGGTAGTGAAAATAGACTTGGAAATGAAGTCATACGTAAAAGCTCCGAGTCACCTTGCTCCTGCAGGGCAAAGCTTCATGAACTTCCGATCCTTAACTATGATTAATTAAAATGGACATTTTTGTTTATAATCGATTTCATCACGATATTTCTTTTAAGCTTGGATAGTAATTATACATTCTTATACACTCAAAGTAGAGCCCAGTAGTGTTATAAAAATCTCGGAGAATTCCAGTATCATTAATCATTTGTGAGATACAACGGTTCAGAGATTAATCTAATAATTTTGTTGTTACAGCCGAGATATATCTCCACACACACATACAGTAGTGGGGGAGCAAATATTCGTACACATAAAATTTTTTTAATTTATTGCATTTCAACTAATGAATAAACATACTTTTCATATAATTAACAGTATACACATGCATAATAAATAAATAAATATGCTCAGAAAACAGAAAAAAATTATTTAATAGAAATAAATCCTATTTATCCAATTTACTGGGTGAAAAAATATTCAATATACAATGCAAATTTCATATTTTGAAAATGTTAAATTGCTTTAATACTCTAGATTATTCAAGGAGATTATTCTAGAATGTTTCAATAATGTTATCAGTAGTTACTTTTAGCCTAAAAAAAATACAAACAGATCAATCTGTAATTGATATTCGTACCAGAAAGTTTTCATCATGGAAAGAGGTAAAGAATTGACAAATTCTCAAAGAACTGATTGTTAAACTGTGAGAAGAAGGTAGAAGTTACAAAAAAAAATCTCAGACAACATGAATATTCCATTTACTACCATTAGTTCATTCATTGCAAGGTATAAAAAACTCAAAACTGTTGCAAACCAAAGAGCAGATGCTCCACGGAAGATTTCTTCAAGATCTTCGAGGAAATTAATGCGTCAAATGAAACAAAATCCAATGGTTACTTGTCAAGAGTTGCAGGAGAATTTGTTTTTACCAGGAATATTTATCACTAAACGGACGATAAGCAATGAAATTCATAGGAATAAACTAAAGTCAAGCTTCCCTAGGAAAATTCCACTGCTAAGGCACAGAGATGTCAGAATGAAATTCGTTCGTGAACATAAATTGTATTTAGAAAGGGTATTATGGGCAGACGAAACCAAAACTGTTTGGACGTAATTCTTGAAATCATCTATAGAGGAAAGATGGCGACGCCTTCAAACAAAAGAATGCAGTCCCAGTAGTGAAATTTGTTGGTGGTAGCATCATGGTTTGGGGGATTATATGAAAAGTATGTTTATTCATTAGTTAGAAATACATTAAATTAAAAATTTGTCTGTGTACGAATATTTTTTGCACCTCCCACTATATAAGTATAGTACTATTATGACTTTCTGAAACCTACAAATTTCTGTAGCCTTCTAGGACTTTCTGGTAATTTATGACGTCTACTTCGTGGAACTATATAATCGTGAACACAGTTTCGGTTGTCATTTAGTTAAGGCGAATGGGAAAAGTGTGTTGTGTTTGTAATCAATATATTTTTTTGGTGGGGGGGGGGTCCGAATAGTAATCTGTATAGAGAAATGGTATAGTGAATAGAGTAGAGAAAAGCGGTCCGTATAGTAATAGAGGATAGAATAGAAATAACAATCGATAGTAGATACGATAATTCCCATATATTTCCGCTATGGTCACGTGATCTACTTGATTCATTAATGGGATCACCTGTGTTTTCTCCCTGGTGATCTATGTTCAAATTCAAGTGTCGGCAGCGACACACACACACATTATATATATATATATATATATATATATATATATATATGCAGTATTTTTGGGAAAGTGCTCAATACCAGTGATAGAGCTAACATATATATATATATATATATATATTTTTGTGATGTCAACGAACACTCATTGGCACCTTTCTAATGCCAACGATTACTCGTTGTCACTTTCGTAATGCTCGTGGTAGAGATTTTGTAATTGCACATACAACTATAGTATGCCGTTGAACAATGCCGGTGTCAGACGCTTTCGAATAACACTCGCACGAATAGTACTTGCTCGAACAGTAATCTGTATAGAGAAATAGTATAGTGAGTAGAGAATAGCGGTCCTCATAGTATATAAATAACGATCAATCTAGACATTACGCGACTTCCTATATATGCGTTTCCTCTAGGGTCACGTGGTCTACTTAATTCAATAATGGGATCGCCTGTGTTTGCTCACCAGGGGCGATCTATGTTCAAACTCAAGTGTCTGCAGAAACACTTTATTCCTATATAACAAAGGAAAAAGATAGCAAAACCAAAATGCAACCAAATTAGTAACATCTTCAAAGTTATCAACGGACATAGCAGCAAATATTTGTCAGCAGTTATCTCAAGGGATTGGCAATGAGACACCTTTTCAATCTGGTATTAACAGATCCACTCTTAAAGTAGCTGTTAAAGAAGAAATGAAAACACTACAGTTAAAAAAACTAATTAGACTAGTGCAGTGGGGCGTTTATTGGGAATAGGTGGTGAGAGAGGCTTAAGTGTAGGATTAGGTCCTTCACCACCAAATATAGCCAGCGGCTCGCACTAGATAAGGCTAAAAAGGTGAAGGTTCTCAAGGATAGTCTGTCCCCGGGCGGAGGCTTGGGGGTCCCTAGAGATAGGTTTAGCTAGGCAGGCTGTGGAGAGGTCGGCTAGCGAGCACTACCATGGTCAGGTAGTTAGGTATATGTTAAACAAGATGTATAAGGAAGCCGTGAATATGGGCGTAGAATTTCGCAAAGAAGATCCGTCGATACATTCGTGATGTCAAACCCCCAACTGAAGCGGCTAGCTGCGAGGGTGAGATCACAGAGGGCGAAGTCTACTTGGCATGGAAGAGGGTCGACTATGGCAAGTCTCCGGGACTTGATGGTTTGCCCTATGAATTGTACTTGAGGCTGTCGCACATCTTTGTGCTGATTTTGACTGTAGTGTTCAACAACTGGTTCCGGCAGAAGTCCATTCCCAATCGGATCACCAGGCGTGTGACCACGCTGTTGTAAGAGGGCGAGGATGGTGGGAGAGAATTAGATGATTACATGCCCATAACACTGCTAAACAGGAAGTTAAAGATTTTGGTCAAGATCCTGACGGAGCGTTTTCAGTCAGTTGCTGAGATTCTGTTGGGACCCGAGCAGACTTATCCTGTGAAGGGCCGAAAAATTAAGAGCAACCTATATCCGATCCGCTAGATTCTAGAGTGTGTAAAAGACGACGAGAAGCTGCGAGGATCAATTTGGATCAGTTCAAAGCCTTTTTGATAGGGTCGACCATCGGTACCTGTCTGCTGTTCTGCAGGCCGCCGGATTTAAACCAGACTTCTGCAAGTGAATTAGTTTTCTGTATCGCACCCCTAGTGCTGTGGTACAGGTGAACGGAATCCGGTCACACACTTTTGCGCTCTGTCGGCTCGTCAGGGTTGTCTACTTTGGAGCCTCTTCTTCGCTGGCTGAAGGAGAGGCTCCAACGTGGAATCGCTGTCCCTGGTATAGCTCGAGGCAGTGTTTCCGCGTACGACGATGACGTAGCTACTTTCGTGTCGTACCGCAGCGACATTGAGGTGGTAAAGAAGGCGCTTGAACGGTACGAAAAGGTCATGGGGAACAAGTCTAACCGTAACAAGTCTTCCAGCTTGCGGTTAGGTGCCTGGAAGGAGGTAACACTTCCGGGGCCCTTTGGTTGAACTGATGGACCCGTCCGCATTCTTGAAGTGTGGTTCGGGCCTGGATTCCAGCTAGAGAAAAATTGTTCAGAAGTACAGGCAAAGGGTGGAGCGTCAGTCTTGAAGGGTAAGGCTGAAGCGTGTGCCACTTACGTCTTTTCTCTTATTCTTCACCCGTTGTCTGTACTTCCTCAAGGACATAGTAAGGCGATCGAGCACTTGTCCACCCTCTTGTGGGGTGGGCACAAACAGAAGTTCCGTAAAGAAGCCCGTGTCCATGTCATGGGGGGTAGGGATGGCTACATTTTGTGAATCATCGACACGCCTCGAGGGTGGCTTTCCTACGACGTGTTTCGACAGGATTCGATTTTGACGGGGAGCCTTCCCTAGCCATATTATCACTCTTCCCATTTCCTTGACTAAGCGCCGTCCAGGAAACTGTCGTCTTTCCTCAACGAGTGTTGAGCGACCTTGAGGATCTTTCCTTCATTTCTTTTGTATTGTGAATTAGTGGAGGGGGTTGCGAAGGATCCTCTATGCGGGTGGCTAGGGTTTTCGGTAACCGAGTTGAGCTTTATCTGGTCTTGGGCACCAGTCGAGTTTTACCTGGCGATTGATTCGAAACGTACTATCTCTCAATGACATTATCTTCAGATAGGGCGGTGGGATTTGCCCAACTGTCACCGGTGTAACCCTGGTTTAGAGGAAACGGCTTCGCACGCCTACCATTGTCCTCAGGTGCGCCCTTTCTGGAACTATGTCGGCGAGTAGACGGTTCGTATCGCTCCCGATAAGCTCGTGCCCATCAATCACGCATAGGCGTGAGAATGTCTCACCCTGTATTCTGGGTTGAAACGAATGGTGTTTCTAACACTGCTAACCGTGGCAAGAATGATGATCTAGACGACGCGAATTGAGGGAATCTTGCGATACTAACGCTATTATCATCAGGCTCTGATCGGATTCTTTCAGCATCCACTGAAGGTGAAGATTAGAACAGATAGAAAGTGTTTGATGTAGACAGATTTCAGCGAAAGGTAGGTGAAAGTAGCGAGCTCGGTTCGTGTGAAAGGGGCTATCCTTGAGTTTCTTCTTTTTAAGTCCTCTTGATCACAACAGGGCCGTTTCCTGTTAAACCCTCCCCTGGTTAAGTTACACATTCTTTGTATATCTAGTTAATGTTAGTGAGTATTGTTCCCGACCCATCCTAGGCTTCTTCATTTTTGTTATGATACAAATAGAGATTCCCAACCTCCCCAGGATTTTGGGGGTCTCACTTTTCATCTCGACTGGGATCAGTCTTTGCTTCCACCACGTCCATAATTATTTGATCGTTTCCGTTAGTAAGTTAAGACTGAATACAGCGGCCACTCTTATTTTTGTGGTGTGAACGGGTCATTAACATGTTATATTCTGCTCGATATTTTGTTATATTTTAGTTTATATTTGGGGATTCATGCCCTCCTCCTCGTTTCATACCATCATATATATATATATATATATATATATATATATATATATATATATATAAATCCAGACGACATGCATTTAACGGATGTCAGAATTCGTTGAAAAATACATCCCTACCTAAACATAACCCCTTTTTCAAACGTAACTGATACAACAAAAGTTAAAATGAACACGCAACCACCCTTTGTCTGGATTAATGGATTTCTCTGTATCCTTGGAAACTGTAAATTATGACTTTTGTCGTGCCTTTAAAACCCAGGAAATTTAAAAATAAGTTACTCCAAAATTCGCTGGAGGATGAAATGGAACTTTGGTCTTTAATTTAATTACAAAATTAAATTTGAAGTTTTTAGCTTCCATTTTTGAAATATGGTTAGAACTGTGTAGCGAAAGAACATTTTAAATCAGTTAATTTATAATATATATATATATATATATATATATATATATATACGTAAAAAATATCTGAGTTAACCTGTAGAAAAAAATTCTTCCAGTTGCTAAGGACATTTTGTTTTAGTTACTTTGTTTTAATAAATTTCGCTTTTGCCTTGAAAAAGTCCACTGAACGAAACGCGTCGGCTAACATACATTACATACGAAATTCTTATAATCATGTTTTTGTTTTTCGTTGGTTTTCTGTGAGAATGGGGTATTGCGATACATGTAGGAACGAATGTTGAGGGATGACTTCTTGTGGTGAAGGAGTTTCTTGTAATGATTGAATGTGTCGTCAATGAGATTAGCTAGGCATAAGATAGTTAACGATCACTAGCTTTTGGCCTTGTGCCACAATTATTGCAATTTTACAATAAATATTCTGGTATTTCTTGGACTTAGTACCTTCACTTTGCCCGCTTGCCACCGCTATTTATGGAAAATCATAAAGATGATTATTGCAGTCACTACATATGTGAACACTGAAGGCATGAATGGGATTGTCATTCAATCACAAAGACTATTTGCTCAAAAGAAACTGGAAGTATCAATTCATTGGCTGCCAACCTCATGTTTTTAACAAAGTGCTTCATGTATTAATGGATGACGAACTTGGAGGAAGCAGAACGTTGCCCATTATCGAATATCCGTAAAATTGTAAATAACTACGAACAGCTCACGAAGAATTTCAAGAATGAAAATGATTACTGAAACAGCAGGACGGCTTGATGATATTTCTATTAGGTTGGTGCAAAAATAATGACGTAATAATGTCGTTTTTTGACGTATTTTTTAACGTCAAAAAACGACATTATTACGTCATTATTTTTGCACCAACCTAACTAGAGTTTTCCGCTTTTTCAAAGAAACTGGAAATTTTACTGAAGGGAAATTTAAAAAAAAAAAATATACTTAAATAATGCAAGGTAAAATTCTAGAGCAATACGTATTCTGTTGGCATTTATTTTCCTACCAAAGAGAAAAAAAAGACTTGCTACACAAATTTGTAGATCCATCTCTTGCAGATGGACGTACCATTAATTTATTGACCAAACCTACAATGCAGATAATTACCAGAAGTTATGTAGCAGTTTGCAGGCTCACAAAAAAAGCATTACTGAAAAATCTTTGGAATCTAAAACCATCGAAACTGAAAATTTCCAGAATAAATCAATCGGAAGAACAGGCAATCAAATGCCTTCAAGATGTTATGACGTCTGTAAAGAAAAAAAAAAAAAAAAAAGAATGTTCAGCTTAGCAAAGCACATTAATTGTATATTATGCTTTAATTATGCTAAATATTCCACATTCTTTTTCTTTATATAGTTATTCTTACCTGTAGATGTAAGTTTCTATGCCATGCTATAAATATAAACTTAAATGCGTTGAAATATACATAAGGACTATGCAGTTACATCATTAACAAACTGAAAAATGAAGCGTATATGGTAAAATCGAATTTTCAGCTTGGGAACGGTGACCTTTTTCAAGTACTAAAACAAATTAATGCTTTTTTATCATTATTTTTGAGAAAAAGTTCATTGATTCATGACACAGGAATATAGGGTTACAAAAACATAACCATATATATATATATATATATATATATTGTAAAATAGTCATTCAAAGAATAAATCAATAAAGTTAATGTAATTAATGGCTAACTCACTTCCCTAACAGATTAAGGCATTATTAACTTACTGACCACTCGCTGAACGATACGATCATTGTTTTTATTAATTGTAGTATGGATTAGATGTTCGATCCATATAATTTGCAAGCTCTTTCGATGCATACAAGGCACAGATGTTATTTTTTTTTCCTTCCTCAATTTCAGGCAATTTCAAGAAAAAAAAAATTCTAAGACGAAATGAATGTGTTACTTGTCGAAAGATGTTTTATTATGTGTGCTGTTGTTAACAGTTAATATTTTTGAACGTGCAACGCTAGATTTTTTGAATATTGTAGGAATTCAAAATTTGTGTTTTTCTGCTGACGTGACAGACTGGTATTTATTGGTACAAAAAGTACAAATTGTGGCACGAGGCCAATAAAGGGGAGGGGTAGAGGCTGGTCAACACTAACTATCTTATACCTAGCTAATCAGATTCGCGACCCATTCGTACATTACATTTTACACATTCACCAATAATTTAATTAGAGCAATGTCTTAGATTTCAGATTTTTATTTATTTTTTTTTACTGCAGATCGAAGATATTTTCAAATTAATAAATGCAGTTTAATAATGTAAAATAGTCATTCAAAGAATAAATCAATATATATATATATATATATATATAATAAATCAATATATATAATGTAATATAAATATTCATATCATTACACACAGATTCACATATCTACATACACACAACCCCTTAAAATACTTGTTTAAAAATTGGACGTTTAGAGAGGTCACATATTCGAGTTGGCGAGGAGTGGCCGACATTGAATAAGAATTCACTCACATGTGAAGTAATTAGGATACTTACCTTTAATAAACAGGCAATGACTATAGTGGCAAGAGATTTCAATAAAACGTATGAACGCTTAAAAATGCGATTCTTTTGTAAGTTTTCTCAGATCAATAAAAAAAAATCAGCTGAACAATTCTATCAGCAAGTGCTACAATGGGTAGTACTTCTAACTAGAAGGAAAATAATGAAGTTAACATTCTACACCGCCTTAAACATAAGATTAGGAAGGAAACTCCTATTAATACTAGAGATGAACGAAGACAGCGGAACTGGGAAGTCTGTTTTTCCTGAAAAACATTTAAGAGAAAGACATCGTAAATTTCAACATGTCGGTCAAATCTTTCCTGTATGGAAATGAGAAATCTTATAATGGCCAAAAACACTTGATGAACACTGGTACAGACAAAACGGATCAAGACTGTGGGCCAAAACCTATGACCAGAATTTTCCATAAAAAAAAAAATACAACAACAACGTCACTTAACATTTGAAAAAGATGTTAAGTCGAATATCATCAAGTTAATTTCTGGGAAATATGAACGAAGGAGTGCCAATTTTCGTTTTATTTTGTGAAAAGTTAGAATAAATTAAACGGGTGAGGGCGGGGGTGATGTTTTATTTAGAATCTGAAATAAAATTTACAAAAGTCTTACCAGAAAACAAATGAGAAAGGGTTACGCTATTCAAAAAAGTCAATTTTTATTTGGCCATATATATATATATATATATATATATATATATATATATATAAAAGAAACGGACAACTTTAATGTTTCATGATTATAATTTATTTGCTTAGAACCGAAATTCGATTGTAATTCTTCAAATCGACATTTTCATACAAATGAACCCTTAAAGTTGTCTGTTTCTTAATAATTAATATTTGCTCTGTTTTTTTTACACATTCAGCTTTCTGGATTATATATTATTATTGGAATTATCCATACGGATTACTAAACGCATTATATATATATATATATATATATATATAAATAAATAACGAAACTAAAGCTAGCAGATTTTGATGAGAAGTACCGGAGAAAGGTGCTTTCTTTAAGTAGGCAATTCAAATTTTGCTATGTCAATCTGTTCCTCGTGGTGAAACCGGTAGCGATACGCCCCGTCTAAAAAGAATAACTGGTAAAAAAAAAAAAAAATATCTGCCAGATATTATATGCAAAGCTATCTAATGCCTCAGCAGATATGGTAGACTACCAATACTTGTACCTTGCCAATTGAAATATTAAGTGTATGTAAGAGTCTACTCGGCGAAGTTTTATTTAATAGGCTAAATATTTACCCAGACCTGGTAAAATAGGTAATTCCATTTAAATTTATAATACAGTTAGTCAGTTTAAAAAAAAGACACGAAAAATGCTAACTTCTTAATCAGCCTTTGCAAGACAACAGTATATTTTGGCACACCAAAATAATTGTAATCACGCATCCAGAATTGTTTTTAGCAACTTTGAAGGTGATTTTCAATTTTCTTAACACTTAAAATGCACCAACTTGTTTGACTTGTTTCCCCTCATTCGCAAACGCATAAATAACTTGGGAGCAAAAGTAAGCATTAATATTTTATGAGAGTGAGAAAAAAAAAAAAAAAAAAAAAAAATTCCAATGTCCTTTTAAACCTATCATTTATTTTGTAAATCTTTGACATTAACGTGATCAAACCAGTTAGAAAAGTGTGTGTGTGTGCCTTACTCTTCTGCGACTTCAATTTTCATGCGGTACCATTGATCAGGCGCCTGATGATTTCTATCCGATAAAACTAGAATTTAACTAAATGTTTGCAGCTGTGTTACATATTAAGCATCTTGGTTAATTTTATTACGCTTGCACCTTTCGATCAAAATTCGATTATAATATATATATATATATATATATATATATATATATATACACACACACACACACAAGTCCGACGTATTGTTATTTTTTTTTAAACGTTATTTTGATGGATAATCATTTTCAAGTTCTATTTTTTTATCCAACTACATCTACCGTCTTGAATATTCAAGAAATCTTGTCAGAAAAATATGCCCCCACCCCCGGCAGAGCTTCTACCAGAGTACGAGTATCCATCAAAAATAAAGGTTAAACATAATAAATAAAAAAAAAAAAAAAATCATACACACATATCTCACGGGATATACTGAGGGCAAGAGAAATAAAGGAAGGCATCAAACCACTTTCTTGATGAGCTGATGACAGAACGGGGGCGAGAGCATTAGCAAAGTGAGAAAAACTGCTAAGAGCCACACGCAATAAGGAAGCTGTGGAGAACTATGACCGTTCATGTCCTGAAAGGACGTAGTAGTAATAATAATTTAATTCCACTTTGTTCTCTTTTCTGTAGTTTTCGGCCGTCCGTTTTTTGGAGGGAAGATAAAGCATTTACAAAAAATAATTTTATAAATTTCTAAATACTAACCAACCATTGCATTAAATAGTTCAAGCAATTTATTTAAACAAATATAGACAGATCCTGAAGAAGCCCGAAGCTGTCTATATTTCTGAGATATGGTATTGTAAGTCTTTATACAATTTACATTGTTTGGACTATTGTCCTCATCTTTATTGTCAGTACCTGGCCACAGCTGAGATGACTCGTATCAGAAGCATGGCGGGGGGGGGGGGTTACATTTTATTTCATTCACTTGTGACAATGTGTTTAGACTGTGTTCAGATGACAGATACAGCTCAAATGGTCAAAGTATCAGTCTACAGATGCAAAAATGCCCCAAACTTAAAAACATCATTAAGAATGAGTAATATATTGTTGTGCAACTACCATAAAAATATTATATACCAATTGATCATAATGTAGTAATTTACATTGATAATATTAAATAATATTTTATTTGTTTGTTTGTTCCCAAACTTGTGTGTGTGTATATATATATAATATATATATATATATACACATACACACACACGTTTAGGACTTGCAATTAAAGGAACAAACAAATAAAATAAAAAAATCAAATGCCTAAAGTGAATAGGAGTAAGACGGGGAAAGAAGGTAGGCAGGCTGGCCTTAAGTAACAATATAGCAGACCTGCGCATCCCACCATTTCCAGTAAAAAGATTACAAAAACCAGTGCTTTGAAAAACTATTTTTCTTTAGTTCTCGACGATGGCCATCATTAACCGTTTGGTTTTCCCGTCAGATTATTTTTAATGCCTTTCGTTTAACAGCGAAAAAAGTTTCTTCTCTTTTGTAAGTCTGATAAACATATTAAGGCATTTTGCTGCTATCAATGGTGTTCTAGAAATGTTACTATTCCGAATTACGAGAAAACACTTAAATTAATAAAATTGTTAAAGTTGACCCCTGTTGAATGAAAGGTTTGGTTCAGAATTCTGAGATGGTTATCAAGTGTAACAAATAAGTAAAGGCCGTAGAGTACAAAGATCGAAACGTTGTGAGTATAAACAACCAAGATGAGCATTCTACATCGATTTGATTGACCGATCAGTTTTCTACGGTTTATCAACCCCTGCAGGTTATATTAAAGCCAGAAAATATTTTTAGATTGTAATTTTTGGGGAGATAATGGTTTAGTGATTCATATCTTACTAATTAATCCATAGCTGGGGGAGAAATGGATTCACATCTTTCCACCAAGGGTATTTTTCGCATAAGTGATTAACGAACCCAACGCGAGTTGGAACTCGGCTCTACGGATTAAAAATCATTATCCATTACACCACCCACACATCCAAGATTACAGCACCTGGTATTCACAATCGGTCACCCATCTAACTACTGACTAGGCTCGATGTTTCTTAACTTGTAGATCAAAAGAAAAAGGTGTAATATTTCCTCATTTCAAAATAACAGGACTGGATAAAGCTAGTGTGTGGCCCGTAGTATATTTTATAAAAAGGCCTTAAACTAAAAAATAAGCTTAATATTAAATTATTTACTAAACATAGCCATACAGTCTCTTAAGAACACAAAAAATATGAGGCAAATGATTCTAATATGAATAGATTTCCTTACTGGTTTCCCTTAATAATTCGGAATACAAATATTTTCCTGGTTATTGTTTCCTCTTTGGCACAACGACCTTACGAATATAAACAAAGTGCTAGACTGACAGCCAGGCCATGCCATTTTACAGTTGAAATTAAGATATAACCCTATGCCAACAGTATATTGTATCACACTTCTGGAACTCTCTACCGGCCTCTTGCTTTCCTGTCAACTTTGATCTTCAAATATCTAAATGCGATGTCAATCGTTATCTTTTGTATTAATACCTGTTTATTTAAGGTTCTCTCTTGATAAACTTTTTTTCTTTCATATTCTTTCACTCCTTAACCAATTGCGTCTCAGTGGCTCCATTTCCTTGTTTGGGGAAGTGGGGCCCCATAAAAGATTCCCACGTGGTGGATGTAGATGTTGAAATAAATAGAACACGACTGACCTCCGATTTATACAAGTTGTATTAAACAATATTGCAAATAAATCCGTGCAAACTTAATGGTGTCTTCATCCAAACTTATTTGATGAAGATGTTTTCGCCATCTACGGACTTTGTGGTGATAACGGTGTAGAGTAGGCTTGTTTTGCAAGTGTTCATTCCGTAGGTATTACCAAAAGTCAGTGTTCTTCAAAAAGAGGTAGAAAAGCGTGCCAATCAGCAACTGTAACCTGATTGGCTAACCTTAAACTGCCAAGGGCAGATAATCATATCTTATTTCTCATACTTGCTTCGGCTGAAATGATTAAAAGAAAATAAGCGGCTTTGACGAATAATTAAAGATGCAGCTCTCTCGACGTATATATTTTAATTCCATTTTAAACAGATAACTAGAAAGTGAGTCATACCGGGCCCTTGATGATGCTGCTTTTGTTAATCCGACACTGCTGACATATTCTCTATCATTAAGGACTGTCTTAAACTTGGCTTTGTGAAACGTAGGATCTGTTCCAACGGTCTGACTGCTGACAAATGGGAAAGCTTTGAAATAAGACCGAAAACAATGTCCACGTAGCAGCTGATGAAATTCAGTGTGGCTACTAGGACTAAAAGCATTGATACAGTGTAACCCGGATATAAGAGTTGTCAGGACCGGAGAAGAAGTCTTATATCCGGGTTTGGTCTATTTTATATACATTCAAGCTCTAATTTGGGACCAGAGAAAATCTCTTATATCCGAGTTTCACTGTATTTGCAAATTTCTGATGTTGCCCTTTCCCCCCAGTCACAGTACACGTAGCTATCAATAACGTAAGCACAGTTTTAAACTTGACGTTTGTAAATAAAAAACGTCTTTAAAAGTCAAGGATTGATTTGGCAGTTTTTATATTATATTGTAGTGACAAAAGTACGCAGGTGTAGGCTTTAAGAAAGTCTTATTCAACTGAGAATACTTTGTTCGCCTATAGTGTCTTTTTATAGGCCCAGTAAACAGAAATAGCTCTCATATAGAGGAGAGTAACAAAACAAGGGAAAAACACTTGATTATTCATAATTACGAACAGGACCCTTGTCTTCTCAAATGATTAAAAATATATTTTTTGATACTAACAAATGTCGTGGTTTAAAGGTTTAATGAATGCTAATCTAATAAAAATTGTTAAAAAAAATTATTTTGTTTTTTTAAACAAAGAGAAAACGAAAAAAAAAAAAAAAAAAAAAAGCAAAACAAAGCAAAAAACAACGAAAAAAAACAAAAAAAAAAACGAGCGTTCTGGACTAGTCAATTTAAGTAGAGCCGAAATAAATTATTAGTTTTTTCCTGAATAATTATATCACATTATGTTGCAATAAATATTTAGCTTGTTATTAGAAAATAACTACAGTGTAACCCGGATATAAGAGAAACCAGGACATAAGAGATTTTCTCTGGTCTCAAATTAGAGCCATACTTACCTAAACGAAATAGACCAAACCCGGATATAAGAGAAACCCGGGTATAAGAGACTTATTATCCGGTCCCGACAACTCTCTTATATCCGGGTTACACTGTATTTATGGGCTCAAAATGCTATTTCCAAAAGATAAATGATGAATTTCCTGTTTAATTTCTTTTCAATAATGGAAAAAGCTTGCGTGCTAGTTGCATCTGTACACCCAGACAGAAATTGCGGAAATAACATTTTAATTCCAGGCCTTTTACTGGAAAAATATAAATCTTGGATCATTCCCTTAAATGTCAAGCCACTGCAAGTACAGCTTATTTAAATAGTGAAGTAGGACATCGATGTGGAGCAATGGTTAGCACACTTGTCTTGTTAGATTAAGGAAAAAAAAAAAAAAAAAAAAAGAAAAAAAAAATCACTGAAATTGCAGACAAGTTACTGAAAAAAAATTTTGGTTTTATGAATTTATTTTTCCATTAAGTTGGATTAATGTGCGTAACCGGATATATAATGAGCAGGTTTTATAATTCTATTTTGACTCGCTTTTTCTACTAAAAGAAAGTCCCTCATAATTTGGAGCAAGAAATTACTATTATTGAACTGTTCACTTTCAGGAATATCCTAAGATTAAATTTGGGGTGTTGAAATATCCTTAAAACATTTCAACGGGTTTTCTGGTCCGATTATACTAGCCTACAACATCTCTTTACACACAAATAATATAATTAAAAAAAAAAAGCTGAATTTTTAAATTTACTTGAAAGCAATTTATAGGGATCAAACTAATTGTAATTTTTTTTATAGCGTTCTAAGAAGAACGCAAGAAACGTGTGTGAAAGTAGCTTTATCTAGAAGGCAGTAATAAAAACATCACTGGAGCAATGGGTTAAACTGGTCTTGTCTACTGAGAGGCAAAGATCATTTACAAGAGATAATGATGCGAGTGGTTGAGAAAACCAATCAGAAGCATTCCAGAGGAAATGATAAAGTTATTGTCTGCAACAATGTGTCTGTTCACGTGGATTTGGCGATGGTAATTAATTTACATGCAAATACCGTTGAGGAAAGTGTGATTTTTCTTCCTCGATCTATGGGTTGAATAGCAGAACAGACTGGATCCTAGTCTTGGTTGTCAACCAGTCTACCACAGAAAGAAACGGCAACCTACTCCGGGAAAATACTCTGCCTAGTCAGGTCTGGATCGAAAAAGACATGATCGCCCAAGCGTGTATCATGTATGGTACTTAAATGACTGAATTCATGAAGACCGAGTCCCACCAAATCCAATCGGGGAATGCAGGAGCGGTGTCACAGCTGCTATGAAACGCCAAATGGTCGAAATATTTAAAGATATGACTCACCACCAGTTGGAGTGACTCAGAGTTCAGATTAGGCAACGTTGAAGAAGCACTCAGAGTATGTAGTTTTGATCCACTTCAGTGCATGAACACGTTCAATCACAAACGGAAATATTTTATCTTAAAAGATTTTTAAGCGCGAGACAAAGAACTATTTATAAATTATCCGTAAGTGATTATATCGCTCATTTGTAAGCTAAAACTGTATCTTTTTAAACACTTATAAAAGTTTAATTCGAAATCCAGCCTTTTTAATTTGAGGGCAAAATGTATCATTTCGGATTATTAATAACGACGACCGTTTCTGAGGCTCGCTAGTGAAAAGCAAATTTTGCTCATATACTGAATATTTTTTTTTTTTAACGAAAAAAATTAAGATCCTTATGGCAGGGTTAGAGACTATTATTAAAGTGGACTCGATCGAATTTCTAGAGTTTTCATAAAATTAGTTATGCGGGGGGGGGGGTAATAAATATAAAAAAGTTTTTGGCATGACTTTAATAAAAAAAAAAAAAAAAAAAAATTTCGACCATTATTTTTATTTTTGCAAGATTTTCCAAATTAATGCGAGTCATGCAAAAAAAACAAAACAAAAAAAAACTTGCTAAAAAATAAAAATTGTATATTTTACTAGTTCCGGTAATATAAAGGGAAACAAGGTTTTTTTTGGGGGTGGGTGGGTAATCAAAATTTACAATTTTCCAACAACAACAAAAAAAAAAATTTTTTAAAATAATTAAATTAAAATTAACTTTGGTCTTAGACGATAAAATTTTGTTTTCGTCAAGTTTGGCGTCTTTTTCATCATGCTATGCTCTTTTTTTACCGATCTCTTGGAGGTACCTATTAAAACGCGATATTATTTTGTCGTTAAGAAAATTTAATTAAATTTTTTCATGTGAAAAAAAACATACGGTAATTTTGTTAAAATAGATCATATTCCGCTATCGCTTTAAAGCCTTTAACATTTATCACTGTATGTGACTTCATCTGCTGTACAAAAAGTTTTATCCTGCCACTGAAAGTGACTGATCCCTGAGCAATGAGTTTGAATTTCATAGTTGTGTTGTCATATCTTGGTATGGTAACAGGAAGTAACTTTGAGGAAAATTAATAAGGATACGCTAAAAGAGGCTTTGAAAAAGAATGCAGTGGAAAGGAAGTGATATTAATAATGCAGAGTGCTAAAAAGGGTTAATCGTCCTCTAAATGTTAACCTAAATATTTATTGCTTTATTAAAAAAAAATACTGTTACGATGAAGCAATAAGTATATCAAATAAAGAAAACGGAAAAAAGTTTAAATTCGTTGAAGTTTTGAAAAATGCTATTCGAAACTGGAATCTACAAAAAAAAAAAAAAAAAAAAAAAGCCACGAAGTACATTTTATGAAGAGCTGTAGCACCCTAAATACTAAAATCATCTCCCTCAGATTAATAAATAAGTTTCTATTATTCCTTTTGCCACCCCACCCCCCAAAAAAAAGACTAGTCGACCGAGAGCTACGAAGATACGTTTATATTTCGACCACATCACAACGTATTGACACCCGCCTCATATACTTAGTGTCCTATGAAAGGTAACTCAAATTTGCTACAGAAGAGCATACATTGATAATTTTCGATAGGAAAATCCTTGTTCACTAAATCATCATGCTTAAAAAAAGAAAAAGGCACAGAAAGAATAAGGTAACAACGTTACGTTAGTCATGATTTGGGATCTTCAATATATTTTATTTTTAAGGAACATTTTTAAACTTAGAAATTTCATTTTTTTTTTTTTTTTTTTTTTTTAGTATCTTTTCTAAATAATTACGGGACACAAAATGTGATGATTTTATTCACAGCTATAAAAAATTTTCATATTGATCATAAATAGATAAAATTGAATTTACTCCGGCCATCTTTTCTGAAGTTAAATTGGGAGTTCAATCGACACTTGTTTTGTTATTGTAATTTTTTGTGAAGAGTTTGAATAAAAAATTCATGGATTGCAAAAACTTAAAATTATTTTTCATGGTCATGATATTTGTACAAATCACGCAGAATGGCATTCAACAGATAAATTAATGATATATATATATATATATATATATATATATACACAGTAGCCATCCGAGGAAATGGTTTCGTAGAAAATTAGTAAATTTAAATGTTACTTTACTGGTTTTAGAAAAATATTTTGGGTTACATTATAACGAAAAATTATGCGGATTTATCTTTAGAGAAGCTTTTTTTTTCTACAAGTTATTCATTTATTAAGGATTTTTTTCAAATTCTGTTTTGCAGAAAAACTTTATGGAAATATTTTTCAAGTTAGTCATATACACGCTTAAATAGAGGTGGAGAGGAGACGGCCTTGAAAAAATATTTCTATAAAATATTCCTGTACAACACAATTTAAAAAAAAAAAAAAAAAAAAAAAGGCGCCATTTGTTAATGAGTTATACTGAAATTTGTATTAAATGTGATGATTACCTGATTTTCGGTGCAATTTTTAAACAGTTTAACCACTATGATTGTAGATCCATTAAACACATTTTTATTTTATTGCCGTACCTATCTGAAAAACATTTAATTGTATAAGTAAACAATTTATATATTTATGGACTGTATGCAAATGAATTAGGATGTACCAATAGGAAAGTGCCGAGGAAGCTTATCAAATTTTGTCACTCGTCTCATGTGTGAGACTAATGTTTATTTTTGTAAAAATACAAAAATAAAAGTGTCAAAAGACCAAAAGCAGGGATGGGGAAGGCTGGTTATCATCTGTCTTATCTTGAACTTAGCAAACCACAATCACTTACCCAAATAAACTATACAGTATTCTTTGCACTAAAATACAACTTTGTTACCATTCTTACTACAACCACCATAATACCTCAAAGTCTCTATGAAGTCATAACTAATCCTCATATATACAATTTTTCTGTGGGGCGGGGATAGAATAACAACATTTAAAAATGAAAAATGCGAACCATGATGTCTTCAATAAACTTGCACGACGAAATTAAGACCTTGCAGTGGAAGAAGACGTAGCCAATGGTCTCCACCGACTCACCGCAGCAAACATAGTTGGGATAATTTCTCGAGCCCGCTAGAGAAAGTTTTTGCCGACCAAGATGGTCTTTTACACCACGAGCCAGATGAGTGATGCCTCATCGTTAGTAAGGCATTTCAACCCAGGCGCCCAAGGCCATATGGAGCGACTCTCCTGCTTCGTTAAACCGAGCCCGCCAATTTGACCATCTTGAACAGACCCCCTCACTAACACCTGATATAATGCCTTACGGGAAAATGCCTAGACGTTGGAGAAGACATCCGTCGTCGGTAAGAGGAACTTGAGAGCTAACCGGCATTCACGATAAACTAGACAGGATAGCTTGCAAACGGCTGGCTGAGATCTTGGCTAAAATCTTCAACTCTGTATTTAACATCGTTAAAGGCCGACGTTACCTTTCCCATCATCACCGGTCTTGTTTTTGCGTAGTAAAAAGCGTTGAGGTATAGACATCTGCTTCATCATTTTGTTGTAAATCAGTTCCAGCAAGAAAACAAGAACGGGTGGCTGTCTCAAGTACAGTTCGTAAGGTAGACCATTTAATCCCGGAGTTTTGTTCCGGCCAAACAGCTTCAACGCTTTCCGGATCTCAGACTGTAACGGGACCTTTGCACCCAGCTATCTCGGGGAAAGTCGGCCAAATAGGCATCGAACTGAGCAGGGTTCAGACCGGGCTCCCTACTGAACAGATCCTGAAATAGCCCCGATGCCTGCGTTTGTAGTCACGGTTCGCTTATCCGGTAAAATAACGCACTCGATATGCCTATTGGATGCATTCCTAACTTTCTCTGCACACAATTCAGCGGCCATATTCGTTGTCTCAAGCGGTATTCTTTTTAACCTAGTCCTAACTTACAAGAGCTTGAGCCTTCTTGACAAGCAAGGAGGCCAGCTCCGCCCTAGTTAAGGCTACTTAAAGTTAATTCACTCCGCCATAAAATTTGGAAATAGCATGCTATACTGCTTGGCATTCGCACCGGAAGCTCCAATACGAACATTTCCTGTGTTTGATTGTCAGTACAGAGGATTCGGAAACAGTTCGATGGCTTTAATGATGATTACAAAGTACGGCAGCTCGGAAAACTGACTCTATTCTGATAAGAAAAGGACACTCGAATTTGTTGGTGAGGCCTACATCAAGTGTCTTGAGGAATTAGTGCTGCCCTCGGTCAAGAGGGTGGCTGCTGTAAGAACCTATGTCTGGCAACATGACTCTGCATCATGCCACACAAGTAGGAAAACCCAATCATGACTGTCAGACAATTTCTGTGACCACATCACCCCTTACATCTTGCCACCTAACCCCTTTATTATGTGTGGGGTGCAATTGAACGAGAAACCAACAAAACTCCTTGTAACACCAAAGATGAACTGAAGGTAATGATTATGACAGCATTCACCAATTTAAACAAGGAGACCGACGCAGAAGAGTTGCAGGAGATTCCGAAGTTGTATGGAGGCCGTCATTAAGCCAATGTCGATTTTATTGAATAAATTTACTCTTTAGTATTTCAAGATATTTTTTGTATAAGTTTGGTGAATATATATGTTAAAATGAGATGTCAGTATTATTTTCCTTTTTCCGTAAGTTAGACGACAATTTATCCATCGCACCTTGTGTGTGTGTATGTGTGTGCATATATATATATATATATATATATATATATATATATATATATATATATATATATATAAGGCAGGATGTGTGTGTGTGTGTGTGTGTGTGTAACGAATGCACGGCCGCAATTTTCGACGGATTTGCACCAAAATTTACATGCACATGCTCCAAGTTAGTAGGAAGGCTAAGACCGACTTTGCATTTCCCAACTCCCATCGATAGTGAAATAATCGATTTTTTCATGCTTCTACGGCAGTTTTCATGTAGTTTGCGGCCATTTTTTACTGGCCAGAGTGAGAGCCAATAGCTGGCTGTCACGAATAGGCAGGAAGATTCTATTGGCCAGCGTGAGAGCCAACAGCTGACTGACACGAATGTTAACTAGCATGCTAGCATGCAAAAAAATCGATAGCTGCATCCGTCACAAGTGGGAAAAATTTAAAACTGCATGGCACTTTACTCCAATTGGCTCATTCGCTTGCTTAAACTCAACTTTGATTTTGATTCCGAAGAACTGGGTTGGGTGTGAAAAAGTATTTGTTGTTAACATTCTTTTTTTCATTCGGTTTTTCCCGTTACGAGTCCTTTTTTTTAAAGCTTATCGTTTTGTGTTCATTTTGTTTAGTTCTTTTTTCGTAACAGATTTAATGTTTAATATAGAGCTTAGAAAAAATTCGCAGTGTGAGATAGGCAAGAAGTAAGACATGCAGCAACATTAGCACGACAAAGGGCACTCTTTTAAAGGTTAGGAAGGGCAAAAATATTTTAAGTCAAGTGATAGCGATTGCTGTATGAGTCGTACGATTTTTGAATCAAGCACGGGCATCGCTGCTAGTATATATATATATATATATATGAGGCACATTTAAATGTTAGTATCTTACATGATAAAAATGACATGTAACAAATATATTACATATAAATGGTATATAAGAGTTCAATATATTATCTAAGATTTGAATATTTCATCCCTTGGATGGCCTCCACCTTAAAGAGATCATGCATGAGCTCGTGTTCACTCATAAATAAACACTGTGCGGCTTAGCACATCAACACGTGTATGTTCTCTTCGAATGTGGTGATTATTTCAGGAATTTAATATTCAAATCTTAGATAATATGTTGAACTCTTGTATATCAGTTATGCAACAAATATATTTAGTATTCTATATCATTTTTAGAATATATTAGGTTGGTGCAAAAATAATGTCGGTTTTCGACGTATTTTTTAACGTCATAAACCGACATTATTTTTGGAACAACCTAATAACAGCTATTAAGTGTATATTAATAAATATACATATTATCCTTCACCTTTATAGCTCTGTTATATTACATCGAGCACTATTTTATTAACAACAGCACTTAATATGCGATGTCTTATATTCATATATATATATATATATATATATATATATTAATTGATTTAAAATATGGTCTTTTTCGCTACACAGTTCTAACCATGTTTCAACCATTTATAATATTAATGCTCTGTAAATTTACATTGAGCACTATCTTGTAAAAATAAAAATATCTATAACAACACCGGATTATATATCTTACTGTTCTTTCTTTTTTTTTTATACATACATACATACATACATACATACATATATATATATATATATATATATATATATATATATATATATATATGAAAAAATATAGTTTTAAGGTGTGCTATATTTATGGGATAAAGATATCAGAGATAGAGCGTATGTAAATATATATATAAAAGTGAACATTGAAGTCAACAATCAGGTCGCCTGACGATTGCGTCCAGCATGAAACAGCCTGTCGCCTCTGAGGGTTGACTTCAATATTCACTTATATATATATATATATATATATATATATATATATATATATATATATATCATCATTTATGTGCCATGCGTGATACACCGCTTAGGCTTGACGAGGCAGATTTTTGCTCGCAGTAGGTTGTCATTTCTTTCTGCGGTAGACCAGTTGCCATCCAAGGCTATAGAATCCGGTCTGTCCTGCTATTTACCTATAGCAGGGAGAAGAAGAGTATATATATATATATATATATATATATATATATATATATATATATATATATATATACAAATGCATATATATATATATATATATATATGTATATATATATAAAATGAAACGTGACAAAAGAACTTGGAAAGAGAAGCTATCAGAAAAGGAAAACCCACATAATCAGTAATTAGTATCAAATGTATACAAGCTAGTCTAAAATTGCTTACAAACAGACTAACAAACGATCTAGATTAAAATCGGCCACGCGATCTGGCAGTGTTTTGGAGTGTCGACTTAACAATAGAGAATCGAAAACAATACACCAACTCAAGGAAAAAAAGACAGATTACAATAAACCATTTTGTTTAGCTTTTGTTGTTTATAAAAAGGTGTTTGACGAGATAGAACACGCAACAGTTTTTAACCTACTACAACAGCCGGACACTAATGAAAACAGTATAAAACCGTCGATGAATATATATGATAACAATACTGCAATAATTCCATCACATGAAGACACAGGTCAGATAAATACTGGAAAAAGAATCGAGACAAGTGGATAAGTTTTCACGTCAGCTATTTACAGAAAGATTTTTAAAATATCTTTCGCCATATGAAGCAGAAATCAATATAAACGGGGAAGGTTTAAATCATTTCCAATTTGCTGACGATATTTTGCTAATATCAAAATCATTGGAAAGAAATGATAAATCACATCAATAAAGGAAAATTTCGGTGGTGGTTTAAAAATGAACAGAAATAAAATAATATTCATGTTCAATTGCCATATTTTACAAAAAAAAACAACAAAAAAACAAAAAAACAACAACAAAAAACAAGAAAAAATCGAAAGAAAGATCATAAAAATAGATGAAGAACTGGAAGAAGTCCAGGAATATATCTACTCAAAGTATCTGATAATATTAAAGAAAGGCTATGGAAATGAAAGAACATCACAATAAGCATAGTCTAGGAAGTATATATTAAAATAGACACATACCCAATGAAATGTACCTTACAAACTCAAAAAATTTATAATTAATGTATAATGCCGGCTATAATGTCCGAAATAGAGATCAAAATTAAATTTTAGAAGTACACATTAATAACCCAAAGTACGCTGCTGACCGCTATGATCTCACCTAAATTATTCATAGCAAGTATCTTCCGGAAAATGAACTGGAAATAAAGGGAGAACGAATATTTTATAATATTTAATATTTTATTATTATTATCAAAATCATTGGATGAATTGCCAGATTATACTAATTATACTAAATTACTAGATTATACTAAATTACAGCAATAAAGGAAAACCTCGGTGTAGGTTTTAAAATGAACAGAAATAAAAAAAAAACAGTAATGGTATTAGATTGGTGCAAAAATAATGACGTAATAATGTCGTTTTTGACGTATTTTTTAACGCCATAGAAATAGAGATCAAAATTAAATTCATTAAATTAAATTCATAAAGTCATTTTTTTTGCACCAACCTAATAATATTAGCCCTTTGCTTATAAGGAAACATTAAGTATACTTTGACCAAGCAGCCAGTACTACTTTACTTCATATAGAAATTTCGGTATTATGGTGATTTTAGTAAGAATGTTAAATAAGAATGTTAAGTAAGAATGTGTTGTTTTGGTGTAAGGAAAATTATTAGTATGTTTGGATCAGGGATTGTAGCTAGCTAAGTTAAATGCAGGGTATATGAAAACCAATCTTTTGGTCTTGATCTGTATTATTTTTTTATATACAGAACGAAATATTGCAGCTATTGCTACTCCAGTTACGCTTTTCTTCATTCCCGGGCCATCGGGCTGGGATCAAAGTGTAATATCTGTTCTCTTCATATCTGATGATAACGGTAATATTCCTTTCAACTGTCTCTTTCTGATGTTAAGCATAAGTATTTTTTCTTCCATTTTTCTCTAAAACCTCGACGTGTATCGCTTGTTCAGTTCATGGTATTCTCAGCATCCTTCTGTAGAGCAAAATTTCCGTTGTTTCTAGTCTTTTCTTCATCCATAAAGAGATTGCCCAGCATTGCGACTAGATAAGTTAAGGACAGATGAAACCTAGCCTTAGCCATTCCCTTCTGACCTTGAGCCAGTTTTTTCTATATATAGAGAAATAAATATGGCAGTCAGTGATACTCGAGTTACGCTTTTCTTTACACTCTGGCCATCAGGCTGGGATCAAAGTTTCGTATCTGTTCTCATCTCTTATGGTAACATTAGCCATTTCCTTACGTGAAAATATTTGGCATTCATTGACCGAGACAGTTTCTCAGAGAAATAGCTTTCTCCAATCACAACTTAATTATTAAAAATAATATACACAGCTAATAATAAAAGCAAATCAAAAATTTACTATTTATATTTTTGTCTTCAGATGGTGATGTGAATATAACATGAAGGTACTGGTAAAATTAGCCGTTTCCTTATAAGGAAATATTAAGCATTCATTGGCTGAGCAGCCAGTGCCGACGCCAGTTAAAATTTATAATTTTTTTTTTCTTAAAACAATTTTTCA
Source organism: Acanthosepion lycidas (assembly GCA_963932145.1). NCBI lineage: Eukaryota > Metazoa > Mollusca > Cephalopoda > Sepiida > Sepiidae > Acanthosepion > Acanthosepion lycidas. The sequence continues at coordinate 45,221,218 of OZ010589.1, read as the reverse complement.
GGAAAATAGGTTTTATCAAATCCACTGTCATCACGCTTTCCAGTATTAATGGGGGGGTTCCTTTTTAACCTTTTGTTTGAAGTAGTGTGGAATATCAACATTTTGATTATGTCATTATTTTCCATTCGAGTTACATGTGCGAGCCATGTGCTGCTGTTGAACATCCTCAAGTGATATGGTTTCTGTTATTTGGTACAATTCTTTAAGATTGTGTAGCGCCAGTCCACGAGGTTTGAATAAGGATGGTTCTTACGTACTTCATTCGCTCGAAGCCATTTTTTAACCAATAGTTGTCGTATACAGCTGACAGTTTAGATATTTCTGAACGAGTTTGATGCCATACATGATATCTAGGTGAAAGTTTCGATCTGACATTTACACGGACGTCATGCATGACGCCTGTCTGTTACTATATTATCTAGATAATTAAATTTCCGTAACCGCTTGTTTTTAACGTCCTCGATACGTAAATTGCACATTGTGCTGTCCCTTTTGCTGGCCACCATGCGTTCTGTAACATTTGCTAACATCAAAATTTCCCTAAATTTCAACTTAAATTTCTTTTCTTTTGATAATTAACAACATGAATAGAATCGGGATGTTTACAATGTTTGCAAATGTCATAATTGCATTTGTATCCGGCAGCAAGGCTTCTGATCGGGAGGTTTTGAAGAGCATGGAACCACCTCTTAATTGCTGCTGTTCGCAGATCCATCCTGACTCAGAGTGGTAGCACCTGTTAGGATCCCAGCTATAGGCAAATAGTGATCCCCCAAATTGAGGTCAAAGCGTGAAAATATAAAAATAGATTACAAAAAATAAATTTTCATAGTAAAAAGAAAAATTATAAATTACCAGCAATACATTTTTGGAAAAAAAAATTACAAAAATTTCAGCATTAAATGACCCATAAGGAGTTGATGTGCCATTAAACAAACAAGTCAATCCAAACCATTATAATTGCAGCATTAAGTAATTATACAAATTATATCCCAATTATTTTCAATAAATAATCACGTACTAATAATTAATATATCTGAAATAATCTGCTTCGTGGAATATGGTTATTTATAATATTAGGTTGAGTCATAAGTAATTTCTTTTCTTTGACCAAATTTTAATGATCTTAACTAATAATTATACGTAACAGTTTAGAATAAGTTTAGAGCACGCTAATATACGTTAGTTTTTGTACGGCAGTCGCAGATACGGTTGTTTAAAGGCCGCATACAAGAAGAGCAACACGAGAAAGTATTGTGGAATTCGGTTGGTCTGTTCTACCTATCCACCATATTCATCTGACCTTGCACCAACCACTTATTTTGACGGGGAAAACTTTCTTTAATTAAAGCCAGATTTTCCCCATCCAAACCTGGAGAATTTTACTTAAAAGGTATCCGATAACTGGTAACAAGTCATTGCAAAATAACGGTGAATATACGAAGTCAGATCAAAAAGTATTGGGACTGGTGCTATGTAAACAAAACTACAGCACATATCAATTCGGCATTTAATCTCCTTCGAAGTGGTCCTCTTCTGAAGCAACAATCTTTATCAAGCGTAGTATTCATTGATGAAGCATTCCTGGAACTCCTTTTTTTTTTGGTGGTGGGGGGATAGCGAGCAACTGCCTCGTCGCATTCTCCTGGAGTTCATCGACAAGTGAGATTTGATTTTTGAAGAGGAAAAGTCGCTAGGGGCGCGGTTTCTGATTGTCGGACCTTGGGAATGTTGTGATTGGCCCTAAACTGCTGCACAATCTATAGTCATTGACCCATTGACTCTGTAGTGTGATGAGACGGCTACACTCTACACATTCCTTCAAAGCAGTGTTATAAACAACGGGAGTGAGTGAGAACGTTAAAGCTTGTATGCGCGACATAGTTCAAGGTCAATCAGTGCAACTTCAGTGCATACTTTAGCAACATAACATAACAAAGGTCCCGATATCTTTTGATCAAACGTCGTATAATTGAAAAAATTGTACCTGTATTTTATTTTTTGAAGAGTAAAGTGGATAAGTAAAAGTGGAAACTATTCATGGCTCAACCAAATAGATCATCTGGATGGGAACGAATCCTGAGCCGACACGATTAAGTTGCAATTTAGGCTGAGACAGTTTTTGTCCCTAGTTAGATATTTTAACGCTTATGCGCTAACAAACATAAGATTCGCCATTGTTTGAACGCCATTGTTTGAACGCTTGTTACAGTAAGCAAGCAAACACGAAAAATATAGAAACATTAATGCATAATTTGTAAAACATCGTTGATTTCTACAAATATATTATCTTTATGTTTCAGGTAAACAAGCTATCTAGAACTGAAATTGCAGGTGAGTGCAATTGTTCAGTTATTTAATAATCTATAATTTTGCGGCCAACTGTTAACTATCGTTTCTTTCTTTCCTTTTGTTAACTGATCGTTGACGATTAATATGCATACAACCTACGGTTTTACTCAGATTCCATAATTTATATTAGCAACGACTCCCAGCTAAAGTATCGTATTTCACACGAGTAACATCTACTAGCAAAGTAAATTATTTCTTATTAGCAACGGCTACCAGTAAAAGTACCGTATTTCCTATTAACAACGACTGTCAGAAAAAGTAGTACGCTTTATATTAGCAACGAATCCAAGTAATAATAGTACCGTATTTCAAATTAGCAACGCCGTCTGATAAAGTACTATATTTTAGAAAAGGTCTCCTAAAAAAGTAAAATATTTCATATTAACAGCGAAACCAAGCAAAAATACATTATTTCAAATTAGCAACGGCTCTCAGAAAAAAAAAGTACCGCATTTTATATTAGCAACGAATCCAAGCAAAAGTACCGTATTTCATATTAGCAACAACTCTCAGAAAAATAGCAACAGATTCCAGCAAAAGTGCCATATTTCATATTAGCAACAACTCTCAGAAAAAGTACCCACTTTTATCTTAGCAACGAATTCAACCGTATTTCATATTAGCAACGACTCACAGAAAAAAAACTACATTATTCTATATTAGCAACGATTCCCAGCAAAAGTACCGTATTTCATATGAGCAACAACATTTAAAAAGTAGTGTATGTCATATTAGCAACCTCTCTCAGCAGAAATACCGTATTTTATATCGGCAACGAATCCAAGCAAAAGTATTGTATTTCATGTTAGCAAAGATTCTCAGTAAAACTATTGTACTTCGTATAAACAACGACTTTTAGAAAATGCACTGTATTTTATATTAGCAACATCACTGAAAAAAAGTAACGTATTTTGTATTAGCACTTTCATTGAATGTACTATTATACGAGCAACGACCACCAGAAAAACGTATCGTATTTTATATTAGTAACGATTTTCAGCAAAAGTACCACACTTAATACTAGCAGTGACTCATAAAAAGCACCGTATTTCATTATTAGCAACGCCTATCAGCAAAATTAGCGTATTTCCGGTCCTAAAACCCACAACTAAAATTCACGAGGAATATTAAGAAAAAAAAATTGTAATTATTATACATATGTGTAAATTTTAAAAGCATTATTTTGATTTCTCATCGTACGTTGATTATTTATACCTAACTATACTGGAGACCCACTAAATTTTCAATACCTAAAGTTTAAGATGGATTTTTTAAAATGAAAAAGCAATATTGAAGCTTTCTTTTCAGCTTTAATTCAAAACTAAATGATTAAATTTACTATTTCCAGTAAGCAAAATACTCTGGTGTATTTCTAATAGAAATTATATTGATTGGAATCTCAGTTGAATTTAAGATACACAAACACTCACAAGAAAACCAGATGATAGGAAGATATATAAACGCCTGACTTAAGAGATGAAGGACAGAGTTCCTTATATTTTCACAAGAAATTCAAACATTCTAAGAAAGATCAAGAAGCCACATACCCTCCACGGCCAACATTAATTTTATGAACTCCAGAAGTAAACAATTATTCTACATAAGAAAAATTATATTTCATATTCTTAACAGTTTATCTTGTTATTTAACTCCTATAAAGAAGAGACGGATTAAATTTTTCCTGGTGCCATTTGTGGAAACGTGAACACAAAATACTAGCCTGGAATTTGAATTCGGTTTGCAGATTCTAGTTTCCACACTGATATCTGTTATACCACCCGCACATCTGTCAGAAATGTATGATACTTTCTTTGAAAAATGGGACCATCTTCCGAATATTTCAGCGCTAATATCGAAGGCGCACCCGTGTACATAATGCTACGTGAAATTGAGGCATGAATGTCTCCCAAAGAATTTTTTTAAAGCTTAATCCGATGCACATTTGTAAAGACTTACATTTCAAAACTAACAAGTTTATCACCGAGAAAAGGTCGGCGTCTGTTTATTCATTTAAATTGGCTTTAAGCTTTTTTTTTATCCACTTCCTATCGTCTGCTTGTCGATTTGAGAACAAAAATCAATGGTAATGAAAAAAGAATTGTTCTCACCGAAAAGGAAAGAAAAATTGATATACGACGTTACATCTTTTTCTTCTGTTATGTAACGTCTCCCTTCAGGATGTGGGCGATCATGGCTCTCCATAACTTCCTCTCCTTTGTATCTCATAGTAAGGTTTGTCTTTTTGCTATCCCTGTTTTGTCAACCATTTATTCAAGCTCGTTAGGTAGGTCATTCTCTTCTATCCTCTGTCACTCTTGCCTTCAGTATGTTCTGTGAGTGTCAAATTCTCCAAGCCCTCTTTCCTCATAATGTGTACTCAAAAATTCAGCTGTCTCCTTCTGATTAGATATTTTAAAATATTGTCTTACAAAGATACAAAACTCACTACAGTGGTCACAGACTACAAGAGGTGCTTGTCAACTTTTACTCGACGATGAATTGCCCTGATATTTATTAAACTTGGCTCAGTCTAACATAAAGTTATGTAAGGCATCCAATGAGAGTCGAGCACATTGCAATAATAGTCTGCCATAATAGCTTACTAATCAATTATAAGGCGCCTTATAGTTACTTAGTAAGTTCGGCTGTTTTGCTAACCCCTGCTCCACAGAGAGCGTCTAACTTTTACATTTTTCTTACATAATGTTTTTAAAACATCAAATATATACCTATATACAGCTGCGCGTAAATTAACATACAGGAAAATGAAATCGGCAATACGTGTTCGAATTCTGGTTGGGATCGTTTGTGTTCACTCCAGACAGCCTTTGGGATAGGCACGAATCTATCTCCCTTCCCATCAACTTTGAGTTAAATAGTATGACACAAGAGATTTTGTAATCTTGATTGGCAACCCATCTAGGAGAAGGATAAAACTGAATTAAAACCGTGTTTTTTTACGATTTATCAACCTTTGTGGGTTATTTAAAGCTGAAACATTTTGAACTGTAACAATAATTCTTCATTTTTTGAGAGTGAATACTGCATTAACAATTTTTGGGAGATAACAATGATTTTTCCAGATAGAAGTCCTACTATTTAACCCATAATTAAGGGAGAAGAGATGGATTCATACTTTCTCAATGGTATTTGTATGTAAGTGAATATAATGAGCTTGACTGGAACTCGAACACGGCTCTCCGATTATTCATTCCGAGCCAATATTCGTTATCCTACCAGCACATTCTCTCAAAACACTAATAACAATGTATAGTTTACATCTATTAAAGAAAAAGAAGCTGTGGAGAGTCATTATCACCTACTTCTCGAATGGCCTCACACATATATGTGATCAATACATTCTTTTTAGGGTGGTAATTCAAAGTGTTTTATATTTGTTTCTAAATTTCAGCATATAAAGAAGCTTTTCGGATGTTAGACAGGGATCATGATGGACGTTTGACTGCAAAAGAATTGGGGTCAGTTTTACGTTCGCTGGGTCAACACGCAGCTGAATCTGAATTACGCGACTTCATTAACGAGGTCGACATAGACGGTACGTGTTGCCATCTTTGTTTTCCGTCATACCCTAAATTCGACCCCAAATTTGAATCCAGCCCCCTTTTATTCTCATCGTCATATTTCGTTGTGCATTCTTTTAATTAATTTTTTAAAATTTAAATTAATTGTTCAGCCCATACAAGACCCAAGAACCACTCAAGGTAGCATGTTACTAAATGAGGAAGCATCTCATCGGGAGTCTGTTCCACAAAGTAGCAGTTATTGTTAAGAAGCTTTCCGAATATAACTTCTTTTTACTAATGGAACACGAAGAGAATCAGGATGATTCGTAACTAAGATACAGTTCTTACTTGGGAAGGTCTGAACTGGTGGAATTAACGACTGTAGCTTATTAGAACATTTGCCATAAAAATAGCGATAGTATCGAGAGAAGCATGCAACGTTCATCTATGGGAAAGGGGTTGTATAGTGGAAAATAATCCATCACCCACAAGGCGACGTAGAAGCTTTTGAACTATATAGAGGCTATCTTACCTAATGAGGGCCTATAAGCTGTTGTATTCGTGTCTATTTGCATGTCTTTTAGTCTACCAGCTGGTGTGTATACTTGCATGTTTTTTAGTCAACCAGATGGTGTATCTACTTGCATGTCTTTTAGTCTTCCAACTGGTGTGTCTACTTGCATGCCTTTTAGTCTGCCAGCTGGTGTGTCTACTTGCATGTCTTTTATTCTACCAGCTGTTGTGTCTACTTGCATGCCTTTTAGTCTGCCAGCTGGTGTGTCTACTTGCATGCCTTTTAGTCTACCATCTGGTGTATCTATTCGCATATCTTTTAGTTTACTAGATGGTGTATCCACTTAGATTAATATTTTGGTCTTCGTATGTGTTTTTTTAAAAGTCCAGTCTATCAAATTTCTTAAACGCAGTCTTCTGATAAAACTGAATAGAGGAGAAATCTTTAAAGAAAAAAATATGTTTAACAGTTTGATGCGCCATTTGGTTCAGTGAATCTGTTTGCAGGCAAATATGAATCAAATGCATAGCAGGATTATTGTTTGATTGATGCCATATGAGAAGGCTTTCTTCTATGACTCTAATTAGTTGGTTAAGGAAATCATGGGGGGAGACTCTAGGGAAATACGGTAATGACGTGAAAGAAGTGCCAAAAGGAACGTCGCCCCATTCCCGTTATCACCTGCAGCACCTAGCCTGTTTTGTGTCCACCCCCAAAGAAAATGACTCATTCACCTGGCTGACAATTTTGAAAGATCTGACGGTCCCGTCGAAACAGTGCTGACAGTTAACAAAAACAACTCGCATTGACGAAGCTGACGGTGACAACGAAGTGTAACATATATATATATATATATATATATATATATATATATATATATATATATATATAGGGAGAGAGAGAGAGAGATATTAGGTTGGTGCAAAAATAATGACGTAATAATGTCGTTTTTTGACATATTTTTAACGTAAGTAAACGACATTATTACGTCATTATTTTTGCACCAACTTAATAGATAGGTTTCGAAATCTGATTGATCAATTGACGCGCTATACACAAAAGATTTGAATATCTGTAACTTTTTATTCGGGCTTACGGCCATATCACGTTGAAACATCGATCTCATCCGATCAACGATCATGAAGCATGGGATAACGGATAATCTTAGTTATATTGGAAGGGATAAGGGAGAGAATGAGAAGATACAGCCAAACGGTGAGAGGAGAGTAAAGATATGGGATAATTGATAATCTTAGTTATATTGGAAGGGATAGAGGAGAGTATAAGAAGATACAGGCAAACGATGAGGGAGAGAATAAGAAGATACGGGAAAAGGGCAAAAGTGGAGCAGAGGAAGGAGTTAATTGATACTCTTAGTTGTAAACACACGTTGAACTTTCACAGATCCATCTAGCTAATATTAAATATAACTTTATAACACACAACAGGAGCTCATATCTCAAACTGTGGCAAATAAATAAAGGTGATATCTGATGATAAAAGTCAAATTCTCGAAACTCTAATCTCTTAATAATTGAAAGAACATATTTTTAAACAACTTGTCGAGGCCTTAGTTAAAAAAAAAAGAAGAAGAAAAAAACCTAATCTTGTTGACTGGAAATTAAAAACCAACAAAAGCCCATCAGATAAATCATTTCTAGTTGAATTTAAAAATCATCTCAACTTTAACTAAAAAAATAATATTGTTTTTTAGCCAATGAAAAGCTTGCAAAATAAATTAAATCAGCATATCTATGCTACCCAACCTTATAAAAGGACATCTAACGACAGAGGCACGCGACCCAGAACTACAAAATTTACTTGTCACGCCGTTTCGTTTTCCTCTTACCATAGATGTGCAGGTAGTGTACAGCGGCTCGGAGTGGGAAAACGGAGAGCCGAGTTCGAATTACATTTACCTACGCACAAATGACTACGTCTTCGGAAATGTATGAATCCATGTCTTCCACCTGCTACGGAAAATCGTTGCAATATTCACTTACAAAAAGTAATTATTCATATAATTCGAAATATGTTTCAACTTTAAATAACTCAGAAAAGGTTGATATAGCTATAAAAATCAAATCTCGCCTTGCCACAATGGGAATGACGATGCAGAATCAAAGGAAACCGACTTTACTGACAACAGTAAGAAAGAACTTTTCAAGACGACTTTTCTTCGTACACTTTCTTTTTATTAAATTAGTTAAGTTCTAAAGAGCAAATAATGCAAATAAATAAAGTTGTCATCTTACTTATTATAAAACCCAGGTTGTGTGTGTGTGTGTCTGTACGTTTATATATTGGATCGGATTTCCTACATTTTCAACCGATTTCAACAAAATTTCACAGGACTACGTAAAATTACCTTGCGGTGGTACTGACAGCGCCAAAAATTGTTTTTGCACGAAATCAATCTGAAAACACGATTAAGAGGCATCACTGTTGCGAGAATGAAAGGGGGACAACTCATATCGAGTTATACTTATTATAAAACCCAGGTTGGTTGTGTGTGTGTGTGTGTTCGTTTATATATGGGATCGTATTTCCTACATTTTTCAACCGATTTCAACAAAACTTTTTGGCAGGTTGTGTTTCTTATTGTCTTGCACACTTTTTTCTTTATTTTTACATTCAGAATGCTTTAAAATTCCATTTACAAGACAATTGTTTATAATAAAATTCTATTCACTCAGTAGACTCGTTACGATTGAAAACAATGTTTTTGTTTGAGTTTGGGTTTGACCAATTCGTAAAAAAAAAAAAAAAAAAAAACTAATTAAGACATGCGTGTCCGTCAACCTTAAACAATAATCTTTGTCAATTTTATTTTTCAGTCTTTATGATGGTCGATACTTGATATATCTCTTACTGTTACATCCCCGGGCAACGCCGGACTCTACTGTTAGTTTGTGATATGGTGATGCTTTTGTTTTGCCCTCCAACTACAAATAAGGCCTATTTCACAAACTTAGCAGACGTCCGCCAAGTAGTTAAGAGTTGTTAATCACTAAAAGCAGTAAAGTCGAACGCAGAAAGCCAAGGAGCATTATTTAAAAAAAAAAAATCAACTAAAATATCAGTGAAAAAAGTGTTATTGTTCGTGGTGGGGGTGGTGGTGGGGGGGGATGAAGTATCATGCCTCTTTTTATTGATTCCCTAAACAAGTATTTATTTTGCTTATTTGTTAAATAGGATTTGCTGAGAATTTATAACTCAAAATCTGGTTGACTCAAAAGTGAATAAAGATGATTAATTAACTGGATCATTCATTGTCTTAACTGATTAATTAGTTATAATAATAATAATAATTAATAATAATAATGATAAATGCCCTTTTCGATTCGAATTGATTAGAGGTGTTAACACGTTCAGGTTTTATTTTGGGGAGTTAAGACAGACTATAGGAAATATCCCCTTTACTACTATAGATTTGTCTGTAATACTAAAGGGGATATTTACTGAAGATAGGCATTTAAACATAGTTATAGTGACCAGCTGAATTTTATGTCGTGCATCAGAGTTGGAAAGAAAGTTGATTTAAGTGGCTTTTGACGCGGCATGGTCGTTGATACTATACTTTTGACGCGGCATGGTCATTCGTGCTAAGTGTTTAAAAAATTGCTGATCTACTAAGATTTTTAACGCGCAACCATCTCTCAGGTTCACTGAGAATTTGCAGAATTTTTTTAAAAAAAGTGAATGATAATTCTATGGTGAGAAATGGCTTGTTAATGAAAGAAGTCAGCAGTCAATGGTCAGACTGATTGAAGCTGTTAGAATAGCAACGGTAGCTCGACCATTCTTTACAAGCTTAACCAGCTAGATATGTCCCCTACAGGCTAATGCACTGTGTATATTTGTTCATGAGAGGCAGTAATAAAGGACTGTAATGACCAGGTGTCGAAAGTTTTTTTTTAAAGTTTGAATGGTGAAGCAACCAAGGTGACTATCTAGATACTTGGGAACATTCTCAATCGGATACCAGCTGAGTGGACATGGTTACCTGAATGTATTCCTAACTTGCTAGGTTATCTGCTGCTTTTATTAAAATATGTCACCATATCACGCACATTTGGCTATGGTGCATGTATCTGGTATACCCTCATCAGAATTGATATACTGTTGTGTGGTATATTTGTACCCCAGAACCACTTGGTTGGGGACTTCAGTCCGCCATAGTGAAAGCAATCTCCTCAAAGATGAAGAGATTTGAAGCAATAGAAATATGGTTCTACAGAAGGATGATGAGGATACCGTGGACCGAATATGTGAGTAACGACGAATTTTAAAGAAATTGGAAATTTTTACTTAACATCAGAAAGAGAAAGTTGAAATTTCTAGGGCACATAATGAGGAAAGAGGGCTTAGAAAATATGTTACTCACAGGACAGATTGAAAGCAAGAAGGACAGATGAAAACAACGCATAACATAGTGAGCTTGAGTAAATGGATGGCGGAGCAAGGTTTAAGAGAGATAACAAAAAGACAAAATTTATTAAGGGCTACAAAGGACATGAAATTGTGGAGAACCATGATCACTTACGTCCTGAGGGGGGGAGCAGGGCACGTAAAGAGGAAGATGAATGCATCGTTTGCTTGGATATTTATTTTTTTTTATCATTTAACGGTGAACATTCCAATCTCGTCTGTTCAAATTTGTGACTAATTTTCAAATATAAAAATTCACAGAGAATAGGAATTCTACATTGGAATTAAAGCAAATATTTCGCAACAAAAGAACAGTTTTTCCGTCTACGATTTTTTGAAAATCTAATTTTCAGTTATTACTTTTTTTTTCTGTTTCCAATTAAAATCATTTCGTTTGAAAAATGAAGATATTTACATTTTACATATACTTGCTTATTTGGGATGCTGTCAATTCACAAAATGTTTTTAAAACTTTCTGGCAAAATTTATTGTTTCCTTAGCAATTATATCATATTTTTCACTTAGGGAAGAACAGAATTAATGCGCGGGACGCTGCTATTATATTTTATTCCAGAGACTTTGTTTCTTATCATGTTTGGTGTGTGCTAAATTTTCTTAAAATTTCTATTATACACTTACTGGCCGCTTAATTAAATACACGTGAACAAATATTCTAAATGTATATTTCTAATCAGCCAATGAGGTTGTAGCAATTTAATGAATACAGGCAGCTAAACAGTGACCAACTGAATTTCATTTTGTGCATTAGAGTTGGAAAGAAAATTGAGTCAAGTGACATTTGATGCGGCATGGTCGTTGATGTTAGTATTTAAAAAAAAACTGCTGATCTAAGAGTTCTAATGTGCAACCATCTCTCAGGTTTACAGAGAATGATCAGAAAGCTTAAAAAAATCCAGAGAGTGGCAATTCTGTGGGAAAAAATGACTTGAGATCAATGGCAAGACTGGTTGAAGCTGGTATGGTATGGATCCTCTTCTTTCTTCCCCCAGCTATGGGTAAATAGCAGGCCCGACCGGGTTCTATAGCACTGGATGGCAACTGGTCTACCACAGAAAGAAGTGGTAACCTACTGCGGGAAAAAATCTCTGCTTCGTCAGTCATATATCTAAAGATACATGATCGCCTAAGCGTGTATCACACATGGCACATAACTGACGGAGCTTATATAACCAGTCTTTACAACGGTTTTTGAAGCAGATGAGCTACAGCAGCAGAAGGTGTCACGCCTTTCTTGTAAAAGGACAAGGCGACAATTCGCAAATTCTGAACAAAATATTGGAAAAGCGTTTTCTGCTTTGATGTGTTTCGATTTCAGCTGGGATATTCGGATGGTAGAGCCATGAAAGTATAAATACATCCTGCTTTGTATCCACAAATCAGACTGATGGTAGTCGTGTAAGTAATGGTATGGGGAAAAGTATTAGAAAGCTATTAGATGCCATCAGAGAACTTGGTACCAATAAAATATCATTTAAATGCCTCAGCCTAGGTATTGTGGCTGACAACGCGTTTCATTTTATGACGACAGTGCACACGTCCTGTGGTGGTCACTTCCAGGAAGACAACGCACTGTGTCAGAAATAAAAAAAAAAAATAGTGGTAGACTCGTTTGTGGAAGACGGCAATGAGTTTTCTAAGTTAAAATTGCCTCCACAGTCAGCGGATCTCAGTTCCATAGAGCACCTTTGGAATGCGACGGAAAGAGAGATTAGAATCCTAGATGTATAGCCAATCAATTCTAGAAGAATTGATGGATGCTATAACACCACCATACATAGCCGATGCGTACTATCTACAAATCCCACAACTGAGTCGGGGAGAGACTGATTGGGGGCCTCGGGTAGTGATTTATGACCCTCACTATCTTTTCAACATTTGCTTTTTTTTTTATCTACATACATTTATATGCGTTACAAATTAAACTAAGCACAACTGATTATTAAAGGATGAAAACCTTTCGCAGATTTTGACTTTATTCTGGATTCTTTTGTTTCTTCAAAATCCGTGAATTTGTTTTGTTCATGCTAAGTGTCGAAAAAAAAAACAAAAAAAACACACTATATAAAATTCACTATTTTTTTATCCATAATGTTGAACGTGTTAAATTTACTCAACTTTTTAACAAAAAAAATCTCAAGTTGATGTTAAAAATTGCCGCAAAACATAGTCGATTTATTTTAAAATGGAATGATCTGTGACATGTCTTTCTAATTTGTCTTTAGATACATTGTATTTATTTTCGATTTTTCTAGTTTAATTACTCATCTATATTGCATATGATCCATTATTGTACATATTTAGGTTACAATCAAATTTGTATTCCATATGAATTTACTATATAGTAAAGTGGGGCGGATTAGAGACTCGGATGGGTGTGAGATAGATTTCGTGGGGTGTAGTATCATAGATTCGGAGGGTGGCCACGAGAATCTTGCATCATCGCTGACACCAAGAAGCCAAATTTCAAAAGAGTACTTTCAGAACATCGTCGAATCAACTCCAGGAAGAACTGACGCTGTTCTAAAGGCGAAAGGGAATACAAGAAGACTAATAAAGTGACCAGTGAGTGTAGATTATTATTTTATATAATTTTTATTGCATAGTTAAAAAATGTTCTACATTTACTTATTAGTCTTAAATAAGTACAATCAGTTCGCTTTGACTTTATCTCAATACAACTGATTGTATACGCCTTAATTATAGATGATAATCAGCTTAATCACTCATGAAGAATTGGGACTTTTTTTTCTAATTGTTCACCCAATGCAAAGCCCCTCGAAGTAGACTGTTGCTGAATGAGGATGCTGTATGAGCGTAAGTGGAGGAGGTAAGAAGTGCAGATTATGATGATGTGTAGGAAAGATAACCGTTAACCTTAGACTTGAAGAGGTTTAGAGTATAGTGATCGGGGAAGCATCATCTCGGGAGTCTGTTCCACAAACTAGCGATTCTCGGAAAGAAGCTGTCAGCATGGAACTTCCTCCTTATGGATTTATGTTTGAATGATTTGTTTGTTTAACGGCTTATCAACACATCTATGGGTCATTTAATACTGAAATTTTAATTGAAATATTTTGAACACAATTTTATGGCTTCAAGTAAATATATTTTGAACGCAGTTGTATGCTTTCAACTACAGATAAAATTGTATTGTAGGTAATTTTACTATAAATATGGATTTTGATTTGGTTTGGTTTGTTTTACGGCATATCAACCTCAATGGGTTATTGAAGGCCGACAAAATTTTTATTACTGGTAATATTTTTTCCTTAAAAATTCTATTTCTGGTAATATTTTTCTTAAAAAATGTATTGCTGGTCATTTTTTTTCAAAAATGTATTGATGGTAATACTTTTTCTTACAAAGTATTTCTAATATTAAAACTTTTTACATTTTCATAGTATTTTGACTTCAGTTGGGGAGTTAACTATTTTCCCAAAGCAGGGATCCGAACAGGTGCTACCAACCCGAGTCAGGTTGGACCTGGGAAAACCAACAATTAAGAGGTGGTTCCACACTTCTCAAGACCGCCTGATCAGAGGCCTTGCTGTTGGACGTAGTTTATCGTCTTACCCAGAACACGGATGTAGTTTAGCGGCATACCCAGGACGTAAATATGGATTGTTGATAATTTATTATAAATATTGATTATTGCTATTTTTACTATAAATATGTAGTTTTATGCTGTCATAGTGTTTTGTTTTCGTTTACGGGTTACTATTTGCCCATAGCTTGGATTCTGACAGGTGCTACAACCCGGGTCAGGGTTGACCTTGGAACAACAGCAATTGAGATTGTTCCACGATCCTCAAAATCTCCAATCTCCCGATCAGCGGCCTTGCTGCCGGATGTAGTTTATCGTCATGCCCAAGACTTCTTATGGATTACGAAAGGAATAAGGATTCATCCCAGTGTACATGGCATAGAAGGTTTTAGCTGTGAAAGTCGGAACTAGTAGAACTAATGAATGTAACACGTCAGAATGAACATAGCGATAGAGTAGGGAAAGACTTGCAACGTTTCATCTGTGGGAAAAAGGGATGGCGAGAGGACAGTAACTCATCACCCGCTTTTTTGTAACTTTACTTTAAGTAATTGATTCTTCTTCTTCTTTTTCTTCTTCTTCTTCTTCTTTTCTGGGTATGACGATAAAGTACATCCGGCAGTAAGGGCTCTGATTGGGAGATTGGAGGAGTGTGGAAGAACCTCTTAACTGCTGTTGTTCTCCCAATCAACAGTAAATTTTTATTATACAACAACAGTACATTTTATGTACAAACTATATATCCAACAAGCATACGTTTACTCTACAAATATAAAATCATGTATGAAATCTGTAGTTGAAGGCATAAAATTACGTACAAAATATTTAGATTTTGGTATTAAATAACATAGAGGTGTTGATATGCCACTAAACAAAATCAGTCAATCAATAAATTAATCTTCTTCTTCTTCTTCTTCAAAGTTGTGTTGTGTCCCTTCAGGATGTGGACGATCAAAGCTTTGTCCTTTGTAAGTCTTAGTAAGGTTTTTCTTTTTGCTATCTCTTCTAATTCCTGTTCTGCAAACCATTTACACAAACTCGTTATATAGGTTATTCGCTGTTTTTTCTCTCCCTTTTTTTTTCTTTTCCTTCAATATATCTTGTGAGTGTCAGATTCTCCAAGCCCTATTTCCTTATTATTAATTGTCCCTTTCTGATTCAAAATATCAGTTTTCCTTTGTTTCGATTTTGCCTAAAACTTCCTCGTTGCTCACATGCTCCGTCCACATTGTTCTCAGTGTCCTTCTGTAGAACCCCATTTCTGTTGCCTCAGTTCCTTTCTTTATCTGAGATGAAATTTTCCTGTTTCTTTGCTTAGATTTTGGAAGGCAAATTTCGCTATTCCAATGCACCTTCGGATTTCGGTGTCACTTCTTCTATCCTCTTTTAAATCACTTCCTAGATATTTCAATTTTTCTATTTGCTTGATATTGGTATTTCCAATTTGTAGTTGGCGTCTTTGTCTCTTTTGTGGACAACCATACATCCTGTCTTTTTACAAGTGATGTTTAGTCCTTTCTTCTTATCTTATTTTACCTCCTTCTGTAAGAGTTCTTGTAGTTTCCTTTCTATGTTTGCTATCAACACTGCATCATCTGCATATCTAATGTTGTTAAGATTGTGGCCGCCAATAATGAATCCTAATAGGCTTCTAATTCTCGAAAAACCAAAACTGTTTCGCATTCTTTTAATAACTAAATGTTTTTTTTGCCGATATGAAGTAACAGGATGTTTTATTTGAATTCTTCTTCACAGGCAATGGGACTTTAGAAGTGGATGAATTTTTGGAAATGATGTCAAAACGTCAGTGGGAAGTAAACCATCTGGAAGAAATTATGGACGTATTTAAAGTATTAGATAAAAATGGCGACGGTTTCATCAACGCGGCTGAGTTACGTCACATTATGTCGAAGTTGGGAGTTAAAATTAGCGATCAAGAAGCTCAAGATATGATTAACGAAGCCGACGAGGATGGAGACGGCAAACTAAACAATGTCGGTAAGAGTTCTATTACGATGGTTGCTCCGAAAGTAATGCATCCTATTTGTTTCCACGGAAACTACCAGAGAAACAA
>OZ010589.1:45144758-45199758 GCA_963932145.1 Acanthosepion lycidas | reverse complement strand
TTCCATGGTAATTGTTCTGATGGGCTTTCTTATTTGGTGCCTCGACTTTATGAATTTAAGCGCAGATTTATTGGCAGATAGGTCGCATCAATTTACAGTTGAAATTGATTATTATAACCGTTATTTCTATGCTAACAGTTTTTCTCTGGTACTTCTCGCTTCCCAGTCAACTTTGATCTTCAAAAATTTAAGTGCAATATAATCTTCTATCTTCTTAATTGCTATTATTGAATAATGTTTTTCTTTTTCTCATATTCTTTAATATTCAGTAACCCACCTTGCATTTTAGTAACATCATCGCCTTTTTGTGAGGAAATAATATAAGAAGCACAAACTTCAAGACTTTTATAAGTAAAATGCCGATTCGAATAAAGCCATTTTTTTCTTAAATTTAATAGCAAATTTTAGAGGGAATAAAATGAAGTACTTTATCTAAGAAATATTGATATACGGCGAGCTCTCTACTGGCTAATCGCGACAGAAAGGCACCAGAGAAGCGATTCAAAGACTGCCTGAAAAAATCATTTGGTGCCTGTCACATCAACCATTGCCAATGGTCAACTCTAGCTGAGAACCGTAACTCCTGGTGTCTCACCACCAACCATTTTTTTTCTCCATCTTTGAAAATACCTGCAGGGCCGCTCTCGGGGACAAGAGGTAGAAGTAGTGTAAAGCTATGCCATCGAGAACAGGCCGGACATTCAGCTTCAACTGCTGCCACCGTGTATGCCTGTGCCGTATTGGGCTTATCAGTAAAAACGTGCCTGCATTCGACGTGAACAGACTCCCTCTTGATCTTCGTTTTTGCGAAGTGAAAATATGATGTTTGATATTTTAATAGTATATCAAGATAAAGTAATAAAAAATATTATAAATTATATAACATGCCGTAGATAAAAAAAATAGGAAAGATAAAAACAAAAACGACTAAATTGACGAGGAAATTGGTAATTTGAGTATTGTATAAATTTGCGTCTAAAATTGCTAATTTGAATATTGTATAAATTTGCATCTAAAATTGTTAATTTGAATATTGTATAAATTTGCGTCTAAAATTGGTAATTTGAATATTGTATAAATTTGCATCTAAAATTGGTAATTTGAATATTGTATAAATTTGCGTCTAAAATTGGTAATTTGAATATTGTATAAATTTGCATCTAAAATTGGTAATTTGAATATTGTATAAATTTGCGTCTAAAATTGGTAATTTGAATATTGTATAAATTTGCATCTAAAATTGTTAATTTGAATATTGTATAAATTTGCGTCTAAAATTGCTAATTTGAATATTGTATAAATTTGCATCTAAAATTGGTAATTTGAATATTGTATAAATTTGCATCTAAAATTGGTAATTTGAGTATTGTATAAATTTGCGCCTATTGATTTTGTGTTAAAATGTATTGCACATTATATTACTACAAAATGCATTGTTAATCAGAAGTAAATGTATTGTTAGTGGTCAGCAATCCGTTATTAACAGAATAGAACCATAATAAATAATACTGTTTGCAATATTCCATTTCAGAATTTGTTCGAATTATGATGAAGACATGACCTGCCCAGAAAGATGTTTGGATCAGTCAGCATTTTTCCAGCATCGAATGTACATTTAAACATTCTTTTTACAACAGCATCCAAAGTTTCATTTCGTTTACAAAATAAGTAAGAATTTTTCTTGCCTAAAATGGTTATTATTTATGAATTAAAACACAATTTTCATGGAATTGAATTTCGAAGAAGAGGAAAATAAACAAAATAAGTTTGTCTGTGAACTTTCGACCTTGCTATCTATCGTGTTATTTGTTTTTTTAAAGTTTGAATTCTTCATCGTTATTTATTTGACACAGCCAAACCTGATGCAAAGTTCTACAGTTCCGGAAGAAGTAATATTTCAGAAAATAGCCAGTATTCGACGGTAACATAAACGCTTATTAACTTTAAGACTTCATCCTTTTCCTTGTCATCATCAGTCCCTTGATTGGATATGTTCGTAGTATCGCTCTGTAGTTAAGCACCTGACCAGATCCCTCTATATGTCTCGGTTACGTGCCAATCTATGGAAATATATCTTTCAGTTCGCACAATGACATTGTCGGCACGTGTTTTTACCCCTGTGTGCCTGTTTTTTTAATTTTTTTTTTTTTTATCTCAGATATATTCTTGTAGAGTGGCAATTGTTAACTCTTATGATCGGGCTATACCATTTCAACGTTCTTTTTTTAACCCGAATAGATCTTCCAAAGGATCTATTTCTCCTTTGAAACACTAAGATTAATATATATATATATATATATATATATATATATATATATATATATATATATATATATATATGCATTGAAGGATTTCTTTAATTGGGTAAAGAGGCGACTTGGTTTGCTTTTTCTTTCATTCCAGTTTTTAGCAAAAATATTTAAGGCTAATTTCTGTCTGAATTTCTTGGAAGAGGAGTTATCATTATTTACATGCAGACTGTTATCCTTATCTTAATTCTTATTATCACAACGTTTCGGTCGTTGTATCCTCCGGCATTCATCAGGTATATATCGATCCGAGTAACCGACAGGAAATTTCGAACTGAACCCTTTATTTAATCTATGATGGTAAATAGTTCTTCCACTATCCATATTTAGGGATATCTCGTCTAGTTATTATTTTAGTACTGCTCAGTTATTCACTCATCTCGTTTCCACTGCCCGGACCAGGGATTGAACTCACAATTACTATGTCACCGAATTCACGAACCAACATTTTAATACACTAGAATATTGTGCCGTGGGACAATATACTCCATAGATTAAATAAAGGACCCAGTTCGAAATTCCATGTAGGTTACCCCCATCGACGTACACCTGATGAAGACAGCAAGGCACAACGGCCGAAACGTTGTGATAACAACAACAAAGATGAGATTAATAGTTCGAATGTAAATAATATAAATAAGAATTAAGGCTGGCTATCTATCTATCTATCTATCTATCTATCTATCTATGTCTGTTCATATTTCTCTATCTCTCTCTCTCTCTCTCTCTATCTATCTATCTATCTATCTATATATCTATCTATCTATGTCTGTTCATATTTCTCTATCTCTCTCTCTATCTCTGTTTATATCTATCTATCTATCTATCTATCTATCTATCTATCTATCTATCTATCTATAGACAGATTATTTAATAGATTATTAAATTATGCAAGTCAGTCTTCAATTAAAAATTCTATTTCATTTTAGTCTTGAGCTAAAGCATTTAATCTCTCTCTCTCTCTATCTATCTATCTATCTATCTATCTATCTATCTATCTATCACGGTCTGTTCATATCTATCTATCTATCTATCTATCTATCTATCTATAGACAGATTATTTAATAGGTTATTAAATTATGCAAGTCAGTCTTCAATTAAAAATTCTATTTCATTTTAGTCTTGAGCTAAAGCATTTAATCTCTCTCTCTCTCTATCTATCTATCTATCTATCTATCTATCTATCTATCTATGATAGATAGATAGAAAGAAAGAAATATGATTATATAAAGATAGAGAAGAGAACAGCGATTGAAAAGTAGATGGAAATATATTAGGTTGGTGCAAAAATAATGACGCAATAATGTCTTTTTTTGACGTATTTTTTAACTTCAAAAAACGACATTATTACGTCATTATTTTTGCACCAACCTAATAGAACGATAGATTGGGACAGACAGATGAACAGATTGAGCTAGCTAGCTAGCTAGATACTAAATACTTTAGCTCAATTCTAAAATGAAAGAGAATTTGTAATTGAAGACTGGCTTGCATCATTTTTATTTTGCACACATTTTATGAACATTATGGAAATAATACATTTTAATATTAATTATGTTTTGTGTCATCATCAATGTTTTGTAATCAGTCAATCCAGTTTTTCCTTTAAATTAAAATAACTAATTGAAAGTCGTTAGTCGATTGTTAATGAATCACTGAAAGTATAAATAAGTCAACTAAGTCGTATAGGCGAGGACCAAATATACGAATTAAATGCGTCACAAATAACGCTGACCAAACAACCAGAAACTATGTATTATTTGGCAAAGTTTCAGGAGTTATTTGATCCAAAACTGGATAAGATTACCAAACAAGACTGAGAACTTGAGTATTAAACAAGAAAGCAAAAGCAACAGAAAAGATGCATTAAAAAATATAAAAAAAACAAACAACATTTTTAAGACTCTGTACCTTCATTCTACTGTTCTCTTTTTCATTATCTGTGAATTCCTATGCTTTGATACTAGCTATTTTCTGAAATGCAAATGATAGTGGAGTATTGCATTTTTTCAGAAGGCCAACAATATAGCATTTTGAAGCAATGACAACAGTCCTTATTTTTTAAATTCCATGTCCCTTCAAGATGTAGGCGGTCATGACTCTCCACAATTTCGGTTGTTTTTATTATCGGTAAATTCCCATCGCTTTAGGGGAAAGATAGTGGAGTATTGCATTTTTTAAAAGGACAACAATATAGAACTTTGAAGCAGTGACAAGATTATTTCCATGTCCCTTCAAGATTCCTTTTCTTTTTTAATTGAGAACTGTCATCCATTTCTTGGGAAAGATAGGGGAGTATTGAATTTTTCAGAAGGTAAGATAGCGTAACCATTTGAAACAATCACTTTTAATGCTACCTCCATTCAAGACATTGGCGATCATGGCTCTCCACAACTTCCTTTTCTTTATTATCTCTGAATGTCCATCACATCTTGGTAATGATAATGGAGTGGATTCTCGTTGTCTTCATTTAGAGATTGGTTGGCACTCAAAGTTAAAGCATTATATCAGTGGTGTCAAACATCTGACCTTCAAGGCGCATGCGGCCTGCAGCCTATCTTTTCGCGGGAACTATTTTCGTATCTAATATCTTCCTCAAATTTGAATAAATTTTTACCTCATTTCGTAGTAGCATTATTGAGCCATTCCTCCCCACCAAGTCGTATCAGACAGTCAATCAATGTTATAGTGAATAGGGTTTGCTCTACTTCCACTCAAGGGAAGGGAAAAAAATCGACCTCCCCACCACCACACATTCTTTATCAGCTATTTAACAAGAGGGTACAATTATACTCTGCGACAAAGACTCGGTCTCATTTTGAATATTTTATATGAAGAAATACATTTGACAATTCATATTAGGAAAAACTGTCCCCTGCGAAAATTTTTGCACGCCCTCATCTATGAATCTGATGCAAATTAATTTTAATGTGAGAAAGTCGGCTTCTACCAATATTCCCACGTCTGAAGCTGACGCTATCCTCATTTGTAATACCCTGCTACGCCTTTCCCTCAGCCCTTTTGTATCATTGAGTTTGAGCCCTCTGCATTATATGATAATATATATATATATATATATACTAAGGTTAACATAGTCTGAGACAAGGCTATAATAATCAGGATTAGACTTCTAAGTTATCAAAACGGTCAATTGTAGTTAGAAGTATCAAAGTACCCTTAAAATTCGCTAATTGAGTGGAGTGGGGTCTCGTTGACTTCTCGGCTTGGAATTCAGAGGTTAGGCAGGAATTTGAAATCGTAACTCAGATTTCACTTCCTAGAAACTAAGTAACCTTAATCAGAGTTCGAACTCAATCAACCGATCCTGCTTTTTGCACTGTTATCCATCAGACTACCCTGCAATCATTCTGAGAAATTATAAGCATTTAAAATTACCTATTGTTGAAAGGAGGAGAGATTTTCATTTAGATAAGTTACAGAATTTGAACAATGACGGTTTATTCAAAAGGAAGCAGAAACAAAATTAAACAGTAGTAAATACTGAAAATAAAAGAAATATACACTGAGCGTAGTAAAATTATATTGAGATTCTGAGTTGACATTAATGGGGTTCTTGGAAAGAGACAAAAACCATCTTGGTTCTCTTCACTCTTCAAGGTCCATATTAGGAATTTATATATCCGTGATATACTAACACCTTAACACAACGGAAGGAAGGACCAGAATAACTGAAATAAACGAATGCCTAATATGTATTCTGCTCGAAAAGATTTCATATACACGTCATATTAAAAATTATACACAAATATGTGTAAACTTGTCACTATTTGTTCCACACAAAGAAACTATCTTCTTTCGTCCTCAACACCGGGTGCCGACGTGCTGAGCTGTCCATCATTCTCCTCCATCTGTCACGGTTGTGTGCCAGAGCCTGGGTCTCTGTGAATGGTTCCTTGGTGCGCTTTAACCGGCAGAGTTCATTCCTGTCCAGGATGAGAAGCTATAACAAATAAATGAAAACAAATAAAACAAGCAGTATAAAATGGCAAAAATCGAAAATGAGTTATTGCAATATTTACCAGGGAATAAATGGTTACCCTGGATATAAAAAAAAATGTCTTTTTTCGTTCTTTGTTTGGACTATGTGTGTTTCATGTTTTCTTCTTACCGCCGCTGGCTATCATGTCTATCTCCCGCGCGGTCTACATAGCAACAGCTGTTCGCTATCCTACGAGTTGTTGTCACTCTCGAGCTGACGTCACTCACCGACCATCATGTGACCCTAGTAAGGCCGTCTTAGAAAAAGGGTTTTAATGTCTCTCTAAGTCCCTACAACATATTTACACCATAATACATATTTTAAAGTTTCTCTCGTTCTTTACTGACGTTTTCTTATAATAATAATAAATTATTATTATTATTATTATTATTAATATTATTATTAAGGATGATCTTTCATGTTCTCTAATATAATCAACCAAAGCTGTTGTAATGGTGAAAATTAATGAATATTGCAATATTATATATATATATATATATTAAATATTTATAATAGTCAAATTTATTTTATCTCTGAATATTAAAATGAACAGACTTTGATAGACGATGGACTTTATTCGCAAGCTATTCAAGCAGAATGTGGCACGAGCCCGAATTTAACGCGGAAGTCAACAAAGGAAAAAATTACGCAAGCCCTCTCGACACTTCCCTTTTGGGGACGAAGGAAAGTTTTAAGATTTTCAATCCACAGTCCGACGATAAGAATTAAAGAAAGATTAAGCAGTTATGATAACTTATTTTTCGTCATTTCGATCTTTTTTACAATTTCGATTCATTTTTTCATCATTTGAAATCGTAAAAAATCAGATAAGCAAAATTCAAGGGAGATTACTCTATACTATTTCCTTGTGGAAACAAACGGGTTAAAATTTTTATTTTGTGAAAAAAATAAAAACAAAATGGACCTGCGTGAAAAAACATCGGGCCCAATAAAAGTACATACAACACAACAGAAACAGTGAAAATTTTATCCTTGAAATATTTACCTGAGAAATCTCCACATGTCAACTTAACTTCCAAAGAATAGTCAACAGTAATTGCATTTTCTATGGGATGAAGCGAAAATCGGTATAGAAACATTAAACTTGAAAACCGAGATAAAAATTAACATGTAGCTGACGAGTGTTATAAACTGAATATATAAAATGAATCCAACATTTTCAAAAGAAATGAATTCAGCAGATGAAGGATTTTTATACATATACATACGTCACAAAAAATAAATTGAAGCATTCATGGGATTAATTGTAGTGTGTGTGTGTGTGCGTGTGCGCGCGCGGGAAGAAAGCTGCCGCGTTAAGGAGTACCGGACGCATCTTCTAATTGAAGGCTGAATTAAACAAGGGCCTGCTATATAATACACACACACACACGCACACACACACACATATATATATATATATATTCTGTTTGAATATGCGGTCTGATGAGTTGGAACCGATATTTGTTCTAACAAAATAAAATATCACCATGATCTCTTAAAATCTTCGTTTTTATAATAATTATCAATAATATCATTATATATATATATATATATATATATATATATATATATATATATATATATATATAAGAAAAACAGACCACTTTAAGGTTCCATTATAATAATTTATGTTACCTTGCTCTGGTGAAATAAATTATTATAATGGAACCTTAAAGTGGTCTGTTTTTCTTTAAATTATTAGCTCTGGATTTACATTGAGCTCTCAGAATTTCATCCTCCTTGGGACTACCCATACGGATTACCAAGTTTTTCATAACTTATATATATATATATATATATATATATATATATATATATATATATATATATATAAGCAACATATGTCAGAAGCTCATAGTGGTTTCAGAGCTGGCAGGGGTATAATGGATATGATTGTCTCAGTAAAATAGATGCATTGAACAGCGAGTACCATTATACCAGGTTTTCGTGGATTTAACCAAGGTTTTTAACACTGTAAATCGTGATGGCTTGTGGAGGATTCTTGGTAAGATTCGTTGCTCCCCGACTTTTTTCGTCTTAGTGAATGAAAGATTGCATCATATTTAAAGGATTGCTTTCAGATGAGCTTACAGTAGACAATAGGATACAGCAAGGTGAAATTCATGCGCCAACATTTTTCTCAATCTACTTTGCTGTGCTTTTATCGCATGCCCCCGAGGACTACGAGACAGGAGTTTCCTTGAGACTGAGGACATTAGGAATTATTCAATCCCAGAAGTTTCAAATCCAAATCCAAGAACTTTGCATGCCTATTTCCAGATTGGCTGTATGCTGATGACGCAAACTTTATAGCATACCCGGAGGAATACTTGCAGTTCATAATGAATTATTAGGTTGGTGCAAAAATAATGACGTTTTTGACGTTACAAAATACGTCAAAAAACGTCATTATTTTTGCACCAACCTAATACTTCTCTACCGTTTGTGTTGCTTTGGGGGCAAAGGCTTAGTCTGAAGAAGACAAAAATGATATTTAACTCACCACCTGGTGTGCTTTATAAAAAGCTAACAAAAATACCATACTGAAGATTGTTGACATTTTCCCATACCTTAGAAGTACTATATCAAAAGTCAGTGACCTGGATGCTGAGAGTTTATCACAGTCAGAAGACAACTGTTGCATTTGGTAAATTGAGAATAAGAGTTTGATGAGATAGAAGCATTACGACTAAGATTAAAGTAGGTATGGATACAACCTGAATTTTTAACATCCCTACTGCATTCTCCTGAAACATGTGTAAAATAAAGAAGGTATAAAAATGGCTCCAGCGATTCCACAAAAGATTCTGCATCAAAAAAGATCTAAATGTGACAGTATTGAAAAAATAATGATACTTAATCATATGTGATGGGCGGAAGATGTTGCAAGTTATGGGAATAACAGGACTCCTCAAGTAGATGTGATGGGCAGAACATATTGTGAGTGCTGGGGTTTAACAGGATTCATCAACCAGATGCGATGGGCAGAACATGTTTTGAGTGATGGAGGATAACAGGATTACTCAACCGGATATGATAGGCAGGACACGTTGTGAGTGATAGGGGACAACAGGATTCCTCAACCACATATGATGGGCGGGACAGATTATGTATGATGGGGTTTGGGGTAACAGACTTTCTCAACCAGATGAAAAAGCGCAGGATATGTTTTAAGTGATGGAGGATAATAGGATTTCTCAACCGTATGTGATGGGCAGGACACGTTGTGAGTGATGGGGAATAACAGGAATCCTCAACCAGATCTGGTGGGTAGGCCACATTGTGAGTGATGGAGGATAACAGACTTCCACAACCAGTTGTGATGGGCAGAATATGTGAGGGATGGAGGGTAACAGGATAATGTTTATTTCCAAAGAAACATTATGAATGATGAGGGATAACAGACTTCCTCAACCAGATGTGATGGGCAGGACACGTTGTGAGGGATGGATGATAACAGACTTCCTCAACCAGATGTGATTGGCAAGACACATTATGAATGATGGTGAATAACAGGATTCCTCAAACAGATGTAATGGGCAGGACATGTTGTGAGAGATGAAGGTTAACCGGATACCTCAACCAGATATAATAGGCAGAACATTTGGATAATGTGTGATAACAGGATTCCACAACAAGACTAGATGGGCAGGACATGTGAATGATGGGGTACAACAGGTTTCCTCAGCCAGATGTGATGGGCAAGACATGTTGTGGGCGATGGAGATAACAGGATTCCTCAAGCAGGTGTGATGGGCAGGGCGTGTTGTTAGTGATGTTGTCCATTTCATAATGTTTGACGTCATTTGTTTACATTTGGATGCGCATCGAGCAGATATGAATGCACGAGAGAAAATCGAGGAGAATTGTAGTTTAAAAACAATAAATCGACCTTGCTAACGAAAACCTCCTCTGTGGCTCAATCGGTAAAAGCACGCCAGGCTATATGCCGGTTTAGGATACAGGTTCGATTCCTGTCGAAGGATTCATATTTTCTATGACCATTTCTTGAACATTCAGGCCGGTAAATGTCATTAATACTGTTTTTTTTTTTATAAACAGAGCACTTACTTAAATTTTCTTATCTATAAAACGAACGTATAAACATAAAAAAATGTCTTAAAATATATATATATATATATATATATATATATATATATATATATATATATTTTGTTTGAAATCAAGAAATAACAATATTACGGTTTAAAATCAAATTTCGTGGATAAAAATAGCGACTGATATTTTATCGATAAACAACAATAATATCTGGATGACTTTGTTAAAAATGATTACCAAAATAAAATTCTGTGAAATATTTACATTTTGCAATTATTCAGTTTTAAAATGATAATTTAAAGTAAAAATACTATGAGACATTTGAGTTAAATAATTAACTGTAAAAAAAAAAAATTATTTAATAGCCATTTACATAAAGACTTAAGTTACCTCCCTTGCCATGAAAATATTATGGGAAATAACTGAGGTTTAACTAAGAAAAGATAGTTTCTTCCCTTACATTGTGTTTCGTTATAAATGATAACTATCCGAGTAACTTCCCTTGACATTTGTCACCACGTCGAAGAATAATTTTATTTTTAAGATATGATTTTTGTTCAAGGCAACATGCTGAGAGTTTTTTTTCTTGATTATGTTTATTGTATATTGCTTTTAAATCATTATTTTTTGCATTCTATTGATTTTTAATATTTCAAAATTATTCATCGATTGTGTTGACCAAATGGATGTTTATTTTTACTTAGAATGACTTTCGCGATGTTTCTCATATCTGGTAGGATAATAAATGGATTCCTGCTTTTCAGTTATACAAAATGAATGCTACAGATTTGTTTATAACTTGAGATTATATATATCAATAAATATATTGTTTATAATTTGATAAATTTCTAGGGGAGAAGTGCTCACTACTCGAGAAATAACGTTCATAACTATAGACAGTGTCGATGTAGAAATCAGTATTATATAGTGACTGTCAATTTCACGCATCATCAGATCTTCAGATCGTGATTCTTAAATCAGCACCCTCTCTGTCTCTCTTTATATATATATATATATATATATATATATATATATATATATATATATATATATATAGTACAAGTAATAAATCCGTTGGTATATAATCTAAGTGGATCCTAATAATATGAAATATTAAAACTGATCCACAAAAAAGAACTAAATGCATTTATTATAACAGAGAATATAAATAGTATTACAAAATTGCCTTTTATGGGGCGGGGGTGGACAGATCTATTTCAACCGACGAAACCTACGTCAGTCTTATTCAACCCCGGTGCATAGACTGTGTTCGTGTCGGAATTAGAAATTTAACTTTGACAGCCGTCGAAAAATTGATACAGAATTTATCCATATCAATGTTTCAGTCAGGCGAAATGCCCGAGACGGTGGTTATATATATACATACATATATTTATATATACATATATATGATAATTGGAAAAAAATCTTTGTTCTTGCTGACGCGTTTCGTC
Organism: Acanthosepion lycidas; assembly: GCA_963932145.1. NCBI lineage: Eukaryota > Metazoa > Mollusca > Cephalopoda > Sepiida > Sepiidae > Acanthosepion > Acanthosepion lycidas. The sequence goes on along the minus strand of OZ010589.1, from coordinate 45,187,933 downwards.
TTCCGACTCTTTCAAGGCAAGCAATAAAAGGGAAATGTTTTGTCGTCATAGTTACATGAAATCCAAAATTTAAAAAAGAGACGCTCCTGCGTAAGCCTCTTTCTAAATATTGGTAACTTCCTTTTCATTAAAAGTTTGTTTTTTTTGTTTTCCATGTCGACATTATAGTTAAATTTCCCAGAATAATCCTGAAGATAAGACAAATTGGTTTAAAAATGACTATATTTGCGACTGTCATTCATCAGCAGTTGTTGACCGTATGCAGAGACCAAACAACGGATGAAAGCACAGTTAGGTGGCGGGTAATGTATTTCAACAGTGGCGACATTGATTTGTGTTTGCCCAGGTCCATATTCATCGCTTGCGAAAATACAGCCAATCATGGCTAAAAACTTGAGGTGTAAGGTTCTTTCAAGGCTTGCACAATCATGAGTCTCCTCACCTTCCTTGTTTTCGTTATCTGTGAATTGCCATGACTTCCTGGGGAAAACCGTTAAGTGGTTTTCTAATGCATTCCTCATGTTTTTGAATGCAGAGTACTTCTTTTCCTAGACTGATTTATCAAGAAGGTTTGAGACACGAACATGTCCTACGCAAATAAACTATAACACATACCTACACATCAACCAAACTGAAAGGAGAGCGAAAAGATAAGGGTCTTATATATATATATATATATATATATATATATATATACATATGGAGATTCTTTTGTGTTTCTGGAGAAGCTATGTTTAGGACTCCTGAATCAAACGGGCCGGAATTATTTACTATGTCTCGGCGAGTATTAGATTTGCACAAATTGAGGACTGCGAACTGTTTCTTTCTATATTTAACATTTAGTAATAACTGTTAACATTTTTCAAATTAATCACAGCGTTTTTAAGTAGCTTCCATGATAACGATTTTTTCCTTAGAATTTTTTCAGTTGTTTTGACAATGCTCGTACAGATCGAAATGTTTACAAGGGAACAAAAAAAAAAACCCCAAAAAAAACAAAACACCCTGCTAGTTTTCACGAATTCCATCTTATATATATATATATATATATATATATATATGTGTGTGTGTGTGTGTGTGTGTGCGTGCGCGCACGCGCGTTGGTGTGTGTGTGACTCATTTCCGAATGGCGACGTGATGTGACACAAGATCAGGTCTAATATTGGGCATCTGAACGCGTACACCCGGGACAGGGCTCCAAATTGTCCAGCCCCCGCAACCGTCGGTTGCGCTGGCAACGATATTTACCGATCACCCTTCCATTGAGGTAGGTACTGCTGCCAGCCGTTTTTTACCGGGACCTAGCAGCTGTTCACCGAGACCGGGCGCCTCTCTCAGTATATTTTTCCCAAATGTGTTTCTGTCCGCGGACAGAGACACAAGTGGGTTGCACTCTGCCCAAAGACAGAGACGCAACTGAGAGATGATATTACATTACCTGTGCCAAGTAAGTATCGTAGTGGTCTGTGAGTGCGTGTATGTGAACTTGTGCATGCGTCTATATACGAACATACGTTATTCATAGTGCAAGTGCCTTTTAATTAAATCTATTCTCATCAAATATGCTAAAAGGAAAAGATTTTCATTTAAAATTAGGTTATTATGAAAGCCGTTAGGAAACCGTGGGCTGATTTGTTTTCTGTGACGTGTATATCTTTAGAAAACTCTCACGCAATAAAGACAATATATTCACACTTTAATAAGAAAAGAATGCCTCAATCGGTTTTATCCCCCCCCATACACACTCTATCTCTCTTTCCTTTTCACTAGCTTTCTCTTATAATTTTGTCGCTTAGCTTGTTTGAGTGAGGTGAAGTGAATTTTCATGTTAGTCAAATCGTATTGTAATTAGGTTTCAAGCTATTTTCTTTCCCGTCTTATTAACGTTTTTTCTTTATTGTAGTAGATTCCTTCGTATTATTAGAGAAGAATAAACGAAGCCCCGTGAATATTTTAGTAAATGAAGATTTTTCTCAAATATGTCTACCATTCAGTTTTGATGTGCAAACCATGCTTTGCTAACCAACAGCCAAGTATTGGTTTTATAACAATAAAAAATGAACTAAAAATAATTGGTTTTATAAACATTGGTTTTTATAACAAAAAAATGAACGATGATTGTTTAATAAGTGAAGATAATTGTAAAATAATCTTTATGATGAAAGAAAGAATTGATATGTGTGGAAAAGTCAAAATTGAAACATTAAAAAAAGAAGCAAAACAACACAGCGCGCCATTCTTTTTACCCTTGTGGTTGCTTGAAAAGCCTGTCCGCTTGGTTTCGCCCAAAACATCCTTTGGGAGGTGCTATTTGAATCTATAAAAAGGCAACCATATTCCCTCTAATTTTTTTTAACCCTTGCTTCCAGATGTAATCAAACGTAGATAAATGCTGCCACCGAGGCGCGTCCGCTTCCTTGGTCCTCTGTTGACTGAACTCACGCACACACGGTTGTTTAACACACACACACACACACACACACACACACACACACACACACACACACACACACGCATAAATACATACGCATAGTTTTAATGTATTTTCCTTTGATTTCCATTGTGTACACATGTTATTCCTTTTGTTAATAACATGCATAAATTGTCGTGTGTTTTGAATTACATGTTATTCATTATTTTTACCTGAACATCTTAAAATCCACCTACAAAGTGGTGATCGATACTCTCCTGGATACAGAAACACAAAAATATAAGCAAATTCAACTATATATAATTCAGGCGCTTTTCAAATTCGAGAGCCAGTAAAAAAAAAAATAAATAAAATAAAATTTCGACCAACTTCTCTATCTACTTGCCACGTAGGCACAAAAATGTATACTTTCAGCAAATTTGTGATTACACCCGTCGTAAAATGTAAAATCACAAATTTAAAAACACTAAAACACATCAATACGGCCATGCAAGATGGGACGCCGAATCAGGAAAATGTTTGTAATATTCAACACGAACGAAAAAAATTACTCATCGCCATTACTATTACCACGACTCAGTTATGTGCCATGCGTGATACATGCTTAGGCAATCATGTATCTTTCGATACATGACTGACGCGACAGATTCTCCTCACAGTAGGTTGCCATTTCTTTCTGCTGTAGACCAGTTTCCATCCAAGGCTATAGAACCCGGTCTGTTAGCTGGAGGGAGAAGGGTATTAGCACGTAAGTGAATGTAATGGATTCGACTGGAATTCGAACTCGGCCGCTATCCATTACCCCACAGTGCCTCCCCATTATCACGACTACTGCTATTTAACCCCTTTTTTTTTGATCAGCAGGCGAGCGACACTCTCTTCATATTTACTGTCATAACATAAGCCTTTCTTTCTTTTAAGCACAATCACACCTGACATCTACTTCCACCGGTAGTCAACAAAATTTAAACACGATTTTGAGCGATAACGTGGTAACTTTCGTCAACATTGAAAACCCATCTTGCCACACAACATGGAAACTTTTCACCAAACGGGAAAATACAACTTTCGTCTAACAAGTTTGAAGCACGGAAAACATTTAAGTTTCTTCAAGAATACTGCCCAGAACTCATAAAGAAATTTACGCAGGCAACACAAGAAAATACTACTCAAACATTTCTCACACTACACAGCAAAGTAAAAAAAAAATACTGCACAGTTTATTGCAGGCTTAAGAGAAAAAGATTTGAAATAACTCAACATGCGCTGACTTATTGATGTTTCAGAGATATGCAAGAACGACAAAGACATCTACAAGTACGATATATAATATTAGAGATAGAGAAAAATTGTCAATCACAACACAGCTCTTCAAAAGTTCTTACGAAACATGTGTGGGTGAATAGTTTTTTTTTTGTTATGCTAATAACAAAAAAAAAAAAAAGAAAAGAAAACTGATTTGCTACGGAACAGCAACAGCGCCCAATGTGGTTAAGCTGGGACTCTATTCTTCACATGGGTGGGGTGTCTAACGGCACCAAAGAGGAAGATGAGGTTATCAAATTGTTTCACATCCGGTTTGTTTCAGAAATGCAGGAAATAAGGAATCAATACGATAGACTGAGTTCTCCAGGTTGGCAGCTAGTCTAGGAGAAGGACAATTCTGGATTTAAAACCGTAGAGAAGGCAATGAGAAACAATTCCACCATCTTTCCCCAGAAATCATCGCCAGTCACAAATGATAAAGAAATGAAACTCAATTGGTTTGTTTAAGAGGATTGTTTATTGCTGAAATCAGTTAAAACCAAGTAATTATTTTTTTGTCGGAGAAATAAAATATAAATAAAAAACGATTAAAATATAAATATTAAAATAAAGAAGAGTAATATGAATTAACACAGAAGACTTTTCTAATATTTACATATTAAAATGAAAGTACTTTGTTTATTAAATTACGTATTATTTTCTTTAAAGGAAATTTTCTACATGTGTAAGCTGACCATATATTAAACGTATTTAAACTTTATTTTTTATCTCAGTAAATAGTAATTATTAGCTGGTGAAATGAAACTTGATGGGAAGCGGGTAAAAACGGAAAACATAATTACCTTCTAAGTATCCGATGAAGGGATGTCCACTAAAAAATGAAAAAAAGGAAAAAAATTACCGGTAAACAGCTTAAATAGAATTCGCACCGTTGTGATTGGCTGTTGGTCAATCTCCAATCAAATGTGTGATAACGGGGTATATTTATAGAAGTCAGTGTCTACAAGCATTTTTAGAGGGAGTTTCAGAGTCTGATCAGCTCTGACGGGGTCGATTTGGTGAGGTCAGTATGATGTTTGAAAGACCCGAAACTGCCCAATGATCCATCTCCAGAACATCACTGACGACGCCCTCTAGCGCTAATAAGAGCGTATATTCAAAACAGGTATATATTTCTATCATTTATAAAAAATACCTGCATAAAAAATTATTTCCCGCTGATAAAGTTTGGAGAAGTTGGTGAAGAAATAAAAACACCTGGAACATAATGTTTAAAATAATTTATTGTCGGTTCAATAACCAACTTTATAAACAATAAAAACGTTTTAACCTTTCTTCTTCAGATAAAATATTAACTAGGATATTGAAACCAAAGAACAAGTATTTCGAGTACTATGTACCAATTAACTGAAGCTTGTACGAAAAGAAACGTCGGCGAAGACTTCGAGGGATTAACCCACTTTGTCTATTAGATGGCGTTGTATAAAGCAGTATTAAAGGAAATTGTGAAAACGCACTCTCATCTGTAAGATGCCGTAGGGTCTTTCTTTTTTTCATTAGGGGCTTCTTAGTCCCAATCAAACCACATGTCGCATCGCACACAGCACTATACTACCGCTACACTATACCCTATTTAAAAACGTTCATGTGACCACAATACTATATTCACTACAAACTATTATATAAACATATATCTCTTTTCAACACTAGAAATAACCTTCTTCGACAAACTAAGCAATTATCGCTAAAAATTAGTGACTCCAGTAAGTTATACTTACAAGTTTCTCCAAGAAACGTGGTTAGTCATTTTCTCATTCTCACTAGAAGATTAGTAGCTTGTTGAAGAGTGGATTTTTCTCTCGTTTTCTGAGTCATGTTATACTTCGTTCTATATATAAAATAGAAAATCCAGGTATATGTATTTTATCAAGTGTTCCACGGTTAATATAAACAGGCATCCACATAAATATTAACTTTGGGTTCAATTAAACTTGTTATATATATATATATATATATATATATATATATATATATATATATATATATATATATATATATAGCCTAATGACATATTGCACTGAAGTAACCAATGGCAACATTAACATGACTGCTGTTATTTACACTGTAGCTTCATAGGTGCAGGAAGCCACAAGCGCGAACATGCTATTTGCCAATGTACAACACTCTTGTAAAAGGCGAATGAATAGAAATTTACTGATAAACAAGTATCTTCTTTTTAATTAGTTATTCTTCGGTAAGCTTCCATTAAATACCTCTTCACACGGCCGATTAAAATACCCGGCTTTCGTAGGGCAAAGTCTGTTATAAAAATAACATAGAAAGAAAATCAACATATTTCGCTAAGAAAGGGGATTATTTCTGTTTTCAATTGAAATTTACTGGCGCCCTTCGTCTCATTAGGGTAAGATCATTCTCTTCAAAACTAAAAATTAAATAAGCAGACAAACACAAAATTAAATAAAAAGAAAAGTCTGCTTATTGTTCGTTTAAAATTTGACATGAAGTTATCAAATATTTGGAAATAATATTGGCCTTTATTTATGAAAAGACTTCAAAGGCTTTTATTATTATTATTATTATTGTTGTTGTTGTTGTTATTGTTATTGTTGTTTTGCTTATTATTTTTCAGTGTATACACTTTCCGGCTTTCATCCAGTTGTACTGCATTTGATCAGCTTTAGATGATTTTAAATTTAAGCCTATAATTTAAGTATAGTGTGAATAGTGACGCGTAATAGACAAGGGTCAATTGTGGCGGATAGGTTTTGCCAATAATAACGCATTTCGATTGAAAAGTTTCAGAATAGATGAATTCAACAAAGGATTTATATTAGGTTGGTGCAAAAATAATGACGTAATAATGTCGTTTTTTGACGTTAAAAAATACGTCAAAAACGACATTATTACGTCATTATTTTTGCACCAACCTAATATATATATATTTATATACAGAACATCATAGACGAGAAAAGGAGAACAGAACATTTATTTGGTAAGCTGTAGTTTGTGTGTGTGTGTGTGTGTGTGTGTGTGAGAGAGAGAGAGAGAGAGAGTGAAAGAGTGAGTGAGAAAGGAAGTGCCACGTGGTTCGTTTGAAATTACGAAGTCGGCACGCCATGCGACTAATTATCTCCGGAGAAGAAATGGGTCATATTGACACTACCACATCCTGTGAGAAAAGAGGGGAAAAAAGAAGGAAAGAGAGTTTGTGTCCTTCCCTTTTATACAGCTTATTATTACGCCACCTCAGGATGGTTAAGAGAAGTCCCTTAGAAAAAAAGGTGATTTAATCTTGCAAGATTTTTCATAGTGTCTTCATAATAATTCTTTGCATAAAGAATTTTGTTAAATCCAAATGAATTTTTTAATATATTCTAACATATGAACGCTAGTGTTCCCCCAAAACTCTACCCTGGGTCCTACACTGTTTCTGATCTTCATCAATGAAGATGTCATCAGTTCTCAGGTAGACATATATGCAGACGACACTACCATTTACTCCTGTCTCAGTAGTAAATCTGGCAATGCTGACAAAGTTAACCTGATTGTGATCTCGAAAAGGACCTCCAATCTGTGGTTAGCTGGGGCAAGAAATGGCTTGTAAATTTTTAATGCCTCCAAAACGAAACTGATCTCATTTAACCACCATAGAGAAAATTCCCTGTTCCCTATCACCATGGATGATGCTCGACTTCACGACAGTGTCTCATTACGCCTTCTTGGCCTCGCGTTTTGCCCTGACGAGGTGGAACAACTACATTGAATCAATAGCTGAATCTACCGCAAGGAAAGTTGGTTCACTGTGTCGTGACAGAAGATTTTTCTCGTTTGAGTCCTTCCTACACATCTACAAATCTACCATTCGTCAATGCATTGAATAATGTTGCCATATATGGTCTGGTGTCCCTGCCATTCATCTCGAAGTTCTCGACAAAATCCAAAGACGGATCTGCAATATGATCGTCCTGACTTGGCATCTCGACTCCAGTCACTTTCCCATAGACGTGATGTGGCTTCCCTCTGTCTTTTGTACAAATATTTTCATGGCATCTGCTCTGTCGAGCTATTTTCCCTGGTGCATGAATTTAAGCTTGCTACTAGGTTAGCATCTAGGTCCCACCCTTTTAATGTTGAAACAGATTCTTCTCTCGCACAGTGGAACTTCCTTCCTCTTACTTGCTTCCTTGATAACTACAATCTTAAAAAATTTAAATGTAACGTCAATCGTCATCTTCTGATGCTGTGACCCCCGTTCTTCTTTTTATCATCTCAATGCCCCACTATACCGAGTCTTTTCTCTTACTTTCGCTTTCTGTAACCCCTTGCGTACTAGTGGCATTCACGCCTTGCTTGGGGTGAAATACATATATATATATATATATATATATATATATATATATATATATATATTGAACAATAAAAAATATTAAAAAATTAAAATCTTCAGACACACTGGGTTGTAGATTAATATTGTTTCGTTTTTATTATTATTATTTCATTTAGATTCCTCGACTAGTTTCGGCCAAAATGGCCCTCATCAGGAGATGAAATATTTCTGCTTGCTGCTAGCACTAAACTACAGAAATGAATGTCTTGATGGAGAAAATGAACTTTTGTCTGTAGGTTTCATTTGTTTTTTTTGTTTTTTTTATTTTTTATCTTTTTAACATGAATCTTTTAACATTCCTTGTGTTAGTCAAATAGTCTCTTTTAAGTTGTTATTTGAGATAAGAGCTGGATGGATCCATGCTGCTCTGAATTCCCCTGGTCAGTTTGACAGTTTTATTGGTCCTGGAGAGGGTATGTGTCTCTGTTAAGTGTGTGTGTGTGTTATTTGGTTTTTAGGGAGTGAGTGAGTATGATATGTGTAAGCGTGTGTATATTGCTGTGTGTGTGTGTTATCATTTGGCTCATTAAGGAGTGAGTGAGTATGTTGTGTGTAAGTGTGTATATTCGTGTGGGTGTGTGTATGTGTGAGGCCTCAACACCTCTGTAAGCATGTCTGTCTTGTGTGGGTGAGAAATGTGGGTAGGTTTTGATTTGTAGGGTTATATATTAATACTATCTATATTGTTCAATTTATGGTTTAGCCCGGCTGGATAGTGTATTTTTAAACGTTGTATCCACACACACACACACACACACACACACACACACACATACACACACACACATATATATATATATATATATATATAATGGACTCTCCCGTCGGTTTTGACGTATGAGCTTATTGATTCAGTTATGAAATTTTGTGTGATAATCTTAAGTGGTATTTAAGACCCGCTAGCGATTTACAAAGGAAGCTACATATGGAACAAGTGTGAGGATTATGAGATGAGATCACTGTTGGATTAGCTGACCTTTTAGATCTTACTCTCGCTTCTTGAAGATGATTCAGACAAGTAGATTGAAAAAACACGTTGATCTCCATTCTATATATATATATATATATATATTATAAATTAATTGATTCAAAATATGTTTTTTTCGCTACACAGTTCTAACCATGTTTCAAAAATGGAAGCTAAAAGCTTCGAATTTAATTTTGTAATTAAGTTATAGACATTAGTTCCATTTCATCCTCAAGCGAATTTTGGAGCAACTTTTAAAATTACTAGGTTTTAAAGACAGAAAAAATCATAATTCACGTTTCCAAGGATACAGCTCTGTAAATTCCCATTGAGCACTATTTTGTAAAAATAAAAATATCTATAAGTACACCGGATTATATATATATATATATATATATATATATATACTAGGGACGATAAAAGTTCTCGACACAGGCAATGAGCTTTTTTTTTAATTGTTATTCATTTGTTTAGTTTTTAAATCCTAGTTGAGCCGAATAACTTCTGAGTGTCTTCACTTAAATTGTCCTACGAAGTAGCATTAATTTGTCTCAAATAATTAATGCAAAGTTGAAATCACTTGAATGCAGATTTAAACACGGTTTCCTAAATATCAGTTTGACAACCCGATAGGATTCTGATTTTGAAAGTATTTTTTAGCGAAATATGTTGACCTCTATATGGATTGAACTCTTCTTGGTGTGAGTAACTGATCATTACATGCCCTCAGAATGTTCTCTTTACGAGGTGGGCCATTTTTGTCAAACAAACCCTTGGTAGTACACCAATTCACTTCAGTAAGAGAGGTAGCGTCAGAGACACCCCACCCCGTAAAAAACAAAACAAAAACAAAAACAAAAAAACTGAGGGAACTAGACAATATTTGAAACACCTGTTACTGTGTGCTTCTTTTGAAAGTTGGCGATCATGGCTCTTCACAACTTCTTGTCCTTTATGTCTGTCAGTAACTTTTTCTTTTCTCCATCTCCCCCAAATCCTTTTCCGCCATCTATTCTCTCAAGCTCGTTAAGTAGTTTAGGCGTTGCTTTCCTCTGACACTCTGGCCTACGATCTGTCCTTTGAGTATCGAATTTTCCAAACCCTCTTTCCTTAATATGTGCTCTAGAAATTTCAACTATCTATTCATGATGTTAAGTATAAGTCGGGGTTCTTGATAGACTCCAGAGGCGGATATGCAATATAATTAGCCCTGCTCTGGCATCTCGTCTACAGTCACTTTCTCACAGACACGCCGTCGCCTCTCTCTGTTTTACAAATACTTTCATGGCAACTGCTCCGAGGAGCTGCATTCACTGGTTCCCAGACTTCATGAGTTCAAGCGCCCTACGCGGCTGGCATCCCACTCTCACCCCTTCACTGTCGAAACTCCTAAATGTAGCCGTCTCTTCTACTCCAATAGCTTCATGTCTCGCACCTCTCGCCTGTGGAACTCCCTTCCCTATTCCAGTTTCCCTGAGAGCTATAATCTCCAGCTATTCAAATGTAATGTCAATCGACATATCCAATGCCTTGATCTATCCATTACCCTTCTCCTCATCCTTTTTTCTATCACTACTATCTGATCTTGCTCCAAATTTTCTGTAACCCCTTGCGCCCTTGCTTGGGGTGAAACGCTTAAAAAAAAAGTGTCCTTTTTATTTCCATTGTCTCTAGAACTTCTCTGTTGCTCACATGTTCGGTCTATGATATTCTCGGCATGCTTCTGTAGGACCACATTTCTATTACTTCAAGTTCATTCTTAATCTCTGAGGAGATTGTCCAGTATTCATCACCACATAGGAGTATATATAGTATAACAATTCAGTAATCTTTTCTTTGTTTCTAACGATTTTTTTTATGTTTCCTAATACTTTGCTTAACTTTTGGAAGGCGTCTTTCGCTATCCCAATGCGCCTTTGGACTTCCGTGTCACATTTTCCGTTCTCTGTTAAAACGCTTCTCAGATATTTCAATTATTGTACTTGTTTGATTTTGGTATCACAAATTTGTAATTCGCATGTTGAGCTGTTCATTTTACTAACAACTCTGCATTTTTTTCTATATGATTAGTCCTTTCTTCTTGCTTTCCTTCAATAACTACTGTAGGAGTTCTTGTAGTTTCCTTTTTGAGTCTATTACCAACATTGTGTCATCTGCATATATTATATTGTTAAGATTGTTGCTGCCAATAATGAATGCTGTTAGGACTTCTAATTCTCTCAAAATCGTCTCGCTGTACAGGTTGAATAGGTCTGGTGAGAAGACACATCTTTGTCTTACATGTCTTTCTATTTTTTTTGTTGTTGTTGTATATTTACTGAACTTCTATCCATATCCAGGCGGTTTGGTCCCATTATGAGTTCTGGATTATTTCTTAGCTTAGGCTATCATGTATCTTTCTATACATGACTGACGAGGCAGATTTTTCCTGCAGTAGGTTGCCATTTCTTTCTGCGGTAGACCAGTTACCATCCAAGGCTATAGAACCTGGTCCTGCTATTTACCCATAGCTAGGAGAGGGAGAAGAGGATTCCTAGCTTTCCCAGGGGTATTAGCACGTAAGTGAATGTAATGGATTCGACTGGAATTTGAACTCGGCTCTCCGATTCCTCAATCCGAGCTGCTATCCTTTACTCCAAACAAATCGTTTTTGTCCATGTGGTGTGCCAAATAATATCATACTTATCGCTTGAAACCCACTGATTATGGGATAATGTAAACATCTGAGGTAGAACGAATATCGTTATTCAAATGATAATAATGAAGATACTACTCTAATACCATAAAATCATCTCTATCTATAAAAGGCAGGATGTGCGTGTGTGTGTGTGTGTAACGAATGCACGGCCGCAATTTTCGACGGATTTGCACCAAAATTTACATGCACATGCTCCAAGTTAGTGGACTTTGCATTTCTCAACTCCCATCGATAGTGGAAATAATCGATTTTTTCATGCTTCTACGGCAGTTTTCATGTAGTTTGCGGCCATTTTGTACTGGCCAGAGTGAGAGCCAGTAGCCGACTGCCACGAATAGGCAGGAAGATTCTATTGGCCAGCGTGAATTTTAACTAGCATGCTAGCATGCAAAAAAAAATGGTTAGCTGCATTCGTCACAAGTGGGAAAATTTTAAATCTGCATGGCACTTTACTCCAATTGGCTCATTCGCTTGCTTAAACTCAACATTGATTCTGATTCCGCAGAACTCGGTTTGGTGTGAAAAAGTATTTGTTGTTAACATTCTTTTTTCATTCGGTTTTTCCAGTTACGAGTCCTTTTTTTTAAAGCTGATCGTTTTGTGTTCATTTTGTTTAGTTCTTTTTTCGTAACAGATTTAATGTTTAATATAGAGCTTAGAAAAAATTCGCAGTGTGAGATAGGCAAGAAGTAAAACATGTAGCAACATCAGCACGACAAAGGGCACTCTTTTAAATGTTAGGAAGGGCAAAAATATTTTAAGTCAAGTGATAGCGATTGCTGTATGAGTCGTACGATTTTTGAATAAAGCACGGGCAACGCCGGGCCATGCTGCTAGTATTGGCTAAAATTTACATTTTGATATTAAATTGGTTGTGTGTAGTGTAACAGTTACTGGCACCGAAAGTTGAATCGGCGTCCTGAGTTCAAGTTCTGGGCTAATCTGACGAGTTCACTTTTGCACAAATACCCTTAGAATAGATAATGTATCCACCTCTTCCCCTTTCAGTTATGGGTGAAATAGCAAAGTAGATTAGGATCTCCAGCTGTGATTGAAAAGCAGTCTGAGAAAACTCTGAATTAAAAACCAGTTGAACTTCGGACTTTCAACATAGCCTGTAAAGAAAACCCATTTGCTACGGAACAGCAACGGCGCCCAGTGTGGTTAAGCTGGGGCTCTATTCTTCGCAGTCTAACGGCGCCAAAGAGGAAGATGAATATATCATATTGTTTCACATCCGGTTTAATTCAGAAATGCAGGAAGTTATGAATCAATAGAATAGGTTAAGTTCTCTAGCGTTAAGTGGCAGCTAGTCTAGGAGAAGGACAATTCTGGATTTAAAACCGTAGAGAAGGCAATGAGAAACAATTCCATCATCCTTCCCCAATAATCATGGCCAGTCACAAATGATAAAGAAATGTAAATAGTTAAAAAAAAAAAAATTAAATATTCTCTGAGAAAATCGACAAAATGGTTTCCGTCTGCTATATTTATAATTTTGAAAAACTATCATTTGTAACAATTACTTTTTTTTAATTAGTATTTCTTTCCTCTTAATTCCAGTTGCTTTTCATCGAATCTATTCAGATCGTCATTTTACACCCATCAATAAAAAAAAAAAAAAATGGTAATATTATCTTGAATTTTGTTGTTATTAGTTGGACCATGCTCAGACATTATTATGTTTGCCGTATATTTTTTGCTATTAATGTTATTTGTTTTCATCGCAAATATCCCGTTAGTAAACAATGCAAATCAGAAATCACGAATAAAAACGAAGCGATGAAAATCACCCGAAACTAAGATGGAAGATATACTAGCAAAAAATTAATAATGGCGGACAATACTTTATTGAATAATAATAAAGATCAATATTGCAACTGCCCTAATATTTTATTATTAATTATATCTTTCTATTATTATATCTATATGCCTACCATTAGCCCACGCTTAGAATATTGCTGCCACATATGGTTCGGTGCCCCTGCTATTTATCTTGAGCTCCTTGATAAGATCCAAAGAAGAATCTGCAATTTTATTGGTCCTGATCTGGCGATTCAGCTCTAGTCACTTTTCCACCACCGAAAGGTTGCCTCTCTTTCTATAAATACTTTCACGGTAATTATTCGAATGAGCTCTTCGTTATGGTATTCATATTGTAAATACTCATTGGGTTTAAGTTTTAAAATTGTTATTTTATTCCCCCCCGCCCCACAGACAACGAATTGTAAATATGGGGACTAGTTAGTATTTTCATAGAGACAAAGAGGTATTATGGTGGTTGTAGTAAGAAAGGTACGTATGAATGTGTTGTTTTGGTGTAAGGAATATTGTTTTGTACGATTGGGTCAGTGTTTGCGGCTAGCTAAGTTATAGTTAAGACAGAAGAAGACCGTCCTTTCCCCAATCCCCTTTTCGGCCTTGCGCCACATTTCTGTAGATAACAGAATAAATATTGCTCTTCGCTATGGTAGTAGTGGGAGTTCGGTTTTTGTAGTCCGTTTACGACCAGTGCTTAACGCCGGACATATTTTTGCCACTCTCTGCGAACTAGTTAGGACTTTCATGGAGACAATGAGGTATTATGGTGGATGTAGTAAGAAAGGTAGGTAGGAATGCGTTGTTTTGGTGTAAGGAATATTGTTGTATGTTTGAATCAGTGTTTGTGGCTAGCTAAGTTTAATGTTAAGACAGAAGAAGACCGTCCTTTTCCCGCATTCCCCATTTTAGCCTTATGTCACATTTCTGTACTCAGCAGAATAAATATCGCTCTTCGCTATGGTACCTAAACTTTTTTAATTTAATCACAGTACTAGACTGGCGTCGACATATCAATTTACCGGCGAGTTGGCTAGATGCAGCCGTAAATTCTAAGCTAATAGTTTCTTTTCTCGCGCTTCTCGCTTGTGGAACACCCTTCTAGCTCCATGCTTTCCAACCAACTTTCATCTACAAAAATTTAAATACAATGTCAATCGCTATCTGCTGTCCTGATTACTCTTTCTTCTTCACGCTTATTATTGTTTCTGTTTCTAATTCATCCACACTTTATAAACCCTTATGTCTTAGTGTCTTTACTTTACCGGAGGTTATTACTTTTGGGGTTTATAAGATTATTTCTCGGTGACGTCTGTTACCCCCATATATATATATATATATATATATATATATATATATATATATATATATATATATATATACCTAAACAAAATAAACTATGAAATCTCCACAAATATTCTTAAATGTCTATAATTGGTAACAGAAGCCATTGGTTTATACTAATGGCTTCCCATTCTTAATACTTCTCGAATTCACTCTCGCGTGGTCATGTGTGACGTCATGTGCTGCGGTGCGATTTTCGCTTCCAGCGTCTTATATGCACGTGTTTACCGTTGCTTGGAAATCATCCATGTAAACAATATCAGACTATCATCACTGTCTTGTCCGTATATTGCTTAATATATTGTACAGTAATTGTCATCTTTGATAATGGCTTATGTAAGCCGAAAGCTTAGATTGGATTAAAAAATATGTATCAATAGTGTGATTTTCTTTCTTCGTTTAATGATAATGTTATTAAGCTTAACAGACGTTATGAAAAGAATTTACATAAAATAGACAACACTTGTCTATATTATTTAATGAAACGTGTATAAATGAAAAAATGATGCCTAAATACAGACACACAGAATATATATATATATATATATATATATATATATATATATATATATATATATATATATATATATAGAATTGACTGTGGTGTATATTGGGCTTATGTAACGATTAAAAGAAAGTGCACAGTTTGCTGATAAATAAAAAATAAATATTTACATATATAATATAATAATACAGAAGGATAAAGCGAAAGTTGAAGTTTCAAGAATTCAATTATAAAAGTCCTGGCGTATAAGAAAAATGAAGAAACAATCCGACTGGAAGTTAATATATATATATATATATATATATATATATATATATATATATATATATATATATATATATATATAGGTAAAAATCCGTGGTAAGTAATCCAAGTGAATCCTAGACCTAGTAATATAAAATATTAAAACTGTTTCACAGAAAAGAGCTCAATGTATTTATTACAGAGCATATATAAATTACACATAGATGAAAATCATCCCTACACAAGGATGGCCATTTCGCCCTTCCAACGGGCTTATCAGCTCAGAAGGAAGGTACGTTTGTTTCGAATGCTGAATGATACAGTTTAGACAGATAATCGTGTAAATGTTGTATTTCGTTTTTGGCTATATTACGTTAAACGTAGGATCGGAGAATGAACAAAATAAGTTTATCGAGATTGATTTTAGTTGATTTTCCATCTGTTCATATACAAATCTGTAGCTCCGCCTTGAAAAGGCCACGAGCCAATGAGAATTGAGCGGCTTTTCAAAACTTATTTGTAGCTGTGCTTTATAAACAGATTTACGCACCCCGGTTGTGAAAGCGTTCTGATTGGTTGGTCGAACTATCTATTTTTAGAAATGGTTAAATTTTGGTCTCCTTTTTATTATTTGTTAATTTATTTTCTTACATCCTGGCTGTGAAAGTTTTCTGATGAGTTGGTCGAACTATAGCTTTGCTTGTCTGACGATTTTTATTATCAGTCGATTTTTAGAGCTGATGAAATTTCGGTCTTCTCGCTTATTTTTATTTATTTATTTCACTATGACACACTTCTTTAACTTATCGTTGCTTTTTAGATCATTATCATTCATTTTATTATTAGTTTTATTACATCTTAGTGATATTACCGCCTTGCTTAGGGAGATTTACTATTTCTTCATTGATTTAAAAAAATATGTAACAATAATATTTTTTAATACTATTAGTATTATTTCTTTACTAGTTTTACTTATTATGGTTGCTTTTATATCTAGCGGTCAAGGATTGCGTTGATCTAGAAGGTTGTAATAACAATATAATGAAATATAACTAAAGATAAAACGAGTGAAAATACTTCGTCTAAAAAAAAGACTCGCTGACGTTATGAAAATGTCAGAAGACAGTTTAAGTTTTTTGATACAAGTAATATGACTTGGCCTAAAATGCAGTGTTGGCATTTAAATGGTTTCAATTTAAATTAATGTCGATATTTATTTTCGGAATATAAATAATACTGTACAAGGTTGAAATAGATAAAATGATGTTCTTGCATTAAGTATCTTAACCTTTGCTTACCGAAACACACTAATCTTATTCTCTTGTCTCAAAGAAATGAATGGATTCGTCAGACATATTATATTCTGTTCACCATAAAATGTCATTTAAGAAAATTAGAGTATATCACCTTGCAATTACAATTGAAAATCATATATATATATATATATATATATATATATATATATAATAATAATAATAATAATGGACTCTCCCGTCGGTTTCGACGAATGAGGATCTGACAGCTTATTGATTCAGTTATGAAAGTTTGTGCGATAATCTTAAGTGGCATTTAAGACCCGCTAGTGATTTACAAAGGAGGCCACATATGGAGCAAGTGTGAGGATTGTGAGATTGCCTGACCTTTTAGGTTTTGCTCTCGCTTCTTGAAGATGATTCAGACAAGCAGACTGAAATTTGCCGAGTCCACTAAAACACGTTGATCTCCATTCTACCCGCTCCAAGGCTAAGCGCTCAAGGGTGTTATGTGGTATATTGACTGCTGGCAAGTTGCGTTTCAGCTTGTCTTTGTATATATATTTGACGGAGGAACTTTTTTCTCCCAACATTTCATAAGAAAGAAGATACGCCGGAACAAAACCTCAAACATACAAAAAAAAAAAAAAAAAAAATCTTCATGCTTTGGGTCATTTAATACCGAAATTTTATTATGTGCTTTGGTAATATTTTCCAAAAATGTATTTCTGGTCATTTTAATTTTTCTTTATTATGAAAAGGTATTGTAGGTAATTTATTGTAATGTATTTTTATATTTTCATGTTTTGATCCCAGTTTGGAGGTTCACTATTTGCCCATAGCTAGGACCCTAACAGGTGCTACCACCCTGGGTCAGGGTTGGCCTGGGAATAACAGCAATTAAGGGGTGGTTCCACGCTTAATTTATCGTCATACCCAGGTCATACCCAGATTTGAAAACACCTACCTACTCATATGTCATAGTGGAGTCAGCGACAGTATTCGCTTGACTCAGTCGGTTTGTGAGTCAGCGATTGGATAACATTTGGTGAGCAATCAGGGTTATGCTTTGAAATATTTTGACGAAACGTTTAGGCCAGTGCACAAGGCTCGGTCGGCTAAATATTTACGTTTTTTAGAAGCGGTTCATATGAAGCGGTTCTTCTTCTTCGACCGACCATTTTGTAGGCAGAATATGGGAACTTTCTTGGTTTTCTGTGTCTCCATGAATGGGTTTTGGGTATATTTCTTTCTGTTTTTATACTCACTAGAATTTATTTACACGATTTATTGTTTCAGTATTAAATGTATTTTAGTCGTTGCTCTTTATTTACTTCCGCCCCCTCCATGAACCTTTTCAGTTTGTTGCATTTTTTTTTTGTTTGGGGTTTTGTTCCAACGAATCTTTCTGAAAATTGTTGGACGAAAAAGGTTCTTTTATAGAACGCGCTCCGTCATTTTTAAAACATTGTATAAATTCTGTGGCATAAAAAATTGTTTATATATATATATATATATATATATATATATATATATATATATATATATATATATATATATATAATGAAAAACAAACCACTTTAAGGTACCATTACGATAATTTATGAAATAAATTATCGTAATGGTACCTTAAAGTGGTTTGTTTTTCATTACATATTAGCTCTGTCCTAACATTGAGCTCTCAGGATTTCATCCTCTTTGGATTTACCAATTCGGTTTACCAAGTTCCTTATAACTTAAATATATATATATATATATATATATATATATATATATATGTATGTATAGAAACAATTTTTATACCACAGAATTTATATATATATATATATATATATATATATATATATAAACAATTTTTATACTACAGAATATATATATATATATATATATATATATATATATATATATATATATATATATATATATATATATTAAATTATATAGAAGGGAAGGAGAAAGAAATAGATAAATATACAGTAAGTACCTCTAAATATTCGCAAAAAACATCAACACATATGATGAAAAAATGCACAAAACCGAATAAAAACAGTTTTATCGTCAAAACCTGTGTGTTATTATAATTAAGAGAAAAAAAAAAGGATTTTTTCATGTAAAAATTATTTTTTTCAATCCTTTTTAGAATCTTCGAAATTTTGGTCAAAGAACTTGTTTCAATGATGTCAAAAATAAATTAGTATGAGAAATTTGAGCGTCTTTTCTTGCAGTGAAAATCACATTAATTTTGAAATTCTTGTGAAAATCAGGTAATTTTTGGATTTTAAATTAAACTTTTAGGACTTATTCACAAAGGAATTAAATCATTTTCGAAAGGTTCGTTTTAAAAAACCTTAAAAATATTTTTTTACATTCGTTACTCTACACTTTCTTAATTTTATGAAATTTCGAGAAATACTTTTTTTTTTTTATAGAACTTAATGTTTGATATTAGTTATAAGAAGATGTCCTAAGAGAATTTAAATCATCAAGTCCTTTCAGTCCGACAGGACCCTCACTTACAGAAAATCTGATCCGAAACCTAAAATAAAAAATGCAACAAAACTAAGACATTATTTAATTAGAAATGCTTTTAATTGCTTTTTTGAATAAAATATATTTCGGACATTATTTGAATGCTTAAATTATTATATAAATTTTTAATTACTGGGTAGTTAAAGAAATTATATAAAAAGTCGTTTACATTGTATTTTTCATGTAATTTTAAAACAATAATATATTCCTTAGAAAAATTTCCCAAATATATATGTCAACACCTCATAAAAACACCCAACTCCGTGTTAAAAATGCTTTTTTGGGATATTTCATTTTTGAAAGATTTTTTAAATAAAGAGAATTAAGTTATATTGACAGATATGAATATAATAGCAATTTTTAAGGAACTAATGGATTTTTTGTTTATTAATCTGACAGGTTTTATCAGTTAACCTGTCGGGTTAATAAATAAGTAATCCATTAATTATTTAGAAATTGTCTTGTTTACGTTAGGATATGTAACAGAACAGATATGAATGTTTGATTGAATTAAACAAGTATATTAACAGAAACAGTAATACAAACATGCACAAACGAGAGTGTTACAGCAAGAATGTTCAGTCCGACTATCAGAGCTGACTACTGGAAACTTCCCTCTCTCAAAAGGCAGTACCTGTTCCTGTTTATAACTGGGAGAGTCCATGTGTGCGTGGGTAAAACAGTAAAATAATAATAATAAAAGAGTAAATATTTTATTCCTCCTCTCTTCACTCAATTTGACGTGTTAACATCTTCTGCTGATAAAGCAGAATGTTTTGCTCGTAAATTCTCTTCCAACTCTGCTCTTGATTCCTATAGAGTATCCTTGCCTGACTTTCCACTTAGAACTGAAAGTTTATTCCATGATATGCATATAACTTCGTCCATGGTTTCTACTAAAATCTCTAATCTGGATCCCCCTAAAGCATGTGGACTTGATGGTATCCTTATAATACACCTTACAGAATGTGCTTCTGAACTGGCTCCTGTTCTCTCTAAACTCTATAATAAATGTCTTGCCGCTTCTTGGCTTCCTGCTTGTTGGAAATCCTCTTCTGTAGTTACAGACTTTAAGAACACAGGCGAAATATCTGATCCTTCTAACTATTGGTTTGTTAGCCTTCTACCACTTTTTAGCAAAGTACTAGAAGCTCTAATTAAATCTGAATTGGTTATGCATCTCACATCTTCTTTCAGAAAATCAATATGGCTTTCGCTTCTCTAGGAAAACTGCTGATATATTAACGATTATCGACGAAAGAGGCTATCAAGACTGAAGCTCGAACTATTGCTTTAAGTTATTTAACAGGGTTTGGCATACTGATCTTATTCACAAGTTGAAAGGTATATGACATTTCTGGACGAACTTTTTCTGGACGAACTTTTGAACTGATTCCGTCTTTCTTATCAAATCGGGAAATGAACATTGTCTTGACCGGCCACTCTTCTTGATCTTTTTGCATTAATGCAGGTGTCACCCAGGGCTCTATCCTTGGACCATATTTTATTTTAGTTTGAGAAATTAATTCATGTATTTATTTAAAATAATGGAAGATTTTAATTTAACCGTTTTCTTTTCATTTTTTTTTATAGTTATGTCTGTTGGCATAAAAACAGACGTATAATACTACCTACTAACTTCTTAGCATCTACTATCCGAAACAATTTATCCAAACTTCACAATATCAAAATAATTACAACCATATCCAAAACTATTATGGATCTCTCTCTCACCCCACTTCTCTTTGTCTGTCTGTCTGTCTGTCTCTCTCTCTCTCTCTCTATATATATATATATATGTATATATAATGTACATCAGATTTCTGGAAAGTTCTCGTCCTGATGAAGAACCAAAAATGTCCATAGCAATGATAATTCTAAAGCAAATATATATAAAATAAACTGTCACAACTGTTTCCTTACAATATACAATATATTAGGGAAACTTGCAGAAATAAAAAAAAAAAAAACAAAAACGTATCAACACAAAAACAAAAAAACAAAACAAACTAATACACTTTATCAAAAGCAATAGCCATATACAGAAATAAGTTCAGCCACAACTTCGATCTAAATAATGTCACACTTATTAAAAGAAAACTATCTACATTAGACGGAAATTTCATCAGCGTGCCGCTATCGTATCTTACCAAAATATAAAGCTGCGCCTCAGATGTTTTAAAATCGTCACCTTTCCTAATAGAAATACTACTTTACCAAACCAACATCCATGACTTTAAAAAAAATTAAAAGAAAACAGTTAAATCAAAACTTTCGTTTATTAAAAATCGATAAATACATAAATTAAACTCTCAAACGAAAATAAAATACTAAATATTAAGTACACTAAAAAAATAAATCGACAACAACATTTACTCAGTTCCGTTTAATAGAAATTAATTAAATTATATCACTTAGCACCTACCTTAGTTTTATTTTTAATTTTTTTTATTAGTTAACCTTGTATATATTTATGAGCGTTCTTTAATTTAAAAATTCTGAAAAACTAATATTTTTTAATTCTGTTTATAAGTACCTGTTGCAAAATAAAATCCTCATATTTGCCTTGTTAAAGTCCATCAGAGAACGAAACGTGTCGATAGATAAAAACTTTACATTTATATATATATATATATATATATATATATATGTTATATATATATATATATATATATATATATATATATATATATATGTTATATATATATATATATATGTATATGTTATATATATATATATGTATATGTTATATATATATATATATATGTATATGTTATATATATATGTATATGTCATATATATATATATGTATATGTTATATATATATATATATATCTATATGTTATATATATATGTATATGTTATATATATATATATGTGTGTGTGTGTATATGTTATATATATATATGTATATGTTATATATATATGTATATATGTATATGTTATATATATATATGTATATGTATATGTTATATATATATATATATATATATATATATATATATATATATATATATATATATATATATATATTTATATATTACGTTCAGGCCGGTAAATGTTGTTAATAAATAGAGTATTACTTAAATATTTGTGTCTATATAAATAACATAAAACAATAAAATATATTAAAATATATATATAAAATGTACATCAGATTCCTGGAAAGTTCTCGTCCTGACGAAGAAGGGTCTCCCTGAAAATTGTTGTTTAGTTTGATTGTGGGCCAGGCCGAGAACTTCTCAGCATTTTAGTGTTTACAGAATCATATATATGTATTTATATATACAAACACAAATATGTATAATTAGGCAATATATTCGATCACGCTTCATTGAATAATATAGACATATTATGTCTATTTATTTTCATAATAATCCTTCCTAGTTCTCTAATCAGTTTTTTGATGTTAAGATGAAATTTATCAAGGAAGGCACTGTAGTTTTTTTCCTACCAAGTAAATAATTTTGATCTTATATTATTCAATAAAACATGTTCGAAAACACACACACACACACACACACACACACACACATATATATATATATATATATATATATATATGCATGTTTCATTAAAAACATCAGACAAGATACTACGTTTTTTATTTAATTTTTCTTGTGTTCGAATAAGTGTTTTCCTTTTTGAATACAGAGTCCCAAACAAGAAAACACGTAAATAAAAATTTCAGTCCTAGTACATTGTCTGTCGTTTTTAATGAAACATGCATAAATGAATGATTGCTGCCTAAATACATAATATATATATATATATATATATATATATATATATATATGTATGTATACATATATATATATACATATATATATATATATATATGTGTGTGTGTGTGTGTGTGTGTGTGTGTTTTGTATGTTAATGTTTATGTATATACGTGTGGATGTGAATGTATTTATATATAATGTCAAATATAACATTTGTGTGTGCGTGCGTGTGTGCGTTTATATGATGTTAAATATAACATTTGCGTTTGTGCATGTGTTGATGTTTATGTATATGTGCGTGGATGTGTCTATAATATTATATATAATGTTAAATATAACATTTGTGTGTGTGCATATGTGTGATTAGTTTTCCTTCTACTTTTTATTTTTTTTAACTGAAACTCTTCCAATGCAACGATTCTAATTAAATTTAACCACTTTGTTGTGTAATCAGCTGTGTCCAGTAAGTACGCCATGTCTTTTTCTCAGCATCTAATTCCGGATATGCTAATCTCTTTTTTCTATATAAGGTACAATATGATGTGATGATTAAATCGAGAAACTCATTGACGCATGCAAACCGACAGCTAAACGTTGCCATGGTAACAAGAACGCCTACGTGAAAATAGAGACGACACATTTCGCCGCAATATGGTTCAACTCGAGTATTATCGGGGACGCGCAGTGACCAATCATTTATAGAAAACTGTTCTCATAAGACGCATTAAATATTTTCAGGCCATAAACTATTAGGTTGGTGCAAAAGTAATGACGTAATAATGTCGTTTTTTGACGTATTTTTTAACGTCGAAAAACGACATTTTTACGTCATTATTTTTGCACCAATCTAATAGTTGGCTTAACTAACATATTTTATTTTTATTCCCGGTTATAAGTTCAATAACACATCGGCCAAGTCTCTTCCTATAAAAATTCGTAATTCATAACAATTCTTTTAATATTGTTTGAATGACTGAAATTAACCTGTAAATTCTGAAATTATAGTAAATTTCTTAGTCCTTATAGTTGATATTATACCATTATCAGCTTGACTGTCAGTCCAGTAATAGTTGAAATACTTGGAACAGTTCCTATTTTAAAAAGAAAATCTAAATTAAAATCATAGAGAAACAAACTATGTATCCATTAGATCATAAAATATGCTAAAATATAGGACCCTACCATAGTACCCATCAAAGATACAGCGAGAAGCGATATCACCGACATTAATAATAATAACAATAAGAATTGCTAAAAATCATACTCATGACGTTTTCCCACATCTTGCATATATTACTCTCCAATTACATATTTTTTCTTTCTGCTTGCAAGGCACTTCATCTCTTTGCATCTTCAGATAAAAAAAAAAAGTTGGCGATAACTCGTACGACACAAAGCAAAGGCAAAGCATAATAATAATAATAATAATAATAATAATAATAATAATACCACATTTAGAGAAGAGCGCGATTTAGGAAAAGCAAAAAAATAAAAAACAGTGTTTAACAATATTTCGACAGTCTGTCTGTCTTCAAGTTATATTTAAAAACAGCATATATGTATAAGAAATATAAAAAAAAAACAAGTCTGTACAAACATCGCTTGTCTTAAGAAAACCGTTTGTACTGGTAATCAACGCAACAAAGCAAATGAAACGCAACCAACGTGAATGGAATGCAACTGAAACGTTAGTCACCTAATGGGGCCGTGCCCATCTTTAAATTTTCCATCAGTTGATTAGTTACTAAGAGCAAGTAATCAAATAGTTTTGTATAAATCTTATGGAAATCTCTAGTGATTTTGTTAATCATTCGTATGTAATTATCTCCATGTGTTTTAAGGGTTGAAATTCGGTGGATTCTGGATATTTTCCATAATATATGCCTTAAGATGTTCGTCGAAATTACAGTCGTTCGTGGTAAAATGTTCTGCAAGTTCTTTTGATGTCAGATTGTTGTGTTTCGACACACCTTTGGCCATTAAATCTTTTTAATTTTTCAGTTGTGCAACCCACATAAATCAAGTAATGTTTCAACTAGCGTTGAATTTTTAGATACTAAAGTTCTGATTACCAGTACGACTGTTTTTTCCTAAGACAAACGACATTTGTACAAATATGAGTATTTAAAAAAAATTTTTTTTTCATACTCATATACAATTTTTAAACCTAGTTTGAAGAAAACAGGCTTACTGACGAAATTTTTCTAAACAATGCGTCGTTTCTTGTTCTTTTCTTAAATCGCGTTCTTCACTAAGTGTTACAAATCTCGATGTTCTTGACAAAATCCAAAGAAGAATCGGCAATGAAATAGATCCTGACTTGGCATCTCGACTTCAGTCACTTTCTTACCGACGTGACCTGACGTGACGTGACTTCCCTCTGTTTTTTCTAAAAAATATTTTCATGGCTACTCTGCTCTGGCGAGCTTTTTCTCCTTATACCCAGTGTGTTTAAGCGTACAACTAGATTGGCATCTAAGTATCACCCTTTTACTGTCGAAATAGTTAAATGTAACCGCCACTTCTACTCCAACAGTTTTTTTTTCTCGCACTTCCCGGCTGTGTAACTCCACTTCTGTTTCCTCGCTTCCACGATAACTACAATCTTCAAAAGTTTAAATGCAGCGTCAATTGCCATCTTATATCTTATATCTTCTTGATTCTCCGCTCAGCTTTTATCTTTTCCTCACCCACCTCCATATCTACTCTTTTTTCTCTAACCTTCACTCTCTATAACCTCCTGCGTACTAGTGGCATTCCCGCCTGGCTTGGAGTTAAATGATTAAAAAAAAAAACTATTGGAAGAGTTACATCAATTATTTTGTTTGTTAATAATAATAATAATAATAATAATAATAATAATAGTGTGGGCTTGACTTGCGGCTGAGATAGTTGCGTATGTCCAGCAAACATCATAGATTTGTATTTGCACCCACATAAAAGGCAACATTTCTAATGCTGTTTTTTCAAAAGAGTCTGAATCTTTCCACCGTGAAAACCTGGCGTAACGCAGTCTTCTTAGTGTGCGGCAAAAGAAATAAGATGAAGAAAAGTAAAGGGGACGACAGAAAACCAACTAAATTTTATAGCAAACAAAGAAAAGGTTTTGATTATAATTTTAGTGATTACGGTCGGTGGCAAAAAGATAAAAAAAAACAAAGGCATACTAGCAAGAAGTTAGAAATATTTCGAAATAACTTCAGTCGGGAGTTGCTGGGTTTTTGTGGTATAGTTTACATCTCAGTCAGCGAATGGGAGTAAACGGACTTCTCTAAAGCAGATTTTCAGCAACAACTGAATTATTAAAATTAAAACGACTATTCTTTTGACTAGCCGTAACACCCATGCGAGGCTTACAATGTAATACTTTTCCATTCAATCCGTGCTACACTAAGCTAATTAGATATCAGTAATCATCTGCATATATCAAACGTATTATATATCCATATGTATGTATGTGTGTGTGTGTGCGCGCGCGCATGTGTGTAACATTATTCAAACAGCTCACAGATACTACACTCTGACCCTAGGAAGATGTCCGAGGAGGGTGGGGTCGACATTTTGATCTTAGATTTGAGCTGATATTAGCTGGTGAACTCAGAACCATACTAAAAGAGCTAAAAATAGATATTTGATGAGTCTGAGATCCGAGAAAAAAAATCAAACAGTTTAAACCAAAACATTCCTAAATTATGGTGATGTTGAGATTGCAGTCAAACTTGTAAATACAAACAATAATAATAATGATAATAATAATAACAACCAGTTTTTAACCCGTGGAATTTTCACGGTTTTTCTATTTTAATTTCGTGATGAACCCTAAAGTCAATGGTTAAATAAGCTCACTGCAAGTTCTACGACAATAAAATGTCCACAGAAATTCCCCTATCGCATCGACACATTTGAGCTTAACAACTTTAAAAGAATATTGCGATAAGAATCATAAATATGAATGCTGGTCGTTATTTTAAGAAGTAAGGGGGTACAAATGAAGTGATTTGAAATTGATAGCTTTTCGCATCTCACTGAAACAGAGGTTAAACAATTCTGTCTCCTCTTTCTTTTTTTTTACTGAAACAAAGTAGCGTCTCTGATATGTCTTTTGTCTTTCAACGCGGTTAAAACGAAATAGTCCATTTTTTATGAGAAATTGGTAGGACGTAATGGTCGTACGAACTAACAAAGGGAGGGACATGCACAATAATAATAATAATAATAATAATAATAATAATAATAATAATAATAATAATAATAATAATAAAAGTATTCAAACACATTGTCAGCAGGCACAAATAGTACAGAAGACGCTGTGATAAAGTAGTCCCCAGAATACACCGGACATTATGCAGGAAGTATACCTTCGAGGGTTAAGAGAAGTGTTACAAGCATTCAACACCGTCAGTAGCTGAGAATGAGCAAGTGAAGCTGATCTAGGATACGACCATCTTGAGAAGCGCTTGGAGAGCAATGTCCCTGACATCCCACTTGTACACAAGAGCGGCCATAAATGTTTCCTGATAGACACTGCGGTAGCTTGGGATAAGAACATCGTGAAGGCAGAGCAGGCGAAAATACGGAGGAAACAATACCTGTAGAAATATACCAAACAGTAGCGTAAGTTGTCCATTTTGTGGTTGGTACAATGTGGTCTATTTCCAGGAATTCTTTCTGGCAGAAATATTTGTACCTCGCAGGACACCTTGAGGATACCTGGCATCATTGGGGGTATGCAGGTGGCAGTACTACTTGAAATAGCACATGTGTTTTAGGGAAGTCATGTCTCTATTGTTTATCAACCTCTATGTGTTATTTATTGCCAAAATCTAAATATTTTGAAAGCAATTGTATGCCTTCAAACACTGGTAAAATGTATTGTTGGTAATTTTGCTATAAATAGATATTGTTGGTCATTTTTTTAATATAAAATATATTCACTATTTACATTATACGGACTATTGTCCTCATCTTTATCGCCATATTTACCACAACGTTTCGGCCGTTGTACGCTCCGGCCTTCTTAAGGTGGTTGGAATGTCGAACTGAACCCTTTATTTCGCTCACTGGGGTAGACTTTTCTATTTCCACGTGCCACGTCTAATGGATGTCAGTTATCCTGCTAATTCCCCTCTCCAAGTTTTGAACTCCCACTGTTTGGGTTCTGTCACTAGATCTATTAGGTTGGTGCATGTCGTTTTCTCAAATATGTTACTATGTGAGAAAACGACATTATTTTTGCACCAACCTAATAACTAACGCCTCTATCCACTGTGTCATGTCTCCTTGAGGACATCTGTGTATGAATTTCTGGGTATTATAAACTTAATGTCTTCAGCAACCATTTTTTTACAAGTGCTCATATTGCAATTTTTTCTGTTATCATTGTATGTTTGCAACCACCTGAAGAAGGCGTGAGCGTACAACGGCCGAAACGTTGTTATAACAAAGATGAGGACAATAGTCCGAATAATGTAAATAGTGTACATAATACCTCATCTCAGAAATATAGACAGATATAAAATATATTGTTGGTATTTTTACTATGAAAATGTATTTTTATACTAACGTAGTGGTTTGTTTGGGTGCTCACTATTTACCTATAGCTTGGACCCTAACAGGTGCTACCACTCCGGGTCAGGGTAAACCTGGGAACAACCGCAATTAAGAGCAATACATTAGCAATAAATTTTATAGTAAAATGACTAGCAATAGATTTTATCTGTGGTTGAATGCATGAAGTTGGGTTTAAAATATATTTAGTTGAAGTCATAAAATTGTGTTCAAAATATTTAGAGTTCGGCATTAAGTAATCCATATATATGATGCTAAACAAAATCAACCAGATAACCAACAATGAAAGACTTCTTTCATGAAATGAATCCATATAATATCCCACAATTTCTTAAAGAAATCAAACTGTATTCCAAAATAAATAACTTGAACAAAACTACAACATAAAACGCACATATCACCGCCTCTAGTAATTATGTCCACGCAATCATGTATATGCACAAAAGCTGAGTATCATCTACCATGTATTCAACTGTGAAAACAGAATAACATATATCAGCTTCAAAGCTTCCAAGAAAATTGAATTTCAGCATTAAATGACCCACAAGGAGTTGATATGCCGTTAAACAAACAAATCATTCAGTATCTCTAAACCTTGAGTGATAAAAAAAGAATACAGTTTCAATTCCTGCCGGTAGACACAATTTCTTTAATATGGCTTCTTGATCTTTATGCTGGTTGACATCAATTTCACTATTTCAAAGGCAGAGAGGTTTCATCAAAATCCATTAAATATGACGTTTGTAGTCATAGAGAATGCCTATCTATCAATTCACTTTCATTCAATTTACCCTGTAGTCTGGCGGAACAGCGAAATCCACTTTCTACCATGTTTTCTTTTCATTTTGTTTATGACTACAAATGTAGATCTAAATTGGTTGACCAGTTTGATTCTCAAAGTTCCACGTGATTTTAGGTGTTTCTTTCTTTCGGACAGATTCTGGTCAGTACATATTCCATTAATATGGTCAAATTGCAGTTTCTTGCATAGTTCTCAATGGGTTAGCTTACAGTAGAGGTCCGCAACTCCCGGCCCCCGGGCCACCTCCGGCCCGCGAAGTATTTTTGTCCGGTTCGTAAAGGATTTTTATTCGGCCCGCCAACTTAACAACTGAGCACTAATGGAGAGCAAATGGCAGAAAAATATCAGTTGGAGTTAATTGACTTACAATGCGACGAATTTTTTAGTTTATCATGCTCTAGATAAAAACGGTGAAGCCTGGGTTGCTGCATTGGACATCTCGAAAGCCATTGACAGGGTCTGGCATTCAGGTCTTCTCCAGAAGCTGAAAAGTTACGGTGTCTCTGGACACATTTTTTTGAACTGATTCGGTCTTTTCTATTAAATCGTGAAATGAGAGTTATCCTGAATGGCCACTCTTCTAGATCCTTTCGTACTAACGCAAGTGACCCCAGGGCTCCATCCTCGGTCTTATTCTACTTTTACTGTTCATTACTGACTTTCCTGGTGATATCAGCTCTCAATTTGGCATCTACACTGACGACACAACAATTTATTCCTGCCTCGATAGTAAGGCTTATCAGTTTGATAAGGTCAAAATGGCAGCCTAAGTCCGTAGTAAAATGGAGCAAAAGATGGTTTCTTAATTTTAATGTTTCCAAAACTAAACTTCTCTCCATTAATCGTCTGAGAGACCCCTTGCTACCTTTCCTCAGCATGGCTGATGCTATCCCCCAGAAAAATGATTAGTTGCGCCTTCTCGGACTATTTTACATATCTATAAGTCCATGCTTACAATGTTGCTACCACATATGGTCCTGTGCCACTGGTATTTACATTGAGCCCCTTGATAAGATCCAAAGAAGAATCTGCAATATTATTGTTCCTGATCTGGCGGCTCAGCTCCAGTCACTTACCCACCACCGTAAGGCGACATCTCTGTGTCTTTTCTATAGATACTTTCATGGTAATTGTTCGAATGATCTCTTCGCTATGCTACCTAGAGGTTTTGAATTTAAGCGCAGCACTGGACTGCCGTCGAGATCTCATCAATTTACGGTTGAGCCAACTAGATGTAACCGTAAATTTTATGCTGACAGTTTCTTATCTCGCACTTCTCGCTTGTGGAACACCCTGCGGCTCCATATTTTCCAGCCAACTTTAATCTGCAAAAATTTAAATACAATGTCAATCGTTATCTACTATCCATCTGATTATTATTTTCTCTTCCTACTCATCATTAATGTTCCTGTTCCTAATTCTTCCACATCCTGTAATCACCTTGTGTTTACTTGTGTTTAGTTGCATTACTGCCTTGCTTGGGGTGATCCCGGTTATATATATATATATATATATATATATATATATATATATATATATATATATATATATATTAAATAATTAAGAAAGAGACAACCTTAAGGTAAGGTTCCATGATAATAATTTATTTCACCAGAAAATATATTTTTCGTGGTTCATCAGGTCACATTACTTGTAACTAGAGATATGACCGAATGAACCAGGAGAAATATATTTTCTGGGGAAATAAATTATTATCATGGAACCTTACCTTAAGGTTGTCTCTTTCTTAATTATTTAATTAATATTTGCTCTGGTTTTACATTGAGCTCTCTAGATCACATCCTCTTTGGAATTATCCACACGGATTACCAAACCCTTCGATTACCTTACTATATACATACATACACACACACACACACACATATATATATATATATATAAACTATATATTATATATAAATAAATATTTGTTATCGTTTAAATTTAATGAAACACGCACGCACACACACATAAATATATACACACATATATTTACATGTACGTTTCATTAAATTTAAAAGAAAAAGTATGTTATTATACATAGACGCACACACACATATACACACACATATATATGTAACGTTCATTAAATTTAAAAGAAAAAGTATGTTATTGTACATACACGCACACACACATATACACACACGCACACACACACACACACATATATATATATGTAAGTTTTATTACATTTAAAAGAAAAGGTATGTGTAATTATATACACACACACACATATATATGTAAATATATTTATGTTAATATACATTTTTATTTTATAACCACTATCGCTCAACGTGTTATACTAGGTCGGTGCAAAAATAATGACGTAATAATGTCGTTTTTTGACGTTAAAAATGCGTCAAAAAACGACATTATTACGTCATTATTTTTGCACCAACCTAATATTTTTTATTTATATTAATATATTTACACACACACACACACACACACACACACACATATATATATATTTTTTCTTAAACAAAGAAAATGCTGCTGCCACTAAATTGAGAAAAGAAAGTGCCATCCATCATAGTTTCATTTCTATAAAAGAAATATTATCTAACCGAAAACGAACGAAATGGACTATATATTCATATTGAAGTGATCATGTTGGTCAAAAGACTATCATTCCTTTCTCGCAGATATGATTAAAAGAACAGAATTGAAATATATGTTTTTTTTTAATTCTATTCCTGCACTGTTCATTTGTAGTCATTTTTTTTTCGCTCTCTCTCTCTCTTTCTCTCTCTCTCTCACCCTCTCTCTCTCTCTTTCTCTCTCTCTCTCTATTCATTTAGGTTTTCATTGCACTCCACAGTTTCTTTCTGCATTGTTATTTACACTAATACTTGTTCCTCTTTCTTTTTGTGCTACTTGTTCCGTCACACATTTGTTGAAATCCTATCAAATAGATTATGTGTTAGTTTCCATCGCTTCTCTTGTCCTCGAAGCGCCCTGTGAATGTCAACTTCTTTAAGCATTACATACTCGTCATGTGTCATACGGTTTTCCTGATTTTAAGGTTGTCATTTAATTAACAGATGGCTTTTATATGTAAATTGCTCTGTATACTGTCCGATCTCTCTCGATTAATATTCTGAGTTAAATGCAAGGACAAAGAAGATTATATTGCAAAATAAGTACCAGTCGATTAAAATGCTTTTCAGCATTATCTATCTATCTATCTATCTATCTATCTATCTATCTATCTATCTAAGACTTTTGATATATACCTAGGTAGTCATTTGTTTTAAGGCTTATCAATCTATGAAAGCCAGAAAATACTTTCAGGTTGTAAGTGTATTTGTACGTAAGTGAATATAACGAACCAATTTCCAATTCCGAGCCCTTATTCATTACACCAACCACACATCAGAACTTATCGCACCTGGTATTCTCAAGCGTATCTATCTATCCATCTATCTATCTATCTATCTATCTATCTATCTATCTATCTATCTATCTATCTATCTATCTATTATGGACTTGTATATATATATATATATTATAATTTTTTCATATAGACAAAAACAATTTGGTCAATACAAAGATGTAGTGTTATGGATTTAAAAGTTTACCAAGATTCCAATGTTAGATCTTTAACATGCCTACAAAAACAGTGGTTTCATATCTTTGATTTAATAATTGGGTGTTATACAAAAGTTCAATAATTATTTTCGTTCTCATTACATTCGGACATCTATCTATCTATCTATCTATCTATCTATCTATATACCGGGTGTAACAGCAAAA
Organism: Acanthosepion lycidas; assembly: GCA_963932145.1. Classification (NCBI taxonomy): domain Eukaryota; kingdom Metazoa; phylum Mollusca; class Cephalopoda; order Sepiida; family Sepiidae; genus Acanthosepion; species Acanthosepion lycidas. The sequence goes on along the minus strand of OZ010589.1, from coordinate 45,154,620 downwards.
TTGTCCAAATCGTGTTACGGCATAATGGTCCATCCCACAAAATGTTTAATATCTAGAACACCACGAAAAAAATTGAGTTTTTTTCATGTCTTCAGATAAGACGTTTAGCCATCTTGATACCATCTGACGTAACAATCACTGAAAACCCCTTTGAGTTAATCAGCTAGAAAGAGAACAGGTTAAAATCGTTTTGTGTTAGCCCCATTATGTCTTCTCAACTGAGCAATGGTGAAACGAAAAAGATCATTCAGGCCTTCATTAATGATACCAACTTTCATACTCCGGCTTCCATCTTCAAAGTCCATTCAAAAACCATCAAGAGAATGGTGAATAAGTTTAAAAAGAGGGAACAGTAGAGAGAAAAACTTGATCAGGAGGTGACAACAGGAAGAAGGATCGTCATATCAACTTAGAGCTAAAGACATCAATTAGAAAAGATCCAACTCAATCCATAAGACGTTTGGCACATGAGAGAGGAGTTACACCTATGACAGTCCAAAGAGACTTGAAAATGAAAATCGTACGTTGTAAGGTTAGAGAAGGTGAAGTTAATCTTGAATAATGAAAATGATCCTGGAATAATATATATATATATATATATATATATATATATATATATATATATATATATATATATATATATATAATAATAATAATAATAATAATAGGACTCTCCCGTCGGTTTCTACGTACGAGAATCTGACAGCTTATTGATTAAGTTAGGAAATTTTGTGCGATAATTTTAAGTGGCATTTAAGACCCGCTAGTTATTTACAAAGGAGGCCACATATGGAGCAAGTGTGAGGATTGTGAGATGAGATCAATGTTAGATTGGCTGACCTTTTAGATCTTGCTCTCGCTTCTTGAAGATGATTCATACAAGCAGACTGAAAATTGCTGAGTCCACTAAAACACGAGAATTTCCATTCTACCCGCTCCAAGGCTATATATATTTGAACTTTATTTCAATCATTCATGAGCCTCCGATTCTTAACCTCGGGCAATTTTGCTGCAACACGATTTGGACAATTTTGCTGCTACAGCCTACACACACATATATATATATATATGTGTGTGTGTGTGTGTGTGTGTGTGTGTGACAGACAAAGAACATCTTTAGTTATACTATTTAAATTGGGACTATTGTCCTTATGTTGTCATCAAAAGGTTTCTGTCATTGTGTCCTCCAACATTCATCAGGTGTATATCGATCTGGGGAATTCACATGCAATTCTCAATTTTTATTTTTAGTACTGCTCAGTTATGGCTGGTCTCTTTCCACTGAGTCCAATTACTATGTGTGACCCCTTTTCCACAGAGTCATTTAAACTCGGTGGGAACGGTGAGCAATAACTGAGCAGTACTAAAATTAAAAACAAGACACGATATCCCTAAACATGGTCAGTGGAACGAGAACTGTCTAGCCCTGTAGATTTAATAAAGCTCAGAATTTTCTGTAGATTACCTGGATACACCTGATAAAGGCTTTTGTGTTCACAACCACCGAAACGATGTGATAACAATAAAAAGGTGAGGACAATAGCCAGAATGTAAATAGTGTAAATAATAACTCTTTATCTCAGAAATTCAGACAGAAGGAATATCTTATAAGTATTTAGTAGAAAGATGACAAACCACTAAAGTGATCTCGACGCCATTAAAAAATATTCGCCTGGACTCATAAGAATTTTTTTTTTTGATAACACTGTCATTCTAAAGAAATCTAATTGTCGACAACGTCTTAAGAACATTGATTTAGTTTGAAATCCTAAAAGACGAAACGCATCATACGAAAACTTTTTCCACTTTGTTATATTTCCCTAATATATATATATATATATATATATATATATATATATATATATATATATACTAGCATATATATATATATATATATATATATACTAGCATGGCCTGGCATTGCCCGTGCTTGATTCAAAAATCGTACGACTCATACAGCAATCGCTATCACTTGACTTAAAATATTTTTGCCCTTCCTTGCGTTTAAATGAGTGCCCTTTGCCGTGCTGATGTTGCTATATGCCTTACTTCTTGCCTATCTCACATTGCGAATTTTTTCTAAGCTCTATACTAAACATTAAATCTGTTACTAAAAAAGAACTAAACAAAATGAACACAAAACGATCAGCTTTAAAAAAGGACTTGTAACTGGAAAAACCGAATGAAAAAAGAATGTTAACAACAAATACTTTTTCACACCAAACCGAGTTCTGCGGAATCAGAATCAACGTTGAGTTTAAGCGAATGAGTCAATTGGAGTAAAATGCCATGCAGATTTAAATTTTTCCCACTTGTGACGAATACAGCTATCGATTTTTTTTGCATGCTAGCATGCTAGTTAACATTCGTGTCAGTCAGCTGTTGTCTCTCACGCTGGCCAATAGAATCTTCCTGCCTATTGGTTGGCAGCCAGTTATAGGCTCTCACTCTGGCCAGTAGAAAATGGCCGCAAACTACATGAAAACTGCCGTAGAAGCATAAAAAAACGATTATTTCCACTATCGATGGGAGTTGGGAAATACAAAGTCGGTCTTGGCCTTCCCACTAACTTTGAGCATGTGCATACAAATTTTGGTGCAAATCCGTCGAAACTTGCGGCCGTGCATTCGTTATACCCCACCACATCTTGCCTTATATATATATATATATATATATATATATATATATATATATATATATATATGTATGTATTCAAATCCACTACATTCACTTGCGTGCTAATAGCAGGATAGACTGGTCTATAATGGCAACTGGTCTATAATCAAATCTCATGTGCTGATGTCGGGCTGTTGGTTCCTAGGAACTGATCTGCTTGACCCTCATACATCGAATTCAACAGGAGAGTCGAGTATATATATATATATATATATATATATATATATATATATATATATATATATATATAAAGGCAAAAGGTAAACTTATCTTAACCGACGTGTTTCGTATTCCGATAGACTTTATCAAGGTAAATGACAACGTTTCCTTTTTCTTTAGTCATATCTTCTTTTAACAGATATAGTTTTAGTTACATCTGAATTTTTACACACGCACAAACACATGTACACATATGTGTGTGTCTGTGTGTGTAACGGAATTCTGTCTGTCTATCTATCTATATATATATCTAAACCACTTTCTGCTTTTTATATCTATCTATCTATCTATCTATCTCTCGAGACATATTTTGCCTCACTGGCAGAACGACTCGGTTCATATACAACGCAGTCTTCAGCTGTTGAGTAGAGCCTAGCCATAAAGGTTAGAACGGGTGTAACTAAGAAATGTAGTTCGTCTGAACACTTTCCATGGAAATATCTATGGAACAGCGAGAGACTTACGGCGTTTCGTATGTGAGAAAGGGGCCTTGAAAGAGAGAGAGAGAGAGAGAGAGAGAGAGAGAGAGAGAGAGAGAGAGAGAGAAGAGAGAGAGAGAGAGATCTGAAATGAAGTATATTCTTTCTATACCATACCAAAAGATGGAAGATCGTTAGCTGTTCCATGAACCTTCCCATATATTACAGATATGCACATATATAACGTATAAATGAAAAGAGCACCTGTTTAGTGTTCTGTCTGCGTCAACCCGCGATTGTGTCCGTGTGTTCTTTTGTACACCTGTTTTCATCATAAGAAAGCTTAATGGTGAGTATCACTGAATTATACTAAGTGCTCATATGCGTTGAACTTCTCGTGTATGCGAATTCTTGGTGTACGTATGTGTTTATCTCGCAGGCAGCCACGTAAAAATTAACATTTACAAAGCTTAGCTTAGTTTCGTACTAGACCAGTAGTATAGAGTACTCAATGAAGAGCGAACTCATTACTCACTAACGGTAACGGTCAACCAGATTGGCTCGCTGACAATGGCTCAAAGCCGAGGCGCTCCCTGTTTAGGTTATCTGTTGTTTGAAAGCAATTAAAATTAATGAAAATAAATTCAGCCATCTTATTCTTTCGTTTAGTATAAAATTAGGACATATGCAGTCTTAATTATCTCATATGCAGACTTAATTAGGTCATATGAAGAATTAATTAGGTCATATGAAGATTCTTTATACAAAACTCGGAAGTAGATTTTTGTCCAGAATCGATTGAATAGTATCAGGAGACAAGGGGAAAATGGGTCACAATTACCCAATTTTTATCAGTTTATTCTACATAGCTATAATGATAATGGTAATATCAGCCGTTTCCTTATAAGCAAACATTTGGCATTCATTGACCGAGCAGCCAGTATTATAATCGGTTGAAATTTATAAAATCTTTCTCTTAAAAAGAATTAAATAGGAAAATAGGTCTCTTAAGTTCAGTAACTATTGTTGCTATTTCCAGTCCTGATATGGGTTTCCTTCCTAACCTTTTGTTTGAAGTAGGTTGTAATGCCAACATCTTGATTAACTTATCATTTTCTATTCGAATAACCTGTGCTAGGTATTTCAGTTGCTGCTGTTGTTGATAGTCCTCAAATGATATGTTTTCCGTTATTTGGTGCAGGTCTTTATTTGTGATTCTGTAGCGCCAGTTCTCAAAATTCAAAGAAAGACTGACTTTTTCCAGGACCCTCAGTTAAATTCATATTTTTATTATTAATACCTTTTGCGCGTTGTTTCGTTTTTCAACCGAAGATCTTACATTATGGACACTCTCCATCAAGTTATATAACCTCAGACAGGAACTTTCGCTGAATATTTGCAGTGCCAAGCAATGCGGACTTCTGAAGCTTTATTCCGATTTTTCTCGATGTAAGGCGTTGAGTGGTATAGACCCCAGTACCCCATTTGAATGTTCCTCATTCTGGCAACTTTAATCCAGTGGTAGGTGTATTTCTTGACCTTTAATATTATGGTCACCAGGAACATCCACGTCATTTAGGAGAAATTTTCCTGTTTCTTTATCAACGACGATGATATCTGGTTTGTTGGCCTCAATATTTATTATTATTATTATTATTATTATTATTATTATTATTATTATTATTTGTGTATGTTATATTTCATGCATTGTATCCTGTAGAGCTGGGTTCAAACTATGGTCCTAACGGCCTATAGGAGAATTTTCATTTAAATGATAGCACTTTTCTTAGTATGTAGGATCTTCCTAGTAGGACGATTTTCTAGGAAAGTTGTATATTGGTGTTACTTGGGACATTGTTAGTAAAAGTGTCCATTACTTTTTTCACGAGACTCAGAACTTCGATTACTATTGGTAAAGTCTCAGTCTTCATTCCCCACATCCTGTTAATCTCGATCTCCAGGTTCTTGTATTCGCAAAATTTCTCGATAATTTTTATGGAGGTGTTTCTCTCAGATGGTACTGTTATATCAATAAGTATACACATCTGGAATCTCGTGTCTTTTATGATAATATCAGATTTGTTGGCATTTATTTCCCTGTCAGTTTGAATTGGCATGTCACAGAGGATAGTTACATCGCTATTTTGGGTAACTGTATCTGGTTGGTGGTCATACCATCTCTCAGTGATTTCGATTATGTGCTTCTTGCATATCTTCCAGTGCACGTATGTCACTACTTTATTATGTCTATGGGTATATTCATTTTTTGCTAGTTCCGGACATCCTGAGTATACACTTTCATCATATTTTCCGCAGATCCTGCATTTCGGTTTAGTTCCATCCTTGATTATGTGATAGGATCTGATTGCAAGGCTTTTGTTCTGAGCTGCAATATTTAGGCCTTCTGTCTCAGCGTTCAGCTCGGTGCTCCTCAGCTAGTGATGCGTTTTCTGTTGTGCCACATGTGCATCTTTCGTTCTCTTTACGTGTTTGCCATGCAACGCATTGTCCTCTCAGTTTTTGTTTTTTTTGTAATTACATTTGGTCATGTCGTTTTGCTTTTTGCTTTACTCGTTTGGCATAGAGTTATTCGCTTCATTTTTTTGTTGGTAGGATTTGAAGTATATTATGCCGTTTATTGAAGAGGACAGCTTCTTTGTTGATGGAGTGGATTTGGTGTTTTAGTATTTGCAGGAGATAGTCATTGGTTTTTGTGACGTAGGCTTCCAGTCCGATTGTTGCAGATTTTAGAGTTAAGTCAATTCGGATTAGATCTCGGTCTCCTAAAGTTCTTCGTAATACAGCCTATCAAAATTTGATTTCAGGTGGTGCATCCTCATTCGGGTAAGCATTTTTCTGGTCTTGGCGTCCAATCTTTTAATGTCATTCTACTTCCATTTAATAATGTTGAAGCTGTACGTTACTATGGGTATAGCTAAGGTGTTGATAGCCTTCATTTAATTGGCCACATTAAGTTCGATTTATAGCATGAAACGCACTCTTCTATAATATTCTTTTCGTGTCTTTTTCCTCATAATTGAATGTTGTATACCGTTTCCTTCATTAATTCCTGAGTATTTGTATGTACCATCTTGGTCAGTTTCTTAATCTTGTTGTTGATATCAAGGTCTAAATCCGTAGTTTTCGTTAGTTTACCGCCTTTGAAGGTGGCTTTGGCACATTTGTCGATTCCGAACTCGATCCTAATGTCTTCGCTGAAGGTTTTGATAATGGTGAGTAGGTTTTTCTGTTCGTTGCCATACTTGCAAACATTTTAAGATCATCTGTATAAAATGGGTGATTCAGTTTGCCATTCTGTCTTGTATCCATAGTTATTGTTGTTCAGTAGGTAGCTGAGCGGCGCTAATGCAAGGCAGAAGAGTAGTGTTGACAATGAATCTCCTTGGAAGATCCCGCTTTTGATGTTGATTGGTCTCGATGTTAATGATCCGTTTGCATGGTTTAGATTTAGTGTAGTCTTCTAGTTTCTCATGCTTTCTGTTATGAATTTGACCGTTGTGGGGTATACTCTGTATATTTTTAGACTCTTCTTTATCCATGAGTGTGGAACACTATCGAACGCCTTTCTCGATCCATGCTGTTGATAAGTTTCTTTTCTTTGTTTGCACCTCTTTCAGTCTTGTTTTATCAACAATTAGTCGTTCCTTGCAGCCGTAACTTACTCTTTTACATTCCTTCTGCTGGGAGTAAATTGTTTTTCTCAAGGAAATTGTATATCTTCTCTGTTATGATAGCAGTGAGGATCTTGTACATTTTTGGTAGGCAGGTGATGGGCCTATAGTTCTTCGGGTTCTACGTGTCTTCTGTTTTGGGGTGTAGATATGTTACTCTCTACGTGAGCCATTTGAGACATTTTATTCCCAGGTTTATGATTATATCATTGTAGGCCATGCGAGTTCTTGGTTGGTGCTAGATAGGGTCTTTTATCCAAAAATTGGCCATTCGGTCTATTCTTGGTGCTTTCTAGTTTTTAGTTTTGCAGATGGCAGCGGTTGCTTCAGTAATATTGATATCCGTTCATTTTTTGGTACTCTGTATGTGTCTGTTGTTCCTGTTGTTGCTTGATCCATGTAGCTCTTTCATTGTGCATTTTGCACTTTTCCTACATCTTACACCAGAACTCCTCTACTTCCTGGATATTCAGTCGGCCATTTATCTCTATTTTATTTTTCTAAGTTCTCGATATAGTTTCTTTGCATCTTCTTTGAAGATCTTGTTTCGCCAGAAGAATCTGTTTCTTTTTTCATAACGCCTGATTGTCTCTGCCTTCGATTGAATTTGTTGTTTCAGCTTCTCTTTAACTTTTGGTACGTCATTATTATTATTATTATCATTATTATTATTATTATTATTATTATTATTATTATTATTATTATTATTATTATTCGGTAACCGTCGCTTCGCAGACGGTGAGATTATTAAATTTCAATTCTTCTTTCTTCATTTGAAATAATATATTTACTAAAAAAATATATTCCGTTTAAATACAGAAATCATAAAAATGGCGACTAAGGGTTACCCCTGGGTAACGCTCCCTGTTACCCAGAGGTTGTTACCAGAAAGCCCTCGAGACAGATGTCCCTTTCAATTTCATTCAGATTCTGTGTCTATGCACGCTTGCGTGTGAGCGTGCATATTTTAATTCAGTTGCAGACCTCAAAATATTTCTACAAAATTAAAAAATTCCATTTATGCCTAAATAATTTCTGAAAAGTTCAATATCATAATAATCAGATTTTTAGGGCTTAAAAAATTAACTTTTTCTTTCTTGCTTATGAATTTATTATTTTATTGCTCAGCCCAGAGCAGGAGTTGTTCAAACTGAGTGTGAAAAGAACGTTTTATACCAATATCTGGTTCAATACATGTATCTCACTGGGTGCTACGCACTTTCGGCCTTGTGCCATATCTGGGCAATTATTGGGCACTTTGACGTGGTTTAATGGTTAACAATTTGTCTCCGTCGACCAATTACGACTGAGTAGTGAGCTCGATCCACACATTCAGCCTCGTGCCACATCTAAGCTACGCCTATAAAATCCATGAGGGAGCTTCGACGGGGTGTAATGGTTAACAAGTTTGTGTCTACGACTATATATGACTGAGTTCGATCCTCACTAGGTGTTCCACGCTTTCGGCCTTGTGCCACATCTAAGCTACGCTTGGGCACTTCGACGTCTTGTAATGCTTAGCAAGCTTATGTCGCTAAACCAATTACGTCTGAGTAGTGAGTTCGACCCTCACTTTAAGCCTTGTGCCACATCTAAGCTACGCTTAGAAAATCCTTGAGCACTTCGATGTGTTGTAAAGCTTAGCAAGTTTGTGTCGCTAAACCATCTACGTCTGAGTAGTGAGTTTGACCCTCACTTTCAGCCTTATGCAACATCTAAGCTACGCTTAGAAAACCACTCAAGGCCCATGGTGTAATTGTTAACAAGTTTGTCTTTCTAGATCAATTACGACTGAGCAATGAGTTTGATTGACAGTGGATGGTCCACACTTTTGCCCCGTGTCACATCTAAGCTACGCTTAGAAAATCCTTGAGCACTTCTACGCTTAGAAAACCACTCAAGGCCCATCGACGTGGTGTAATTGTTAACAAGTTTGTCTTTCTAGATCAATTACGACTGAGCAATGAGTTTGATTGTCAGTGGATGGTCCACACTTTTGCCCCGTGCCACATCTAAGCTACGCTTAGAAAATCCTTGAGCACTTCTACGCTTAGAAAACCACTCAAGGCCCATCGACGTGGTGTAATTGTTAACAAGTTTGTCTTTCTAGATCAATTACGACTGAGCAATGAGTTTGATTGACAGTGGATGGTCAACACTTTTGCCCCGTGCCACATCTAAGCGTAGCTTAGAAAATCATTGGGCACTTCGTCGTGATGTAATAGTTAACAATCTTATTTCGCTAGACAAATTACGTCTGAGTAGTTAGTTCGACCCTCACTTTCAACCTTGTGCCACATCTAAACCACATCCATATCGATAGAGTAACGAGAGGCTTGCGACGAACGTGGGAGAAAGTTTGTAGGTTGGAAAATAATTAATCGCTTAAAAAGCCGCTTAAACGCTTTTGAACTAGCAAGAAAGCATTGGTCAGCTCCAGTTCAGATATGGCTGTAAGACTCCATTTTTGCTCAGTCCTGACTCTTGTGAAGATGACATTAAAACGCCAATTCCCGTACGATTACTGAAGTTAAGCCACTTCAGTATCTCAATAAGTGACTGCTTGGGAATACCAGACGCTGTAAGCTTGGATAATGGCTGAGAACTGTTAATCGGAGAGCCGGGTTCCAATTCCCGCTGGGTTCATTATATTCACTTGGAAACGGTATAAATCATCTTTTTCTCTCCCCCACCAGAAATAGGTTAATTAGCGGGACTTGTATCATTAAACCATTATTATCTCCCTCCAGTTTTTTTACAATCTAAAAATATTTTCTAATAAAGGTATTAAAAAACCTGAAAGGGATTGATAAGCTGTAAAAAAAGGAATGTTGTGAAGGTGGCGTCATGAGGAAT
>OZ010589.1:44957258-45129758 GCA_963932145.1 Acanthosepion lycidas | reverse complement strand
CTGAAAAAAGACATCTGCAGGTATTAATAAGAAGAGTTGAAATTAACGCATGCAAAATTTCACAGCTATAGTACCATACTTTCATAGTCAGCCTATGAGCCATTCAGCCCACTCGCGTATCTGAAAATAAAAATAAAAACAATGCATTTATTAATAAGATTTTAAATTAATGCTTGCAAGATATCACAGCTCTAGCATCACTCATTTATAGTCAAACGATGAAGCTTTCAGCCCATTTTTATATCTGGGAAAAAATCAATGCAGTTATTAAGAAGAAGATTTGAAATTAATGCATGCAAGATATCACAGCATCGTTCCTTTATGTCAGCCTATAAACCTTTCAGCCCACTCTCGTATGTGGAAAAAAGAATCAATGCAGTTATTAATAAGATGCGGTGAAATTAATACATGGAAGATATCACAGCCTCAGCATCATTCTTTCATCGTCAGCCTATAAACCTTTCAGCCCACTCTCGTATCTGGAAAAGAAACAATGCAGTTATTTATAAGAAAAGTTGAAATTAATGCATGCAAGATATCACAGATCTAACATCCCTCGCTCATAGTCAGCCTATGTTAAATCATTATCGTATGTTAAATTAAGGAAGGATCGTTTAAGCGAAAACCTGCACGATGTATTTCTTATATAGATATACCAAAAATGATATAAAATACTCTGTTCTTTCTTACTAATTTTTTGGTAAGTAATTGGTTTGCATAGTAAAATCTGATATTGCATAAAAGCATGAAATGAGGAAAGGGGAAACCGGCTTTTCCCAGTCTTTTTTTAGGGTTAATGTTTTGATTAGTTATCGTCTCACCTATGACCTTTATTATGTCTTATTTTTAATTGTATTATGCATTCTTCGCTTCCAAAATATATTTGAATTAAATTAGATTTACGTATTATTGGCTTATTAGCTGTTTAGTAACTCGTGATATCGCTATTGATAGGGTAGTAGGAATTCGTTTTCGTATCATCATTTGAAAAATAAGAGAATCAGCACCAGCTTACAATGGCATTTCAAAATATTGTATCCTTTGCCTAGAGGAGAAAATAGAAATAATTATTTTTTTCGAATGATTTGAACTCATAAACAATAATTAAATTTAATGTCCAAAATGCAGGCACGAAAATAATTATCTATTCGCTGCCTACATTGCTTAAAAGACAAAACAATAACCAGTAACCTAAAGTTAATAAAATTTATTTAAAATAACAAACTTTAGTACCGAAGTTTGTATATAATAAATAAATAAAATGCAATAAAATAAAACAAATAAAAATAAACACCAGGTCCGGACGACAAATAATCTAAAACATTAACCTTGAACAGAAAAAAAATAGGAAAAAATACTTGTTTTCCCCTTTTTTCAACGGTGTCTCTATAGAGCCCACACAAAGAGGAGTATTATGGCAATATATGATGACTCCTTAAGGCGTGAAATTTACAATTCCCATGCAGTGTTGATTTCTATGTCGACTTTATCTCCGACACAGTTCTCCGACGCAGTTCTCCATAAATGCAGCAAAAATTGAATTATGTATGCAACTTTTGCTAAATAGAATAGAACTTTTGCCTATTATATTTTTTTCTAATTGAGGAATTAATTTCCTGAAATTAGAACGGAAATGATAAAGAAATTGTCCACAATTCATGTCGGTTTTATTCAGTAATTCGAGCTTCCGAAATTATGTATTTTACGTATTTCGGGATTGACTTTAGGCATTGTCAAGAATTAAAAGACACGTATATAACACTATGTCGATGGCCGACTCGGAAAGGAAACTATAGGACCTCCTGCGCAGGGTGGTAGACGAAAGCGAGAAGCAAGTACTAATCATCAACTACAAGAAGACAGAAAGTACGGTCATCAGCAAGAGAAAAAGCCCAAGATGTGGTAATTTTACTATAAATACGTATTCTTGTTAAGTTTTTATATAAAAACGTATTGCTGGTATTTTTAACATAAAACTGTTTTTTATACTTTCATAGCGTTTTCCTTTTGTTTGCCTATAGCTTGGGCCCCAAGAGGTGCTACCACACCACAAATAGATGGTAAAATGTGGAGTTGGTTGTATAGCAATGAGAAAAAACATTGCTTAAAGGTATGAAAGATAGGAACTTTTCGATCGTGTGCCCACAGCCACTCTACGTCGTCGCCTGAGTCTCCGTCCTCTCCCCCCCCCACGTCCTGCTCCAGCGTCGGCTACGATGGTTCGGGCACGCAGCTCGACGCCCGGAGGGAGAGCTCATCCGCGATGTACTTCTCCTTCCTTCTCTTCCTGGCTGGCGAAAACGTGTCGGTGCGCAGCTGAGGACGTGGGCTAGCACAATCAAGGATGACTTAGCAGTATTATAGGGTCCACAAGTAGTTGGTCTTCGACGATGGAATTGCGATTGGCTCGCCATTTCGTGTGACCTGGCTCAGGATCGGCGAGCGTGGGCAGCAATGGTCCGTGATACTGTACTTGCTCGGGAGGAAGTCAAAGTCATTCGTCTGTGCAATGAATATTGATACAACATCTGATCTGGTCCTTCTGCTATGTATATAGAGATTCTTGACAAAGTACAATGAAAATTCTGTAAAGTTATCGATCCAGACCCTGTTATTTCGGTTTCAATCACTTTCGCACACCGTAACGATGCTTCCTTGTGCATTTTCTTTAAATATTTTAATGACAATTGTTCTGAAGCTTTCCTCTTTAGTATCACAACTTAATGCATTTAACCACGCTACTAGATTGGCAGCTAAAACATCCTAGAATGTCTTGAAATTACTAAATGCCACTATAAATTTTATGCTAACAGCTTTCACTTGCACATTTCGCCTATGGAACTCTCTCCCGGCTTCTTGATTTTCTGTGAACCATAATCTGTAAAAATTTAAATGCAATGACAATCGTCATCTGTGTCCTTGAATTCTGTTCTTTTATTGGCCCGTCTCCTCAATAATGTTTTCTCGGTTTCTTTCACTCTCAGTAATACTTTGCGTCTTGGTGGCTTTATCGCCTTCCTTTGGGTGAAATGATAAAAAATGATCCTTTTTTTCGTTTGTTTATTGTTGTGGTAGGATCCACCTAATTTGCATAGTGGAGTACCGACCATATAAATATGGTTGGTACCGGGAAGAGAGGGAAGGAATCAAGAGATTCTCTCGGCGACTGTCGAACTCTCTGCATTAGCAGAGGGGAACTCGGACGAGGCTTTGCCGAAGGGCAGGGTTTCGTCCGGGGAGGTTGACAGGGCCTGAACCCGTCTAGGCGGGTTCAGAAAGGCCATATTTTTGGCCGAGCCTACGGGCTCGGGGATACCCACATTAAAACGGCCTTGTGCCACATTCGATCCTCGTGGGTGGATTGATAAATACAGGAATCAAGAGATTCAGCCAGAGACTCTGCCCGACTGCGACTCAGTCAACACATTCTCCAGGAACGGTCTTCCCAGGAATATACAAAAGACTATATGTAAATATTGTGTACACTTTCTTGTTTCAATACATTTTGTTCTAAGTACATTTTGTGTTGCATTATTATTCCATGCATTAGTCAAGTTTCAACATTTATTACTTCTGTTTTTGGAGTTTATTTGTGCGGAATACGAGAAACTTTTTTGTCTTATTAAAGATATCTAGTAACTGTATGTAAATTTGCAACACGTCTGTTTTCTGTATTGTTTATTGTAGCCTTTCTAATTCCTGTGTATAATATAATTATTCTTTTAACCCACCCATCTCGGAAAAATCATTTCCCGGTTGATTTGCTTCAAGTTTCCGTTCCAATGAACGAACTGCATTTTTTGTTTTTCCACCTGCATTTACAGGTTACCATTTCTTTTAAAGTTCCGGGAGTCAAAGTAGAAATGGTTATACTGAAACCAATTTCCCTTCGATTTGCAGTCAATGAAAACTCAAATTCCGATTCCTTGACTTTCGGTTTCATTAGAAAATGACAGTCGAACCCCAGCGACTGGGATTTTGGCAGTTCGTAAAATGAACCGTAGACAACTGAACAAGCCTCATAAGTTTTTAATTTCGTCTTCTTCGTTTTCTTTCTTTCTTTCTTTCTTTCTTTCTTCACGTCTTTCTCTGCCTCCTCTGTCTTTCTATACATTGTATAAGTGTATTGATATAAAGTGCTTGATTATATATATATATATATATGTATATATATATATATATGTATATTAGGTTGGTGCAAAAATAATGACGTAATAATGTCGTTTTTTTGACGTTAAAATACGTCAAAAAACGACATTATTACGTCATTATTTTTGCACCAACCTAATATATGTGTGTGTGTGTTGCGTGTGAATACTGACGTCAACACCGAATGGAGACAGTTTCTTTCATGCATGAACGAAATCTTCATGGCCTGAAGACTGTGTTCAAACATGAAACAGACTCTTGCCACTTGGTTTAGACCTCAGTGTTCACTTTTATATTTACATACATTCTATCTCTGATATTTTACCTGTAAATATAGCATACATTAAAAACTATATTTTTATCATTCATATAGAGGGTGCGATGGGTAAATTGTCGCAATTTTATATTTTTTAAATTTCGCCCAGGTGCGTTGTTTATTTTTAATTTTGTCGACTGCAGAGTATACCAGGATCAGTTCGCAATTCCCTCTGCCATAAATTTGGAAAAGGTATGCTGTACTGCCTGGCGTTCTTCAATACGAACTTTTCAGAGTGTTTGGGTATCAATGTAAAGAGGATTCGGAAAGTGACAGTGCAGAAGATTCATAAAGAGTTGGATGAGTCTAATGGTGATTACGAAGATGTTTGAAGTAGTCACTAGTGATAGCGACGTTATGCCTCCATTCATCTTCTCACTGGGCCTCAAACAACACAGAGGCCTACATCAAGTGCCCTGAGGAGGATGTAGTGCTGCCCTATGTCAAGAGGGTGGCTGCTGGAAGACACTATGTCTGGCAACAGAACTTTGCATCGTGAAAAAAAGGAAAGAGAACCCAATCATGATTGTCAGACAATTTTTGCAATATCTGGTAACCTAACTCCCCAGACTGCACCTCTTGATTATTATGTGTGGGGCGCAGTTGAGCTAGAGACCAACAAAACTCCTTTTAACACCAAAGGTGAACTGAAGGCAAGGATTATGGCAGCATTCACCAACTTAAACAGGAGAACGTCTAGAAGAGTTGCAAGAGATTGTGAAGTCGTGGTTGAGGCCAATGGCGATTTCATTGAATAAATTTACTCTTTAGTATTTCAAGATAATTATGTGTAATTTTGATAAATATATCTGTTAAAATGAGATGTCAGAGTTATTTTCATTTTTGCGTAATTCTGACGACAATTTATACATTGCACCATATATATATATATATATATATATATATATATATATATATATATATATATATTAGGTTGGTGCAAAAATAATGACGTAATAATGTCGTTTTTGACGTTAAAAATACGTCAAATAACGACATTATTACGTCATTATTTTTGCACCAACCTAATATATATATATATATATGTATGTATGTATTTTAATTATTTTGTTTTTAAAAATATGATTCCATCGCGACACAGAAAATTTCCAAGTTTCAAAACTGAAACTAAATTTATAAATTTAATCATAAAAATTAAACTTAAAATACATAGTCTCCTTTCATTGTCAAGCGATGCTAAGAATAACTTTCTAAGAAATTTACTTAATTTAATTTATAAATTATTCCTAGCATCTACTGATCTACTGTTTGTATGGAGCACAGTTTTTTTTTAATAAAAATAATTCCTAAGAACACCGGATTATAAATCTTACTGTTCTTACTTATTATATATATATATATATATATATATATATATATATATATATATATATATATATATATGCAATTTCTAAAGAAGTAATGGATGTCTTCTGTTTATCAATTCGACATTTTATCACTTTAAATGTCATTTTTAGTGGATACCCATATTTGAGTAGACGCTCTGATTATTTTTAAACTGTATGTTTATTTTCGTCTACCGTCGTGTATATTCGCGAAATGTTATTAGAGAAAAATGCGCCGCCGACAGCATTCGAACCTGCGTTATCCTTTGCAGGAGAAACCGTCGTTAAATCCGATATGACGGAGTGGTATGAATTCACACTTCTCTGCACTTAATTCCATCAAATATTTTTTCCACTAAATGTTGATCCAGTACAAGACACGAGAGACACTAAAGGTAGAGGATTACTGACTGAGACTGTTGCAGATTGTGAGGATATGTAGGATAGATGACGATTGAGCGTTGACTCGAAGAGGTTAAGAACGTAGTGATCTTGGAAGCATTCCCGCAAGAATCTGTTCCATTAAGTAGTGGTTCTCATGAAGAAGCTCCCTGAGTGGAACTTCTTTCTTACCAGTCGAATAAGACGAGAATGATGATGATTCGATCCTGTGAACTTGGCACGGCTGGTTTTAGTTGTTAAAACAGGGCATGGCAGGAGGAGTCAGTTACTTTCTAGATCGGTACAGATTCAGAAACCGAAAAATGGAATATTGATGTAATATTTGACCTGGAGCTACCGAATCTTTATTTTCCAACCTTGAAGCCTTTACGAGGGCTAATGGAAAACAGTGCATAGGTGAGGGTGACAGTAACAGTGGAGCATCGGATATATGAACGGAGCATCGATTTTTCGAATTCTGAAATCTCCGAACAAAATTTCAAGGTCCTGTGAATATTTACCCCGAGTGCAAAATCAGCTACAAACGATGGATTTTATTCGTTTATTGATTTATTGTTGTTTGTCGTTCTGAGAAGAGAAAGCAGTCGATGGACTTTGACGACAGACAGTCGCTTTAAACACTGATGAAATGATTTTAACGGATGAAATAATTAAAATGAAAGATTTAAGAAAAAATCATGGCAAAATCTAGAGTGATGACTTCTTTAGTTCTTTCGACTTTGTTCCGAAAGTAAGTATTTGGATATTTTCCTTCTAAAGCAATAATCGATCAAGACCTCAGTGAAATTCATTTGCATGAACTTAGCATTTTCGACGAACTCAGTGCTCTTGCTATGTATGTGTGTAAATGCATTATTATTATTATTATTATTAATATTATTATTATTATTGCTGTTGTGTTTATTATTATTATTGTTGTTATTATTGTTATTACTATTGTTGTTGTTATTATTATTGCTCTTGTAATTATTATTATTGTTATTACTAATGCTGTTGTTATTATTATTATTGTTACTATTGTTATTACTATTGTTGTCGTTATTATTGCTGTTGTTATTATTATTGTTATTACTATTGATGTTATTATTATTATTATTATTATTATTATTACTATTGTGATTGTTGTCATTATTATTGCTGTTGTTTTTATTATCATTATTGTTGTTATTATTGTTATTACTGTTGTTGTTATTATTATTGCTTTTGTAAATATTATTATTGTTATTACTAATGCTGTTATTATTATTATTATTGTTACTATTGCTATTACTATTATTGTTGTTGTTATTATTATTATTGCTGTTGTTATTAGCATTGTTATTACTATTGATGTTATTATTATTGTTATTACTATTGTGCTTGTTGTTATTATTGCTGTTGTTTTTATTATTATTATTGTTGTTGTTATCATTGTTATTACTATTGTTGTTGTTGTTGTTGTTGTTATTATTATTGCTCTTGTAAATATTATTATTGTTATTACTAATGCTGTTATTATTATTATTGTTACTATTGTTATTACTATTGTTGTTGTTGTTATTATTGCTGTTGTTATTATTATTGTTATTATTGTTATTACTATTGATGTTATTATTATTATTATTGTTATTACTATTGTGGTTGTTGTTATTATTATTGCTGTTGTCATTATTATTATCGTTATTATTGTTATTACTATTGCCGTTGTTATTATTATTATTATTGCTGTTATTATTATTATTGTTATTACTATTGTTGTTGTTACTATTATTATTATTACTGTTGTTATTTTCATTATTATTATTGTTATTACTATTGTTGTTATTATTATTATTATTGCTGCTGCTGTTATTATTATTGTTATTACTATTGTTGTTGTTATTGTTATTATTATTACTGTTGTTACCATTATTATTGTTATTAGTGTTATTACTATTGTTGTTGTTGTTACTATTATTATTATTATTATTTCATGATTCTTTGAAATTCTAGATCTATATTTGTGCTACTTAAATGAAAGATAACGTGGCTTTATTTGCAGCAAAAATGTCACGAATTTCGAAATAAAATCATATGCTTTTATTTATTTTATCATCTGAATGAAAGCAACTCCTTTAAACATGTCTATTTTCAAGTTTTTTTTATGATAGGGGTCAGTTATATGAACAAAATAATATCCGCTTGCCTCTTTCAACTATACACCAGTCAGTCAAGAGCCATACGTAATACACAATTGAATAATAATGTCTTTTTCGTTTCATAACTGACTAGGAAGAAGATTTTTCCCGCAGTACGTTGCCGTTTCTTTCTGCGGTAGACTAGTTGCCAACCAAGATTATAGGACCCAGTCTGTCCTACTATTCAACCTGGTGGAGAAGGAAGAGATGAATTCATAACATTCCAAAGAGAATTTGCGCGTAAGTGAATTAACGAACTCGACTGGAATTCGAACTCGGCTTCCAGATTTCTTATTACGATTACGCCACACCGCACATCACAAGATCCAAAACTATAATAAAAAGTTCACACATTGATATGTAAAACCAGTCGATAAAAATAGATATTTATTATTTACTACAAAAACTTCAAAACTAGCAACTTAGTCATTAAAAATAATATATTCCAAACTTCCAACCCCTGTATATGTTGTGTATGAATATATTTGCCCACTCGGAGAATATTTCTATGTAAATAAAAAATACAAAACGTCTTACACAGGACATACCACAACTATACTATCACGGAGACTCACCTGCCACCTATCGGGCCATAGTGCCATGAGTCAACACATTAATAAGCAGTATAAGGGTAATATTAACATTAGACAGCTACTCACAAACAATACCATGATACTAGCAAAATCAACTAGTAAAAACAGACTTATGATCCTCGAAGCAATACTCATACAGAAAAAAAAATCCATCTATAAATAAAAACAATAATAACTTCAGGGGCCGCATCTTCAAATGTATATAAAAAAGCAAAGACAAATTTATTGCAATTGTGATCTTGTGATAGTGATTTTTAAAACATGCGTGAACGCGCTTTGTTATAAATATTTCAAAATTTACCCCTGAGGATGATCTCGAAGGAGATCGAAAGTACTTGGGTAATAAAAAACTACAGGGCCTTTCTTGAGCTTCATCTTAACATCAAGAAACTGGTGAAAGAACTAGAAAGGATTATTATAAAAATAGGCATAATATGTCCTTTCATTCAATGAAACATGTCTGAACATATACATATCCTCCTCTACCTACCTCCCTTTTTTCTTTCTTTCTTTCTTTCTTTCTTTCTTTCTGTTTTCACCTCCTTTCTTTCTCTCTTCTTCTCCTTCTCCCCTCCTTTCCTCCTCCTTCCCTTCCATTCCTCTCTCCAACCCCTTCCCATCTCCTTCTCACCTCTCCCCTGTCTCACCATTCTTCCTTCTCTACCATTTCCGCCCTCTCTCTTCCCTCCTTCTCCTCCTTCCATCCTTCTTTCCTCCCTCTCTTTTACTCCTTTATCTCCCTTACTTCCTCCTCCCAATATACCACACCTCTTTTCTCCCTCTCTATTCCCCTCTTTTCTCTCTCTCTCTTCCACTCTCGACGCGCTATTCATAGCGTTAAATAAGTCATGATTTTCCGAGCATCCTAATATTATAAGAAAAATGTCCACATCTGAGTCTTTAAATATATTTCCCAATGTTTATTGTTCCACTCTGCACTTTCATGAAGCGATTGCTTTCACCTTCCAGCTTAGCGAATATCTTGGGAAAATTCACAGTTGTTATAACAAAGACACCGATAACAGAAATACTCTGAGGCAGGCGGGTCCTTCCTACTCGAAAGGTTGGTTTACGCAGTCATCCTATCTATATTTCCACTCATTTTCTGTCGGTCTAAGTAATATAATACCAATATACCTTTCCAAGGACACGAATCTTGAATGATGGTGAAAGATATTGTTGCGACATTATTCTCTGTAGTTACAGCTTACTTGAAAATGATGCGCTCAAAACATGCGGAAACATTACAACTTGAAATGAGGTAATTAATTATCTGAGGTAATAACTCTTTAAAACCTTTGCCGCGTTTTATTATGCATGTCAATGTTTTCACAACAAAATTGGCATTAATTAAGCAGCTGATGTTGATAAACGTTTCAAGATATATATTATACCTCGTGTGAATTCTAACATATCTATCGATATAAAAGGTACGGTAATAACTTACTTGGTGTCAGGGCCGGCGCTAACTATCCCAAACATCCTAAACGGGTTGTGGGGCAAGCGTGTTGAAGGTCACCGGAAGTGATGACTTCAGCAGTGCTCAGCCACTTTTACCAACATTTACTTTTTCTAACGACGTTAAATTGCCAGTCATCAGTTTTAATGTTTCCACCGAAGAATCTTTGTCGATGACTAAACTGTCTCCTCTGCGTCTCTGCGTTTGGTGCGGGGAGCATGATTAGCAACCCTGTAGGACGAAAAATAAGACCTATGAACCGGCAGAAGCTCTCGCCGAGTCAATGACTAGCTAACCAGAGTTGGGTATTAAACAAAAACACAGAAGAGAAGGCAATGGAACACCATTCCATCATCTATCGTAAGAATAATCATAGGACAATAAGCAACGTAAGTATTAGAGATAACGGAGTGAATGTGGTAAAGTTAACTTGAGATACCTCCTCTCCGGTAGCGACAGGTGACACCTGATCGTCATCCAGTGACTGCTCGCAAAAGGAATATAATGAATACAGGCGTAAAGCGAGTTAATGTCCTTGGAACCGACTACTCGTCCGATAGGGATCGACACGAACGACAGGAGTTACCGAGCCGTTATCCAGGGACTGCCCCACCCCCAAAAAATAGACATAATAAGATCTGGCCAACATGAAAATATAAAAGAAGAAAAGAATAGATTAAATGTTAACATTCTAGGCGTATGTGAATGTAGGAGGGCAAGTAACGGGAATTTCGTCCGCAAAGCACACAAGGTCAAACCTTTAGACGGCGAAAAAAAAAATGAAAGAGGTGCTGGCTTAATATTAGATAAAGACATGAAGAAATGTGTTCTGGGTTACTGTCAATTTTCAAACAGAAATGTTTAAGTTAAACTGAAAGAGAAACCTTTTAGCATAATTATTATTGTTGTATATGCACCGAGAGCATAGTACATGAAGGAGGAAATTGATAAATTTTTCAGCTCACCGGACAACGTCAAGGCTCAGCGTAAATCACAGGAAATCATCATTATCAGGGGAGATCTGAATGTTAAAGCCGGAAAAGAACAGAAAGCGTAGAAAGTGAAAAGTTCGGACTAGGAACACGAAACGCGGCGAATGATGGGTCTAATGCTTATTTTTTATTTTTTTTACTAATGGTTACCCGATACAAAATTCAAAGATTACTCAAGGTAATGGGTTACTGTGTGGAGTTGTATCAGCTTAAGGGTAAGATAATAGGAAAGTTAGTTAATTACAGACTTGAAGAGGTCAAGATCTAATTAATGAATAACATTTCAGAGTTCAGTCGGAGATGTTAGCAGTGTGGAAGTAGACTTTGGAAGGAACCGGAAATTCTGTCCTAAACAGGAAACACGACAAACGACCACATAGTTACCAGCACCTGGTTTCAGGAACACTAAAGCTGCTTATGAACGGTTGGAGACACGAAAAACCAGACCGATCACATAACTACCAACAACAAAAGGTTCAAAAACACAGTTTAACAATGTAAAACATATCCAAGTGCTGACTGCAGGGGCGAGAACATTTCAGTCTTATGTTACCTCTGAGTAAAATTACAGAAATTAAGGAAAGCCTAAACTGCAATACAACAGATTCCTGAATGGCCCAAGGAAATGTACATGGGCCAAGTTAAAAACATATAATTTGTGTGAGACGATATATTCATTTGAGAGAAGCTCTAGTGACGTTGGCGAATGAGACCATCTCAAGGAAAATGAAACAAGAGTGGAGTTCGAAGGAAATTCCCAAGATGATGAAAAAGAGAAACCAACAAAATCAAGGAATAGAAAAGAATATAGAACACTAAACGCAAAATTAGAAACAAACGTAAGCAAGCCAAAGAAGAATGACTCAATGAAAAGTGCGCAGAAATAGAAAGAATGAAATATAGCAAGTATGCACAAAAAAAGAATTCAGGACAATAGATATAAAGTAAAAGGCGGGAACACTGATAATAGAAAAAGAAAATACTTCAAACAAGGAGCGAATACGTCAGGGAACTACTTCACAATGACAGAGACCTACAATACAAAAGAGTGTGGAAGGACCGGAAATATTAATGTCTGAAGAAAGATCGGCACTGGACAAGACGAACAGGAACAAAACAGTAGGACCAGATGGGATCGTAATAGAAATGCTTTCAGACTTAGACAATTTCGGTATCGACAAGATCGCAGAAATAATAACAATACGAGAGTGGTGACATACCGGAAGACCTTTTGCTCGTAGCGTTATCTAAGTAACCTGGTGCAAATGAATGCGACCCTCTCCCTACCTTGCTTGCATGGTTGAATAAGCGTATGTTTGGCATCAGTTGATTAATCTTTAAATGAAACAAT
This sequence comes from Acanthosepion lycidas, assembly GCA_963932145.1. Classification (NCBI taxonomy): domain Eukaryota; kingdom Metazoa; phylum Mollusca; class Cephalopoda; order Sepiida; family Sepiidae; genus Acanthosepion; species Acanthosepion lycidas. The sequence continues at coordinate 45,116,994 of OZ010589.1, read as the reverse complement.
GTTTTTCGAATAAAATTTCTACGCTGATTATTTTTAGAAGAATTTTAAAATCAGATTCGCTTTTTCGTTTACGGACATCCATCATAATGAATCGATTCTTTTAGTGATATAAAAAAATGTAAAACAAAAAGCAAAAACAGTAGTTTCTTCAATCAATGTGTGGCATACTTTAACCAAGAATTGTTGTTTGTTTAATCGTTTTATGATTTTTATATAAGGTCAAATAATTTATTTTTGTATATATCATTTGTTACTATTTCTTATGTATTTTCATAATGAATTTGGGGTGGGGAGTTATTCCGGAGAGGCATCGAACATTTTTTTTAAGGACACTCAGAATGACTTATTTATGTTTCCTCTATAAATATAAAAAAAAAAAAACTTTGATAAGATTCACATCATCTTGTAAAAAGATGAAAAAAAATACTGGTCACGAAAGCAACCAAACTAACAAAAAGAGAAAGGTTTAAGGTGGACGAAGTAGACGAAATCTGATTTTTCACACATCACAATTTTTAATTATGAATGTAGAGCTACATTGGATGGATCTTCTAGCTGTTTTGTGTCCTTCATGGGAACCAAAATTATCCAGAAAACAAATAGCTGCGAAGAAGGTCGGTTCATTGTCGGGTGAGACAATTTGTCACTCCGGAATCTATCTTACATATCTATAAGTCTACCATTCGTTCATGATTAGAATATTGCTGACACATATGGTTCGAGCCCCTGCAGTTTACCTTGAACTCATCGATAGGATCTAAAGAAGAATCAGCAATATTATTGGTCCTGATCTGGCAGTTCGGCTTCAGTCATTTTCCCAACACCGTAAGGTGTCCTCTCTGTACCTTTTTTTTTTTATAAATACTCCCATTGTAATTGTTCGGATGAGTTCTTCGCTATGGTACCTAGACTCTATGAATCTGGGTGTGATACTAGATAGGCGTCGAGGTCTCATCAATGTATCTGGTTGATCTGGTTAGATGTAGCCGTAAGTTATATGCTAACAGTTTATTTTCTCGCACTTCTCAGCTGTAGAACTCCTTTCTGACTTTCCAACCAACTTCAATCTGCAAAAATTTAAATGCAATATCAATCGCTATCTACTGTCCCCCTCATTAATGTTTTGTCTCCCTGCTCATTAATGTTTCTATTCCTAATTCTTCCACACCCTGTAACCTCTTGCGTTTTAGTGGTTTTACTACCTTGCTTGAGGTGATTCATGGCTTGGCTTCGCAAAACGAAGATCAAGAGGAAGTCTGTACACGTAGCTTGCAGGCAGTTTGTGACTGATGGGTCCAATACGGAACAGACATACTCGGTCGCAGTAGTTGCAGCTAAAAGTCTGGCCTGGGTTCGATGGCATAGCATTGCAGTACTTCTTCCTCTGCCTCTTGTCCCTGAGAGCGGCCCTGCAAGTATTCTCAAAGGAGACAGCATGGTTGGTGGGAAGACGCCAGGCGTCACGGTTCTCAGCTAGAGTTGACAATTGGCAATGGTTTATGTGACAGGCAATAAAAGATTTCTTCAGGCAATCTTTGAATCGTATTTTTGGTGCCCCCCGGTCACGATAGCCAGCTCGCTGAACAATAACATTTTAAGCAGATTCTCTATCTTGGAAACATGTCCAGCCCAACGCAGCTGGGACTTCAACAGAATAGCCTCAATGCTGATGATTTTCGCCTTTTCAAGAACTAAGCCACTCCAGTGTATATAAAGGATCGTACGGAGGCAGTGCAGGTGGAGCCGTTCGAGGAGTCGCAAGTGGTGTCGGTAGGGGACCTATGACTCTGACTGGTAACGGAGAGGAGCGAAGACGATAGCTCTATACCCTCTGATCTTAGTGCCCTTCTTCAGTCTGTCTGTCAGGCTGTATGTTGTACCACACACGTTTGTACAGTCTGACAAATGCAATGCTCGCCCTTGCTAGTCTGTTGTCGACCTCCTTGTCGATCTCAGTATCCGATGTGATGGCACACCCAAGGTAGGTAAATCGATGGATTGCCTTCAGCTCAGTTGCGCCAATGATGATGTGGGAAGAGCGATACTCATACGTAGGAGCAGGCTGTTAGAGTATCCCTGTCTGCTTTAAATTAACTTCAAACCCCCAAAACTTGGCAGTCCCTCTGAAGCAGGAAGTGGTCCGCTGCAAAGCCCCTTCTCTGTGGGCAACAAGGGCAGTATCGTCAGCAAATCAGATGTCTCGAATAAGTTGCTTCAGAGCTTGAGGTGATACCGATTATATATATATATATATATATATATATATATATATATATATATATATATATCGAGAGATGTTTTTAAGCTTTTGTTCATATAGTGTAGACAGGAAAATTGTAAGTCCCTTCAACGTTAATTATGGTGTCAAAATAAATGCAGAGAATTATTGTAATTTGAGTGCTACAAATCACAACCAAGAAGAGAAAATTAATGCTAGTTAATGCTTCTTCACATTCTACCTGCTGCAAAGGTGACTATTGTTTAACTTGCCGCATGCCATATCTGAGATTGAGCGACAATCCTTTCTGTCTAGCATCAACATAGTTCAAAAGCGATTACGAGGCCTTGTAGGTGATGAATTATTCTCCACCCTACATCATCTTTCCTAGAGACAAAACGTCGTAAGCCTATCGCTACTCTATCGTTATTTCCATGGAAAATATTATGAGGAGCTACATTCTCTGGTTCAGCCATTCCCAGCTAAGACCCGCCATGCCCATGTACACACAATCTAACTATCCTCATTCCCTTCAATATTCCATTCGGATAACTTCTCAAGAGCCTCTGCTTCGTGGAACAGACTCCTGAGAGAATGCTTCCTCTAATACTACAATGTTAACTTCTTCAAGTCTGACGTCAACCATTGACGGAAATCCAAATGTTTAAATAGCGTTTTAAGTAGTGGGTGAAATCTGAGTTTTAAGTCTCGCTTTTGTAAGAAGTTGCATGTTGAGCCGAGCGTAGTTCTGAAAGTAGAGGTGACATTTACCATTTTTATGTTCCGTAACTTAGCACACCTTGGAAAGGTCGAGATAATTAAGGAAGACTCGACTCAAAAGTGGCTTCACTGACGGAAAAAGAGACGTTATCTATTCTACATATCCTCATAATCTACAATTCTTACCTCTTAAACAACCCTATACAGTAACGATCTATCCTGAGTGACTCGTGAGTCTTGCATTGGGTGAACAATAGGGTAAAAAGTAATGTTTAAGCCAAAATAGTCGAAAGGTTAACAGAATCAATGAACAAAAGTTTGATGAAGGTTATAAAATATTAGAAAAAGACATTGATCTGTAAAATAATAAATAATTTATTTAAGTAGCTTATTATGTTAAAAATATTTTCCATTGTCCAGATTTTATAAAATATATAAGAGAACATAAATTTTTATATATCAGAACAAATTAATGACAAAGTTGAAAAGAATGCGTGTTACGCCTTTCGTTTTTTGGGGGACTTCATCAGACTTATGAATAAAAATGGGTGCAGTACTTTCTTTCATAACAGCAAAACAATTATCAATATTTTTGTAAGGATAGCAATTGTAAGCTGTAATTCATACTATTTTACTCATATGAATATATATATATATATATATATATATATATATATATATATATATATATATATATATATATTTCTGAGATAAGGTATTATGTACATAATTTACATTATTCAGACTATTGTCCTCATCTTTGTCGCCATATTTATTACAAGGTTTCGGCCATTGTACGCTCCAGCCTTCTTCAGATGTTTGGAATGTCGAACTGAACCCTTTATTTCGCTCACTGGGGTAGACTGTTCTAGTTCCACGTGCCATGTTTATACTTCTAGTAAACAGTTTGCATATGAATACAAAATGGTTTTAGTAAATACACAAAAATAGAAAGGAGTGTAAAACGAGGATGAGTCTTCTCACCGGACTTATTCAATCTATATATTGACGCAGCTAGAAGTCCTACAAGGGGTCATTATTGGCTGCCACAGTCCTAACAACATGGGATATTCAGGTGACACAGTTTTGATAGCAAACACAGAAAGGAAGCAACAATAACTCCTACAGAATGTAGTGAAGGAAAGCGTGAAGAAAGGAGTAAATGTAAGTTGAAAGAAGACATAATTCATGGTTGCTAACAAAAGGAACAGCCAAACATGCAAATTACGAATTGGAGATATCAAAAGCAAACAATTTAAATATCTGGGAAGTGTTTTAACAGATGACGGAAAGTCCAGCACTGAAATCCGAGGGGAAAGATGCATTCCAAAAGTCAAGCAAAGTATTAAGAAACAGGAAAATTCCGTTAGAAACAAAGAAAAGAGTACTGAACTCTTACGCATTATAAGTTTTTCCAGTGGGAAAATCTCTTCACAGATGAAAAATAGACATGAGGCAACAGATATGTGGTTCTACAGAATGTCATGCACCGATCACGTGAGCAACGGCAAAATTTTTAGAGAAAATAGAAGCAAAAAAGACATTTATACTTAACATCAGAAAGAGACATTTGAAATGTCTATGGCACATAATGAGGAAAAAACGCTTGGAAAATTTGATACTCACAGGACAGATTGAAGGCAAGAGGGCTAGAGGAAAATAACGCATAACCTTCATAGAGAGCGTGAGTATATCGACGAGAGAACAGGGCTTAGGAGAGATAACAAAAAGATAACATTTATTAAGAGCTAAAAAAGACTGAATTGTGGAGAGCCATGATCACCAATGTCTTGAAGGGACATGAGACACAGAAGAAGAGGAGTCAAGACTTCGATTCCTTCAAGTTTTTCTTAAATCATCTTCGAATTATGAAGTCGAATATTGCCATCTTATAGAAGTTTTCTTTCTCTATTGATTAAAGCCGTGTATTTTTCCCCTAAAGAGGCATATTTTTTGTCCGGCTGTTCACAGTAGAGGTCTGAGTTAATATCTCGACCATCTGGTGCTAGTCTATAGTAAAATACATTCAAATAAATGCCAAATTAGTCGTTTGAGATCAAATATATGTCCTAATTAACGGCAGGCCAAAGTAACTTGAATTTATGCAGAGGCGTGCAGAAGATCTGTTGACAGAAGTTGAATTAGTTAAAATCTAAATTGATAAGAATAAAATATTCCATTTTTGTAACTCTCATAACTTCCCATGTATACATTATTGTGACTGTTATCAGAATAGAAAATGTAATCTAGGAAGCGAGTTCAAATTATAATCGAAACTATTTATATTCACTTTGTATTAATGCCACTGGGAAAACCTTTCGCTAAGTTTTGCTTTATTTGTAGGTAGAGCTAAATCTTACAACGAGAAAGAAAATTATGTCTTGTTGAAAAATTAGTTACCATAATACACTTAAATAACCCTAGCTTATTAAATAAGAGAAATGAATTGATTGTTACATGTAGGCATAAAAATAAATATCTGCTTAAATACATTGATCCAAATTAATTTTTAATGTAAATTACGGTTTGTTTGTTTTTTTTTTTAAAAAAGGGCAAGTAATCTCCCTTTATGCTTAATATAAAAAAATTAATATTAACAACTCTAATATATTTTTTAAATATATATACAAATCCCGTTTATTTTAAATGCCAAATATATATATATATTATAAAACGAAAAGAACTGTAATCCCAGTATAATTGCTTCCACGTGGCACCTATCTATAGTACCACATTCGTCTTTGCTCTCTAGCGCCATCAGGACGAAGGGACGGTAATGTTTGACTGAATATCTAAGAAGATTAATAATATCCTCATTCAATCCCCTTCGGTCAGCTTTCATATCTGCGGTGACTTCAATATCCACCATAAAGAATGACTAGCCCACTCAAACAAAATCAGTGTTGAGGCAGATATTGCAGAGACTTCTCCATCGCCTGTAAACTAACCCAGATCATCGAAGAATCTACCCGGGTCTCGGACACGACATCAAACGAACCCCCTCGACCTCTTCCTAACCTCCTGTCCTAATAAATGCTAATCAAAAGTATTATATCCACTAGCCATGTCAGGCCATTACTTAATCACTGTCCGGATTGATGCCAAACCTAAGGCATCCCTTGATGTACCGTTCTATCGGACGTTTTTTACTATGCGAAGGTAGACTGGGACAACTTTCGATCGTACCTGATGGAAGCTCCCATTCCTAAACTTCTTCAAGAATGCTGCCCTTGTCACTGATTGGATCCTTTCTGAAATGAAGAGTTTTATACTCCCCCCACAAATTCCAGCAAAAACGAAACAGTCAACCCTGGTTCTCCTCTGAATGCGCTGTAGCCATAACTCACCGACACTACTACTTCAATATCTATCGCAAAGTGCTACGTAGTTCGGCTCTCACTGCATTCAGAACTGCTCGAAATCGCCGCAAAAAGTTATAGAAAACGCCAATGCACCTATGTACGAGCACTCCAGACCAAGGTTGAAAAACAAATTGGATCACGTGAATTCCGGAAGATCACCAACCAAATCATGAACAGAAGTCAAGCCCCCAATTATAAATGGCTCCGAGGTCAAATTTTCCTCAACAAATAAGGCAAATTTCTTCGCTTCCATCTTTGCCTCTAATTCAACGTTACATGACAAAGATCATCTGCCCCTCCCTAAAGTTCCCACATTCCACTGAGCACAATCTCAGTAATATTACCATCACAGCACGAGAAGTCTCTAGATTTATCAAAGGCCTTAACTCTAAGAAAGCCACTGGTCCAGATAAAATCCCAGGGGTTATCTTTAAGAATATCAACCTGGAATTATCTCCAATCTTAGCAAAGTTATTCAACCGCTGCTTGAAGGAGAACTCCTTTCGAAGCCCGTGAAAAGGTGTCATGCGTGTGACAGGTTTACCTCAGTATCACCAGTAAGCTTTTTGAGACCATAGTCAATAAGAAGGTCATCGAGCACATAGAAAAGCACAATCTCTTCAGCGGCGAGCAGTATGGGTTTCAGTCGGCCTGATCCGCTGCCAACGTCATAACTACCATCACACACAAAAACATTGGGGCACTTGATGGCAAACACACCTCGTGGAACATAGCATTAGATGTCTCAAAGGACTTCGACAAGGTGTGGCGCAATGGCTTACGACACAAGCTCCCCACTTATTGAATAGGTAGACGCCTGAAAGGAGTTATTAATAGTCAGTCCTCCCTAGCTCTAGCGGTCAACGCAGGCGTCCTTCAAATCTTCACAGCAAGAACGCGCAATGCCACTTACATAGTAGCAAACCATCCACATTACCTCCGTATTCCATCGGTGAGAAGCAAGTTTCAGAGAGAATCAGATTCTTCCCGCGAACCACTGCCCTGTGGAACCGACTTCCAAGAGGATGTTTCCCCGATCACTACAATCTTTACCTGTTCAAGGCTAGTGTTAACCGTTATCTTCCCCACTCATATACACAAATGTCCTCCTAACGTAGCCCTCTACCCCGAGTTGCCCCCGTGTTATAATGGAACACACCTATTCTTTAGTTAACAGACTCTCCCACCTATAATAAGTAGGAGTCTCTCAGTGGTCAGTCAGTCGATGTCGCACGACCATTAGTCGGATACTGAAGTATCAGCGACCACAACTAGATTTCTCTGCGTCATTACCTATTATATCAAGTTTTGTACGTCAAATCTATTTTAGGACCGACTTAGTACAAATACAAGCCTCCACTGTGAAACCACTCCATAACACACTTGACGACGAGGATTCGAATTCATACGGAGGAAGAAAAACTTTCGTACTCAATAACACACTTGGCGACGAGGGATTCGAATTCATTCGGTGGAAGAAAAAAAGTTCGCTCGCCGCAACACACTTGGCGACGAAGTATTCGAATTCATACGGTGGAAGAAAAAAATTCGCTCGCCACAACATTTGATGACGAAATTCATACTCATACGGAGGAAAAAGAAAAAAATTGCTCGTCACAGTTATTTCGGCGACAAAATCTCGGATTTACATTTAAAAAAAAACTTGGCAAAGTTTTTCGAAAGACAAGACGTCAACTTAGTGACGAAAAAAATCAGTCGTATTCTCAACTGAGAAAAGAATTTTTTTCTCGATAAGACAGTTTGCTCAAATAGTTCACGAATTGCAAACTCGTAGGACCCACCTCTACAATATTTAAGCATTGTATAAACTTTTGTGAAGATGGAGGAATGCAAAAATATATTCCAGGAATTTTTTTCTGTTCCAGACGGAACAAGAGATGACAAAATTAGAGAAACAGAAGACCTTCCAGATGCAACTACAGGAGGAAACTTTTAATAGACAAATGCAGTTTCAACGAGAAATGGAACAGATGCATAAGGAGTTTCAAAACAAAATTCTGGAAATAACTGAGAAGAGGAAAGAGAAAAATCTACAAAATGATTCTTTCCCAGAGAATACAATATGGAATTCAATTGAAATATTCACGTACAGTCCAGATGAAGAGATAACTTTTGAAGAGTATTATAAAAAATATACGGACGTGTATAACGAGGACTGCCACTCGTGGTCTGAAGGAAAGAAGGTTAGACTTCTTTTAAGCAAGTTAGGAACTGCTGAGCATAACAAATTGGTAAACTACATTTTACCGAAAAAAACTAGCGAGTTGACATTTATCGAGGCGGTAAATATATTAAGTGATTTATTTAGTAAAAATACATCTTTGTTTCACAAGAGGTGGAAAAGGTTGAATCTGATGAAAGATGACGAACAAGACTATATAACGTACGCAGCCAATGTGAATAAGCATTGTGAAGAATTCAAGCTAGCAGAGTTAAGCGCTGACAATTTTAAGTGCTTAGTGTTTGTTCAAGGGTTGGTATTGGAAAGAGACGCAGAGTTGAGAAAATTAGTGCTGTCAAAATTAGAAAACAAACCAAGGATTTCGATACAGAAGTTGGCAGAAGACTGCACAAGATATGTTAGCGTAAAGAAAAATTCGAAAAAGATAGAACAGTCTGGCGTTTCGTATGTAAGGAAAATACGCTACAAAAAAGAAAGTCAGTCTACCAAAAGGAATTCTAAAGTTGCGGATTATCAAGCAAAAAGTGAAATACCAGAGAAAAATAAACAAAAACTCCCGAAGCCATGTTTTGCTTGCGGTGAACTTCACTGGTACAGATATTGCGATTTTAGGAATAAAAAATGTTTCAACTGTAAAAGAGTGGGTCATAAAAGCTCGCACTGCAGGTAAAAAAATAAAGACAATAAAATAAGAAAATTAAAGTCCGACGAGATAAAAGATGGAATAACCAGAAAATTTGTTACCGTCGAAATAAGTAATAAAAAAATAAAAATGCAACTCGACACTGGTTCCGACCTATCTATCATAAATTTGCATACGTGGAAGAAGTTGGGGAAACCAACTTTAATGAAGACAAAGAAAATCGAGAGGTCAGTGACGGGAGAAAAAATACAATTTATTGGAGAATTTATTACAAACATCACGTTAAATAAAAAAACGCGAAAAGCTAAACTATTTGTCATAGAAAATACCACGAACTTACTTGGTACGAATTGGATAACAGAATTTCAATTATGTGATCTACCGATAAATTCTTTCTGTTACAAGGTTGAAAGTTTAGACTCAGCGCCCAAAAATTAGTAAGGAAACTTGAGGAAGCATTTCCTACTGTTTTTTCTCCAGGTTTGGGAACGTGTACCAAGATGGAGGCTGTTTGCTTCAATTGAACAGATAGATAAAGAATTGGACAGATTAGAGAAAACCGACGATATACGTGAAAAAAAAGCTCCAGAAAGTAAAAATGAAGCCAACGCCGAGAAAAACTGGGGAGCGAGTTACCCGCAGCCAAGGACATGCAGTATTATTAAATGATTTAAGTCAACTGAAGTCACCAGAGAAAACGTTAAGAAGCACAAGATCAACAAAAGGGAAGCTAGAGGCTGAACAAATAGAACCACAAGAAGAACCTACAGAAACTGTGACTCCATCCTTAAGAAGCTCAAAGTGGAAGGTTGTTTCTGGTAACACTTTGGAGGTATCAAAAAAAAAAAGAAAAAAAAAAAGAAAAGCGGATTGGCAATATGATGTACATGGTGAAAGGCGAAAAATTCACGTGCAGTAACCAGATCAAACGACCCTTTTCAGACGTGGTTGACAGCAGTCCCGCGGAAAAAAAACGCCGATGGAGGTGATTTTCAATACGTTTGATCTAACAACGCCTGCAACAATTTTACCTGAGGTACGCCGATCCAGAAGAAAAAAGAAAGGCAACTGATCATTTAAAAGTGGATCAAAAAGCGTAGGAGATACGTTACGATGTTACTAAAAAAAAAAAAAAAAAAAATGAATGTTTTTTGTTTTTTTCTTCATATTTCCTGTAAAAAATGAAAAATAAATAAATAAAACTGTTTACTCCTAGGAGTAAAGTTTTAGTGGGGGGATGTTATAGTGGAACACACCTATTCTTTAGTTAATAGACTCTCCCACCTATAATAAGTAGGAGTCGCTCAGTGGGTCAGTCAGTCGATGCCGTTAATCGGATAAAGTATCAGCGACCACAACTAGATTTCTCTGCGTCATTACCTATTATATCAAGTTCCTAACGTTTTGTACGTCAAAGCTATTTTAGGACCGACTTAGTACAAATACAAACCTTCACTGTAAAACCACTCCATAACACCCCGGGCCTTGAAATGGTTGAACTTTACCGTAAAAAATACTGCGCCAACATTGTGATAACCAGATATTTTTGTAAAATTTAAATTACGTAACGGTCAGTCTATATATAGCACCTGAAGATTGCGTTGTGCATGAAACTCCGAGTATGCTATCGGTGAAGGGAAATTATGCATATTTATTAATATATATATGTGTGTGTGTGTGTGTGCTATAGAGAAAATTGAATCAGCAATTAATATTTTGTATTTTGGAGAAGAATCCTTTCATTCCAAGAATTCCATATTCCGAACAACTCTTGGAATGGGCGCCAATAATTGTTCATATTTTCTTAATCTCTGCACTTAAAGAATGAAAAACAAAAATTGTTCTATTTACTTAGACATCTCTTCGCATTCTTTCCTCATCATGGCTGACAGAATTTCATAGCTGATATGCAACGTTGTGGCAAGCATTTTTGCAAAAAGACCTTTATTAACAGCTTTTCTGAAAGACAACAACAAGGAATTGTTTCAAGGTATCGATTTCGCGAGAAAGTTAATTCTTTATAGAAAAATGAATAACCGAATTAATTCCCTAATGAAAACATTTTAAAATCTGTAAATCTTTTTTAAAGGTCATACGATTTAAAGGAAGGAGAGAGAGAGAGAGAGAGAGAGAGAGAGAGAGAAAGGAAGAGAGATGGGGAGAGAGAAGGAGGGAGAGAGAGAGGGATAGGCGCGAAATAGAGAGAGCGAGCGAGCGAGTAAGAGAGACAGATATGTATATACAATTTCCTGATATGATGTCATAGGTGGCACTATGCATGAATCTCAATATAAGTATGTCAGACAAACGCGCCCAAAAACCAAAAGTAGTTTAGTATACAACCACGTGCAAAATTAAATTGAATATGAGGAAACCGTTAATATTACTATTACCATTGTAAATATTCTGGTATTGCTGAAAAAAAAAAAAAAATCATCAGATTTTGCCGACAGTTATTAATCGCTTATAACGAGTTGGATTAATCCCACATTTTTCTAGAAATATTTTATCCGAAATATAAGATGGGAGAAGTCTTTTTTATATGCGTCCTGGGTATGACGATAAACTACGTCCGCGTCCTGGGTATGACGATAAACTACGTCCGCGTCCTGGGTATGACGATAAACTACGTCCGCGTCCTGGGTATGACGATAAACTACGTCCAACAACAAGGCTTCAGATAATGTTTTCGGAAAAATAATGTTGCCAGCTATGTTTTTTGGAAAAAATAATGTTGCCAGCTATGTGTTTTTTTTGGAAAAAATAATGTTGCCAGCTATGTGTTTTTGGAAAGAATAATGTTGCCAGCTATGTGTTTTTTTGGAAAAAATAATGTTGACAGCTATGTGTTTTTTGGAAAGAATAATGTTGCCAGCTATGTGTTTTTGAAACAATAATGTTGTCAGCTATGCGTTTTTGAAAAAATAGTGTTGCCAGCTATATGTTTAATAGTACTGTATATATATATATATATATATATATATATATATATATATATATATTAATTTGGCATTAAATGACCCACAGTGGTTGATATGCCATAAAACCCAACCAACCAACCAACCAACCAACCAACCAACCAACCAAAAACCAATTTTTTTTATATATTGAATTATATTTTTTAAAAATGACAACATAATTCAAATTAATGGTGGAGTAATGAATATCGGCTTGGATTGAGCAATCGGAGAGCCGAGTTCGAATTCCAGTCGAATCCATTACATTCACTTGGGAAAGGAATGAATCCTCTTCTTCACCCTGGGTTCTATAGCCTTGGATGACCACTGGTCTAGGAAAAGGACAACCCCGACTTGGTAAGGGTATGAATGTTCTTCTTCTCCCCAACAACCAGCTATGGGGAAATAGCAGAACAGACCGGGTTTTATAGCCTTGGATGGCAACTGGTCTACCACAGAAAGAAATGGTAACTTACTGCAGGAAAAAAAATCTGCCTCGTCAGTCATGTATAGAAAGATACATGATCGCCTAAGCGTGTATCACGCATGGTCCTTAACTCACTGAATGACAAATTATCGAATTTGTATTTTTTGATTAGTACATTTTCCGCTTTCTCTCTTTTATATATATATATATATATATATATATATATATATATATAGCAAGACTCGTTTCGAAAAACCCTCGAATTTTTGATTTGCAAATAATCAAATCAATCTCGAGGGAAAAAAGGTTTTAAAAAAAGAAAGAGCTACAAACATGAACTACTGTCGAACAAATCGCACAGATGCAGGTCTGAAGCCCAAAGAAAAAAACCCGATACGAGTAGACAACTAACTAACAAAAGAGCTCAATAGAATCGTAGAGCAGACCTAGATACACCTAGTGAGCCAGACAAACCTACCTAGGTTTCACCTAAACGGATCGTCAGGGATACTTTCCCTGACGATCCGTTTAGGTGAAACCTAGGTAGGTTTCTCTGGCTCACTAGGTGTATCTATCTATCTATCTCTCTCTCTCTCTCTCTCTCTCTCTATATATATATATATATATATATATATATATATATATCAGTGAGGTTCACCCTGTACAAAGCCCGGAGGCCACCCGAAGTAGAGGGTTACGTTAGGCAGCAGTTTGTACGGATAGGAGATGAAGGTAACAGTTAATCCTAGACCTGAACAAGTTAAGATTGTAGTGATCGGGGAAACTTCCTTTTGGGAGTCGGTTTCACAGAGCAGCTGTTCGAGTGGAACTTCTCGCTGATTGGAATACGGAGGGATTGTGGGTAGTTTGCTACAAGTGGCATGGCGTATTCTTGCCGTGAAGGTGAGGCCTGGCGGAACCAAGGAATGTAATTCGTCCGATAACTTTCCTTGAAAGATCGAGTGGTGAGAGACTTTCCATATCCCGCAGGTGAGAGTGTAGTTAAAGGGCGGAAAATAATTCGCCAGCCTCAAAGACTCAAAGTAGCTTTTGAACTCCTTAGAGGTTAGAAAGTAACGTTTGTGTATCTTCCGGCTAAACAATTTTTTTTCAGTCTGTTATATTCTTCTTTTCTTTTTATATGCCATGTCCTTTCAAGACGTAGGCGATCATGGCTCTCCACCTCCGTCTATCCCTTGCAGCTCTCAACAAGTTCCTTCTCTCTACTTCCTCCCCCAGTTCTGTCATCCACTTGATTAAGCCTGCCAGGTATGCCATGCGTTGTTTTTCTTTGTCTTTCTTTCTGTCTATTCGACATGTAGGTATCAGTTTTTCCAGGCCGTCCTTCCTCATTATGTGTCCCATAAACTTCAGTTGCCTCTTCCTGATATTAAGTATAAGCCTTGTTTTCATCCTCTCCAAGACCTCATCGTTGCTCACACGCTCGGTCCATGATATCCTTAGCATCCTTCTGTAGAACCATATCTCCGTCACTTCGAGTCTTTGAGGAAATCATCCAACATTCGCTGCCGTAAAGGAGGACAGATGTCACGTAACAGCTCAGTATTCTTTTCTTTGTTAACAAAGAGATCCTCCTGTCTCGCAATACTCTGCCCAGTTTTTGGAATGCGTCCTTGGTCATCCCAATAAGTCTAAGGATCTCAGTGTCGCACTTACCGTCCTGTGTCAAAACGCTTCCCAGACATTTAAACTTCCGCATCTGCTTGATTCTCGTGTTCCCGACCTGCATTTCGCGCTCATCTTTTTATTGATGACCATGTTCTTACTGATCCAAAACCCAATCAGTGATAGAATTTTGTTTTAAAAGTTGAAAAAGTTTCGGTATTAGACAACTGTTTCACGATTACTGGGTACTATTTCGTTATCTGTATGCCACTAATATTTGTTAATGTGCAGGGTACGTTAGTTTTTGTACTCGTACCTTCACTTCAGCTATGGGATACATAACATGATACGCTCACCTTGTATTGCAGCCAGTCTGTGAATTCAAAGCCGTGGGGAATGCCACGGGAAGCTAATCCACTAGATTTCCCAAATGGCAATTCCCAGGAAAAGGAATCAATGTAAAAGGACATGATTTTTTAAAATCATTTCACCCCAAGCAAGACGGAAATGCTATTAGTACGCAGTGGGGTAGAGAAAATGAAAGCGAGACAAAAGACTGTGTATAGTGGGGACCGAGGAAAGAACAAAAGATGAACGAGGTTCAAGACAACAGAAGATAGCGATTGACGTTGCATTTAGATTTTTGAAGATTGCAGTTTTCATGGAAGCAAGTAAACGGAAGGGAGTTCCACTATCCGTAAGTGCGAGAAAAGAAACCCTTGGAGTAGAAGTGGCTATTTCAACAGTAAAAGGATGGGAACTAGATGTCAGTCTATTAGCACGCTTAATTTACATCTAAAAATATTTTGTTGACAAAAAGTAAGTTATGAAATGACGATATAAACTTATACTGCAGTAGGTCGAATCCACCAATCTGGTAATGTAAGTTAATATCTTTGTCGCAAGAACGTTTTGAAAACTTGGTCGGAGAAGAGCAGGCTATCATTATAGTTGCTATTGTGAGGTTCATCTCTTGTGGCGTGAAGATGAAATAGACGTGAGTTTAGTGACAGCTGTCGACTGGAACAATAACATGCAGGAGTTGTGAGCGAGGTAAGTAGAAAAACAGGCGGTTGTTGCTTTGAAAGTGGGAAATGCAATATTATTGGTCTACGGGTAACGATTGTACGTGGCCAATGAACTACTGAATGCGAAATATCTGAAGAAGGCCGAAGAAATCACTGGTCTGAAGGGTAATGATCGAAACAACGAGTATAATGATACAAATCGGAATTAATCATCAAATAATGACGATATTTCAGTTTAGAATTTCAGATATCTGCTTTATTAATTGAGAAATACTCGAGGTGTAAATCATGTCAGACCAGCAAGGAGTTAACCGTCTTTAGTGTAATGGTTAGCAGGTGGAATGAGCCGAGTTCAAATTCAGTTACACTCACTTTCATGCAAATACTCTTCTCCTCGTCCCCAGCTATGGGTTAAATATCAGTGCACATTTGGCTTTCCAGTCTAAGAGAATGACAACTGTGAATTCAAAAGCACAGAACCTGAAGCTTTATAAAATCGGTGAGACGCCGACTGCAGATACTATAGCGATTTTCCTAGCTTAGTTCAGGTGTGACACAAAGTCAAAAGTTTTGGGGCATCTAATGAGAATCGAACTCACTTTTCGGACGTAACTGATCTAACCGAATGCAGATAATATGATTATAAAACAACAACAAAAAAACGATAGATTTCAACAGCTATGGATAATCCCTTAATTATCCAGAATTTTGTTGACACCAACTGCTATAGGACTCAAGGAAAGTGTCATATCCGCTAACCACCGAGTCACCGTGACATTTTTTGGTCCATCTCTCCAAGTAACCGGTAACAATTTTTATATGGTACCAGTTGCTTCACCTTACTTACGCCTCACTTTATCTATTGGGGGAAGTGAATTCTTGCTTTTTCCAAGGGTGTTATTGCGAAGTAAGAATATTGTGAGGTTGGAATTTGAATGAGGTTCACAATTGCTCGTGCCCAATGGGCTGATATGCCGTAAAACAAATCAAACCAAATAACTGCCCGTGCCGGTAACGCTTAGGCCAACCCTGCATCTCCATTCCCAAGTAAATACCGTCTTTTTAAAAAGTCTATATGAACTGACGACCACCATGTGGACACACAGTACGATATAACATATTTAAATTAAAATCAATAAAACGTCTCGCTGATTCTATATATAAAAAACACATAAAAAATTTCTGAATGACTTCCGGCTAAAACGAAAAAAAATGACTTAATTCATTTAACACATCATAAGTGCTTATGCAACAGAAAAATTAGCAGCAAAGATAGCAAGTTGCTCATATGAACAACCTTATTGGACTTTGCATTTTAAGTTGTATAATTCTTTGGGCTTTCGTTAGCTAGTTTAGTCTGATTGACCATCAGTATCGAATTCGACCTTCATCTTCTCTGTACTCGTGGCTTTGTAATAAACTAAACATCCGGGAAAAAATTTCAAAAAGATAGAATTAGTGTCAATCCTTAATGAATGAGGCGTCCAAAAAGTGACGAAGTAGACGGCTTGTTTTTGTCCTTTGGAATTATGTACACACGGGAACTCTCAAAACTTGACCTTGTGCTATATTCTGTTCTAGTGGATGCTCGAATAAATTTCATGCTGTGTAATACCTTTCGGGGATGAGAGGTTGAAGAGTCGTAGCGGTAAACCAGTAATTCTTTTTTAACAGGTTCATTCGAGAGTCTACATAAATGTGGGTACTGACCCCTCCCCAACACCCACACACACACACACAAAAAAAAAGTGACAATGATTATTTGCAGAGCTAGGAGGTAGGAATCACTTTTCACCAATCTTCTCCATAAAGTAGGTTTTCACTGATTTAAAAATCAAAACATTATTCTCCAAATAAATAAATTAAATGGAAATAAATGAAAAAAAGGCGATTATATAATGTTAGTGCATTGATGTGAACTCTTCATTGGTATTAGGTTGGTGCAAAAATAATGACGTAATTATATCGTTTTTTGACTTATTTTTTAATGTCAAAAAACGACATTATTACGTCATTATTTTTTGCACCAACCTAATATTTACTAAGTTTAATTTAGTTTGGCAAAAGGTAACCGTAATAGGGCGCCTACTGAAGATCGAACTTATGAATTGGTTTTCGTGACAAGTTCTCTAATCCTCGCGTTATCGTAAAAAACAGACATTCTCTCAGATTAGTGTAGTTTGACACAAGGCCTTAAGTGCGGTGAACACATTGCGGACTGAAGTCAATACAGAACTAATGGTTAACTAATAATTATTCCACCACGAATTACTCTAGCTGCTTAGTCTGACACAAGGATTCTAGCGCGAGAACCTTCAAAGAAACAAACTCACGACATTGAAGACGTTTTAAAAGAATAAGCTTGCTATGGTAACAGCTATTTTAAGCCATTTATGCCCACTGTCCCCAAAATATGAGAGCAGGCAACAATTAATTATAATTACTACTGAATTTTAATAAACCTATAATTAATAAACCTATTTTCATAAAAGGGGATTTGCGGATAGTTACTCCGTGGAGTAATGGATAGCGGCTCGGATTGAGCAATCGTAGAGCCGAGTTCGAATTCCAGTCGAATCCATTACATTCACTTACGTGCTAATACTCTTGGGAAATGTATGAATCCTCTTCTTCTCCTCCCATATATGAGTAAATAGCAGGACAGACCGTGTTCTATAGCCTTAGAAGGTAGCTTGTCTACCGTAGAAAGAAATGGCAACCTACTGCGGGAAAAATCTGCCTCGTCAGTCATGTATCGTGCATCACGCATGGCACATAACTGACCGACTATCTGTGCAAACGTGGAATTGGCGAGTCAAATTCAAAATCCATCTTAATCCATTGCGCTCACTTTCGCATAAATGGCAGTGGAATTCATCTCTTCTTCCTCCAGTTATGGGTTAAATAACGTGGTAGACTGAATTCTATAGCCGTTTATAGAACGAAATTTGAGTGGAGGAGGTAGTGGGAATCCACTCCAATATCTTTCCCAAGAAGGCATGGCAATTCACAGATAAAATAGAAAGGGAACTGTGGAGAGCCATGATTGCCTACATTCTGAAAAGAGATGGTATTCAAACAATTATAAACCTATTTTTAACAACATTTTCTTTTAAAAATCCCGTTACGGCCAGAGAACCTAAGATCCGTTTTCACAAGGAAGGTGAACGCCCTGTGAGAAAGACCCAAATAATTCCTAACATTACACTACTGAGTGGAGCCCATGATTAGAGGGTATTAGTTGGTCTTAGAACACCTCTGCAATTTCCGGTACACATCATTCAGACAGACGCACGCCCTGACATTGTAACGTGGTCTGATTCAAAGAAGCATGTCCTACTAGTAGAATTAACGGTAACATGGGAGGAAAACAGGAAGGAGGTGCACAAGTGAAAGAAAAACTGTTATGAATCTCTGCGATCCAACTGTGTGGGAAAGGAATGGACATATCATGTGCTACCAATTGAAGTTGGGTGACGTGAATTCATTGGACAGTCAATCGCTTTTTTTTTCTTTATGAAGGTGGGCATCAATGGCCAGAACCTAAAGCATGCTTCACATCATCTGCAGACCACAGCTCAACAGACATCGAATGGGATTTGATCAAGATCCAAAATAAATAAAGTTAATTAAAATCATGCTCGCAACACAATGCTACTTCCGACATGAAACTCATCTGTTTACCTTCCATTCTACGTCATTAATAACGGTCGCTACGAGTGCGTTGTGTATTTTAACAATACGTTGAAAATTTCAGTTGCAGTTGTAAAAAAGAAATCGCAAGAGACTGACACGTGTACAAAAACAATACCCTGTCCTGCGGTAAAAGCTGCCGGTGGCGCCCGGGGTGGCAGTACTGCCTTAGCTACCAAAACTGTGTTATCTCCTCTGGTTGGCGGCTGACTAGGGCAGGGTACCGCACGTACTTTAAAAACTTAGAATTAATAGCGAATTTTACAGTGGGCATTATTGGGTTAAAACAGGTGCTTGTATAAGGTCTATGCAAAAATAGTAATGTTAGTTGTTTCCTTATAAGGAAAAAGTCGCATTCATTGATCTAGCAGCCAGTGTTGCTGATGGTTGAAATTTATGAAATTTTTCTATTAAGACAATCTTTCAGGAAACTAGGTTTTTCGAGTTCACTATTTGTTATCGCTCTTTCTAGTATAAATGGGGGTTTCCTTCCTAACGTTTTATTTGAAATAGTGTGGAATGTCAATATCTTGATGATATCCTTATTTTCTCTTTGGGTTATATGTGCTATCCATTGTAGTTGTTGCTGCTGTTGAAACTCCTCAAGTGATATGGTTTCTGTTATTTCAGATAGGTGTCTGTTTATGATTCTGTAGCGCCAGCCTGCAATGTTCAAAGAATCGTGGTCTTCACCAACATCAGGTTTCACTTGCTCAAAGACATTTTTAACCATTGTTCTGAGAAAGCAGTTGTGTATAGCTGACATTTTAGGCATTTCCGAACAAGCTTAATGCCATATATGACATCCGTATGAAAATCTTCATCTGACGAGGATATTTAAGAACTTGACTTCAGTTCTTAGGTTAATGTTTTGGTTTTGTAGCAACTTGTGGTGTTGGGTGAAACTACCTTGAGTGCAGCCCATTCTATGTCCTTTTTCCGTATATCCTTTACTAAATGTGTTATAACTGATCCATATACCTAAGCATTTGAAGTGTTTAGCATTTACTACTTTCATGTCCTTAATTTTCCTGACGGATTCAGGATATGTACCAACACTTCTTTTATTTCAATACCAGATGTTTCTGTTTTGGAAAAGTTTATCTCGGGTGCTATTTCTTAGTTTGCTTCTTAGGGTACAATTGTTCAAGATCATTTTTATCCCAACTATGAATGCCTACATCATCAGTATAGACCGCCACCCTCAACATCATCAGTACATTGGCCTCGAGAGGGAAGCTAAGAACGCTGTTTTCTCTTTGTAGATTCGTTTGGAATTTGGTGTCGAATGCTTAAATGATCAATGCCCATCTCTCCTCATCTGTACTTGTATATGTGCAGGTCATTGTCTAAGAAAATATTAAATAGGCTGGGGCACTCATTTATTTCTTGTCATACACTTGACGAGATTTGAAATATTTCTGTACTGGGGTCTTCAGGCATAAATGATTTCGTGGACTAATGTATTAGGTTGGTGCAAAAGTAATGTCGTTTTCTCACATAGTAACATATGTGAGAAAACGACATTATTTTTGCACCAACCTAATAGTTCCTCTATCCGATGTGGGCATTCAGTGAGGTCAGAACTTGAAAGACCGTTGCTGGTGGATGGGGATAGGAGGGCTCTATTGATGGGGTCTTATGTTGTTGTGAAATGAGTCACCCAAAATTGACCAAATCCAGCTATATCCCTTCCTTTTTTTTTTTTTTTTTTTAAAGTCATCTTTCGGAATCGCCATCAGCTGTATTGTCGCATTCACTTTAATCGTTAACCTCGTTCAAGATGAAAAACAAGTTTGCTTTTACAGAAAAACCTCACATCTACGACCCCCCACCCCGCATCAATGGACTTCAGATGCAAAGAACAAAATCTGCAAGCAAGATAAAACAAAGTTATGCAGAAAAAAAAAAAACAACTTGAAAATCGTCAGCGATGTATTTCAAAATTTGCGGGCTTAGCGGAACGAGTCGTATTAGTTCTCAAAGTGACCGCTTGGTGGCGGTGTCTGGCCTTTTTATTGTAAACAAAGACACGTGTACAGTATAAAGTAAGATACATTAGCGCGTACGTAAGAAAGTAGCTGTGAGAAATCTATTATTTTTTATTTTGATTAATATATCTATTAAGTATATATCTATATATGACATATACATATTCATGGTATTTACAGTATTTACTAGGTTGGTGCAAAAATAATGTCGTTTTTCTTTTGAAGTTGAACGTCAAAAAACGACATTATTTTTGAACCAACCTAATATAATTACTGGTAGTAACTATAGTGGTTTTATAACTAAAAGTAATTCCTTCTCATCTACGGACAATCGGCTTAAACTTACCACCCATCCCCCTATTATTGATGAGAGGTTTGTTTGTACTTGGTTACGCCATATCAAAATAGATCTTGTTTTAACATTGTTTTACAAAGTATATTCCAGACGGTTACCTGAAACGTGTAGCCTACATAGAGAATTAACATTCCAACTATATGTTCTCCATCTTTACGAAGCTGATTAAATTCTCATTAATAGCTTCACAAAACAACAACCAGAATCACAGCGATTAGAATATCTGGAAATCAAATGGAAGCTGTAATCCGTCGTTGTGAAGATTAGCTTTATGAAGGTGAGGGTTGTTTTAGGCACGAGTTAAGTTTTCATTTCCGAGATCTCGTTTCCTTAAGGTCAAGGGTTGACTGATCTTGACCAAAGAATTCATTCTCGAAGGAGCATTATCGGGACAGAGGAGATGAAGACGTCTAAATTGAAGACATTTTTTTATTCATTTTATAAATAATTTGAATAATGTGCAAATAGTGCATTAATTATTCAAAACAGGATTTAAAATTTTGTTGTTTCGATCACTGCATTTTGACTGGTACACTCTTGAACCTTCATCAAGTGTACAAGGGTAGACTAATACATTTGTGTCCTGACACATAATTATTATAAAATGAATTTTAATCTGTAGATTCACTGTATGATTTTTGAGCTATGCGATTAATATTACCCCCAACATCAAAGGAATTGTAAAGGGAGAAGATTATGTTGAAAAAACATGCATACTTCTAACATACGCATAAAATAATTATTATAATTTAAAAGAAACTTTTCTCTTAGATCTGAATTAAAGGAAGATTTAAACACGCACACATACACACAAATATATATACACGCACATATATATACATACATACATACATACACACATATATATTGCAAATAAATAAGATTAAATGTTCAGGCATTTTCTCGACAATGATTCTCGAGGAACAGATATCATCGTTAAAGGTTTAGATAATAAATCTATATTACCCTATTTCTTAATATTGATTAGTTTATTTACAAAACTTGCTTGCCTTAAAAGGCTTTATCCCCTGGGAATACACTGGCCGACTTATTTTTTACTCAGTTTATGGGGAGCGCTGCCTATTCCTGAAATAATGGAGCGCATTGGGATGCCTATTTTGTTTCTGTTCGTTTATTATTTTTCTTCTGGCGAGAATGCCAAGCAGTACATCATGTCTTTTCCAAATTTCTTGTGAAGTGAATTACATCATGATACTAATATACTGTGCAATCGACACAATCAAAGACAAACAACGCGCATGTGCGAAATTAAAACTATAAAATTGCGACAATTTACACATCGCAACTTGTAGACTAAGAGAATATCACTCTAGAGTGCCCAAACTTTACGGTCTCCCGAAAACCAACGAAACAGGCATTCCAATGTTCCCCACTATTTCAAGAATATATATATATATATATATATATATATATATATATATATATATTATATATATATATATATATATATATATATATATATATATATATATATATATATATATACTCGACTCTCCCGTCGAATTCGACGTATGAGAGTCAAGCAGATGAGTTCCTAGGAACCGACAGCTCGACACCAGGGCATTAGGTTTGATTATAGTGATGAAGGTTTTGTGCAGACCATCCACATTTTTTGAAGGGCCGAATACAGAGACCTGGTGCACTACGTGCCACAAGGTCCTCGAACGACCCTCCGCTGGATTTGAACTGAGAGATGTCCTTCTCCTAGACCAGTTGCCGTCCAAGGTTATAGAACCTAGTCTTTCCTGCTATTTACCCATAGCTGGAGGGAGAAGAGTATTAATACCTTTCGTAAGTGAATGTAATATATATATATATATATATATATATATATATATATATATATATATATATATATATATATATATATATATACACTATAATGTAAAAGGCTCGAACACTAATATTCCATGGTTATAGTTTATTACATTGGAATCGTAATCACGATCCAATGTAATAAACTCTACAAATTCCATATTCTTACTCTGTCCTGGACATTGAGTTCTACATGGATTCTATCCTCTTGGAAATTTATGTATGTGTATATGTATATGTATATAAATATAAATATATATATATATATATATATATATATATATATATATAGTTTCATATTTGTCATATTTTTCAAACTTTGTAGAGTTTCTGTATACTATTTTATACATAAACACGCACTCACACACACTAATCGTATTTTTTTAAAAAATAATATTTTTTATTAATATATAAGATATTTTGAATTGTGAAAATTTAAAAAAATTATGTTTTAAAAAATCACATTTTAAAAGTCATATCAAAATGTTTTTATTAAAATAGATGATAGACTTTGATATTGGGAAAATTCGTTTTTAACATGTACGAATAAATTATTTTTTAATACAAAATGCGTATAATTACTGTTTATACTTACTTTTTAAATGCCATTATAGAATAATTGAGACTGTAAAGATTTGCAAAATCCAAAGATCCGCAGATTTTTCATAGAATTTCGTATTACTAATAATTAAAAAAGAAAATAAGTTAAGCTTAAAGATGGTATGTTTATTTTTGAGTAATACCTATGTCATAGTAGTAAGTTCAGTACACTGGAGCATTTCTAATCATCAACATCACGAGCACATATATATATATATATATATATATATATATATATATATATATATATATATATATATATATATATATAATCGATACGTAGAGACATCAATCTGTGTGTGTATGTGTGTGTGTATTTATATGTAGTGATATAGAATCTCTGTTTATTCTTATATATCTGTGTGTCAAACTTTAACGACATACGAATATTTTCGATATATTTTATTTTTAGGTTGACAATTTTTAAAATCAAAATTACAGATTTTACAACAGACTGTATTGTATTTCGACAAAGAAGAAAGTCTATTGATTCTATTCGTGTTGAAATTTCTTTTCTTTCTTTGTAGAATTTAGATCTTTTGTCTGTTAGACATTTGATGCTGTAACATAGATTGTTGCTTTCACATAGATTGTTGTAACTCCGAAAGCATTTGCGTCATTCATGACAAACTTAGCAACTGCGTTTGCAGTAACCGAATGTCACTAAGAATTGTTTTCTTTCGTTTATTTTTTAACTTTTCTTTTAACTATCTTTCCCATCATGTCCTCAAGGAAGAACAACACTTTTGGATCTGTGTCTTTCGATTGTTATAAATAGAAATAAAAACTTTCAGGAAAAGTAAAATTTTAATAAAAAATTAAAAAGTGTTGCAAAAAAAAAAAAAAAAAAAAAAAAAGGGAGAAATAATTTTGTTCGCCATTGTTTAGAAACGAGATGAAAACACTTAAAATGTTAATGTTATCTTGAATATTATTATAGCATTGGCAACGATACTGGCAGCCATCTCAACCATATGGTATTAACATTTATTAATATTTTACTACTATTTCTTTCATCTTAATTTTAGTTGCTTTTTATCGCAACTGCACAAACTATTAGCCATTAGGAAATAAGCAGTAAAATTATCTTGAATTTTTAATAATAAAATTCAAAAATATTTTTGTAGGAGTACAAAATTTAATTAAAGCGGTTTGAAGATGTTTGAATTTATTTGCACTAAGTCCTCCCAGCCACCTCTCTGTAAACATAAAGAATGTCTTTTTTAGAATTAAATGTGATTACATAACATTTGGTTTTTGGTGATCATTTTAGTTGCTGTGCACATTTCTCGCCCTCGATCTTAACTCTGATGAGAGAGGACCGATTAGATCGGTAAAATTGTATTTTTGTTAATCATGTTTTATTTCGATATTTCCAATTTACGGTAATGTTTTTTTGTTATCCCCTTTTTTTTTGTTATTATTCTTTTCTTCTTATTTTAAGGTTTTTGTATCGCTTGAAATAAAGCATTGTTGACCATTATCTTTTAACAAGCAATCCTTTCATCTTAATTTCATTTGCTTTTCTTCGCAACTACTCAGTCCGTCATTGTACAACATTCGCGAACCAGTAGTAAAATTACCTTGGCTTTTATTAGATAAAGTATTAACTATTGTTATATTATTATTATTTCTTTCATCTTACTCTAGTTTAATCGTAATTTTTCATCGCGATGGCAAATAGTAAACAATTCGCAATATTATTTTTAATTTTATTAGATGTAGTATTTTGACCATTATTAATTTTTTACTAGTATTTCTTACATCGTAATTTCAGTTGCTTTTCATCGCAACTATGCAACCCGATAAAATGTGGATATTTGTAAACCAGTAGTAATATTATCTTGCATTTTATTATATAAAGTATTGGGTGCAAGTATAGGATGATATCTACTGAGGCATTTGCGACCTACTGTAAATGACGATGCACTTATTGCTGGAAAATGCTCTGGAAAAACGATGACCTGTTTAATGTTTTTTTTTTTTTTTTTTTTTTTAAATGACATCAAATCAGTTTACAAACTTTAAAATCACTATTTGATGATTTTTAAAAGTTTTTTTGGTATAAAAAATTGCTAATGATTTTTAATACATAATCAGTTCACTGTAAACTGCCTTTACCCCTAAGCTCCTAACCCTAAGCTCCTAACCCTGACCCTAACATGTATTATATTTCCTACAGTTGGTAAATATCGTATCATAGTAGAAAATGAATAGTAGATATCATACTATAGTAGCACCAAGTATTGTTATACGATAATTTCTTTCACATGCTTTATTTTGCAACTACGCAGTTTTCTGTCATCCATTCACACAAGTTCATCAGGTAGGCATTTCGCTAATCTCTGACCTTTTCCCTTCTATATATCATGTGAGTGTCAAATACTTCAAACCTTTTTTCTCATAATGTGCCCAAGAAATGACAATTGTTTCTTTCTAGTTCTTAGTACAATGTCCTGTTTGTTTCCGTTATTCTAAAGACTTCTACGTTTCTTACGCGCCTCTAATTATACGGTTAACAGAAAATCAAATCTAACCGTATAAACTTTTCTTTTTTTCCCCTTATCTTTCACCATTAAAAAACCCCCACAAAAACAAAAATGGGGATGATTGGTGACAAGAGGAGGATATAGACGAACAGTCTTGTTCGCTGCATATCAAAAGACAATGAGTAAAAGACAGAAAACATTTTTACACTATTTACATTGTTCGGACTCTTGTCCTCATCTTTGTTGTCATATTCACGATATTTCGGCACTTGTACGCGTCGGCCTTCTTCAGGTGACTGGAATTTCGAACCGAACTATTTATTTCGTCCACCTCCTCAGTATTCTAGTTTGTTTTAGTAATGTTGTCGTTTTGGTGGTTTCGTTTATTCTTCAAATTTCCAATTCTTTTAAGGTTCAATTACAGCCGTCATCATTATACTTCTTACTATTTTCTGTTCTGTGGCAAGATTTAAATATTTTTCAAGTTTTTCGGCTTTCTTTTTTAAAAATCTGAGATTTAGTGAAATTGGGTGATCTCTTTCATGTTCCACACAATTGTATATTTTCTCTAGGACAGTTTCTAGTTTTGCATGGTTTTTACGAATAAAATCCCAATTATTTGCACAATTCCCAGTGGATCTCCGTTCCTACCCAGTCACGTATATTTTCCGTTAGCTTCTAAGCTAATTGCAGCATTCACTTATTCGTGGATATTAGTAAACATCGCGGATTGCACGTCTTGGTGAGATTCGAACTGTTTGACATCTATTACCCCGCAGGGGGCTATATTTACAATTCGGTGATGTCTTGTGTATCCCGGGTTTACTAAAGTACATATTATTATTATTATTATTATTATTATTATTATTATTATTATTATTATTAATCATGTAAGTGTAGTTAGTTGAGTTGCAACTTTACGTTTGAAAGCTTTCGTAGCAACCAGCCTTTCAAGTCTGTTTTTGGAGGAGGGTCTCTTGCTACGTTAAGATGATTAACCGGCTTTTGAAGTTCTCTTCTTGCGTCTCTTTTAATCTTTCTTATTTCTCAGTTCCCCCACCCCGGGTCCGCCACCCACGCTTCTAACGAGTTTATGATTATTGGTGACTCTTTCACTTTCGTTTGCACACTTACGCTAACAGTTTTCACAGATCTCACTATTTATTCTTTTTCTCGAGTTTTGCACGTAAAAAACATTCTAAAAAATAACGCCGTATTTCATTAATTTGTTTATTCACTAACAGTAAATCAAATTGCTTATGTCACATGATCGGTATTGGGTTGCCAAATTGGGCGGTTGCTTTTGAAAACTCAGCGTTACTCTATTTTGTATTTCGCTACGGGCGACTTTTGGGGGTTATAATTTTTTTATTTTTAAATAAACAGGGATAACTTGGAATACTATTGTTGATATATTTAATAGATGCAGAAGAGGGCAAATGTTTGGGGCCACTATCTGGATTTCGAAGAATCACCTAAATATTGAATGTTACGTGCCCTTTTCAAAACTAATTTACAATCTCACTTCGGGAGACTTTCTCTACCTAGAGAGTTTTATCTAATTTTCTGTAATGATAATAAGAATCAATATTTGCATTGGAAAATATGCAATTTTAAGGCAAAGGAAACTGCAAGAAATTGGTATGAACACCACATAGACCCGATTACAGACATTGGATCCTATAACAATTTTATAGGACTTTACAATACATAAAGACAGAACAATCAAAACTAATGGCCGAGAAAAGACCAGAATGAGCTTTTTTTTTATTGACATGACAGTCCTTGCAGATTCTAATGTATCTTTGAAGATATTCAAAACTATGAAGGTACAATGACCTTGAAATCTCAAAGATTTGGCACCTGAGGGCTTCAACAATTCCAGTTGTAGTAAGAGCCCTCGGTTTGACTGGAAAATGTTCCGATAGATTCATTTAAGGGGTTGAAGTTAACCCAAGCCTTAAAGAAATACAAAAAGATTGTACTCACAAGTACAGCTCACATCTGTTTATTTATGTAAAATGTGTGTGATCTTAGGGGTTTTTTGTTAAAGCAAATGCTGTGGAAAATGTCATGATGCCATTTCTGAACTTAGGTTTCTGGTTGGAACCCGGAAAGAAATGAGTATACACCAGAAATCAAAGGAAATAAAATACTAATGACATATTTTTTCTACGTCTTGAATGGACATAGCAAATACAAAAACAATCAAAGGGATAATGGTATATTAGGAATAATGTAAAGGTGAAGGTAACTGGAAGATGGCTAAGGAGGTACTCAAGAAGCTTCTATGTGGTGTGTATACAGATTCCCATTCAAATATGGAATACGACTCTTGACAGGGAAGGATATTGAGGCCGAGAACCGATGTTCATAAAGAATACGATATTTCTGTTCATTTTGACAACTTTTGTGTGCTCTTCCTATCAAGCGATTGTCATAAAGAATACGATATTTTTGTTCATGTTGGTATCTTCTTTTGAGTAATTCTATGGAGCGATTGTCATAAAGAATACGATATTTTTGTTCATGTTGGTATCTTCTTTTGAGTAATTCTATGGAGCGATTGTCATAAAGAATACGATATTTTTGTTCATGTTGGTATCTTTTGAGTAATTCTATGGAGCGATTGTCATAAAGAATACGATATTTTTGTTCATGTTGGTATCTTTTGAGTAATTCTATGGAGCGATTGTCATAAAGAATACGATATTTTTGTTCATGTTGGTATCTTTTGAGTAATTCTATGGAGCGATTGTCATAAAGAATACGATATTTTTGTTCATGTTGGTATCTTTTGAGTAATTCTATGGAGCGATATTTTTGTTCATGTTGGTATCTTTTGAGTAATTCTATGGAGCGATTGTCATAAAGAATACGATATTTTTGTTCATGTTGGTATCTTCTTTTGAGTAATTCTATGGAGCGATTGTCATAAAGAATACGATATTTTTGTTCATGTTGGTATCTTTTGAGTAATTCTATGGAGCGATTGTCATAAAGAATACGATATTTTTGTTCATGTTGGTATCTTCTTTTGAGTAATTCTATGGAGCGATTGTCATAAAGAATACGATATTTTTGTTCATGTTGGTATCTTTTGAGTAATTCTATGGAGCGATTGTCATAAAGAATACGATATTTTTGTTCATGTTGGTATCTTTTGAGTAATTCTATGGAGCGATTGTCATAAAGAATACGATATTTTTGTTCATGTTGGTATCTTTTGAGTAATTCTATGGAGCGATTGTCATAAAGAATACGATATTTTTGTTCATGTTGGTATCTTCTTTTGAGTAATTCTATGGAGCGATTGTCATAAAGAATACGATATTTTTGTTCATGTTGGTATCTTCTTTTGAGTAATTCTATGGAGCGATTGTCATAAAGAATACGATATTTTTGTTCATGTTGGTATCTTCTTTTGAGTAATTCTATGGAGCGATTGTCATAAAGAATACGATATTTTTGTTCATGTTGGTACTCTTTTGAGTAATTCTATGGAGCGATTGTCATAAAGAATACGATATTTTTGTTCATGTTGGTATCTTTTGAGTAATTCTATGGAGCGATTGTCATAAAGAATACGATATTTTTGTTCATGTTGGTATCTTTTGAGTAATTCTATGGAGCGATTGTCATAAAGAATACGATATTTTTGTTCATGTTGGTATCTTTTGAGTAATTCTATGGAGCGATTGTCATAAAGAATACGATATTTTTGTTCATGTTGGTATCTTTTGAGTAATTCTATGGAGCGATTGTCATAAAGAATACGATATTTTTGTTCATGTTGGTATCTTTTGAGTAATTCTATGGAGCGATTGTCATAAAGAATACGATATTTTTGTTCATGTTGGTATCTTCTTGAGTAATTCTATGGAGCGATTGTCATAAAGAATACGATATTTTTGTTCATGTTGGTATCTTCTTTTGAGTAATTCTATGGAGCGATTGTCATAAAGAATACGATATTTTTGTTCATGTTGGTATCTTCTTTTGAGTAATTCTATGGAGCGATTGTCATAAAGAATACGATATTTTTGTTCATGTTGGTATCTTCTTTTGAGTAATTCTATGGAGCGATTGTCATAAAGAATACGATATTTTTGTTCATGTTGGTATCTTCTTTGAGTAATTCTATGGAGCGATTGTCATAAAGAATACGATATTTTTGTTCATGTTGGTATCTTCTTTTGAGTAATTCTATGGAGCGATTGTCATAAAGAATACGATATTTTTGTTCATGTTGGTATCTTTTGAGTAATTCTATGGAGCGATTGTCATAAAGAATACGATATTTTTGTTCATGTTGGTATCTTCTTTTGAGTAATTCTATGGAGCGATTGTCATAAAGAATACGATATTTTTGTTCATGTTGGTATCTTTTGAGTAATTCTATGGAGCGATTGTCATAAAGAATACGATATTTTTGTTCATGTTGGTATCTTCTTTTGAGTAATTCTATGGAGCGATTGTCATAAAGAATACGATATTTTTGTTCATGTTGGTATCTTCTTTTGAGTAATTCTATGGAGCGATTGTCATAAAGAATACGATATTTTTGTTCATGTTGGTATCTTTTGAGTAATTCTATGGAGCGATTGTCATAAAGAATACGATATTTTTGTTCATGTTGGTATCTTTTGAGTAATTCTATGGAGCGATTGTCATAAAGAATACGATATTTTTGTTCATGTTGGTATCTTCTTTTGAGTAATTCTATGGAGCGATTGTCATAAAGAATACGATATTTTTGTTCATGTTGGTATCTTCTTTGAGTAATTCTATGGAGCGATTGTCATAAAGAATACGATATTTTTGTTCATGTTGGTATCTTCTTTTGAGTAATTCTATGGAGCGATTGTCATAAAGAATACGATATTTTTGTTCATGTTGGTATCTTTTGAGTAATTCTATGGAGCGATTGTCATAAAGAATACGATATTTTTGTTCATGTTGGTATCTTTTGAGTAATTCTATGGAGCGATTGTCATAAAGAATACGATATTTTTGTTCATGTTGGTATCTTCTTTTGAGTAATTCTATGGAGCGATTGTCATAAAGAATACGATATTTTTGTTCATGTTGGTATCTTCTTGAGTAATTCTATGGAGCGATTGTCATAAAGAATACGATATTTTTGTTCATGTTGGTATCTTTTGAGTAATTCTATGGAGCGATTGTCATAAAGAATACGATATTTTTGTTCATGTTGGTATCTTTTGAGTAATTCTATGGAGCGATTGTCATAAAGAATACGATATTTTTGTTCATGTTGGTATCTTTTGAGTAATTCTATGGAGCGATTGTCATAAAGAATACGATATTTTTGTTCATGTTGGTATCTTCTTTTGAGTAATTCTATGGAGCGATTGTCATAAAGAATACGATATTTTTGTTCATGTTGGTATCTTCTTTTGAGTAATTCTATGGAGCGATTGTCATAAAGAATACGATATTTTTGTTCATGTTGGTATCTTCTTTTGAGTAATTCTATGGAGCGATTGTCATAAAGAATACGATATTTTTGTTCATGTTGGTATCTTCTTTTGAGTAATTCTATGGAGCGATTGTCATAAAGAATACGATATTTTTGTTCATGTTGGTATCTTCTTTTGAGTAATTCTATGGAGCGATTGTCATAAAGAATACGATATTTTTGTTCATGTTGGTATCTTCTTTTGAGTAATTCTATGGAGCGATTGTCATAAAGAATACGATATTTTTGTTCATGTTGGTATCTTCTTTTGAGTAATTCTATGGAGCGATTGTCATAAAGAATACGATATTTTTGTTCATGTTGGTATCTTCTTTTGAGTAATTCTATGGAGCGATTGTCATAAAGAATACGATATTTTTGTTCATGTTGGTATCTTCTTTTGAGTAATTCTATGGAGCGATTGTCATAAAGAATACGATATTTTTGTTCATGTTGGTATCTTCTTTTGAGTAATTCTATGGAGCGATTGTCATAAAGAATACGATATTTTTGTTCATGTTGGTATCTTCTTTTGAGTAATTCTATGGAGCGATTGTCATAAAGAATACGATATTTTTGTTCATGTTGGTATCTTCTTTTGAGTAATTCTATGGAGCGATTGTCATAAAGAATACGATATTTTTGTTCATGTTGGTATCTTCTTTTGAGTAATTCTATGGAGCGATTGTCATAAAGAATACGATATTTTTGTTCATGTTGGTATCTTCTTTTGAGTAATTCTATGGAGCGATTGTCATAAAGAATACGATATTTTTGTTCATGTTGGTATCTTCTTTTGAGTAATTCTATGGAGCGATTGTCATAAAGAATACGATATTTTTGTTCATGTTGGTATCTTCTTTTGAGTAATTCTATGGAGCGATTGTCATAAAGAATACGATATTTTTGTTCATGTTGGTATCTTTTGAGTAATTCTATGGAGCGATTGTCATAAAGAATACGATATTTTTGTTCATGTTGGTATCTTCTTTTGAGTAATTCTATGGAGCGATTGTCATAAAGAATACGATATTTTTGTTCATGTTGGTATCTTTTGAGTAATTCTATGGAGCGATTGTCATAAAGAATACGATATTTTTGTTCATGTTGGTATCTTCTTTTGAGTAATTCTATGGAGCGATTGTCATAAAGAATACGATATTTTTGTTCATGTTGGTATCTTTTGAGTAATTCTATGGAGCGATTGTCATAAAGAATACGATATTTTTGTTCATGTTGGTATCTTCTTTTGAGTAATTCTATGGAGCGATTGTCATAAAGAATACGATATTTTTGTTCATGTTGGTATCTTTTGAGTAATTCTATGGAGCGATTGTCATAAAGAATACGATATTTTTGTTCATGTTGGTATCTTCTTTTGAGTAATTCTATGGAGCGATTGTCATAAAGAATACGATATTTTTGTTCATGTTGGTATCTTCTTTTGAGTAATTCTATGGAGCGATTGTCATAAAGAATACGATATTTTTGTTCATGTTGGTATCTTCTTTTGAGTAATTCTATGGAGCGATTGTCATAAAGAATACGATATTTTTGTTCATGTTGGTATCTTCTTTTGAGTAATTCTATGGAGCGATTGTCATAAAGAATACGATATTTTTGTTCATGTTGGTATCTTCTTTTGAGTAATTCTATGGAGCGATTGTCATAAAGAATACGATATTTTTGTTCATGTTGGTATCTTCTTTTGAGTAATTCTATGGAGCGATTGTCATAAAGAATACGATATTTTTGTTCATGTTGGTATCTTTTGAGTAATTCTATGGAGCGATTGTCATAAAGAATACGATATTTTTGTTCATGTTGGTATCTTCTTTTGAGTAATTCTATGGAGCGATTGTCATAAAGAATACGATATTTTTGTTCATGTTGGTATCTTCTTTTGAGTAATTCTATGGAGCGATTGTCATAAAGAATACGATATTTTTGTTCATGTTGGTATCTTCTTTTGAGTAATTCTATGGAGCGATTGTCATAAAGAATACGATATTTTTGTTCATGTTGGTATCTTTTGAGTAATTCTATGGAGCGATTGTCATAAAGAATACGATATTTTTGTTCATGTTGGTATCTTTTGAGTAATTCTATGGAGCGATTGTCATAAAGAATACGATATTTTTGTTCATGTTGGTATCTTCTTTTGAGTAATTCTATGGAGCGATTGTCATAAAGAATACGATATTTTTGTTCATGTTGGTATCTTTTGAGTAATTCTATGGAGCGATTGTCATAAAGAATACGATATTTTTGTTCATGTTGGTATCTTCTTTTGAGTAATTCTATGGAGCGATTGTCATAAAGAATACGATATTTTTGTTCATGTTGGTATCTTTTGAGTAATTCTATGGAGCGATTGTCATAAAGAATACGATATTTTTGTTCATGTTGGTATCTTCTTTTGAGTAATTCTATGGAGCGATTGTCATAAAGAATACGATATTTTTGTTCATGTTGGTATCTTTTGAGTAATTCTATGGAGCGATTGTCATAAAGAATACGATATTTTTGTTCATGTTGGTATCTTCTTTTGAGTAATTCTATGGAGCGATTGTCATAAAGAATACGATATTTTTGTTCATGTTGGTATCTTTTGAGTAATTCTATGGAGCGATTGTCATAAAGAATACGATATTTTTGTTCATGTTGGTATCTTCTTTTGAGTAATTCTATGGAGCGATTGTCATAAAGAATACGATATTTTTGTTCATGTTGGTATCTTTTGAGTAATTCTATGGAGCGATTGTCATAAAGAATACGATATTTTTGTTCATGTTGGTATCTTTTGAGTAATTCTATGGAGCGATTGTCATAAAGAATACGATATTTTTGTTCATGTTGGTATCTTCTTTTGAGTAATTCTATGGAGCGATTGTCATAAAGAATACGATATTTTTGTTCATGTTGGTATCTTCTTTTGAGTAATTCTATGGAGCGATTGTCATAAAGAATACGATATTTTTGTTCATGTTGGTATCTTCTTTTGAGTAATTCTATGGAGCGATTGTCATAAAGAATACGATATTTTTGTTCATGTTGGTATCTTCTTTTGAGTAATTCTATGGAGCGATTGTCATAAAGAATACGATATTTTTGTTCATGTTGGTATCTTTTGAGTAATTCTATGGAGCGATTGTCATAAAGAATACGATATTTTTGTTCATGTTGGTATCTTCTTTTGAGTAATTCTATGGAGCGATTGTCATAAAGAATACGATATTTTTGTTCATGTTGGTATCTTTTGAGTAATTCTATGGAGCGATTGTCATAAAGAATACGATATTTTTGTTCATGTTGGTATCTTTTGAGTAATTCTATGGAGCGATTGTCATAAAGAATACGATATTTTTGTTCATGTTGGTATCTTCTTTTGAGTAATTCTATGGAGCGATTGTCATAAAGAATACGATATTTTTGTTCATGTTGGTATCTTCTTTTGAGTAATTCTATGGAGCGATTGTCATAAAGAATACGATATTTTTGTTCATGTTGGTATCTTCTTTTGAGTAATTCTATGGAGCGATTGTCATAAAGAATACGATATTTTTGTTCATGTTGGTATCTTCTTTTGAGTAATTCTATGGAGCGATTGTCATAAAGAATACGATATTTTTGTTCATGTTGGTATCTTCTTTTGAGTAATTCTATGGAGCGATTGTCATAAAGAATACGATATTTTTGTTCATGTTGGTATCTTCTTTTGAGTAATTCTATGGAGCGATTGTCATAAAGAATACGATATTTTTGTTCATGTTGGTATCTTCTTTTGAGTAATTCTATGGAGCGATTGTCATAAAGAATACGATATTTTTGTTCATGTTGGTATCTTTTGAGTAATTCTATGGAGCGATTGTCATAAAGAATACGATATTTTTGTTCATGTTGGTATCTTTTGAGTAATTCTATGGAGCGATTGTCATAAAGAATACGATATTTTTGTTCATGTTGGTATCTTCTTTTGAGTAATTCTATGGAGCGATTGTCATAAAGAATACGATATTTTTGTTCATGTTGGTATCTTCTTTTGAGTAATTCTATGGAGCGATTGTCATAAAGAATACGATATTTTTGTTCATGTTGGTATCTTCTTTTGAGTAATTCTATGGAGCGATTGTCATAAAGAATACGATATTTTTGTTCATGTTGGTATCTTCTTTTGAGTAATTCTATGGAGCGATTGTCATAAAGAATACGATATTTTTGTTCATGTTGGTATCTTTTGAGTAATTCTATGGAGCGATTGTCATAAAGAATACGATATTTTTGTTCATGTTGGTATCTTCTTTTGAGTAATTCTATGGAGCGATTGTCATAAAGAATACGATATTTTTGTTCATGTTGGTATCTTCTTTTGAGTAATTCTATGGAGCGATTGTCATAAAGAATACGATATTTTTGTTCATGTTGGTATCTTCTTTTGAGTAATTCTATGGAGCGATTGTCATAAAGAATACGATATTTTTGTTCATGTTGGTATCTTTTGAGTAATTCTATGGAGCGATTGTCATAAAGAATACGATATTTTTGTTCATGTTGGTATCTTTTGAGTAATTCTATGGAGCGATTGTCATAAAGAATACGATATTTTTGTTCATGTTGGTATCTTCTTTTGAGTAATTCTATGGAGCGATTGTCATAAAGAATACGATATTTTTGTTCATGTTGGTATCTTTTGAGTAATTCTATGGAGCGATTGTCATAAAGAATACGATATTTTTGTTCATGTTGGTATCTTTTGAGTAATTCTATGGAGCGATTGTCATAAAGAATACGATATTTTTGTTCATGTTGGTATCTTCTTTTGAGTAATTCTATGGAGCGATTGTCATAAAGAATACGATATTTTTGTTCATGTTGGTATCTTCTTTTGAGTAATTCTATGGAGCGATTGTCATAAAGAATACGATATTTTTGTTCATGTTGGTATCTTCTTTTGAGTAATTCTATGGAGCGATTGTCATAAAGAATACGATATTTTTGTTCATGTTGGTATCTTCTTTTGAGTAATTCTATGGAGCGATTGTCATAAAGAATACGATATTTTTGTTCATGTTGGTATCTTCTTTTGAGTAATTCTATGGAGCGATTGTCATAAAGAATACGATATTTTTGTTCATGTTGGTATCTTTTGAGTAATTCTATGGAGCGATTGTCATAAAGAATACGATATTTTTGTTCATGTTGGTATCTTTTGAGTAATTCTATGGAGCGATTGTCATAAAGAATACGATATTTTTGTTCATGTTGGTATCTTCTTTTGAGTAATTCTATGGAGCGATTGTCATAAAGAATACGATATTTTTGTTCATGTTGGTATCTTCTTTTGAGTAATTCTATGGAGCGATTGTCATAAAGAATACGATATTTTTGTTCATGTTGGTATCTTCTTTTGAGTAATTCTATGGAGCGATTGTCATAAAGAATACGATATTTTTGTTCATGTTGGTATCTTCTTTTGAGTAATTCTATGGAGCGATTGTCATAAAGAATACGATATTTTTGTTCATGTTGGTATCTTTTGAGTAATTCTATGGAGCGATTGTCATAAAGAATACGATATTTTTGTTCATGTTGGTATCTTCTTTTGAGTAATTCTATGGAGCGATTGTCATAAAGAATACGATATTTTTGTTCATGTTGGTATCTTCTTTTGAGTAATTCTATGGAGCGATTGTCATAAAGAATACGATATTTTTGTTCATGTTGGTATCTTTTGAGTAATTCTATGGAGCGATTGTCATAAAGAATACGATATTTTTGTTCATGTTGGTATCTTTTGAGTAATTCTATGGAGCGATTGTCATAAAGAATACGATATTTTTGTTCATGTTGGTATCTTTTGAGTAATTCTATGGAGCGATTGTCATAAAGAATACGATATTTTTGTTCATGTTGGTATCTTTTGAGTAATTCTATGGAGCGATTGTCATAAAGAATACGATATTTTTGTTCATGTTGGTATCTTTTGAGTAATTCTATGGAGCGATTGTCATAAAGAATACGATATTTTTGTTCATGTTGGTATCTTCTTTTGAGTAATTCTATGGAGCGATTGTCATAAAGAATACGATATTTTTGTTCATGTTGGTATCTTCTTTTGAGTAATTCTATGGAGCGATTGTCATAAAGAATACGATATTTTTGTTCATGTTGGTATCTTTTGAGTAATTCTATGGAGCGATTGTCATAAAGAATACGATATTTTTGTTCATGTTGGTATCTTTTGAGTAATTCTATGGAGCGATTGTCATAAAGAATACGATATTTTTGTTCATGTTGGTATCTTCTTTTGAGTAATTCTATGGAGCGATTGTCATAAAGAATACGATATTTTTGTTCATGTTGGTATCTTTTGAGTAATTCTATGGAGCGATTGTCATAAAGAAGAAGATAATTCTGCACATTTTGATATCATTTCGTTGTTTCTTCTATCAAGCGATGGTCATAAAGAATAAAATATTTCTTTATATTTTGACATCTTTTGTGTGCTCCTCCTATCAAATCTATTGCAATTAAAGAAACACTTAACCTGTTAAATTCTA
Source organism: Acanthosepion lycidas (assembly GCA_963932145.1). Classification (NCBI taxonomy): domain Eukaryota; kingdom Metazoa; phylum Mollusca; class Cephalopoda; order Sepiida; family Sepiidae; genus Acanthosepion; species Acanthosepion lycidas. Next base: position 45,078,804 of record OZ010589.1, on the reverse strand, counting down.
AGTTTAACCGTTATTTTTCCCGCATAAATGCCGACCTTTATTCATACCTTACCGCTCACCCGAACAACCGCTTTCAACAACTCTGTAATTTAAGTCACCTTTGGGTCCTTTACAGTGTGAACAGTAATAATAATATAAAAACCTCTGGTATTTGACCGGCCCTAGTAAAAGAACTTTTTAATAACTTTTTAGTCACGTGTTTGATTTAAATTGTTTTTCCCTGAAATAAGAATCGTATAAATGCTAGCTCCCTACAAATATATATGGAAGGAAAATATTAGGTTGTTGCAAAAATAATGACGTAATAATGTCGTTTTTTGACGTTAAAAATACGACAAAAAACGACATTATTACATCATTATTTTTGCACCAACCTAATAATTTTAACAATTTAGATGTATACATTCAATGAAAGTCTCTTTCTGTTCTCGATCAATTTTCCCGGTATTATATTAGGTTGGTGTCGGTTTTTGACGTTAAAAAATACGTCAAAAACCGACATTATTTTTGCACCAAACTAATAGAACAGACGTAAATAGAAACAGTTTTCTGCAAGTATTGTATAATTAGATAAGCGTATGGACTGCGCCACAATTGTGTTACTTGATGGAAAATTTGGGCTTTATAAACGATAAAATCACTTCTATTTTCTTCTTCTTCTATGTGCCATATCCCTTCAGGACATACGCGATCATGGCCCTCCACATATTCCTGTCCCTTGTATCTCTTAATAATTTTTCTTTTTGTTATTTCTCCCAAGCCCTGTTCTACGATCCATTTACTCAAGCTCATCAAATATGTTACGCACTGCTTTCTTCTGTCCTGTGAGTATCGTTTTTTCAAAGCTCTCCTTCTTCATTATGTGCCCCAGAAATTTCAACTTCCTCTTCCTGATGTTAAGTATAAGTTTCCTTTGGTTTTCATTTTCTCTAAAACTTTTTCGTTGGTCACATATTCAGTCCATGATATTCTCAACATCTTTCGGTAGAACCACATCTCTGTTGCTTCAATGAAACACGGAATACAAACGCTTTAGCACATGTTTGAAGCTAAATGGACTAGGTCTTTCCTGAAAGTATCCAGCTATTTAATATTAACGAAAATAGCCTACCTATGGCAATGGTACCTCGATCATTTCAGAGTACTTTTTTTGAACTTTACACATTTATTCCAGCATGGATCAACTTTTCAAAACAGCCTTTAGGGGCAATCATAAGAGTAATATTATCCGTTTCCTTATGAAGAAACATTTAGCATTTATTGACTGAGTAGCCAGTGCTACTGTCCATTGCAATTTATAAAATCTTTCTATTTAAACAAGTTTTAGGGAAATAGATTTCTTAAGCCAAGTAACTTTTATTGCTTTTACCAGTACTGATGGGGTTTCCTTCCTAACCATTTGTTTGAAGTGGTGTGAAACATCAACATCTTCGGTATGTCATTATTTTTTCTTTGTGTTACATGGTATATATATTTTGGTTTTTAGCTGTTTTATCCCCCAGTAACGTGTCTTCTGTTATTTGGTACAGTTCTTTGCGATTATGTAGCGCCAGTCCATAAGGTACAAAGAAGGTTGCGTTACAGTCTGCACTCGTAGAGTTTAGATATTTCTGAACGAGTTTGGCGCCATGCATGGCATCCACACGAAGTCTCGATTTGACGAGGCTATTTAAGAACATGGCTCGAGTTTTTAGGTTAATGTTTTGGATTTGTAACAACTTGCGGTGTTGGTCGAAACTAACCCCAGCGCAACCGGTTGTATTTTCAATTTTTTTTTATTTATTTTATCTCTGCTCATAAAGACCTCTTTGGAGATCGACATCCGCTGCCTCGTCACGCTCTGCTTAATCCACAATGTTTCAAGTGAGATTTTTAGCTTTAAAAATAGCAAAAAGACAGAAGTCGCATGGAGTTGAAACATCACTGTAGCGGATGAAGTGCCGACAGACTGTTTACAAAAGGTCATTGTGAATTCAACTTTACGACAGAAAATGAATTGAAAATCAGAAAGAAAGGGATTGTCAGTGGTCAGGGATTAATGAAAGCATTGTTGAAAGAATGAAAGTATAGATTATTTTTATGGTATTTTATAAATAATGGCTTCGTAATCTCCGAATATTTTAGGCTTAAATCCCGATTTATATTTTACCTTTTGCTTTCTGGCATTTCACCATCTTTTTCCAAAGTTAGAAATTTCTTCGATATTTATGTTTGTTTAGTTATGTACATCGCTTTTGTAATTTGCCTTGCTTTCTAGTGTATTAGTTGCTGCTGTTGGTAGTCCCCAATTGATGTTGCTTCTATTATCTAATATAGTTGTCGGTTTGTGATTCAGAGTACACTTTTTAAACATATTAAAAATATCTCGTTTGTTGTCGTTTCAAAACCGGAAGTTTAATACGAGTGAATATATATATATATATATATATATATATATATATATATATATATACTTGTAGCATGGGCAGGCGTTGCCCGTGCTTGATTCAAAAATCGTACGACTCATATAGCAATCGCTATCACTTGACTTAAAATATTTTTGCCCTTCCTTGCCTTTAAAAGAGTGCCCTTTGCCGTGCTGATGTTGCTACATGCCTTGCCTATCTCACACTGCGAATTTTTTCGAAGCTCTATACTAAACATTAAATCTGTTACGAAAAAAGAACTAAACAAAATGAACACAAAACGATCAGCTTTAAAAAAGAACTCGTAACTGGAAATACCAAATGAAAAGAGAATGTTAACAACAAATACTTTTTCACACAACCAACCCAGTTCTGCGGAATCAGAATCAACGTTGAGTTTAAGCAAGCGAATGAGCCAATTGAAGTAAAGTGCCATGCAGATTTAAATTTTTGCTACTAGTGACGAATGCAGCTATCGATTTTTTTGCTAGCATGCTAGTTAACATTCGTGTCAGTCAGCTGTTGGCTCTCACGCTGGCCAATAGAATCTTCCTGCCTATTCGTGGCAGCCAGCTATTGGCTCTCACTCTGGCCAGTACAAAATGGCTGCAAACTACATGAAAACTGCCGCAGAAGCATGAAAAATCGATTATTTCTACTATCGATGGGAGTTGGGAAATGCAATGTCGGTCTTGGGCTTCCCGCTAACTTGGAGCATGTGCATGTAAATTTTGGTGCAAATCCATCGAAAATTGCATTCGTTACACACACACACACACGCGCACACACACACACACACATACACACATCCTGCCTTTTATAGATTGAGATATATAATTATTTATTCAAAAATTATAACATAAATATGTTATAAAATCACTACAAATATAGCCATTTTGTTTCAACACCTCTGGTGTCTTATCAAGTGATGAAGTTGGATGTAGAATAAAAGGTTTTAAAGCATTCAAATTAATTAACCACCCCTCGCAAGGGGAAACGCTGTTACATAAACTGGAAGGATCACTCAAAATACAAGTATATGAGAATTCAAAAAACTTGACAACAAATAATCTTTAATTTTGGGGGAGCTTCTAAAGCGCGTAATGTATATGTACATTATATATGTTACAATGGTTGTCACAGTCCGGCTGGTAGTCTAGAAAATGCTCCCATGATATACGTCTCAAATAGTCTCTGAAGACTAAGTCCATCTCCAAGCCAGAGAAGGGGCGTATCACTGGCGCCCCATAACCAGCTTCTTCTGGTCGACGTCAGCCTTGAAAGTAGTCCATCTAGGGGGAAAAAGATCCCTATTTTAAACCTCCGCTGAATTGTTTAAATGGAATGCCCTGTATTCCTTAGGATTTTGTATTGGCTGGGCTAGGCAGCGCACGGTCTCTATATACCATCAGCCGGACCAGGGCCTTGGAGAGGTCACTCCATTTAAACCACGTGACTAAACTTTGACCAAATAGAGTACCACCTTTACCCCCCGAGGTAAATGATGTCTACTACTGCTGAAAGAATAAATAAATATTTATATTATATCCATAATACAAATACAGAGCTAATCATTTTAATGGAAGAAGACATTACTAATCATTTTACTACTGATAGAATTGAGATATTCTATTTATAAAGTACATTGCTAGTTATTCTTGATACAGAAAAACATTGTTAATCATTGTACTTTAGACAAAAAGGCTAATAGAATAAGGCTATTAATATACATGACTTTTAATAAGTGTGTATTTAAATCTTGTTGAACCAAGAAGCAAATATAAAGGTATTAAAAAATTCATTCAAGACTATTCATTTGAAAGATTTTGTAAATGTAATTAGTACAAGATAAAGATTAAGAGATTGATAGGTGTGCCTTTAAAATATTATCAAATAAATAAATAAAGCAAAGGTCACAATCGTAGATAATAAACGCCATATTGAAAAATCTGGAGAAGCTTATCTTGCAGTTCGAAACGAAAAACCATTTCTAATTATTTGCTAACTGAGCTTTTTATTATATTTTTCAAATACCTTTTTTATTGCTTGTGGATGAATTGACTTTTTTTTTACTCTTTCTTTATATTGCCATTTCGGTCAATTCACCCGCTTCCTAAGATCAATGGCAAAAAAGGCTTTGTGCGAGAGATGCCTGAGGGCCTTGACAAAGATCATCCTTTTTGAACATTGTAGGATGGTGCTACAGAATCACAAACCGACAACTATATTAAATAATAGAAGCAAAACCACTTGAGGACTACCAACAGCAGCAACAACTAAAATGGATAGTGCATTTAACTCGAAGAGAAAATAATAACATAATCAAGATGTTGACGTTCTACATTACTTCAAATAAAAGTTTAAGAAAGAAACCCCCATCAATAATGGAAATAGCGATAACAGCTACTGGACTTGAGTAATCTATTTTCCAGAAAATGTTTTTTAAAGAGGATGATTTTATAAATTTCAACCGACAGCGGTACTACTACTCGGTCCAGGAATGCCAAATATTTCCCTGTAGGGAAATGGCTACTATTACATTTACCATCCAAGTGACACGTTTATTGTCGCTTTGGTTCCTTAACTTAATGTTATAAGAAAAAGCGATACCGATGCAGAAGGACGTGTACCTATGTTTTATAGACTACGCAAAGTACGCCACAAGGATCTACTGGAACTGCCCATCAACCTCGATATATTCGTGAAAGATATCAGAATAATCAAGAACCTATACTGGCAGCAAGCAGCATGCATGCGCATAGGGAACGAGTTCTGTAAATATACAAAAATAGAAAGAGGCGTAAGGCAAGAATCCATCTTCTCACTCGATCTGTTCAACCTATACAGTGAGGCAATTCTGATAGAATTGGAAACCCTACCGGGATTCAGCATTGGCGGCCACAATCTTAACAAAATAAGATACGCAGATGACACAGTACTGATAGCAGACACGGAAATGGAATTACAAAATCTCCTACAGAAGGTAGCGACGGATGGTGAGAAGAAGGGACTAAGCACAAACTACAAGAGAACAGAATGCATGGTCATCAGTAAAAGGATTAGCCCGAAATGCGATTTGAAGGTCGGTAACACTAGAATCAAGCAGACGCGGTAGTTTAAATATCTGGGAAGCGTCTTGAGAGAGGACGGTAAGTGCGACACTGAGATCCGTAGACGTATTGGGATGGCTAAGGACACATTCCAAAAGCTGGGCAGAGTATTGCGAGACAGGAGGATATCTGTGGTAACAAAGAAAAGAATACTGAGCTGTTACGTGACATCTGTCCATTACGGCAGCAAATGTTGGACGTTTTTCTTCAAAGATGAAAAAGCGATAGAGATGTGGTCCTACAGAAGGATGCTAAGAATATCATGAACCGAGTGTGTGAGCAATGATGAGGTCTTGGAGAGGATGCAAACAAGGAGGAGACTTATACTTAATATCAGGAAGAGGCAGCTGAAGTTTCTGGGACACATAATGATGAAGGAGAGCCTGGAGAATCTGATACTCACGGGTTGAATAGATGGAAAGAGAGACAAGGGAAAACAATGTGTGACATACCTGACGGACTTAAGCAAGTGGATGACAGAACGTGGTCTGGGGGAGGAAGCAGAGGGAAGGAATTTGTTGAGAACTGCAAGGGATAGAGGAAGGTAGAGAGCCATGATCGCCTACGTCCTGAAAAGACATGGTGCATAAAAAGAAAGAAAGATGAAAGTCATTCGGCCTGTGTCAGCTAATATCTTCTTCATTCAACACGAACGCAGCTTCGCTCAAAACCTGGTTCACCCCCTTTTGTGCATAACCAAAGCATCTATTTGAAAATAACTTTCATTCTATTTTCTAAAGGCTTGATTAAAAAAAAATATGCTTATACGTTGTTTTTCTGATCACATCACTGTGGAAATTCGTTTCACTGAATATTACTCGTGAATTAAGTTTAATTTTTACTGGAAGCTCCATGCATTAAACTTTGGGTCACTTCGACGTGGTGTAATGCTTAGCAAGCGTGTGACGCTAAATCAATTATAACTGAATATTGACTTCGGTTCTCACTGAATACTTAAGATCTTTGTACCACATCTACGCTACGCTTAAAAAACCAATATGTTTTGAGCGTTACGTCGTGCTAAATGTTTTAAATAATATCTTATTTTTAATTTTGATTAAAGACATATACTTCGTGTAAATGTGTAAAAACCATAAACCTTAATTTTTGTTAAAGCCCTTAAATTCCCCTTAATTCAAGCGTGAAAATTATTTTTTCAAAGAAATACTTGAGGAATGCATAGTTTTTTTTAAGAACATATCAGCTGGATTATAGCATTATCGAGTGCTTAAAATGCAAACTAAGTTCATAAGCTCATGCTTTAAAAAAATAAGACAAAAATATAAGTGATATTTACCGAAAAATATAACTGTATCCGATCGTCACGTATATAAACAATTTCACAGTAAATAACAGTAATAAATAAGGTCTGTTATGCGAATTTAGCTGTGAAGGCTGCCATATTGGAACCCTCTGGAATCGTTATTGGGATACACATAGTTCCTAAAGGGGTACAAGTGGTCATGTAACAGTGCAAGGTGTCAGTAACCGGTCAATCCAACCCATAACAAGTGGACACATCGAACATTATGAAACCATCACTAGCCTTGGGGTACCGTCGGCAAGTTATCTCTAGTGTGGAGGTCTTTATTTCCAGACAACAATAGGAGAGTCAATAGATAGTGAGACCATCAAGTGACTGTCCTACAGCAAACATACGACCTGTAAATGACGTCATGGAAATAGCCAAACTGATATCAGTTGCGCTTTGACGTTTTGTGTGTCATGTGAACACAGGTTCGACTGATTATGGCAGTTCAATGTGAATTATGGGATATCTAGGTAAGCCTGATAGTGGGTGCCAGACAGACGGGAGATTCCATTTCTGAATTTGTGGGAGATTTTGACATACTTCGATCTACAGTGTCACGCGAGTACCGAAAATACCCGATTGAAAGCCAACTCTCTTATACAGTCTCCTATACTGACTCTCAGGCACTGGATGCACAAGATGTACTGGTGTCTGGAGGAAACTCATTGTTTACGACACTATCTCTTCTCCGTTCTCAGCTATGTATTTCAACATGTATAAGGCTTGCGTGTGTGTGAGATCCCCGTTACTTCTCATGTCTAACAGACATTGAGATTGCTGTAATTAGCTGCAAAAATGGAATAATAATAATAATAATAATAATAATAATAATAATAATAGCTGTTCATTTTGAGGTACAACCCCTCTGCTCTGGCTGCTGTCTTATGCATGTTGCAGATGCCCATTCAGACACATTTAGACACATATAGCCAACCTGCGGTTTATATTAGGTTGGTGCAAAAATAATGTCGTTTTCTCACATATGTTACTATGTGAGAAAACGACATTATTTTTGCACCAACCTAATACTACAGCTCTACTGAGCGGATCTTAGTAACAGTATATGGGAGAGACCGCATAATTTGACATGATTAGCAACTGAATAGGGTCAATGACATGTGACTTAATGCTAACACAACCGCCCACAGCTTCCGAACAGTTTCGTCTACCCAATTTCACGCATAATTATTAAGAGATTTATTCGGGTACACACACACACACAGATGTGTTGTAGCGATAGATAAATGTACTTTATGTACTTTATGTCCAGGGTGATTGCAAAGTAACTCCCCATTTTACATATAATTTATTTATTAACTATAATATTCACAACAAATGGATATGAGAGAAAAGCGTGTAGTATGCGGTATTATTTAAAATTCGATATGGGCATCAGGTTTCGCTATCATCTTCTTGAGCCGCCCAGGAATCGCGCCAACTGATTTCAGCAGGAACTCTGGTATAACTTCTTGTATTCGCACTTCAAGTTCTCCCAAAGTGTTGGTTTGGTATAGTAGACTTATTCATTTAACTAACCCCAAAGAAAAAAGTCACAGGGTTTTAAGTCAGGATTCCTGATTAAAATCCCAGTATCCTCAAAAATGTTTGGTCATTTCGTTAGATCAGACTGGAGACATTTTAACACATTTTTACATACATATATATATATATATATACGTCAAAAAACGATATTATTTTTGCACCAACCTAATATATATATATATATATATATATATATATATATATATATATATATATATATATATATATCAAGCAGGGACAATTCCAGTCTAAACACGGATATTAAAAACAAAGTGTTCAATACATCGTTCAGAATAGAACGTGTCCAGTAGTTTAATACCATAAAAAGCATAAAATGTTTTTCATATTCACTACCCGGATTTCAAACGTATCGTATCATCAGGTGGTGATGCAAATTACATTATCCAACGCCTCGAAACTTGTATTTAACCAGATATCGCTACTGGAAAGACGACTGAATGGGAGGGGGCATGCCAAATACAGAGAAAAAAAAAATCATTTCTCTCTTTCCTTATTGCTCTCTCCCTTCTTTTTTTTCTTATTTTTTCTTTCTTCCACTCCCCATTGCTATTGCTAGCCTTCATCCTAAAATGTATTTATTAATATGCCTAAATTTAAATATTATTTCAGATCTTTGATTTAATAATTTTTTACGATCCGGATAAATAACAATATCCAACTTCTATTCCCGTCACAATCTATTGTCGCTACTTCTGTCAGACATAATCTTTCTTAATCCATTTTAAGTTTTGGCTCCTGTTATTTTTTTCCTTCAACTCCCATGCGTGGTTGGCGAGTTTTGCGCAATACTTAATGGGTCTGTAGTCTAAATGAAGATCTGTGGTTATACCATCGTTTTCTGAAGGTATTTTCAGTGCTTCCTATGTAAACTCTGTTTGGTCCACTTTCATCTTCGACCTCAGCTTTGTAAATAACACTCTCTTTACAGGAGTCACCATTCAATGTACAATTAATTTTGTCTCTGCAGTTGCAATATAAATTATTTTCATCACTGTTTTGTTAGACATTTTATGACGGTCGTCTTCGAGTATAGAATCCAGAGGTTAGCAGTGAATATTTCGGAGACAGTAGGAAAGCGTAGTTCAGGTTAGCAGTGGATATCGCAGCAAAGTAACAGAGCGTAGTACTTCCTTCTGTCATCTTCGCCTGACAAGTTGGCACTGGTCATTCAGGTAGGGTAAACAAAAATGGCCGCCTTTATACACGACGGATAGAATGTTCTGCGGCTTCTGATTGGTTAACCTTCTATTGGTAGACTATAAAGCGAGTCAAGGCATTTTGAACAACTCACTAGTCATATATATACATACATATACACAAAAAACTGTAACATGTTTGGTACACCTGCCCTTAAATTCCTGGCATTTTGTCTCTTTATAGTGCTTTCTAAATTGCCAGTGCAACTATAACTTAATTTCACAGTGTTACTGTTGAAAATCCTGTGCAGTTCAGAAGGTTTTGGGAAGTATTTCTTGATCATATTAAAGGAAAATTAATGTAGAATAAATGGAAGTGTATGCGTGTGTGTTTGTTGTGGGGGGTGAATTAAATTATGTTCTTTTTTTTATTATTTTTATTACCCCTGTTATTTCTTAGTTGATTTATTTCGGGGCTGAAAGTTAGGTAAGTTTTATATCCCCTTCAAAGTCGCTACGTATACTTTTTTCTTTTCATTAAATATTTCCTTTGACGAAGAATTTCTCGACAGACTGCGTTGCAGTGCGTCAGTGTTTGCGAGTGTGTGTATGTGTGTTTGTAAGGTTAATGACTTTTACAATATCTACCGCTAATCGTCACGTGATTTACGCCAACCTGAATCAGCTGATCTTTAAACACGGGGATTATATCACAACGCAACAACACACCCACACAACTCCTCGTTTTAAAACAGCATCACGGAAGAAGAAGCAACCAACCCCTCTTCGTTCGCCTGACAACAACATCCGATTCGGATGAAGTACTGTATTTCTTGACAGGTTCAAAAATCAATCAAAACAAAGATAGCCCAATGCAGAGTTGATCAAATTTTATAATCGTGTAAACAAATTTGCAAACAACTTCTTTTGTTATAAATATAGAAAATAAGCAAATACATCCAGGTATGTACCAGTGTTTATATACCAGGTTGAGTCATTTTTTTTCGGATTTTGATAAGCCGTAGAGAACGAATCAATCAAGAAATTTAACAACATTTTTGAGCACATCCCGAGCAAATACAGTTTTCCTTTGCTATACCAGAGTAGAACGTCCTCATGAAACTTTTGTTAACTGAAATAACATTAAGCGAGAACTTAGTTACTATTAATTTATAAGGAAAAAAATTGAGCGTTCTCCGATCACGATTGAAATCATTTTTCAATAAAAATCCTAGTAATAAAATCATAATAATGTTCATTCGCGTTAGAAACAAAGAAATTGGCGTTTAAACTGCTTATGTAATATCAGTCCTCCTATGCGACAGTGGATGATGGACAAATTTACTTACAGATGAAGAAGAGATTTGAAACAACATAAATGTGATTCTGATAATAACATGGACAAAAAACATGGGATCGCCTGTCTTTGATCTCCGGTGATCTGTGCGCAAACTCCAGTGTCGGCAGCGACACTTTATTCTTATATAACAGCAATTTATAAAGAAATAACTGTGAAAACAATTTTTTATTCATAAATTTATAAACATTTACTAAATTATTAAAATATGTGAATCAATCCTTATTATTTACCATTTCATAAAGTTTGAATCAATTGGCAATAAGCCAGTTTTTTACTAACCATTCCAATAGATAATATAATAAATGATTAGTATAAATAAACAATCTAATAAATAAATAGTGTCTATTATTTTTGTTGCAAATTTTCTTGAGAATTTGCAACAAAAATAATAAACACTATTTATTAGATTGTTTATTTATACTATTCAAAGAAAATGTATAAATTTCATGTGTTTAGGTTTTATTACAATTCTAATCATTGCCAAAGAGTAACGGTAGCTTAAAAATCTGTGTCATGGGAAAAGCTGTCCTTTTGAGATTCCGTCTTATAGCGGGCACTTTTATCCATGTTTGCCGAATCTTCTTTTATGTGCCATGTCCCTTCAGGACGTGGTCGATCATCTCTCTCTACAACTTCCTATACTCCGTAGTTCCAAGTAATGTTTATCTCCGTAAAATCCCTCTCAGTCGCTGTCATCCCATCTAGCTACGCAAGCTCGTTAGGTAGATTACTCGATGTTACTCTCTCTTCCTTTTGTCTTTAATATGTCCTGTGGGTATCAAATTCCCCAAGCCTTTTTTCTTCGTCATGGGTCCAAAAAAAATTTCAATTGTCTCTTTCGGTACTAAGTATAAATGTCATTTTTTCCATAAAATGTCCTCTTTGCTCAAATGCTTCGTCCATGTCATCATCCCATCTATGTTTGCCGAATCTTTTTTTTTATGTACCATGTCCCTTCAGGGCGTGGTTCATCATCTATCTACACTAACTTTGTTAAGGGGTAAGTTCCACTCAGTTCCTCCCTTTAGAACTGTTACTTTGTGGAATAAACTTCCGAGGGGATGTTTCTGTGACAACTACAATCTTAATCTTTTCAAGTCTAGGATCAACCGATATATATGCTGCACATCCTCATAACTGGAACTTCTTAATTCCTTCTTCTCCTTCAATTACGACACTCTCGTGCAGTAGCCCTCTATCTTGAGTGGTCCTTGGGCCTTGTATTGGATGAATTAACATTGTATAAAAAATAACCCAGGCGGTAAATGATCGAGGTTTGGTAATAGGGCCAGAATATATTAGTATGTATGTATGTATGTATGTATGTATGGCTTTGGATAGAAGTAAGTGGCGGAAACTAATTCACGAAAGCATTGAGTCCTTTGAGAATAGCCGTATGCAGTACAGTGCCCACAAACGTCTGATTCGTAAAGGCGAACAAGGTCCAGCACCGGGTCCACAAATTCGCCACGTTAATTGTGACATATGCGGAAAATTGTGCCTATCTTTTGCAGGCTTCAAAAGCCATTTGCATAAATGTGCAAAACCTACTGTGCACCCGAATAATGTCACTGTAAACAAAACTGATCGGGTATGCCAATTCTGTGGCAAATTTTGTCGCAGTTTGGCTGGTCTGAAGAGTCCAGAATTTGAGGGGAGTGGGAGGGGGGTGAGGACATGAAATAAAGGAGGTGGTCACGCTCGAAACCGAGAGGACAGCCACGATGTATGTATGTATGTATGTATGTATGTATGTATGTATGTATGTATGTATGTATGTATGTATGTATGTATGTATGTATGTATGTATGTATGTATGTATGTATGTATGTATGTAACAAGTTTTGCAGATCATCATCTAGACTGAGAAGCGCACGGCCGAGTGGTTAGAACGTTCGATTTCTAACCATGAGACCCGGGTTCGAATCTCACCACGGTTGATTTGTTGGGAAGAAAACTTCCTGATGTTATCAGTGTGGAGGGGACGATTCCAACGCGCGGCAAAGTGCATGAAAACCATACCACGCATTAACCCAAGCCTTGTGAGTGAAATTGGGTAGAACAATAGGGGGACCGTCGATAGCGGTGATAGCACGAAGTCACAAGTCATCGTGACCGAGGGTTTGAGTGTGCTGGCCTTGTTCAGATTGTTGATTATGCTAGTTAACACTCTCTCTCCCAGAAGATTATGCTAGTTAACACTCTCTCTCCATAGTTGCAGTGTAAACCACAGGTGAACTCTGTGGGTGTTAAACAAACACAAAATGTGCCTGAGCGAGCGTTTGAATTAGGGATAGGTTAGCGGTCTTAATTGACGTCTATCCTCGAATACGAGTGGCCAGATTTTGTTTTGTCGCATAGGAGGACTGCATTTTGGGCCTTGAATTAATTCGCCGATTCATCAAGTCTTGGAATCTCCTGCAACACTTCTGTACGGTCTCACGTATACAAGCCAAACGCATGTATGCAACAAGTTTTGCAGATCAACATCTGGACTCTGAGGTCACATAGTGGTACACAGAAGATTTGTAGGCCGTGCAGATTCAATGAAACCAATCAAGGGTACATATATTCCTGATAGTCTCCAGAGACATCTTATGGCCCATGGATGCTGAAAGAAGAAGGAAGTCATCCCAAGTGACGCGAAGGGTGATGGGTCGTCCCTCATCTGAGTAAGGTGCGGCAATCACCAGATATGTATGTAAAAACCTTTTAAATGATTAAACCACCTCATGCATGTAGCAATAAATAAATTGTTAAGAAATAATACTGAATATCAGTCCAGATACTTTTCTTAACAAGAATTCTTTCGATTAAAAATATTTTATTGATTTTTTTTCTAGATTCTATCCGACTGTTCACGCCTCTTTATCACGAGATGGAAACTTTACGTCATTCATTGCAAGATATAGAAACAAAGATAGAAATGTTTCATATTGAATATTTCACTCTTTCTTTTCACTCGTTCCTCCATGAAGCTGTGTAGTTCCGTAAATTTCTGCATTATTGGATGAAAATTCCACCAATAGTTTCCGTTGTATTCCGCATACAATAATGATCAAAGAGGTTACAGTTTTTACTTCACCTACACAGTTTCAAACCAGACGCCGAATATATAAGAAAAAAAAAACCCCAAAAAAACAAATGAAAATACAAGCCAAACGCATTGTAATCGAATAACGCCTACCTTTATATTAACATTTTTATAGTCTACGCTTACTTCAATATGACATGAAATGAACCGGTTCTGTCTGATTATCGATGTCAAAAAACGTCAATCTAGGTTAGTACATGGATGGGTGAATATTTTGAAAAACAAGGATCAGTATGCGGTACCAATATGTTTCTTGGCTCTGCAGAGTCGTGCAACAGTCGCCAGAAATAGCTGTAACCAAGAGTTACAAAATGCGTAGTCTAATCCAATAATGCAAACCCTACCATACCGGTTAGAACGACCCGAAATGAGCAGGTCGGGTGTTGAATTCCGTGGGCATATAATTCTGAAAGTGGTGGATTGCTTTAAATTTTTTGAGTATAAGACTAAAAAAGCACGTAAACGCTTAATGTTGCAGTGATAGAAAAGTGAAGACGCCACCCCGTTGCCAAATTCCTTGACGTGCGGTGGCATCAGCTGTGAGATAAGCCACCACAGGATTATGGCCTGTAGCTGGCCGACACGTTCAGATCCGTTATCTATATCTCTTTCTCCCTCTCGTTTTCTCCAAGAAATTATGCCTTTTATGACCCCACTGAAATAGAGCGAGGAAAAAAAACCTGAAGAAAATCGTCAGTTTTTTCTCCCATTCAGTCTGTGATGCATTGTTCTGGTTCCAATATGGTGAATTACCGATGAACCACGAGAATCCAAGACAACACGTAACGGAAGTTTGAGCTCAGGACGAAGGTGTTGATTGCTCCATCGAAGAAAAGAAAAGCAAAACTCCAAAATTGTAGCCAGAAAAAGACGAGATCATGTCAAGTGACAAGCTGTTATTATGCAATAAAAGCCGAGAGATTATTAACGAATGAGAGACGAATTCATTAGTAAAAGGAGGAAGGATTAGTCTCTAAAGAGCGACAAACGCATTTCTAGGAGCAAGAGTGATTGGTAACCAATAAGAGACAAACTCATTAGTAAGAGCAAGAAAGGTTAGGCCATGCAGTGTAGTAATTCATATCCGTATACACATGTATATATTTGCTGCATTTTATATATGTATACATATATACAGGGTGCGATGGATAAATTGTCGTCTAAATTACGCAAAATAAAAATAAAGTTGACATTTCATTTTAACAGATATATTTACCAAAATTACGCAAAAAATATCCTGGAGAGTAAATTTATTCAATAAAATCGCCATTGGCTTCAACCACGGCCTCCAGACGACTTTGGAATCTCCTGCAACACTTCTGTACGGTCTCTTTGTTTAGATTGGTGAATGCTGCCATAATCCTTGCCTTCAGTTCATCTTTGGTGTTACAAGAATTTTTCTTGGTTTCTTGCTCAATGCAGCTCACACATATGATACCCCCTCCTTCAAAATAGAAAAAACAGTTAGAGGAACCTCACTATTTGTGATCTCTGCTTGCTAGGCAGAGTATTACGAGACAGGAGGATTCGTTGGTAACACAGAAAAGTGATATCTGTCCTCCTTTACGGCAGCGAATGTTGGACGGTCTCCTCAAAGATGAAGAAGAGACTCGAAGCAACTACAGAAGGATGCTAAGGATACCATGGACCGAACATGTGAGCAACGATCAGGTTTTGGAGAGGGTGTAAACAAGGAGGAAGCTTATACTTAACATCAGGAAGAGGCAGTTGAAATTTCTGGGCCACATAATGAGAAAGGAGGGCTTGTAGAATCTGATACTCACAGGACGGATAGAGAGAAAGAGAGACAAGGGAAAGCAACGCGTGACAAACCTAGCGGGTTTAATTAAGCAAGTGGATGATGGAACAGGGTTTGTGAGAGGTGGCAAGAGGGCAAGACATATTGAGAGCTACAAAGTATAGGGACACGGTACATAAAAGAAGAAGAAACTTGCTAGAATATATTCGCCCTTTTGGGCCTTGAATTAATTCGCTGATTCATCAAGTATTGTTTATTTTTATTTCTTTATACGCACTTGGCAAGGCCTCTGATCTGGAGGTTTTGAGGAGCGTGGAACCACCTCTTAATTGCTGGTGTTCCCAGGTCCACCTTGACCCGGGGTGGTAGCACCTGTTAGGGTCCCAGCTATTGGTAAATAGTGAACTGCTAGTTTTCTAGGTTTTGCTCACGTCCTGGGTATGACGGTAAACTACATCCGCGTCCTGGGTATGGCGATAAACTGCATCCAACAGCAAGGTCTCAGATAATGTTTTCAGAAAAATAATGTTGCCAGCTCTAAGTTTTTGAAACAATAATGTTGCCAGCTCTAAGTTTTTGAAACAATAATGTTGCCAGCTCTAAGTTTTTTTTTTTGTAGAAAAGGAATAATGTTGCCAGCTATACGTTTTTTTTTGAAACAATGTTGCCAGCTATACGTTTTTTTGAAACAATAATGTTGCCAGCTATACGTTTTTTTTGAAACAATAATGTTGCCAGCTATACGTTTTTTTTTGAAACCATAATGTTGCCAGCTATATGTTTTTTTGAAACAATAATGTTGCCAGCTATACGTTTTTTTTGAAACAATAATGTTGCCAGCTATACGTTTTTTTTTGAAACCATAATGTTGCCAGCTATATGTTTTTTTTAAACAATAATGTTGCCAGCTATACGTTTTTTTTGAAACAATAATGTTGCCAGCTATACGTTTTTTTTTGAAACAATAATGTTGCCAGCTATACGTTTTTTATTCTATACAAAATAGGCATTTAAAATTCATATAAACTGGATTTGGCATTAAATAACCCACAGTGGTTGATATGCCATAAAACCCAAACAAACAAACAATTATACGCACTTGGCTTCTATTACATAAAGTCCTTTTTAAGACAGCCTTCAAATTAACACATTTTTTAAAAGGTTGTTTGCGAGTTTTTGTTTAGCGGCATATTAACCTCTATGGGTTATTTAATGCAGCAATTATATTTTTTATTTGAGATAATAATATTCTTAGTGATACAAGTCTTATTAATTAACCCATAGCTGGGAGTAGGGAAAGAAGTGGTGAATTTTTACCCGATTGGCAGTGAAACTCCGATTGCCATTATGCATTACACTTATTCACAGCAACCTAGTATTTCCATGCGGTCACCCAACTAGGTAATGATCAAGGACGACGTTGCTTAACTTTCGGTGATCGTACGGAGACCAGTGTTTTTTAACGTGATGTGGCCATAAGCCTTTTAAAAAAGGAATATGTTTATCGTAAAAGAGAGATTGAAAGAAAATAAACATATATATAGAGAGCGTGTGCGTGAGTGTGTGTGTGTACGTATGTGTGTGTGGGTGTGTGTGTGTACGTATGTGTGTGTGGGTGTGTGTGTGTACGTATGTGTGTGTGGGTGTGTTTGATAGAAAGATTATTATTTTTGTTCTTTCCCGAAACGCTGATTAAAACACTTCTCCATTTTCCATAATAACTGAATCTTCGTTTTCCTATTTCCGCAAATTCTGAAGATATTCTTCGCAAACCAAATAAATTTTTGAATTTCTCTTCGACAACCGAAAATAACGATCGATTTTTATGTCCTAGATTTTATTGATCCATTCTTTTATCATATGTTTAACTTCATAGATATACAGAAAGATAAATATTTACATATCTTTAGTGTGGAATACAGGTAAATCGTTAGGGAGTATGGTTAGGTAGATCTTGTTGTTGGCTGAGGGTTTTGTGATGGATAATTTTGTAATCAGTAAGTCTTCTATGAGGTCTTGTCGTCCTCCAAATGTTCAAGTCGTACATGGAAAGGCAAAGGACAAGCTACTAGAATTTAAAAAAAAAAGAAAAAAAAAGAAAAATTAGATTTAACCGAGAAAATAATTAAGAACGAAAATTTTAAAGATACAGACTTTAACAAAGGTTTCACATTGCCACTTTAGGAACAAATAGGTTGGTTGATTTTGTTTAGCGGCATATCAACCTCTATGGGTTATTTCGTGTATTAATTTTATTTTTAATTTGAGATAATAATATTTTTAGTGATACAAGTTTTACTAATTAACTGACAGTTGGAGTGGGGGAGAAGTGTGGGAGAAGTGGTGGCTGATTTTTACCTTTCGAAAGGGTATTTGCCTGAATGAATACAACAACCTCTATAGCTTATTTAATGCTGAAATCTAAATATTTTCGTAATTTTATGCTTTTATTTACAGTCATTCTGTGCATAATTTTATAGTTTCAGGGTAAACGTATTTTTTTAGATATATAGTTTGTAGATCATAAAATGTATAGTAGATAATTTAAAAAAAATGTATTGCTGGTAATTTCACTACAAAAATCTATTGTTGGTAATTTTACGATAAAAATGTATTTTTATATATTTTTTAGTACCGATTGATTATCATTTTGCTATAAAAATGTGTTGTTAGTCATTTTACTATAAAAATTTACTATTGAATTTTGTTGGGAGGGGTCACTATTTGTCCATCATTGGAACCCTAACAGGTGCTACCACCCCGGGTAAGTGTGGATCTG
The DNA here is from genome assembly GCA_963932145.1 of Acanthosepion lycidas. Classification (NCBI taxonomy): domain Eukaryota; kingdom Metazoa; phylum Mollusca; class Cephalopoda; order Sepiida; family Sepiidae; genus Acanthosepion; species Acanthosepion lycidas. Next base: position 45,060,286 of record OZ010589.1, on the reverse strand, counting down.
GAAACAACAGCAGTTATGAAGTGAATACACGCTCCTCAAAACCACCAAACTCCCGATCAGAGGACTTGCTGCCGGATGTAGTTTATCGTCATACCCAGGACACGGAAACAAACAGCGAAAGAAGGTTATTACAATAATAACAATAATAATTAGTGCCCTATACTGCACCAGGCATAGCTCTCAATGTTTCTGATTTTATCTGAAGATATCTTTTATCTTGAGGAAATAAGACGAGCTACAGATTTTCTTGCAGGAGCCTTACTGTAAGCATTGGGTATGTCCCTTACGGGCTGAGTTGTGGGAGAGCATCATGGCCGAGTTCTGAGAAGGTTTTTTTTCTTAAATTTTGAAAGATGAAGCAACCAAGTGGATTTGGCAGTTTCCAAGTTTCCAGATATCTGGGAACACCTTTCATTGTCATTATCAGTTTATGCGCTATTTTTTATTTAAACCTGTTTTAATGAAAGCTTTTATCAAAACCATATCACGCTATTTGGCTGTCATGCATGTTATAGCATAATCCTATCAGTCTGGGTACATTGTGCTTCGTATATTTGTACTGATGTGCGCCGCTTTGTTAGTGTGCTGCTATCTCACTCATTAATATTATTAATAATAATAATAATAATAATAATAATAATAATAATAATCTTTTTACTGTTGGCTACGAAACTTGAGTAATGATGCATTCAGCATCGTAGAAACAAACAAAAGAGACAAGTTGTTAATATTTTACCGTTGTGGTTGAGGTCTGTTTTTCGATTTTTGCATAAAACAGTGTTTTAAATCAATAAAAGAGCCATATCAAGTAACAGGGTCAGGATTATGGACTGGATGAAAAGAAGAGCATAAACGTACACACAATATAAATTTACTAGCTTGGATAATTATTTATTTAGTTATTCTACTCAGAAAGTATTAACGAGATTATTAACAATGGCAACGGCAACAAAATGGAGGCATTTCTATTTAACGAACAAATAAGAACTATATTCCATACATTGCTACGAAACCAAAGCTCAATACATGTTCTTAAATAGCCTCGTCAAATCGAGACCTTCATATGGTGGTTTCCTAGGCATGGACTTAGACATGGCACAAAGCTGAAAATATGGGTCATCCAGTGGAGTTCGAACTCACTACTCAATCGTGATTGGTCTAGCGAGACAAGCTTGCCAAACATTACGCCACGTAGAGGTTCCCCGACACTTACATCTTTATGCTATGTATGAATCTAGAAATGCTGCTCTTCAACTTAATTTACGTCGCTATGTAACTGTATAATAAACGTAATCTATCACAAACACTGGCATTAATCCCTGACCGCAGATAATCCTTTTCTTTCTGATTTTCGATTATATTTTTCATAGAAAAATCTTATTAAAAATGAATATTTAATTTTCAATATTCGAGAGACGTTCCGTAAATTTTATCTCCACGGAAACTGTAACTGATATAGAGAACACAATAGCACCATTATATAGAGAAACACCCCCGCTAGAAAACTCTCTTTTTGCACAGAGTCGCCATCACTGACTTTGCTTATTTTTTGACGACGATAACTAAGAGCTTACGTTCGTAAATATCTGCACCAGTGGAGTTGGCCCACTTTTTTTCACAGTAAATGACGCCACCTATGTGAGAAAACTACTTAGTTTGTCTTTCCCTGGCCTGAACAGATAAAATTCAGAAGGTGCTAAAGTGGTGATTGTGGTAGGACAGCAGAACTAAGATTTTTCCAATTTGTGTGGGGTGTGCTTTACGTGGGGGTAATGTTTTTCAAAAGAAATGTTGGCTTCCCAGGGGGTCATTCTGTTCCTTTTGTGACCATTGGTGGAATCTACATTTGACATTGTCAAAATTGTTTCATAGCACAGGCTTGATTCTGGAAAGTTCAACTTATTATCACGAGGTAATTTTTTTTAGTCGAGTTCACCCCAAGCAAGGCAGTAAAGCCACTAAGACACAAATGGTTACTGGGTGTGGAAGAATTAGAATACAGAAACATTACTGCGGAGCGAGAACAAAAGAAGTGTAATCAGGAGGACACAGATACAGATTGACATTGTTTTTAAATTTTTGAAGATTAAAGTTGGCTGGAAAGAATGGGATCGGACAACACGTGATAAGTGCAAGAAAAGAAACTGCTGGCATAGAACTTCCGGCTATATCTAGCCAACTCAACGGTAAATTGGTGAGACCTCATCGCCAGTCTAGTACTGCGCTTAAATTCCTAAAATCTAGGTACGATAGCGAAAAGCACATTCGAACAGTTGCCATGAAAAGTATTTATAGAAAAAGCATAGGTGAGAAAGTGAGTATAGCCGAGACGCCAGATTTTGATGTTTTGTCCAGGTTCCAGGAAGTCTAGGAGAATCTTTTTCATTCCCAAAAATAGTGCACATCACTTTGCCTACTGATAGATACGCCTTGCATGTTTATCTTTGATGTTTAATTCGAAAGTCGCAAACTGTCATTTTTATTCCGGCTAATGGTGCGCTTTTCATATGTGAACGAGCGGCGCTATATCGAGTCTAATTAGTCACCTCTTCGTCACTGAGGCCCGTTCGTACAGTTGGTACAAAGTTTGCCTCGTATCATGTCTGGGTTTCAATTCTCGGTAGTGAATGCGCACTACTGATGAGTACCAAATATGGGGCGAAATGGCCGTCCAGTGCTTTCTGCATTCTGTTGAGGTTTCTTCTAGACTCGATGAATTATTTAATAATGATATTGTATTAAGAATATCGTGTCAACCAGTCATTATTATGTTCAAGTTGTTTAAATCATAAGCAATCAGATTTGGTTGAATATAAATTTTTCAATGATCTGAAACGTTCAATTCCAATATGATATATATATATATATATATATATATATATATATATATATGTGTATTTTAAATTAATTGATTTAAAATATGGTTTTTCCGCTACACAGTTCTAACCCTGTTTCAAAAATGGAAGGTCCGAATTTAATTTTGTAATTAAATTTAAGACATTAGTTCCATTTCATCCTCAAGCGAATTTTGGAGTAACTTTTACTGGGTTTTAAAGACACAGCTAAAATCATAATTCACGTTTCCAAGGTTAAAGATAAATTCACTTGCACTAAACAGGGGTGTTTGCGTGTTCTTTATGTCTGTATTTTGATGTATCCATTATTATCTACGTTTTAGTAGGGGGGTAGGGATGTATTCTTCAATGAAATCTGAGATCCGTTAAATGCATGTCGTCTGGATTAATTAATTTATAATATTAATGCTCTGTAAATTTACATTGAGCACTATTTTGTAAAAATAAAAATATGTATAAGAACACCGGATTATATATCTTACTGTTCTTTCTTTATATATATATATATATATATATATATATATATATATATATATATATATATATATATATATATTAACAGGAGTTTCAACAAACAGAAACAAACAACCATATTTGGTTCACAGGCCTTGTTATATTTTACATTTATATCTGCCTTTATTTTTTTTTTTGTCCCGTTTCTTTATTTTGGTTACTAAAGGAACTCGACTTTCTGTCTTTTTATGTACCGTGTCCTTTCAGGACGGAGGTGATCATGGCTCTCCACTTCACCCTATCTCATGTAGGTCTCAGTAAGTTTCACCCCTCTCCCACCCACCCCGGGCCACGTTCTGTCATCCACTTGCTTAATCCCACCAGGTATGTCATGCGTTTCTTTCGTTCGTCTCTCTTTCTCTCTATCCGTCCCGTGAGTATCAGATTCTACAAGCCCTCTTTTCTCATTATGTGGCCCAGAAATTTCAACTGCCTCTTCCTGATGTTAAGTATAAGCTTCCTCCTTATTTACACCCTCTCCAAAACCTGATCGTTGCTCACATGTTCGGTCCATGGTATCCTTAGCATCCTTCTGTAGAACCATACCCCAGTTGCTTCGAGTCTCTTCTTCATCTTTGAAGAGACCGTCCAACATTCACTGTCGCGCCAAGATCTCATCTTTGCTCACACGCTCATCCTCAGCATCCTTCTGTAGAACCACATCTCTGTCGCCTCGAGTCCCTTCTTCATCTTCGAGGAAACCGTCCAACATTCGCTGTCGTAAAGGAGGACAGATGTCACGTTACAGCTCAGTATTCTTTTCTTTGTTACCAAAGAGATCCTCCTGTCTCGCAATAGTCTGCCCAGCTTTAGGAATACGTCCTTGGCTGTACCAATACGTCTACGGATCTCAGTGTCGCACTTACCGTCCTCTGTCAAAGCACTTTCCAGATATTTAAACTTCCGCGTCTGCTTGATTCTAGTGTTCCCAACCTTCAAATCGCATTTCGAGCTCATCCTTTTACTGATGACCAATAATTCTGTCTTCTTGCAGTTTATGCTTAGTCCCTTCTTCTTGCTCTCCTTTGCTGCCTTCTGTAGGAGGTTTTGTAATTTATTTTCTGTGACTGCTATCAGTACTGTGTCATCTGCATATCTTATGTTTTAAAGATTGTCTCAGCCGATTCCTGAATCCCGGTAGGATTTCTAATTCTCTCAGAACTGCCTCGCTGTATAAGTTAAATAGGTCCGATGATAAGACGCATCCTTGCCTTACGCCCCTTTCTATTTTTGTAGATTCGCTTAACTCGTTCTCTATGCGCATGCACGCTGTTTGCTGCTAGTATAGGTTCTTGATTATTCTAATATCTTTCCCAAATATATCAAGGTTGCTGAACAATTCCAACAGATCCTTGTGACGTACTTTGTCGAAGGCCTTTGTGTAGTCTATGAAGCGTAGGTGCACGTCTTTCTGCATTCGTATTGCTCTTTCTAATAACATTCTGAGCATGGATATCGCGCTCCTTGTTCCGGTGTCTTTAAAGAACCCACACTGTTCTTGTCTTATCTCCAGCCTGATCTTGCTGCGCGCTCTATTCATCCGAATACGGATGATTAAATTTGTTACGTGACTCATTAGGTTGATTGTTTAGTGAATTTCACATTCGTTTGCGCCTGGTTTCTTAGGCATTGCTATGAAGATAGATTTGCTGATATCTTCCGGTATATACCCATTGTTGTAGATTTCATTTAATATTTTTATGATCTTGTCTATGCCAAAGTCATCTAATCTGTCAGCATTTCCGTTACAATTCCGTCTGGCCCTGCCGCCTTGTTTCTGTTCAATTTGGCCAGTGCAGCTTCTACTTAGTTTTTTTTAGAATTTCAGGTTCGTTGGTAGTTCTGGGTATTGCTGGTTGTTCTCTTTCGTCGTGGAAGAGCTCTCCAATATATTCGTTCCAGCGTTGAAGAATTCTTTCTTTCTCTAATATGAGCCTTCCATACTTTGATTTTAAACATCCTGTTGACGAGCATGTCTTCTATCCTGTTAGATTCTTTATTTCTTTGTGCATATCTCCTTTGTTGGTGGAACTCAATCTCTATATTTCTGCACATTTTTTTTTTTGTGTAGCCACTGTTGGTTAGCTTACCTGCATTAGGTCCTTATTTCATTGTGTAATTTTCTGTATTCCGTTCCGTACCTTGGCAGAGTTTAATGTCTCCTTTGCATCATGTCGAGAATCTCATTAGTCATCCATTCGTTTTTTTCTTCTTCGTCCCTTCTCCTTTGGGATGATATCGTTTGCTGATGTCACTAAAGCGTCTCTTAGTGCGTCCCATTTCGATTTTCCATTGTGTTCCTCGTATCTTCTTTATACATTTTCAATATATTTTTCTTTCCGGCTCGGGTCGCTCATGAGTTTGTTGCATTAGAATTTGGTTAGGCTTCTTCAATTTCTGCAGTTTCACTCTTAGCTTACATATAACAGGGCGAAGATCGCTTCCGCAGTCGGCACTTGGGTAGGTTTTGCAGTGATTCATTGCATTCCTGAATCTTTTGTTGATAGTTATGTAGTCAATTTGTTTTTTAGTTTCTCCTCCTGGGCTCCTCCATGTCCATAATCATCTCGGATGTTCTTGGAACCATGTGTTGGCTATTACCTGGTCATTGGCTGTGTACAATTGGATCCATTTTTCTCCACGTTCGTTGCGGGTTCCTAGTCCGAATCTTCCTGCTATATCGCCTGTCCTTTCCTTTACTTTGGCGTTTAGGTCTCCCATGATAATAACTTCTTGTGATTTATAAGGAGCCTTGGCACTGTCTAGCATGGAGTAGAAAGATTCGATTTCCTCTTACCTACTTTGTGCTGTCGGTACGTAGACTATTATGATAGATATGTTTACTTTCAGCTTGACTACCAGAATTCTTTCGGATAGTTGATAGTATCCCAAAACGCATTTCTTAAATGTTTTATCTAGTATTAATCCTACTCCTTTGTCATTTTTCTCTCCGCCTGCATAAATAAATGCATCTGGTTTCACACACAATTAGGATGTTGATTTTAGCCTGCTCACCTCTTGTTTCACATTATCTAACTGGCCGCATTTGTTCAATGTCTGGACGTTCCATGTCTCGAGACTTATTTTATGTTTGATGCGAGCAGTAGCAAGATAACGGTCCGGTGATACCTGTCGCTCATACTGTTCGTTTCTGGATGAGAGATATGTTCCGAGGAATTTTGTTCCTTTACGCCGTTTATGCTAGCAATCACTGGATGACGGTCAGGTGGCACCTGTTATGCATGTCTGTCCTTACCGAACGAGGAGTTAATTCGCATCGACTTAACCCCCTTCACGCCGTTAGGTTTCATATTGTTTGTGTTATTAGCCATGATATGTCTTGGGATTGATAGTGGAGTGGTTTCCTGTTGCCTTCTTCACAGTGGTTTATAGAGGAACCACCTCTAGTTAGCTGGTCGTTGACTCGAAGAGTTCCTCCGCCCTTTTTTTTGGTCTTGTTCTTCATCCTACTGGCTTGCTAATGAGAACTTGGAGTGGAGTAGTCGGTTTAGTCGCCGACCTTTCGATTGAAATACTTACCGTTAAAGTGAGGGAATCGTATTTAAAAAAAAAAAAATTTTTGACTTAGTATAAGTTCCATTGCTCCCTGTTAAAACAATATGCGATAGGTCAAGACAGCATCGTGGAAAAAGCGATTCTTACTACTAACAATGGGAACCTCGCGTTAAATCTTGCTAAACTCGAATCATTCGTCATCTACTGAAATGTTGTGGCTGAATTTATCAGAATACGTCTCCGTTTCAAAGACCACTGCGCTGTGGTTGGTTAGTTTTGTTCTTTTTTCGTGTGGGGGGGTGGATTCTGACATGCCATAGTAACTGGCACGTCCCAACATTGAGAATGGTGACTTTGCGTTTCAAATAAAATAAAACAAAGGAAAATGGGACCCCTGCCACATTTCTTCATTTTCCTGCCCTTTTTTATCTAGTAAATAAAAGTCTCAGTAGTTGCCAGAAAGTCCAAGTAAGCTTCGTACAAAGCCATATAAAAATGATAATTCCTAATTTCAGAAATTATGGTATAAACATCTTTATATATTAATATTAATCCCTCAAATTTTCCCGGTCTTTCACGAGCGGACACATTTTTTTTTATTTGCATTTAATAGAGCATTTTCTTTTTAATTGTTATTTGAAATGGTATTATTGAATGGTTGATGTTTGGTATATATATTGTAGGTGTGTGCCTATTTAAATGTAAACAATTAAAAAACAACAACTTTAGTTTCTACTACAGACCGTTTATTCTTTTATATGGTGGTGTAGAGAAACAAAATCCTCAATGTGTCTTGGGTATGTCCGTTTTCTTTTTGCTCCTGAAGTCAGCCTTACGCTGTGGGTGGAACAACCAAAGTAAAGTTTGTAATTAGTTCATCGTTGGAGGTTTAAGCGTGATATAATGGTTGAGCTTAAGTCAGCCTTGCGCTGAGATAGAAAGGCCAAAGAAAAGGTTGATTAACTTCAGAGGTAGTGTTTTCGGAAGACACATGAGAATGCTATGAGTTGGAACGTGGAGAGAGAGAGAGAGAGAGAGAGAGAGAGAGAGAGAGAGAGAGAGAGAGAGAGAGTTCAATGGGCCGGGGAAACGAACGTGTTCAGCCGGGACATCTTTTTTCCATGTGTTGTTACATCTTGTAAATAAAAGAAAAAAAAGGGAAAAAGAAAAAAGTTTTTTTTATAGACTTAGACAGCGCCACCTAAGAAACGTTTCACGAAGCTAAGTGGGTTAATAACATTTCCGACCCTTTTATAACTAGCATCATAAGAAAATGTATTTTAACATTTTATTATTATTATTATTGATTATTACTATTATTATTATTATTTTATTTATTGATTTTGTTTCATTTTTCCACAGTATCAACTACTGAGAATTTAAGATGGCGCGATAGCTATTAAATACTTTTACATTCAGACTAGAATACTCATTTGAGGCTGACTAAAGAGTTTGATTCAAAATTTCAAGAATGTTACCAAGTCCGACAAAGACTTGAAGAAGGCTAGAGAGTGTATTGGTAAGGAGTAAGTTCGACTCAGATAGCATCTTTTTAAATGTTGCAACGCAAAGCAGTCTCCCGAGGGGATACTTCCCTGATCGTTACAATCTTAAGCTTCTCAAGTCGAGGAGCAACTGCTATCTATTTTACATATTCTCATAGTATGCAACACATCCTCCCTCTCTATACGACCGTATCCCAATTCAGTGACCCTCTACCTTGAGTGGAACTTAGGTCTTGTATTGACTAGACAATAGTAAACAATTCAAGAATGGCTTAAATTTTGTTCGTATAACAACCAAGTTAAGGATATTAACCCAACTGCAGAAGAATATAAAAATGATAATCCCTTATTTAAAAAATATCCGGCATAAAGATAGGAAAAAAATCTTAGCTTTTAATAGTATGGAAATATTTTTTGAAATCGATGAAACTGGAGCAAATCATACTGGCAAGTTTTAATTATTAATAATAATTTTCAATAGATATTGATCATTTTAGAATTGTTAATTTATTTTTAAAGCAAGGTGTAATACTTCGAAGCTTAGTCCTTGATTTTCAATAATAAATAAATAAACTTAAAAAAAAAATCTGTATTCCGTATATTTCATTCGCTACATTAGGAAACGAACATACTTGAATTTACGATCGATATCACAGAGAAAGAGAAAGAGAGAGATAAAGAGAGAAAGATAGAAATAGAGAGATTTATATAGATAGATAGATAGCTCGATCGATAGAGAGGAGAGAGAGAGAGATGTTTTCAGTTGCAACAGGATGGGGTCTATTGATGAGTTACGTTCTAATAAAAAAAAAATATTTCTAACCTCACTCCAAAAATTCCCCTTACTATTTTTTTTTTTTAATGTTAAGTCTCTGTTAAGGATATATGTCGATTTCATCACGTGATAAACGTAACTGAGATAAGTGACAACAGCAGAATCGATTACTGAAGGAGAGCGGCTACGATTAATACACTGAAAGGGAATTTATTTTTCTCCTGTTTCAATTTTCCCACCTTATACTAAGGATGGCTTTGTTTCGTTGTAGCGAAGTCGTAGTTTTAGTCGCAACAGTAACTAGGATCAGCAGGTGTAACGAAAAAGGTAGCGGTAGTAGTAGTAGTAGTAGTAGGAGTAGAAGATAATATGGCTAGTTTGGAACGAAGCAGTAGCGATACTACGAATTGTGTTGATTACAAATCGGGGATAGTGTGCAGGTAACTAGTGGTTCGATACTTCAAGCGATAGCAATTTTACATTGCTTTACAAACCGGCGCAAGGAAAAGCAAAAACAAAAGACAAAGCGATGATACTAGTCTACTAGAATGCTGATAACATTGTTAGATAGATAGATAGATAGATAGATAGATAGATAGATAGATAGATAGATAGATAGATAGATAGATAAAAAGAAAGAAAGAAAGGGAAAGAGATGGGGAAGAGAGAGAGAGAGCATAGCAGCAGTTTTAGTGGGTGGGTGACGATGATGGTTTTGGGGCTAACGCGAATAATGTCAGGCTGCTACTGTTTGGTGATTGCTGCTGTAGCTACTGACTGCTTTCAACTCGAGCGCACGAACGAAACAAACAATCAAAATGACAAAAGGAAAAGGAAAGCGGGAAAAAGAGGCAGTGCGCGTCGCAATGCGACGTTTTTTTGCACACTAAGTGGCCCATGACGTCACATGATGCAATGAGGCGTGAAGCAATCGCCTGCCGTTGTGGATCAACCATTGCTTTATCTGATTGGATGGCAAAAATCAAAGTTTTACAAGTGGCGACCTGACGTTCTGATAGTCTCTTATATTTCGATGTTACCTGACATTAATGAGAGAGTGTTGATTGCGCCCTTAATTCGCACTTTGCATGGACGATTTTTTTTTTTTTTAAAGGTGCTATCTGGTGCGTTTGAACCTAGAATAATACCATTTGCTTTTATTCTCCCTCATATAAATCCAAAACATATGGCCATGTCTTCCAATTAAAACTAATCGAAAAATCCATTTACCTCACAAAGTTGATACGAACGCAAACCCAGCACGTAACAAAACTAGCTGAAATAGTAATTTTTCTGGGACGAGTGCATAAGCGTTTTTTTTATACTATAGTTCACGTAATATAAGGCTCATGAGCCACTCAAGTTAACGAATTAGTCAAAATGATGAATGAAATGGAGTAGGAAGGGATGATTAAGGTGATAAGGATGATAAAGATTAACCTTTAACTTGGAGAGATTAACCCATTCAAAGAATAACCCATGCGAGAGTCTGGGTTAAGATGACTTCAAATATTTTAAATACGAGGGAAATGTTTGTGATTCAAATCTGTGAAAGTAGCATGGTGTGTCCTAACTGTAAAGGTCGGAACTTTTTTTTAATACAGTGTAACCCGGATATAAGAGACCTGGATATAAGAGAAACCCGGATATAAGAGAGATTTTCTCTGGTCCCAAATTAGAGCCATACTTACCTAAACAAAATAGACCAAACCCGGATATAAAGAGAAACCCGAATATAAGAGACTCCTCCGGTCCCGACAACTCTCTTATATCCGGGTTACACGGTAATAAAATTCAAACAATGCAAGGCTGCATTGCATCTGAAGATGGAGTATTATTGAATAAGATGCGCAATATGAATGCCAGCAGGAGGTAAGAATGGGTGAAGATTATGAGGATAAGGAGAATAGATAAAGACTGACCTTTGACGAAGAGGTTAAGTTTGTAGTGTAGAAGGTTACTGTCAAAATGGTTATGATGAGGTGATATGAATGTTAGAAGTGTTGGTAGGAAGTGAAAATTATGAGAATAAGGAAGATAGGTAACAACTGATGCCTGTCTTGATGCAGTTAAGATTGCATCGTTCGGGAACCATTCCCACGGGAGTCCGCTCTACAAAGTGGCACTTCTTTGGAAAAGGCTAAGTGAAACATTCTCCTTACATTTGTAATACGGAGGAACTGAGGATATTTTTACAGTAGGGTTCACCCTGTACAAGCTCTGGGGGACAACTCGAGGTAGATGGTTACGTTAGGAAGCAGTTTGTACGGAGAGGAGAGGAAGGTAACGGTTAACCGTAGACTTGAACTTTTAGTGATCGGGGAAACGTCCTTTTGGGAGTCAGTTCCACAGAGCAGCGATTCGCGGAAAGAAGCTGTTCGTGGAACTTTTTAGTGATGGAATACGGGAGGAATGTAGGTGGTTTGCTAGAATGTAAATGACATGGAGGGTCCTTGCGGTGAAGGTTAGATCTGGCAGAACCAAGGAAGGTAGTTCGTCCGAGCACTTTAGCGATAGAGCAAGGAGAGGCTTGTCATATCTCGCCTGTGAGAGAGAGGTTGGAGGGTGAAAAATGATTTGTCACTCACAAGGGATCGGTGCTTTTGGAAAGCGAAAGTAGAGGGTGCGGTCTAGAAAGCTCCCGCTTAAATATGACAACAGTGCTACATTCTTGGCCTGATGATTCGAGTCTGTGGAAGTGGCATGTTGTATCATAGCTAAACGAAAGAATGAAGCTCATCTGAATATAACACATGGAAACAGCAATAGAGTAAGATATTTGTTTTTCATTGGGCCAAAGTTATATCTGTTGATTACTCCTCTGCCTAAACCTACACCGAGGAATGAAAATTAAGGCTACCATAAAAGTCAGTATATCTATCCTAGAATCTATATTAGGATATAATGAGGATATAAACGCTTAATTTCCACTGAATTTTAATCTAAAAAGTCTGATTATTACTCTTTCAGATAACTTTTTCAAAATGTTCCCCCAAGACTCAAAGTCTGAAATTTACTGAATAAACCTCTTGCTTCCTTTGATCTTCAAAAACTTAAATGCAATGTCAATCGTTATCTTCTGTCTTCTTAATTCATGTACTTTTATTGTTCTCATCCCTTAATATTGTCTTTTTTTCTCATATTCTTTCACACCCAGTAACCTCTTGCGTCTTAGTAGCTTTATTGCCTTGCTTGGGGTGAAATGATTAAGCAAAAGTAAGAAGTGCATATTATGAGGATATATAGGATGATCTTAGATTTGAAGTGGTTAAGACTGTAGTGATCGTGGAAGCATCCTCTCGGGAGTATGTCCTACAAGTGGCGTTTCTCAGAAAGAAGCTAAGTAGAACATGTTTGCTGTTAGCAAGAAGGTTAGTTCAAGATGCGGGCTATGAATTGAAGAGATCAGAATCAAGCAAGTGCGAAAATTTAAATATCTGGGAAATAATACATGAGACGACGGAAAGTGTGACACCGAAATCTGAAGCTGCATTGAAATACAGAAAGACGCCTTCTATTAGGTTGGTTAAAAAATAATGACGTAATAATGTCGTTTTTTGACGTATTTTTTAACGTCCAAAAACGAAATTATTACGTCATTATTTTTGCACCAACCTAATAGAAGCTGAAGAGAGTATAAAGAAACGGGAAATTAAAGTGCTATGCAATATCAGTCCTCCTCTGAGAGATGAAGAGAAAGTATGAATAAACGGGCGTAGTTCTACAGAAGGATGCTGAGAATATCATGGGTGGAGCATGTAAGCGACGAGGAAGACTTTAAAAAATGGCAACAAAAAGAACGCTTATAATCAGAATTAGAAGGCGACCGCTGAAATTCATTGGACACATAATGAGGAAGGAGGGCTTGGAAATGTTAACCCTCACAGGACATATCGAGGGCAAGAGATTTAGGGAAAGGCAGCGGGTTGATGACTGACGAAGAAAGGAAACTGTAGAAAGGACTAACTATCAATTGCAAAAAGACAGAATCTATGTAGACCCATAGATTCTGTCTTTTCGCAAGACAAAAATCTAAAGATACAAACTACAATTTGGAGAATCAATCGTTACAGCATTTCAAATATCTGGAAAATATGTTAACAGAGGATGGAAAGGTCGATTAGAACAGCAAAAGATGCCTTCCAGAAAGTAAACAAAGTATTAAGAAGAACAGGAAAATATCGTTCAAAATAAAGGAATGAGTACTGAACTGCTATGTCATATCAATCCTCCTCAATGATAGTGAATGCTGGGTAACCTCCTTACATTTGAAGAAGAGACTTAGGCAACAGAAACGTGGTTCTACAGAAGAATGCTGAGAATAATATTGACGGGGCAAGTAAGCAACGAAGAAGATTTAAGGAAAATGGAAACAAAAAGGAGACGTATTTAGAATCAGAAAGAGATATGAAGGAGTAGGCGTGGCTTGGTGGGTTTTTTTCCGGGGTCGTATCTTGGCCTATAAGGTACTAAGTAGATGAGGCTCGTGGGGTTTCCAACGATTACTCTCCCCAGAATTCAAGATCCTGATGTTACTATTTATAAAGATGTTTGCTCAGTGTTCTGGTATATATGTGCAATCACGTGATTGGATGTTTTGATATCATTTACACTTCATCTTTGTTGCCGTATTTCCGACGTTTCGGCCGTTGTTCGCTCTGTCCTTTGTCATTGATTAGAATTTCAAGCCGAACCTTTATTACATTCACCGGCGTAGATTTTTCTACTTCCACGTGCCAAACCTCTCCCTTTAACACAACGCTCCAAATTTTTGTTCACCTCTGCTGTAGCCAGGTATTGAACTCACAACTCTTTGGGTTAAGTCACTGAATTCAACCAAAGCTTTTATCCACTGGGACTTGAGGACACCAGTGTATGAAGTTTAAGGACTTATATAACTAATGTCTCAGTTACTACTTTTTTTTTACCAGAACTCATATTACAATTTGTTTATTATTTTTTTTCTCTGGCATTCTGTATTACTGGTTCCCATATTGTATTCATTTCTATGCTTGGCCGGCTAAGGAGTTTTTTGTGGCCTAGGATATGCGCTGATTCCTTAAATTTTCGTACTTTCCAGTCATGTTCTCTGTCCATTATTTCAACTTCATCCCACAGACACAAAACGGAATATACAGGAAAACATGAAGACCTCCTTAAAAATTGTAGCTATAGTAAAGTAATGGAAGATCCAACAATGAAAACAGAAAGAAAACTGTCGCCGATCCTATCAAGAACAACGATCACTTCCCACCTAAGACATACAGGCGGTTGCCATGACGTTACAGCAAGCTACCTCACATATACGATCTCTTAGATTCATAAAGACGGTATTCCGCTCAAGCCATTTGTTAGCTGTCAATATACCACCCTCTGAGCCGCTTCCTTGCGGATATAATTGACCTATTAATAAGAAAATCACCATCATATGTCCGAAATTCTGTCCGTGGAAATAATAAAAAATGTTCCCATTCAATGCAACAATTTGGCAAGCCTGGACGCAGTGAGTTTTTTCAGCAAGGTACTCACGATGGAGGCACTATCGGTAGTCAGGGACAGACTGGCCTCGGACTCATCCTTAGGAGAAGGTATGTATATACCAGTATATAACCCGATGTAGATGCTGACTTTCTATATGCAAACAACGCACTTTGGAATTGGATCAGACATATATCGGCAGCAAATACTAACATATACATCGAAAACTTCGAGGAAATGGCATTAAAATCCACATAACTAAGATGTGGACTTTAATGCCATTTTCTCGAAGTATTCCAACTGAGATATGTAGATGACACCTTCATACTCTGGCCACATCAGGAAGACGTCCGGCTACTACTGGACCAATTGAACTCAATAAGATCATCGATACAGTTCACAATGGAGAAAGAAAATAACAACAAACTAGCATTCCTGGATGTATTTATATCTCAAACAGAGAATGCGATCAAAAGATCCGTATACCCAAGCCAACATTACCTGGACAATACCTCAACATCAACTTCTACCTTTATACAGTGTAAAGAAAGGGATCGTCCGCTGCCTACAGCATCGAGCAAAAGTCATAAGTAGCGACCCAGAGACATATGAACAATAAACGGTCAGTATAAGCAGTACGCTATAATGCAACAACTACCCTGGGTACATGACAGCGGCTTCGACAAACTGGGATAGGAGGGTGTAGGGGGATAACATCACTCAGGAAAAGTCTGGCTACCATGTGTAAAGGGATTACCGGAGAAAATACAAAAGATTTGTGGTCCATATAACATCCGGACGAGATTCAAAAATGGTTCAACACTTCGCAAACACATCCTATAGAGGAACATACGATTAACAACTGTGTGTACGCCATCACATGCGGCTGTGGTAAGAAATATAAAGGAGAAAAAGGCTGCGGGAACACC
Organism: Acanthosepion lycidas; assembly: GCA_963932145.1. NCBI lineage: Eukaryota > Metazoa > Mollusca > Cephalopoda > Sepiida > Sepiidae > Acanthosepion > Acanthosepion lycidas. Next base: position 45,044,715 of record OZ010589.1, on the reverse strand, counting down.
GTAAAGCCGTAACACAATAGAAAAATCAGGTGTATCTGACCACATGTAGAGGGAAAATGGAGATCACCGTCTCCTATGGGATGAGGTTGAAATAATAGACAGAGAACATCAATGGAAAGTACGAAAATTTAAGGAATCAGTGCATATGTTAGTTCACATTTGTATTTTAATCGACTCCAAATTTGTAAATAGTTTTAAATCAATTTTAATGAATATTATGTTGTTTTATGTATTTATTTTATTTTTTCTATTTTTATTTATTTATTTATTTGTGTGTGTACAGTCAAAATATACGGCATGTTTATGGACAATTATTTTCATTTTGCGAATGCATCCATTTAAAGTTAACTGACCTGTAATAATGTTAAGAATCAGGCTACTAGGGTTGAGTTTAAGTCCCCCCCCCAAAAAAAAAGTACAAATAAAATCAAAACGACAAATATTTAGAGTAAGTAACCATACCATACTTAGGAAAAAGGGTTAAATTTAGGAACGTTAAATTACCTCCACGGTTATCCATTGAAACTGCTATCCACCGAAAAAAAAGAAAAGAAGCCAGTCCCCACCATGGACCATTTAAAAGATAGTTCGCACAGCAGATTGGCTGTTACAAACATCCAATCGGGTGTGCGGAAAATGTGGTCTTTCTTCGTTTCTTCGACTAATTCATTAAAAGGCCAGAGTAGCTGTTAGCTTTTGACTAAGAGGCGGGATCAGGGATTGATCTCGACTTGGTGTATGATGTTGAAAGACCCGAAATTACATCACTGACGACCCCTTCCGGCGCCTACTTAAGAGCGTATTTTTGAATTAGAAACAGTAATACGAAGTGCAAGAGAAAAATAACAACAAATTGTAATGCTCTGGTAAAACAATGATAATTGAAACATTAGATTTATAAACCTCAAAAATTCATACACTGATCTCCGCAAAGACACGTGTATAAAAGCATTGGTAGAATCCAGTGATTTAACCCAAAGAATTGTGAATAAATATTTCGAGAGTCGAGTTAAAAGGAGTTAACTGATACTGACATACCCGGAAGAGTCATGACACTTGGAATTAGTACAATCTACCCTGGTGGACGAAATAAAGGTTTCGGTTCGAAATTCTAATCAGTTGAAGAAGGACGAAGCATACAACCGCCGAAACGTCGTGAATATGACAACAAAGACTAGGACAACAGCCCGAACAATGTAAATAGTGTAAATAATTACAATACCTCATCTCAGAAATATAAAGACTTCTGATATCTGCATTAACTCTCCGCATTAGTATTGGGATGTTTTCAAAAGCCCAAATCAAAATACTGTATAGATATATCATTTAGTTCATAATTTTCTTGTTATATACGATATTTTCTAACAACTCAAAACAATATTACTTGTTACTGTATAATTAAATGAATTAAAAAGCGTATCTCAAAATCTGAGAAAGATATGATGATTTTCTAAGCGTAGCATAGATGTGGCACAAAGCCAAAAGTACGTGGCACCTAGTGAGGATCGAACTCGCTACTCAGTCGTAATTATTCTAGCGAGACACGCTTGCTAACAATTACAGTACGTCGAGATTCCAAATCTGCGAAAGATACGTTGCGCATTTGAATCAACCCACAACAAAGAAAAAGTCGTAAAAGGTGTTTAAATATAAAAATATAAAATATTTTTATTTTCGTATTTTTACAACTAAATTTTTCTTAGCGTGTATAAGTGCTAAAGTTCTTACAGTCCTTGTTTTGTAGTTGTCTGTTAAGCTGAAAAGAAATGTGTATGTGTGTGAAAGAAGAAGCAAGGGAGAAAGCGAGGAGGAAAGTGTAAGTGTCACGTAGCTTGGTGAAGAAGTCTGGTGAATGAGTAAGGGAATCTCTTTTAAGTCGTGAAACTGTTGCCGTCTGCCTCTCCTTTCTTTGTCCGTCTAGAAACTTTGCTTATATATGCTTCAAAGCGACCACGAAGCATATTTTTTATTGTTGGCGGAACCGTGACCCGTTCGTTGAAAAATGTTAAATATTTATTTTCAAAGTATTGATTTATTAACTGCAAGAATACGCAATCCACTGACACAGAAAACATTTTTTGTTATTTGGTGTTTGACTATCTTGGTGTTTATTTCCGTCTTCGCTCCACAGTTGTCTCTTCATTTGTCCTAAAAAAAAAAAAACAAACAAACAAACAAAAAACTACGTGTAATTCAAAGTAATATTATGATTAAAAGCAGAGGCTCTTTGTAGTTACATGACAGTGTTATTCAAAAAGCTACGTAGCTAATCATGAAATTTGACGTCGCATTTGGTAAATATTAAGGACAACATTTTGTCGGGGGTTAAAACACCTGTTAGACATTTTCATGACGGTCGTCTTCGAGTATAGAATCCAGAGGTTGGCAGTGAATATTTCGGAGACAGTAGGAAAGCGTAGTTCAGGTTCGCAGTGGATATCTTAGCAGAGCGTAGTTCTTCCTTCTATCCCCTTCGCCTGTCAAGTTAGCACTGGTTCTTCCGGTAGGGTAAACAAAGATGGCCGCCTTTATACACGACGAATACAATGTTCTGCGGCTTCTGATTGGTGACTGCTATTGGTAGACTATAAAGGAAGTTGAGTCATTTGGATTGTCTCACTAGTTATATATATATATATATATACACAAAAAACCGTAACAACACCCCCACGGGATTAAAGAAGATTAAGCAGCTTAATCCGAAATCGAAATTGAGGCGTCAATTTAGAATTCTCTTCCAGTGCCTAAAAAGATATGTATTACTGCTTCGACAAGATACTCACCCCGTACTTTTTTTCGCCATATAAGTCGAACTTTTTTCCATAAATTCGTCTTGTAAAAACTTCCTGTGTCTTCTACTCCGATAGTTGCGCCTTATACACACATTGATGCGTCTTATACCTCGACGGTTATGTTAGCATTCCTTTTTGATATATTAGTCCCCTGATGATATCAAATTGTATATGAGCACCTTTTTTTTTAAAACATAGATCATTGCTCTCCACAATATACTTTTTGTTGCTTTAAATAATTACAACCCCCCCTCTTTTCACTTAAATGAGATTTGTTCTTTTATCCATTTATTAAAACTCAATTAACCCACAAGCTGTTTATCCCCCTGTATCAGTAGAAATGATTTAATTAGGTTTACAAATAATTAAAATAACAAAAAAAAAAACAGTTAAAATACAAAAAAATACATGCAACCTATATTCAAGCATGGGTGAATCATCAGATGAATATTTTTTTTTTTTTACAAATAATTCCTTGTCATACTTTAAGTATGTGTTATTCCCCCGCGGGTGTTTTAAGTCGGGAAATGCGGTATATTAAAATTTCAGTATACGGAAGCCATTTTGAATTTAATAAAGATAGGAAAAACTGTGATTCAAACAATTCAATATCTTTTGTCAAGTCGAGTGGAGAGAACGAGATTAAATAAAGGAAAGAGAAAACAGTGAGAGATAGAAATAAAGTGAATAAAAGGATATAGAAAATAGAAAAATGGGGAAAATACACGGACAAAAGAAAGATTTGTAGAGCAGAAGACTGGTCAAAGAAAGGAGGAAAAAAACAAAAAACAAAACAAAAACAGACCGGTTAAGATAAACTTAAAATTGGTTTGTAGAACAAGAGAAATGCCTTATGATGAAAGCTACGAATTCGATATCTCGAAATCAAACAAGAACGAAATTTAAATATCTGGGAAGTGTTTAAAACTAAGAACAGAAAATGTGAAATCCGAAGGCCCATTGGAACAGCAAAAGAAGCCTTTCAAAAGCTAAGCAAAATATTAAAAAACAGAAAAAAATGAGAAGGAAAGAAAAGAGTGTTCAAATGTAATGTAATACCAATCCTCCTGTATAGTAGTGCATGCTAGATAGTCTCCTCCTAAATGAAGAATCCTGAGGCAACAGAATGTCAGGACACATGGCACAGGGGATAAAGCCGTTGGTTAGATCCAGTGACTGCATACAAAGAGTGTAAGTTCAATACCCGGTTAAGGCAGTGGAGAACTTGGAGAGGGGAATTAACTGATAACCGACATCCATTAAACATGGCAAGTGGAACTAGAGCATTCTACCCCAGTGAGCGAAATAAAGGGTTCAGTTCGGCATTCCAACCACCTGAAGAAGGCCAGAGCGTACAGCGGCCGAAACGTTGTAATAAATATGGCGACAAAGATAAGGACAATAGTCCGAATAATGTAAATAGTGAGCATGACTAGAGGTTTCAGGTTAATGTTTTGGTTTTGTAGCAATTTGCGGTATTGGGGGAAACTACGTCTGGCTCAGTTTATTTTATGTTAACTTTCCTTTTCTCCGTAACTAACTTTGAAGTGTTTAGTATTTACTAAGTTAATATGATACGAAAGCAGGATCTTTGTCTTCTATTGTTTGATTCGTTTGGGATTCGGTATGGAATGTTTAAATTATTAGAGTACATCTCATTAAATCTGTGTTTATAAATGCACAGGCCATAGTCTAGGAAAAGATTAAATAGATTTGGGTTCCCATTTCTTCCTTGTCGTTCTCCTCATGAAAGTGGAAATGGTTTTGTATTGGTGCCTTCGCCAGACATGTAAGATTTTATAGATTGACACAGTTCTTCTATTAGATCGATACATCCACTAGATTCAGAGGTTGGAAGGTGGTTTCTAATTGATAAGAAGAGGAAGTTCCTATTGATGAGGTCATATTCTGTTGTGAGGTCGAAAAAACAGGTATACAGTTTCCTATTAGAGACGTAAGCAATTTATTGAACTTGTTTGATGGCATATATCCCATCATTACTTCTCTTACCAGAACGAAAACCAAACTTGGGTCATGAGGTGCTGACTTCCATGAACCGATGAGAGCCTCGTTAATATAATGTTTATTAATACTCTCATCACGATGGTTCCATTTTTAAGATACGTGAGGGTTTTCACGGCTTCCTTTCTGTTTCCATAATGCGCAATAAACCCTACTTTTAGGTGTGTATCTCTGATTTCAGACTTCTTTAAAAAAATAGAGAAACTTGATATTGAATTCCAAGAGAAACTAAGCTACTTTCAAAAGTTCAGCCTCCATGTCGAGTGATGCTTTATCACCCTTAGTTTTTTAATCGCTTTCCTAGTTTCTTAATCAATACGTTCCTTATTGTTTATATTTTAAAGACGAACTTCGTAATTATTAGATAAATATCGGTATAACTTCTATTTATGCGGGTATCTTTAATTTAGATATAGCAGAAATATTCCATGTTTGATTTAATCTGACTCTTATAAAGAAAGAGCAGGTCATATGAAGTCAGGTACTTTTTAAGGTGATGCAAGCTAAAAAGTGAGGATTGGGCAGCTCCAGCCCAGATATGGCAGCAATACTCCATTTTTGGACTGATCTGAATCTTGTAAAGATATATTTAAATTAGGAGATTTTCCGGGACACTCTATAGTACTTTGATTTGCTCACTGGAAGGTTTGCCAGTGTGTTCATCCAGCCTTACAATTTTCGTTACAATTTTTCGTAACATCCATCGCAGACAATGGCCGTGGGACAACTAATCGACAGCCGAGACAATAGTGTCTGGGCGTGATAAAAATCTGATGCAATCACGGATGACTCAATATTTTTTAAAGCCAAACTAATTTCATTATACACCTCGAAAATAGATGCATATTACTGCACGCCACTGCGAATGAACTAATCTGAGGAAAAAAATAGAAATCGATTCCACTCTGTCACGCCAGTGGATCTAAAACTGAACGTATGCTGAAAGAAAGTAAACTAAATCGGTTGTTTTTATTTACACAAGGGTGTATCTTCTATTTATTCGGGTATCTTTATCTTTTAGTGGGGATTCATTAGAAATCCCTGAATTAAACTTTATGATAAAGACATCAAAAACGAGGAAATTGTCCCAAAAGTGTCAATGTAAATGTACTACATCTTTTTAAAAACTTAAAATTATTAGTTATTAGTCCGATAAGAACTTTGTGTCGATATTTACTAAGTTTAGCTTAATACAAAGTCACAAACATGGCACCCCCACAAGGATCACTCACCTCTTATGGTCAACCAGACCATCTCATTAAACATTGCACGACGCCAAAGTATCCAGCCGAGGCTGATGCGTTTATTTTTGCACAAATACCCCTGGAAAAACATGAATCCACGTCTTGTTCACCCATCTAGGGGTTAAGAGCAGCGCATACTGTTTTCGAGCTTTGGTTGGCAATCAGTCAAGGAGAAAAAAAAACCTGTTAGGTAGCAACTCAACTCCATAAAGACCCACTTTATATAGAAATAACAGCAGCAACACCTGTGGAGAAACTGTAACCCTATAATCTAAATCGGGAGTCGCCAGGGTTAACAACACAACGCACGAAATGTCACAAGACCGTTTTAATGTGCTATCAGGACTGAAGCAGACACAGAAAGGAAATCGCAAAACTTTCTAGAGAAGGTAGCGAAGAAGAGCGAGAAGAAGGGAGAAGAAGTGTCGGTCATCAGCAAAAAACATGAGCCCGAAATGTGATTTACATTTTGGAGACTCAAAAATCAAGCAGGTGCTGAAATTTAAATATCCGGGAAGTTTTCTGACAGAGGACGGTAAGTGAGACGCTGCGATCCGAAGATGTATTGGGATGGTCAAAGACGCATTCCAAAAGCTAGGAGAGCATTATCAAACAGGAGGATTTCGTAGGAAACAAAAAAGAAAAAGAAAAGAGTACTGAATGTCTGCATGATATCTGTTTTCTTTTACGGCAGCGAATATTGGACGGTCTCCTCAAAGATGAAGAGACTCGAGGCAACAGAAATATGGTTCTTCAGGAGGATGCTAAGGACATCATGGACCAAACATGTGAGCAACGAGGAAGTTTTGGAGAGGATGCAAACAAGGAGGAAGCTTATACTTAACATTAGCAAGAGATAGCTGAAATTTCTGGGACACGTAATGAGAAAGGAAAGCTTAGAAAATCTGATACTCACAGGGCGGATAGAGAGACAAAGGAAAGCAACGCGTGACTTACTTAGCGGTCTTAAGCAAATGGATGGCAGAAAAGGGTCTGGTAGAAATATCAAAAAGAGAAACCTTATTGAGAATTACAAGGGATAGGAGGGAGTGGAGAGTCATAATCACCTACATACGGGAATAGTGACAAGGATAACCCAAGCTCCCTAGACATTTACTTTTTGGAGTACCTTAGCTCTCCTTTATTTTTAAGCATGTGGTGAGGATGGTACACAAGAAAAAGTGATCAAAAATGTTCTAACTCAAATAAATGAGGAAGGAGGTTCTGGAGAATCTGATACTCACGGGTCGAATAGAGGGAACGAGAGATAAGGGAAAACAACGCATGACATACCTAGCGGCCTAAAGCAAGTGGATGACAGAACGTGGTCTGAAGGAGGTGGCAGAGGGGAGGAACTTGTTGAGAGCTGCAAGGGATAGAGGGAGGTGAAGAGCTATGGTCGCCTACGTCCTGAAATAGAAAGAAAGAAGCACCACTTGTACGGCAGTCGTATCAAACAAGATAGCTTGACGGAGTCTGACCCTCTCCGGGCTGTTTTGAGTTTAAAGTTTTCCTATTCTAGACAGTTTGCCTACCAAGGTTATAGAGCCAAGTCTGTCCTATCTATAGCTGGGGGAGGGAAGAAATACATTCATACCTTTCTCAAGAGTATTTGTGCGGAAGTGAATGTAACAAACTCGATAAGAATTCGAACTCTTCTCTTTCCCATTACCAGAGCATCCATTCAATATCTTATATTGTGATATTTATTCCTTCGATTTCAGCTCTGTTGAGTGAGGGCGAAACCGATTCGCTGTTTTATTTTATTTAATCATGAACGGTAAAGTTGGTCTTACCATTTTTTTTATTTCCATAATAAAGTTCTGTAACCCTAAGAAAATTATAAATAAGAGTATATATAAGTTTATATATTACTTCGTTTTCTCAGCAATCTGTGAAATCACACAAAGGAAGGGCATAGTTGAATAAAATCAGCGGGTTTTCCCTTTAAGCATTGACTATACCCCAAAAGATGTTAGCAAACCATGAGACCGAATAAGCAATCTAGTCGTACTTAGAGCAGAATCGTTCCATAAAGAGAAAGTAATTTGCCCCTTCACAATTGAAGTGTGTGAAGCCAAAGCTTCGCTCAGGGCTGTGAACTATCTTGATCGATCACACTATGGTTGAGAATCTATCCGAGCATTAGCAAATTCAAGCCGTATTACTGAATCAACATCCGGTCCGTCTTTTTATCACTGATATTAATGGCGTGCAAAATGAGACTCCTTAGAGGCGTTTATTTTTCTTTCTGCTCAATATAACTTCATCGAAGCAGACTGATAGGAAAATCATTTCCCGGCGTAAAATCTAATCTGGTCAGGTGACATCAAAAATCTCGTCATATATTAAAGAGACTGCTGTGTTTGCCTGGGAGGATAATGCAATATGACAGATTGCTTTAGTGATTCTGGAAGTTGATAACGGTTTAAATTAAGCGAAAGAAATTAATCGATTTGTAATTGGATATATGGGAGGGGATCTTTGCACTGCATATGGTCAAGCAGTTTAAATCATCTTCATCTTATTCTGTTTATTTGACGTTAGAAGTCAGTGATGTAGGCAAGGGAAACTTTATGAAAGGGTATCTGTCATTAATATGTCAATAATAACTCTCTCATTTTCTGTGCGCTGGCTAAGAAATCGCTAATCAGTTACAATAACTTCTAACGCTTCATGTCCAATATTTCAGCGGTTTTTTTGGTCGATTTTATGTGGAAAATTTATGAAAGGATATCTGACATTAATATGTCAATAAAAACTCTCTGCTTTCCTGTGCGCTGTTTAAGAAAAAATCCCTAATCAGTTACAATTACCTCTAACGCTTCATGTCCAATATTTTAACTGTTTTTTTGACGATTTTATGTATAAACTTTATGAAAGTATATCTGTAATTAATGTGTCAATAATAACTGTATACTTTTCTGTGCGCTGGCTAAGAAAGAAATTGCTAATCACTTACAATAACTTCTAACGCTTGATGTCCAATATTTTAACGTTTTTTTTGTCAATTTTATGTGGAAACTTTATGAATGTATATATGCCATTAATATGTCTATAATAACTGTATACTTTTCTGTGCGCTGGCTATGAAAGAAATTGCGAATCAGTTAAAATAACCTCTAACGCGTCATGTCCAGTATTTTAACGGTTTTTGTTTTCGATTTTATGTGGAAAATTTATGGAAGGATATCTTTCATTAATATGTCAATAATAACTCTCGGCTTTTCTATACGCTGTCTAAAAAAGAAATCGCTAATCAGTTACAATAACCACTAACGCTTCATGCCCAATATTTTACTGATTTTGTTGTTGATTTTATGTGGAAACTTTATGAAAGGATATCTGTCATTATTATGTCAATAATATTTGTATCCTTTTCTGTGCGCTGGCTAAGAAAGAAATCGCTAATCAGTTACAATAACATCTAACGCTTCATGTCCAATATTTTAATGGATATTGTTGTCGATTTTATGTGGAAACTTTATGAAAGGATATCTGTCATTATTATGTCAATAATATTTGTATCCTCTTCTGTGCGCTGGCTAAGAAAGAAATCGCTAATCAGTTACAATAACATCTAACGCTTCATGTCCAATATTTTAATGGATATTGTTGTTGATTTTATGTGGAAACTTTATGAAAGGATATCTGTCATTATTATGTCAATAATATTTGTATCCTCTTCTGTGCGCTGGCTAAGAAAGAAATCGCTAATCAGTTACAATAACATCTAACGCTTCGTGTCCAATATTTTAATGGATATTGTTGTCGATTTTATGTGGAAACTTTATGAAAGGATATCTGCCATTAATATGTCAATAATAAATCTATCCTTTTCTGTGCGCCGACTACGAAAGAAATCGCTAATCAGTTACAATAACCTCTAAAGATTCATGTCCAATATTTTAACGGTTTTTGTTGTCGATTTTATAACGAAACATTATGAAAGGATATCTGTCATTAATATGTCAATAATAACACTTTCCTTTTTTGCGCACTGGCTAAGAAAGAAATTGATAATCAGTTACAATAACCTCTGTCCCTTCATGTCCAATATTTTAACGGTTTTTGTTGTCGATTTTATGTGAAAAATTTATGAAAGGATATCTGCCATTAATATGTCACTAATAACTCATTCTTTTTTTGTACGCTGGCTAAGCAAGAAATTGCTAATCAGTTATAATAAACTCTAACGCTTCATGTCCAATATGTTAACGGTTTTTGTTGTCGATTTTAAAATGGAAACTTTATGAAAGGATATCTGTCATTAATATGTCAATAATAACTCTATCCATTTCTGAGCGCTGGCTAAGAGAGAAATTGCTAATCAGTTACAATAACCTCTAACGCTTCATGTCCAATATTGTAACGGTTTTTGTTGCCGATTCTATGTGAAAACTTTATGAAAGGATATCTGTATATATATATATATATATATATATATATATATATATATATATATATATAAATATATTTTCTGTTTATACATTATTTTTATAGATGTAAATTCTCTTTTTATAATAAACATTATTAATAATATCTACCGGCCTGAATGTCCGAGAAATCTCATAGAAAATATGTGTCCTCTGACAGAAACCGAACCGTGTGTTTATATATATATATATATATATATATATATATATATATATATATATATATGTTAATAAGTACATATTAATAATTAATAATTATACATATTGCCCTTCACCGCTAGCACGTCGTCATGAACACCAGAACTATGTGTGCCATATATATATATATATATATATATTAGTCATGACTGATTGAATAAATTTCTGCTTATTTTTATCATAATCCTTTATAATATAATAGTTTTGCGTATATTACAATTGAACAAGGCAAGAGATGCACTGTGACGTTGAAAATAAAAGTGATTCTCCATGGTTTAGTACATTTCTTGCCTTATGAGATTTTAATATTGTTATGAGATCTTACTCATAAAAAAAAATAATGGACTATTCTATACTTAATAAATACTACACCTCAGGAGTAGGCAAGGAGTCCGTCCGTAGTTCACTACCGACTGTTCGGTTATACTCTCATCCTACGGACGGGAGGAACCCGAAGGAGGCTACGCTGAAGGGCCGAATCCCTTCGGGGAGGTAGACCGGCCCTGAACGCGTTTATGCGGGTTCAATGGGCTATTTTTCGGCCGAGGCTACGGGCTCGGAATACCCACGTTAAAAAGGCCTTGTGCCACATGACACCCTCGTCGTGGAGTGATTGAATATAGTCAGTCCGTACTTCACTAGCGATTGTTCGGTTATACTCTCATCCTACGGACGGGAGGAACACGAAGGACTCTACGCCGAAGGACGGGAGGAACCCGGAGGAGCCTACGACGAAGGGCGGTGTCTCCTTCGGGGAGGTAGACCGGCCCTAAACCCTTTTATGCGGGTTCAATGGGCTATTTATTAGCCGAGCCCACGGGCTTGGGATGCCCACGTTAAAAAGGCCTTGTGCCACATGGCACCTTCGTGGTGGGGGGATGACTGAATATAGTCAGTCCGTAGGTCACTACCGACTGTTTGGTTGTACTCTCTTCCTACGGACGGGAGGAACCCGTATGAGGCTACGCCGAAGGGCGGAGTCTCCTGCGGGGAAGTTGACCGGCCGTGAACCCGTTTATACCGGTGCAATGGGCATATTTTTGGCCGAGCCCACGGGCTCGGAATGCCCCCGTTAAAAAGGCCTTGTGCCACATGACACCCTTGTCGGAGGGTGATTGAATATAGTCAGTCCTTAGTGAACTACGGACTGTTCGGTTATACTCTCATCCTACGGACGGGAGGAACCCGAAGGAGGCTACGCCGAACGGCGGAATCCCTTCGGGGAGGTAGACCGGCCCTGAACCCGTTTATACGGGTTCAATGGGCTACTTTTTGGCCGAACCTACGGTCTCGGAATAGATACGTTAAAAAGGTCTTGTGCCACATGACACCCTCGTGGTGGGGTGACTGAATATAGTCAGTCCGTACTTTACTACCGACTGTTTGGTTATACACTCATCCTACGGACAGGAGTAACCCGAATGAGGCTACGCCGAAGGGCGGTGTCTCCTTCGGGGAGGTAGACCGGGCCTGATCCTGTTTATACGGGTGCAGTGGGCATATTTTTTGCCGAGCCCACGGGCTCGGAATACCCCCGTTAAAAAGGCCTTGTGCCACATGACACCCTCGTGGGGGAGTGACTGAATATCGTCAGACCGTAGATCATTACCGACTGTTCGGTTGTACTCCCTTCCTACGGACCGGAGGAACCCGAATGAGGCTACGCCGAAGGGCGGTGTCTCCTTCGGGGCGGTAGACCGTCCCTGAACCCGTTTATGCAGGTTCAATGGGCAATGGGCAATGGCCGGGCCCACGGGCACGGAATGCCCACGTCAAAAAGGCCTTGTGCCACATGACGCCCTCGTGTGGGGTGACTGAATATCGTCAGTCTGTAGTTCACTACCGACTGTTCGGCTATACTCTCATCCTACGGACGGGAGGAAACCGGAGGAGGCCCACGTTAAAAAGGCCTTGTACTACATGACACCCTTGTGGGGAGTGACCGAATATCGTCAGTTCATAGGTCACTACCGACTGTTCGGTTATACTCTCATCCTACGGAAAGGGGAACCCGAAGGAGGCTACGCCGATGGGCGGAGTCTCCTTCGTGGAGGTAGATCGGCTCTGAGCCTGGTTATACGGGTTCAATGGGCATATTTTTGGCCGAGCCCACCAACCCAGTTTGCCCACGTTAAAAAGGACATGTGCCACATGACACCCTCGTGGGGAGGTGACTCAACATAGTCAGTCCGTACTTTACTACCGACTGTTCGCTTATACTCTCACCCTTCGGACGGGAGGAACCGGAAGGAGGCTACGCCGAACGGCGGACTCTCGTTTGGGGAGGTAGACCGTCCCTGAACCCGTTTATACGGGTGCAATAGGCATATTTTTGGCCGAGCCGACGGGCTCGGAATCCCCACGTTAAAAAGGCCTTGTGCCACATGACACCCTCGTGGGGTGCCAGTGACTGAATATCGTCAGACCGTAGGTCACTACCGACTGTTCGGTTGTACTCTCTTCCTACGGACGGGAGGAGCCCGGAGGAGGCTACACCGCAGGGCGGAGTTTGCTTCGGGGAGGTAGACCGGCCCTGAACCCGTTTATACGGGTTCAATGGGCTATTTTCTGGCCGCGCCCACGGGCTCGGAATGCCCCCGTTAAAAAGGCCTTGTGCCACATGACACCCTTGTTGGGGGGTGATTGAATATCGTCAGTCCGTAGTTCACTACGGACTGTTCGGTTATACTCTCATCCTACGGACGGGAGGAACCCGAAGGAGGCTACGCCGAAAGGCTGAATCCCTTCGGGGAGGTAGACCGGCCCTGAACCCGTTTATGCGGGTTCAATGGGCTACTTTTTGGCCGAGCCTACGGGCTCGGAATAGATACGTTAAAAAGGTCTTGTGCCACATGACACCCTCGTGGTGGGGTGACTGAATATAGTCAGTCCTTACTTCACTACCGACTGTTTGGTTATACTCTCATCCTAAGGACAGGAGTAACCCGAATGAGGCTACGGCGAAGGGCGGTGTCTCCTTCGGGTAGGTATACCGGCCCTGAACCTGTTTATGCAGGTTCAATGGGCAATTTTTTGGCAGAGCCTACGGGCTCGGAATGCCCACTTTAAAAAGGCCTTGTGCCAAATGACGCCCTCGTGGCGGTGGTGACTGAATATCGTCAGTCTGTAGTTTACTACCGACTGTTCGGTTATACTCTCATCCTACGGACGGGAGGAAACCGGAGGAGCATACGCCGAAGGGCGTGATCTCCTTCGGGGAGGTAGACCGGCCCTAAAACATTTTATGCGGGTTCAATGGGATATTTTTGGCCGGGCCCACGGGCACAGAATGCACACGTCAAAAAGGCCTTGTGCCACATGACGGGCGGAGTCTCTCTCTGGGATGTAGACCGGCCCTGAACCCGTTTATACGGGTTCAATGGGCTATTTTTTGGCCTAACACACGGGCTCGGAACGCCCAAGTTAAAAAGGCCTTGTGCCACATGACACCCTCGTGGGGGCTGGTGACTGAATATCGTCAGTCTGTAGTTCACTACTGACTGTTCGGTTATACTCTCATCCTACCGACGGGAGGGACCCGAAGGAGGCTACGCCGAAGGGCGGAGTCTCTCTCTGGGACGTAGACCGGTCCTGAACCTGGTTATACGAGTTCAATGAGCATATTTTTGGGCCGAGCCGACGGGCTCGGAATGCCACGTTAAAAAGGCCTTGTGCAACATGACGCCCTCGTGTTGGGGGGTGACTGAATATCGTCAGTCCGTAGTTCACTACCGACTGTTCGGTTATACTCTCTTCCTACGGGCGCGAGGAACCCGAATGAGGCTACGCCGAAGTGCGGAGTCTCCTTCGGGGAGGTAGACCGGCCCTGAACCTGTTTATACGGATTCACTGGGCATATTTTTGGTCGAGCCCACGGACTCGGTATGCCCACGTTAAAAAGGCCTTGTGCCACATGACACCCTCGTGGGCGGTGACTGAATATTGTCAGTCAGTAGTTTAAGTCGATTCAGTAGTTCGAGTCAAGAGTCGAGTCAGAGGCAGTCCGAAACAGAGTCGCGTTCAGACAATTGGAATAGTGATACTCTCTACTAAACCTGATTGTTCGTACTGACTTCTTTCTACTTCTCTGTATAATTCCTGTTTGTAATATATCTGTGTTATTCGATACCTGTGTTCGAGTTCTTCTTTATTGGTTCTACCTTGGACTATCACCGTGGTACAAGGAACCGGACCATAACAACTGGCGACGAAGATTTGAATTCATTCCGTGGAAAAAAAAAATTTTCTTTTGCCACAGCATAACAAGTGGTGACGAAGAAACTAACTCTCTATGCGTAGGACATACCTTCTTTTTGCTATCCGTCGCGCATAACAAGTGACAGCAAAGGAAAGTTTTTTGTTGTTTTTCGTGCACAGGCTACAGAATATCAGGTTACACACACACACACACACACAAAAAATTACGTTAACATGGAAGATTTTAAGTCAACCATTATGGAACTTATCAAAATCCAATTTGAACAGCTACAAAGGTACGAACAGAAACATCTGGAATTGCAAGAATTATTGTTACGTGCAATGACAAATAAGGAGCAAAAATCCGAGAACGAAACAGTACTCTCACAAGACGTTATTTAGAGTAATATCGAAGATTTCAAGTACGCCCCGACGAAGATAAAACTTTTGCAAATTACTTCCGAAGGTACGAAGATCTATATGATTTTGACTGCAAAGATTGGTCAGACGCACGTAAAGTACGCCTATTACTAAAATTAGGCACAGGCGAATATACCAAATTCGTTGATTATATCCTTTCCAGAGAAACAAGCGAGTTAACGTTCAAAGTATCCATAAAATTGCTAACGGAACTTTTCAGTCATAATACTTCACTATTCCATAAAAGATGGAAATGCTTGATCCTTACAAAAAATGACAGCGAAGACTACATAACTTTTGCATCCATTGTTAACAAATATTGTGACCACTTCCGATTAGCGAAACTCAGCGCGGACAATTTCAAATGCTTAATTTACGTGCAAGGCCTGGTTTCAACCAAAGACGCGGAAATGAGACGCAGAATACTTACTAAATTGGAGAGTGAACAAGATCTGACACTTCAAAAACTAGCCGAAGACTGCCAGAGATGCATCAGTGTGAAGAAAGACTCAAAAGACATAGAAGAAGCTGGCATAGCACACGTACGCAAAGTACGAAGGCAAACAAATTTTCCCTCCTCACAAACAAACCGAACCGATTTTCCCCCCTCAAGAACAGGTAAAACAAAATTTTCTAATTATAATCAACATAAAAAAACTACCACCCAGTCCATGCTATCGTTATGGGTCTTGACACTCGGTTAAAGACTGTGCATATCGTTTTAACACTTGTCTATCATGTAAAAAAATTGGCCACAAAAGTTCTCATTGTTGGTATAGAAAAGGAAGCAAAAGCATAATAAGAATTACGAGGACTGATCAAGCAGATGAGACTAATATAAGAAAATATGTACAAGTTGAAATGCAAAACAGAAAAGTTAGGTTACAGCTGGATTCTGGCTCAGACTTAACTATCATAAACCTACAAACATGGAGAAAACTGAACAAACCTGTTACGTTAAAAACGGATAAAATTGCTAGATCAGTTACGGGGAGAAAGATAAAATTCGAGGGTGAAGTAATTACAAACGTAACATTTAATGGAATGACGAAAAAACTAAAAATGTACGTCTTAAGAAATACCGAAAACCTATTTGGAACAGACTGGATGCAAAAATTCGAATTGTGGGATTTACCTATTAGTACGTACTGCTAAATGTAAAAAGCTTATCAACCGAGGCAGACAAATTAAAAGGAAAACTAAAAACGAGTTTCCCCGAAGTATTTTCAGCAGGTCTCGGAAGATGTAAGAAAATGGCAGCTAATATCGAAATAAAGGAAAACGTTTAACCTGTTTTCAAGAAAAAAAGGAGCGTACCGTTTGCGTCAATAGAAAAAAATGGCCAAGAATTAACTAGACTCAAAAATATGGGCATATTGAAGAAAGTAGAATACAGCAAATGGGCCGCACCGACGGTCTACGTCAAAAAGAAATCAGGAGAAATTCGAGTTTGTGCTGATTTTTCTACAGGTTTGAACGCAGCAAAAAAGGACTACCACTATCCTCTATCCAGTCCAGAAGAAGTATTCACTAAATTAAATGGCGGAAAATATTTTTCAAAAATTGATTTTAGTGAGGCGTACCTCCAGTCGATGGAGAAAGTTCAAAACGTAAGCATAAATACACACAAGGGACTGTACAGATACCAAAGACTACCATTTGGAATTAAGGTTGCACCGGCTATATTCTAACAGACAATGGATACGATGCTTGCCGGACTAGACTACACAATTACATACCTGGATGACGTATTGATTAATAGCGAAAGCGTTGAACAACACTGGCAAAATGTACAAGAAGTTTTTAAGAGAATTCAAAGCTATGGATTCAAAGTAAAAGAAAATAAGTGTGATTTTTTCTTGAAGGAAATTAAATACCTTGGCCATATCATAGATCAAGAAGGTAGACGACCAGACCCTGAAAGGTCTACAGCAATAAAAAAAAATGGTAGTTCCTAAGAATATAACAGAACTACAAAGTTTTCTTGGATTAGTGAATTACTACCAGGAATTCATACCTCAAATGCATAAACTTCGTGCACCACTGAACGAACTGCTAAAGAAAGAAAAAGTTTGGCAGTGGACAGATCAATGTCAAGAAACATTTGAAAAAATAATTAAGACATTAACATCGGATTTATTTTTGGCACAATATGATCCTAAATTAGAAATTATTGTAGCAAGGGATCGAGCGCTTACGGAGTCGGAGCGTGTATATTACATAATATGCCAAATGGGGCAATAAAACCTACCGCACATGCTTCTCGAACCCTACTACCAGTGGAGAAAAATTATTCACAAATGGAGAAGGAAGCTCTAGCAATCATCTTCGCAGTAACAAGATTCCATAGGTACGTCTATGGTAGACATTTTACTCTGCAGACGGATGACAAACCGTTAATAAAAATTTTTGGTTCAAAAAAAGGTCTATCGGTTTACACTGCAAATAGGCTACTTAGATGGGGAACGATTCTTCTGAACTACAATTTCAGATTGGAATATTTACCAACGAAAAGAACCGGACACGCGGATGGCATGTCGAGACTTATACCAACAAAGACAGACCCATTGAAAGATACGGTAATCGCAGCCCTAAGAAATGAAGAAGACATAAGGACAGTACTATGTTGTACAGTCAGAAACCTCCCAGTCACATTGCAAGACATAAAAAATGAAGCCAAAAATGACGAATTTATTAATGAAACAAAAGCAAAAATATCAGAAAAAAATGAACAAATTTCGGACAGCTTTTCTCTATGCGATAATGTGCTACTTTACAACGAAAGGGTTGTAATCCCCAAAACATTACAAAAGCGGATCCTAAAGGATTTCCACCGTGGACACCCGGGTGAAAATAGAATGAAGTCGCTAATGCGAAACTATGTATATTGAAAGAATATGGGCTAGGATATTACTCAGATGGTGGAAATGTGCAAGGGTTGTAATTTAACAGCCAAAGCACCGCCAAACATACATAAGCCTTGGCCAGAGAATGATCGTCCATGGTCAAGAATACACGCAGATTATGCAGGACCAATTGACGGGTTCTACTATTTAATTATAGTTGATAGCTACAGTAAATGGCTGGAGGTGTTTCGTTGCAAAAATCCTACTACAGAAACGACCATAAATTTCCTCCACGAGCTATTCGCTCGGTTTGGTGTAGTGGACTGCTTAGTAACAGATAATGGAACGCAATTCACGTCAGCAGACTTCCAAGAGTTTTGCGAAATTTATCAAGTAAAACATATAAAATCCCCGCCTTACCACCCAAGATCAAATGGACAAGCGGAGAGATTCGTGGATACAATCAAAAGAGCGCTACGAAAAGCGTACGATGTGCCTACGGAGAAAGCATTACAGCAATTCCTACAGGTATATAGAATAACGCCAAATAATTCTGCACCATCAACATTATCACCAGCAGAAGTCATGTTTGTGTGTGTGTGTTTGTGTGTGTGTGTGTGTATGTATATATATCATAATATTTTACATTATATATTATTATATCATATATATATATATATATATATATATATATATATATATATATATATATAATTATTTATCTAAAAATATGATTCCTTCGCTACATAAGAGTTCTCAGGTTTCAAAACAAGAGCCGAAGACTTCAATATAATTATTTGAATTAAATTGAATTAAAGTACCAAGCTCTGTTCTATCTTCAAGCGAAATTTCAAATAATTATATTGAAGTTTTCGGTACTTGTTTTGAAACATGAGAACTCTTATGTAACGAAGGAATCATATTTTTAAATAAATAATTATATTTAGGCTCTACTTTTGTATCGAGCACTGTTTTGTTTTAAAAATAATAGCAAAAATACTAACAAACTTTGGATTATATACCTAACGAGTTATTTTCTATATATTTTCACACACACACACACACACACACACACACATGTATATATATATATATATATATATATATATATATATATATATAATGTGTGTATGTGACTATTATTTGTTTTTATTTTAAAAATAATTTTGACTTCAGATTCCTCCTGTGAAATAGATTATTCTATACTTAACACCTTGCCAGTTCAGAGCCACTCATCTCAGTTATCAAGAACATTAGAATGAGAACAATCTATTATTACAATTCCTCATACAACCACATCTATGTTGGTTCAGTTCTCTTGTCCATTGGTGATGAAATTATCTAGCATTCACTGCCGTATTAGAAAATTAGATATATAGCTGTGAAGCCCTCTTTTGTTTCTGACAATAGTTTCCTATGTCTTGATACTTTGCTTAGTTTCTGGAAGGCATCTTTTGCTTTTCTGATGCGCTTTTAGATTTGTGGCCATCATTATTATGTGCCGTGTTCCTTCAGGACGTAGGTGATCATGGCCCTATCTACTGTCCTCCTGACTGATCTTTTCTATTTCTCCTCATTACTAATGTTTCTGTTCCTAATTCCCCCACATCCTGTAACACCTTGCATGCTAGTAGCTGTACTGCCTTGCTTAGGGTGATATCGATTTTAAAACAATTGAAAATGATTGGAAAGGTTAAAGAAAGGTCAAAGAATAGCTCGATAAGGGTATGACAATACACTACATCGAGCAGCAAGGCAGGTTTTGAAACCACTTAATTGTTCTTGCCCTTAGTTTCACCCTCCCCTGGGATGGTAACACCTGTTAGGGTGTCTCAGCTATGGGCAAATAGTAAACCCCAGAACTGGAGTCAAAACACTAAGCAAGTGGGGAGAGAATGTAAAGAAAGAGTGGGGAGCGAAGGGAAGAGAGCGCAAAGTGAAAAGTGAGATAGACGTAAAAGAGTAGAGAGATAGAGGAGAGAGACGGGAAAGAGTAAAGAGAAAGAGAGATGAAGGAAAAAGAGTAAACGCATAAAGAGAGTTGAGAGAGAAGGGAAAAGTGAGGGAGAGAAAGAGTGGGGAGATACAAGGGAAAGCGGCAAAAGAGAGAGAAGAGAACGAGAAAAGCACAAGCCGAGTAGTTGACAAGGAAAAGAATTATTGTTCTGCCGAAGTACTTTAATTTAACAAAGCTTTGTCGTATCCCGTAAAACCAAACGTATTAACGAAATAGTTATGAGTCAGCGCTTAAATGTCATCGCCATTTTGAAATAATTGCATAAAGCGTTTTTCTTTTTTCCTTTATAAATACTAGATGACAGGAATGAAGTTAACAAGCAAAATTATGTGGCTTTGTCTTCATGTAAGTATGTTAGGCTATATCAGAAAAACAAACGGGAGTAGAGAGAGATCGGGAGAGAGAGAGAGAGAATAAGTATGTATAGAATGACGGGTCAGTCACACAGAACACGAAGAAAGAGTAGCAATGAAACAGTCTCTTGTGGGTGTCAAGAGATATTTTAGCTTGGTGGCCAGTAAAAAAAGGCAAAGATCAAGAATATGTTTCAGACACTCAAAACATATTTCGAACCGAGATTCAATCTCATTCAAATAAAACAAAAACTTGAATGCATTCAAATGTAAGCTTTATCTATCTATCTATCTATCTATCTATCTATCTGTCTCACTTATGTTCATATCTATCTGTCTTTCTATCTATCTGTCTGTCTCACTTATGTTCATACCTATCTCAGTTTATATCTATATATGTTTATATCTATGTTCATATCTATCTATCTATATCTCTATCTATCTGTCTCAGTTATGTTCATACCTATCTCAGTCATCTATCTATCTATCTATCTATCTATCTATCTATCTATCTATCTATCTATCTATCTATCTCATCATGTTCATTACGATCTATCTATCTATGATACAAAATACGGAGGTTGGCTCAAAACTGGTCAGAACTGAGTGGTGGTGGGGGGACCCGTGAACGTGTAATTTTTACAGTGAGGAATTTTCTTTGTTTATTTTTTTTTTATAAAGGACCAAAAATGCGCAAAATAGTGAGACTGCCGTTAGAATTAGAAATTTAAAGACGTTTTGGTGCACCCAGATTCCTTAGTGAGACAAGCCAGCAAGTGGTCATTCGATTTTGGTTGACCGGTTTATACCCGCCAATTCTGCCTCCTCCTTCATCTCCATTCTTTCTAGAAATGATGCTACGGCTCGTGAAATAAATCTGTTCATTATCTATCTATCTATCTATCTATCTATCTATCTATCTATCTATCTATCTATCTATCTCAGTCTGTTCATTATCTATCTATCTATCTATCTCAGTCTGTTAATTATCTATCTATCTATCTATCTATCTATCTATCTCAATCTGTTCATTATCTATCTATCTATCTATCTATCTATCTATCTATCTATCTATCTATCTATCTCAATCTGTTCATTATCTATCTATCTATCTATCTATCTATCTATCTATCTATCTATCTATCTCAATCTGTTCATTATCTATCTATCTATCTATCTATCTATCTATCTATCTATCTATCTGAGTCTGTTCATTATCTATCTATCTATCTATCTATCTATCTATCTATCTATCTCAATCTGTTCATTATCTATCTATCTATCTATCTATCTATCTATCTATCTATCTATCTATCTATCTATCTCAATCTGTTCATTATCTATCTATCTATCTATCTATCTATCTATCTATCTATCTATCTATCTGAGTCTGTTCATTATCTATCTATCTATCTATCTATCTATCTCAGTCTGTTCATTATCTATCTATCTATCTATCTATCTATCTATCTATCTATCTATCTATCTATCTATCTATCTATCTCAGTCTGTTCATTATCTATCTATCTATCTATCTATCTCAATCTGTTCATTATCTATCTATCTATCTATCTATCTCAATCTATCTATCTATCTATCTATCTATCTATCTATCTATCTCAATCTATCTATCTATCTATCTATCTATCTATCTATCTAAGGTTTACCATTTCACAAGTTGAATCGCTTCTTGATTTTCTCTTACCATTTCCCAGTTCTAATATGGTCATCATCAGTGACTGCAGGCCTACCGGAAAATTCTCTGTATTCCAGATCAAAATATCCACTTCTGAACTGAGTCAGCCCCTTATGAACAGTACATTAAGCTATGGAACCATCTCCATAAACGGCTCATATCTTTTTTTGCTGTTTGTACAGCTTTTTACAGGGCATCAGATGACGAAATTACATCTCATTTTCTTCGATTTTTCCTTTTCACGTAAAAATATTCAATATTTACAATCCCCACACAAATTATATAGAAAGACGCGTCGAAATGAAGTACCACCTTTTATTAATATTTTTTACGTTTATACCTCCTTTTTAAAATAATTGTCGGACTTTGTCCATTTCATAATATATATATATATATATATATATGTGTGTGTGTGTGCGTGTAAGTAAATATTTGAGATAGAATGTATCTGTAAAAGGAAAATATGAATAAAGACAAAACTTATTCTAGCCCTATCTTTTGCGTTTCGTCGTCTGAGAGACTTCATCACGGCAAATTCGAAGATTCTATTTTGTAACAAGACTTTATATACAAGAGCAAACATTTTTGCTCTTGCATATAAATACTTGTTACAAAATAAAATCCTTGCATATACCTTGATAATGTCCCTCATAGGACGAAACACTTCGGCTAAGTTAAGTTTTCCATTTGTCTTTATATAATATATATATATACATACATATATATATATATATATATATATATATATAACGAGAGAGTGAGAGAAAGATGGAGAATGAGAGAGAGAGAGAGTGAGACAGAGAGAGGAAAAACTATGATTAGAAATGGCAGCCATAATAAATCTACTGCAGGACAAACATCTTTGCAAAATACTTCCCTAACGACTCTGGTAGTTTTCGCTGACTTGCCAGTATACGTCTGAATTGTATCTCTTCATTGTTTTATTTTAAAATGTATATCAAGAATGTCAAATTTATTTCATCTTAAATTTTTTTTAAAAAGAGAGAGCGGACATTGTCGTAAAGAAAATTTGTATGCCCTCGTTAGACAGAAAATGTGGGGGCGTTAGAGTTTTCTTTCCTTCACTGGAGAGAAACTGGAATACAACCCCGATGTTCCTGAACTTGATTGACTTTCTGTCCGCACTTGATGGGTAGGCCAAGTTCCATACTGCCACTGCAAAAGTATGGTAATGGAAGAGGGACAAATTAATTAAACCTTAAAATTTGAGGTAAATATTGAATCCAAAAATAGTTCCCTTTCGGGCCTCAGAAAGACAGTCCGCGTATCGCGTGTTTGAGATCTGTCTTAGATGAACTGTCTTACAGCACCGAAAATATGCATTACCCTGCTGTATACCCATATATGTGAGCTGACAGCGGGGGTACGCCTTGATTGTGAGCATTCGTGCAAAAAAGACCTCAACCAGAATTTGAATCACTGATTCAGTTTCCTGTTAATCTCAAAGTCATCTCGAAACTTCACAAGTAGGGAGTGCCCAATGAGGAAATACTTTACTATAGTAGAAATACTTTGCGAGACTTGTTCGCTAACTGCCGCTCCTCTGAAGGCGTGTCAAATTTTATTAACAAAATAAAAATATTAATTCTCATTTTTATTATAATTCCTCGAATCACCTGATTTGGAAATTCAGAGATGATATTTCTCTGTAAATGTTCTCATCCCTCTTGTTTTTTAAAACTGGATGATGTATAAATAAAAGAGTTGAACAGTTTTTGACACAAGATATCTGTAGGTTTTGTTTTCTAGTTGATGTCAGATACGGCAGGAGTGTTTCCAATACTTTTTTAAATGATGTAGTCTTTTCTTTTGTAAAGAACTCGTCACTTTAAATCTCGTTGACTCGATAATAGCTGTAAGTTTTCTTTTGATCCCCACTTGTCATGGGAAGACCGGTTAAAACTACAGCAACGGTTCACAATCTACTTATCCCCAATTAAATACATCCAGCTCAAGCCAAAATCTCGGCTCAAGTACAGTAACAATGTTTAATTTGGCTACTTTTGAAATACAATAATGTCGAACTCCAGTATGGAATTATATTCATGTTACGAGCCAAGTTTTATGTTGTAGGATCATCTTAGTAATACTGCTAACACCCAATGTGAAGATGCTTGCTTGGTCATCTATCATGAGAGTACAAAATCTTTCTTATAATAGTGATATTTTTCTTTCACTGGGGTTCACCAAAACAAGGCACAAGAGCCACTCAAGATAGAGGATTGCTGAATTGTGTGATATGAATGTAAGAAGAGCAAGTAGGAGATGGAGATTACGAGAATATGGAGGATAGATAACGACTGACCTTAGAGTTGAAGAGGTTAAGATTATAGTATCTGAACAATTCTATGCTCAGTGTGCTGTAACGGATATCGACTCAGAATGAGAAATCAGAGAGCCGCTTTCGAATTCCAGTACAGTACGCTACGTTCACTTACATACGTGTACCCGATGAATTCATATCTTCTCTCCCCAAATGTGGATTGAATAGCAGAACAGATTGCGTCCTATAATCTTGGTTGGCAACCAGTCTGTCGCAGAAAGAAAAGGCAGCTTACTGCGGGAATATCTTCTGCCTAGTCAGCCATGAATCAAAAGGGACATGATCTGCCAAGTGTGTATCACATGTGGCACTTAACTGACTGACTGAAGTTCTTTTTCAGTCTTGTTAAACTATATATATATATATATATATATATATATATATATATATATATATATATATATATATATATAGTTTTGCAAAGTAACTAGTCATTAGAAATTACTTTTCAGTATCATTGAAGTCATGACGAAAACATTTTTAAACAGACAAATAATAGGGATTTCTTATGTGCAGAAGCTAAAATCTGAAAACTGTGACCGCAGAATAGAATATGGGGAGTTAATGCTCGGTTGACATGAAGATTGGCCTGAATTGTTTGAAAACAATCTCTGGAGTGACGAGTCTGTATTCCATATTTGTGGTTTCATCAATCGTTAAAACTGCCATTACTGGCCGCCGTGTGATAACAATGCAAACATGACGGTTAAGAGAATGCATGCTCGACCAAAAGTGACTGTTTGGTGCGGAATGACGGCAACAAGAGTCGTCAGCCCATATCTTCCTCATGGGCCCATGAAGACAGAGCGCTATCTTCAGATGTTCGAAAATTACGCCTGGCCCACGGTGTCTGGCTGGGATAACATTGGTGACCTGATATTCATGCATGATGGTGCACCACCCCACTCTTACTGTACATACGTGGTTAGACCAACACGTGGGACAACGAGGACCTCATGAATGTCTTACAAGAAGTCCAGCTCTCACTCCATTTGATTTTTACCTGTGGGGTTACACAAAAGAGGAGCTGTACAAGGCAAAACCTTGCACACTGGGGGACTTAGAGACACGGATTCAGGCGGTTCTCAATGATATCCCAGAGGACGTCCTTCAAAAGGTTATTCATTCCACCACTGTTTGAGGAAATTGGTTGTTGCCACAGGTGCTTACGTTGAAATATGAAGATTTACTTTAATTTTCCCATTTAATAAAGAACATGTATTATTTGTTTCAATAACTTTGTAATAGGAACATAGATTTTGTTACCTATTTTTAATTCCTACTCACTTTTCACCCACCCTGTATATATATATATATATATATATATATATATATATATATATATATATGTGTGTGTGTATATGTATGTGTGTGTGTGTGTGTAAACTAAAATTTGTTTAACGTTAATCTTATTTTGAATTTTTTGTTATATGTTCATCTGTATGTGGACGAATGACAAGTTAACCTATGAGAGAGCAAGACATGTGGGGCCAATATAAGAATGAAATGTTGTTTCTTGATTGTTAGTATTGAAGATACGATCTCCCAAACGACATAAGAATTCATAAATAACATTATCTTTGCATAGCTTATATTTTTGAGGTGATGAAGTGTTGAAACAAAATGGCTATTTTTATAGTGATTTTATAACACATTTTTGTTATAATTTTCGAATAAATAATTATATTTGTCCTATTCTGTATTGAACACTCTTTTAAGAATAGTATTTGTTGGTTATTGGAATTTATTCCGTATACACCAATCCTATACTTGGGTATATATATATATATATATATATATATATATATATATATATATATATATATATATATATATATCGTGCTACCCAAATGTGTCAAAGTAAATAATAGCTCCCTCAAAGACAGAAATATATAATAGAAAATATTTATTTCTTGGCGCAGTGATTTTGAGAGAAGTTTAAAATATCCGACAAGACAAGGAAAAACACTGGTTCACTTGACAGGGGAACAGATAAATTTACTCAAATTCTACGGAATGTGGACTGGATATTTAAAGTTTCATCAAGCATTAATCAAATTTCTGCGGATTTTGTATGTTATCTAAAACATCCCATTTCACCGGGAAGGACACGGGAATCCTTGATATCTTGAACAATCCAAGTATTGTAACAATTTTGAAGTTGTTACTAGCAATCATTACCCACCTCATCAACTATCATGACTTGACAAGTACATTTTTGTCAAGGTTGTTGGTAATGAAAGAAAACGCAGGGGGAGGGGTTCGGATTATATCTTTCTTAAGGGCGTTTACAGCTTCGGTCCAAAACATCAAACCTTTTTATCGAGTTTGTTTTCCATGTCATGGGCCGTTACACTACATACTGTACAGGTTATATGGCTTATAAAACGTCTCACTTAATTATAGTTGAATTATTGCTGTCACATTCGCAAGGCACCGCAACTTTGATGACTTCAAATCACGGTTAGATATTTTCATTATTTTTTTTATATTTCAAATCTCATTCAACTGTACGAATCATAATGAAAATATCATATCAGTAAATATTAAGCAACATTGTCGGGAATAAAATGACAATGTTGATTTTGATCTGGTTACAGAACAATAGTGGATAGTAAATATTCTTATATAAAACTTTCGAAGTCTTCGTCCATCTTAATTTTCTTTTTAACATACAACGTGTGTTAGCACGTGCGATATCCTGTCTTCATCAGCCGCCGACCAGGGGTGATATCACGGTTTCGGTGGCTATGGCGAGACCGCCACCCCTGGCGCCACCAGCAGCGTTTGCCACCAGGCAGGGTATGAAGATAAGCTAACGAAGTAACACTCATTACGGTGCACCATCTATGTCTAAACTTTAGACAGTGATGCATAGGGCAATAAGATTTTTCTGTGGTAGAAGGGTCTATACTACGGTGATGCAGTCGTTTCCCTTTTGTTCAGTTAGAGCCTTTTTAGGAACTAGACAGATTGTGAATTTTCGAGAATTTAGAGGAGCTTTTCTAAGAATTCTTGCGCATGTTAGAAATGACGAGTCGGTAGAGATTTGATATTGGTAAAAATGGTCAAATAAATTGTTTTACAAACGTAGGACAGTTTATAGTGCATAGTATATGTTGTGGATTCCGAGATGAATTCGGTCTCCAAGGAATGACAAACGCAATAATTAAATATAAGAAATAAAATGTATTTACACAATCATACAAAGAGTAATACTGTTAGTAAGTCCAGGAACGTGGTTAGTAGCAAATACAGATAGATATATACAGTCTCGAAGTCGGACTTCCTTAGAGTCTACGTGCTTGTAACTTACTTCTACAAGAGGTTATTTCACACTATCTCCGTTCGTATATTCTCTCACTCTCCGTATATCCGCTCACTATCCGACTACCGACTAGTATTTAGTCACCCCCCCCACGAGGGTATCATGTGGCACAAGGCCGGTTTAATGTGGGATCTCCGAGCCCGTGGGCTCGGCCAAAAATATGCCCTTTGAACCCGTATAAACGGGTTCAGGGTCAGGTTTACCTCCCCGAAAGAGAATCCGCCCTTCGGCGTAGCCTCTTTCGGGTTCCTCCCCGCCCGAAGGCAGGGAGTTCAACCGTTCAGCCGGTCGTCCGACATCGACTGACATCCGACTACCGACTAGTATTTAGTCACCCCCCCCACAAGGGTATCATGTGGCACAAGGCCGGTTTAATGTGGGATCTCCGAGCCCGTGGGATCTCCGAGCCCGTGGGATCTCCGAGCCCGTGGGCTCGGCCAAAAATATGCCCTTTGAACCCGTATAAACGGGTTCAGGGTCAGGTTTACCTCCCCGAAAGAGAATCCGCCCTTCGGCGTAGCCTCTTTCGGGTTCCTCCCCGCCCGAAGGCAGGGAGTTCAACCGTTCAGCCGGTCGTCCGACATCGACTGACATCCGACTACCGACTAGTATTTAGTCACCCCCCCCACAAGGGTATCATGTGGCACAAGGCCGGTTTAACGTGGGATTTCCGAGCCCGTGGGCTCGGCCAAAAATATGCCCATTTAACCCGTATAAACGGATTCAGGGCCGGTTTACCTCCCCGAAAGAGAATCCGCCCTTCGGCGTAGCCTCTTTCGGGTTCCTCCCCGCCCGAAGGCAGAGAGTTCAACCGTTCAGCCGGTCGTCCGACATCGAGTGACATCCGACTACCGACTACTCTCACTGAATGCAACTCTGGGTATTTAACGGCAGCAGTCCAGGTACACTTGGTAGAGTCCACTTATATGAAAAAGGGGTGGACCCCATAACATTATAGATATCACGAAATGGCTGGTGCTGTTGATTGGGAGTTGCTTCGTTGGTTCTTCCTTTTTTATTTTTGTCCACCAAATATAAAGCCTAAGGGTCCCTCAAGATAGAGGTTGTTGAAAGTATATAACGGTTGATTCGAGACTTGAAGAGGTTACGTGAACGAGAAAGCATCCTCTCGGGTGTCTGTTCCACAAAGTAGCGTTTCTTGGGAAGAAGTTTTCGAATGAAACTTCCTTCTGACCAGTGGATTACAAAGAGAATATAGGATGGTTTGCCCCCGCATATGCGGCTGTAAAGGTCTGAACTAGTGAACCAAGGAATATATCATCGATTTTTCGTCTCGTCACGTTACCGATCCCAATCTTTAAAAAATGACACTCTTCCGTCAGTTCCAAAATATCGGTCAATCTGCGCTTTTTTCGCCCCGTTGGGTGAGACGAAAGAATGCGGAAGTTCTTATCGAAACTTCATCTACCTGGTCTGATCTGGATACTTGTCAAATTTTCAATAATTTCTTTTTTTTTTCAAAGTTCATACAAAATTCTTAATTACAATATTCAAAATCCCGTTACTTTCCATATTGATAATTACACGTTTTAAACGTCCGAGAGACGATAATCTTTAAATCACACCTTCCAGTTTGGATTCTCTCATCTTCAAAAATTTCCTGTCATCAAAAAATGTTTGCAAAACAACTCTGAATTATTAGTCAGGACGATTTCCGGTACACCTGTCAGATGAACCACCTGTCAACTGATCTAACCTTTTCAACGCTTGCACCCGGTTAATATTCTCTTAATGATATAACTCTTAATTTATTAATTTTTTTCATAGAAAATATTTTTCACTCTTTAGACGAAATCTTAATCGTGAATCTTCATCAATACACTTTAGCCATAGTGCCACACATATGCGCTACAAAATTGAGGAATTGAAAGAGTAGAACATGTAGACCATATAGTATCCATAGCACAGATCAGACAAAGTGTGATCCTTTGGTAGTGTCCATATGGTCTCTTAGAAATCGTTTATTTGCAGCAGGATGTCCAAAAATAAGTAATTAAATAATCGTTTTAAGTTCTCTGAATATAGGTACCTGTTTTTTTTGTTTTTTGTTTTTTGTTTTTTGTTTTTCTAAAACTGATTAATCTCTGGAATCCATCAGCTTTATAGCTTAGGGCTTCTTCAGATCTTCAGAACAAAACGGGGGTGGGTAGACGTCCCTATACAGAGGTTCAGTAAACGAATCTGTTCGTCACCTCCATGGTTACATTTGGTGGTGCATCCAATGATGCTGACCCTGAGATTACCATGGGTCATCATGACTATACCATTATATTTATTTGCTATAGTCGTGATCATCCCAACAGGAGTGTTACACTGTCGAGTCACATCTTCGATAATGAGTAGGCCTGGTGATTGCGATGATCAAGAAAGTTTCTGAACATCTTGCAAAGCGTGAAGCGTGCTATTTACATTAGGTGGGCGGGGATTATTCTGCTGAGACAATATGCCGACATTATGTTATAGGAATGGGTTGAACAATGTTTTCGGCGTATACGACATTGTTCGACATTACTTTCGCAAACACCGAAGCCAATCCAGAGCCGTAACCGTTGTGACACTATTATATCAGAAGTTAGGGTTTTTGTGCCGTGAGCAAAAAAACACTGTCGGCGATGCCATTTCCCACGTCTACGGCACACCTGCATATTATCATGCATACTATAATCACTTACATGAACGCAAAGCCTATTATCATCACTAGAAATTGCAGAGCATTACTGCATCCTCCAAGGTGACCATCTCGCGGCAACATTGGCGACGTACATGATGGTGTTGTGAAGTTAATGATGCAAACAATAGACTGCATTAATTAAACAAATTGGTCGTAAATAATCTTTTTTATAGTCATCTGTCACTTATATTAATGACAAATAAGATGTATAGTAATTGTTTTAAGTAACGCAGTTAATTGAAATAAGTGCTGCGTTAAGTGGCTGCGAAAAAAAAATGAAACAGAATACATTTATAGATTAATAAAATGTAATAGATCGTATGGAGAAGGCACGGTGGAGTAATGGATAGCGGTTCGGATTGAGAGATCGGAGACCCGAGTTCGAATTCCAGCCGTAAATGGCATTACATTGACTTACGTGATAATACTAATGTAATGTAGTGCTAAATGTAATTAATTAAATAACCTTAGTAGGACAAGAAAAACCGGCCTAGAGAAGGTTGATTTCCGTCAGCTATGTTGCCCAAGAACGTACACATGGTGCCCATTCGGCCCTACAGGTTACGGATAAAAAGAAAGAAGATTATTGTGCTTCAGACTAACGCATTTTTTCCCAGTTCTGATGGAAGTGATACGCAAGGGTTTGCAACTTGAATCGTTCGTTCGTTGCTGGTGATAGAACAACAAAATCTATGTTAGTTCGCCTTTACGTGAGAGAAGAAGGATTGACTTGACATGTCTTGTCTTGTTTATCCATTCACAGATCGGTCATTTGTTTGTTTATCCGTTCGCCGACTCCAGTGTTTGTTAACATTTTAAGCAACGGCATACTTAGGAGCAAATGAAAATATGACGATATTCATTTAAATGATATGAAATAAAACCACAGATTTAAAAAAAAAAAAAATACACGTACAAATATGAAGTTACTTTATTTCAATGTTTCTATTCAACTCTTTGTGCAGCTTATTTCGTGTGTCTGGTGTTTTATTTTCGCGATTTCTTCAATGTTTGTTGGAATGTGCGATAAGCAGACCCTCATTTCTTCTTCAGTTGAGCATTAGTCTTTCTCGCTTATTGTGATGCTATTTAGAGTTGAGAAGCCTAATTCACATAAATAAGAAGTAGAAAATTGCAATAAAACTGGCAATATTTCGCGATACATTTAAAAGGGTCACATGACACACTAGTGTGCCGTCGCACGGCAGTTGAGAATCACTGGCCTACTCAGTTCTTACAGCCGAGACGAAATCAATTTGATTCTCCGCTTCCCTTTTCTCTCTTGGCGTTTTGTTGAGTGACAAAATTGCTAGTATTGTTTATCTTGGAACTTAATTTTCAGTAATGATGTATTGACACGATTTTAGCATTAATTCTTCAGTCTCTTAGCCCTGAGTCACTTGAATAAGTTTTTGCTAAACAATTTTCTAGAAAACTACTCTTACATTCACCGACGAATGTCTTTATGCAAACAAACTACAGGGTGTCCAGTAAAAAAAAAAAGCGGTACATTCAGAAAGACGTGGGACAGCCGTTGAAAAATGGTGACAACTGATGTGACTGAAAAATTCCAGGAGAATTTCTGCACATTTCGTCAATCCCCAGGTAGGATGTTTTTCTTTGTAAAGTACGATAACTCGACGCTCAAAACCAGTGAATTGTTTATCCATACAAGAAAGGCAGAACGGAAGACGAAAATTGTCTGCAAATAACCTTTAAATGATGACTCAAAAGATCGAGCAGCAATTAATCAATCATAAAAGGTTTAAGTAATTACGTGAGAGTCGAATGATTATTCAAGGTCATGAATATTCAAGAAATTTATTCAAGTTTATTCAAGGATAATTATTTCTGAAAGATAAAACAGTGATAATAAATTTACCTTTTTTTTATTACTGGGAACCCTGCATATAGGTCCATTGGCTTTGGTTGAAGCTTTCTTTTGGAAAGCCTTTTCTCCAAAATAATTTTCCTTAAGAAACCACGCAAATCCTATGGATAGGTCTTTAAGTGAGCAACTTAGTCTCAAGGGGTTTTATGAATATTTTTTTATTTCGATAATGGAAGTAATTTATTGTCATAATTTTCACCTAACTTGGCGTGTGCGGCGAGTGGATACAGAGCCGTAGCTATGTAATGAAGTCGCTGTTAGGCTGATTAATTATAACACGTCCCGATTAATAAATAACACGAGACTTGAGACTTATGCTTAACCCCTTATTTTTATTTCACTCTGGTTCTTTGCCACTTATTCATGGTTAGTGTATATGCCAACGGCAGCGTCGCCCATGATCTGAAAACTGCTCCTTACATTCTCGTCCGCGATGTCTTGGAGCCTGTTTGGTTGTTTATATAATTCTCTCTTTCTCTCATGCGTGCCATTCTCACTCTTACAAAACTAGATGCTGCTGAGGGTTACATATTTCCGAATTCAGCTGTCGGGAGTAATTTCTGCTGGTGCACCTGGCTTCTTTGATGGTCTGCTGCAACATTGAGGGCACTCTCTGTTCTGGCATTATGCTTTACCTAGTTATACTAAGATGCAACGTTAAATCCAAATTAAAATTCATTAGCTTATCTAATTTCACGAAAATAACTTTTTAAATTAATTCTTTCCTTACATTTGGTTTTAGTAATCCTTAAACACAGCGTAGCTTTTCTTACGCTTTTCCTTGGTTGTATAATAAAATTGTACCTTTAAATTTGTTGTTAGATCGCCGCTAAGCTTCTCTGGGGCTCTAGTCGCTGCACAGTTTGTCACAATAGGACGGCCACAATCAGTTAGTCCACCTACAATATTAGCTGTAGGTACAAAAGGCGAAAGAGACATAAAATAATTTATAGCTTTCTGTACGATGGTATGCATTTGAGATACAGACCTACATTGATGTCCAAAGCAAATATACAGCGTATTAATATAAGGTCTAAGTAGTGTTGATAAGCCCGTTATTTTGGAACATGTGCACGTATTGATCTATATTGACTATTTGCTACAATCGGCTACATTACATGTGTGTTTAATCTTGAGTAAATTCAAACACACTGAGGGTGTTGCAATTATATTTTCAGTCAGTGTATGCAACTTATTGTTTGCAGTTTAACGTCTCAAACACGATATCGAAATATGATATCCCGCTGAACTTACTTTGACCACGACCGTGGGGTAGTTACACGAGTTTTCAATACGCCCCTGGGCAGGTAGTCATACCCCTCACAGAAGAAAGCCTATTGGTAAAAACAGTTTCTCTTTAAACACATTTATAAATGTCAAGTCTCTTCAGGACTCACGCGTTTATGATTTTCCAGAGATTTCGTTTTTTTTTTTGTTTTTTTTTTTATTATTACCTGCGAATTTCCATGAAGTTTTAGGAAAGATAGTGGTGTGGTTAGGAAGGAATAACCAAAACGGAGGTTGGAAATGAAATGTTAATCTTTATAACATCAACAAAATACAATACTCGCCAGCGGCATGAATAGGTAAACCACTGCTAGTGGTGAACTACTTAGACAGCATATTATCTCCACTTACTTTCTCCAGTGTATATATAATGATTGGGACATACCCATTAGTGTTCATAGATACGGTATATCACAGGTTTCCTGTTGTCTTTTCCGCGGTTTGGAATTCAAAGTTTGCCTTCTCTTAAGCTGGAGAGTGCAGTCTATCCTGCTTTTCGATCCGTAGCTGGTGGAAGAAGCGACGGATTAAGGCCTTTTCAAAGGGCATTAGCACGAAAGTGAACATAGCAGATCTGGAGGGGATTCGAACTCGGTTCGCATATTCCACTTTTCGCTTTGATGCTCCTTAATTAATGCAGTCTATTGTTTGCATCATTAACTTCACAACACCATCATATACGTCGCCAGTGTTGCCACGAGGTGGTCACCTTGGAGGATGCAGTAATGCTCTGCAATTTCTAGTGATGACAATAGGCCTTGCGTTCATGTAAGCGATTATAGTATACATGATAATATGCATGTGTGCCGTAGACGTGGGAAATGGCATCGCCGACAGTGTTTTTTTTTTTGCTCACGGCACAAAACCCCTAACTTCTGATATAATAGTGTCACAACGGTTACGGCTCTGGATTGGCTTCGGTGTTTGCGAAAGTAATGTCGAACAATGTCGTATACGCCGAAACGTAACGGCACATTCATCTTATTCACATTAGTACTTATCCGTGAGGGATATATTCTGAATTACCCATTGGACACCTGAAACTACAGTATACGATTTTTTTCTTTCCTTATTAAGTGCGAAGATTTTACCATATCAATTAAAGGAAGCACTTTACGGCTTCACTCTGACGTTTCTGAACTGCCAGCATCACGAGTCTTGAGCTTTGGGACCACTCTTAAATAAAACTTGTTAACTATTTACATTCTGATTAATATCCTCATCTTTTTTGTTATTGTCACAACGTTCCAGCCGTTGTGTTCCGCGACCTTCTCCAGGTGTCTGTAGATCCGGGTTAGCTTCAGGCAATTTCAAATTGAACCCTTTATTCAATCTACGGGGTTATATTTTTCTTGTTCTGTTGTCCATATCTCGTCAGTTTTGCTCAATTATTGTTTCCACTAAGTCTAAGTCTGTACTGCCCGGCTTAGGGATTGAACTCGAAATTACTATGTCACCAAACTCACGAACCAATACTTTCACTTAGTAGACTAGTGTCCCGAAAATTTCCTGAAAGAAACTTGAACTGATAGACACCGGAGGCCGGAGGGGATAACGACCGAAATTGGTAACAGCAAAGATGAGGACATTATTCATTGATTGGTTCGTTTTCTACGGCTTATCAACCACTTGCAAGTTATTTAAATCCAGAAAATATTTCTCGATTGCAAGATTTTTTTTAGATAATAATGATTTAGTGATACAAGTCTTAATAATTAACCCATAGCTGGGGGATAAGAGGTGGATTCATAGTTTTCCCAAGGGTTGCGAGTAAGTGAATATAACGACCCCAACTGAAATTGTAACTCGGCTCTGCGACGAACAATTCCGATCCATCATCCATTACATCACCCGTACATCCAAGCTTACAACACCAGGTATTCCCATCTAGGTACTGACCAGGTTCGACGTTGCTTAACTTCGTTGATTGTACGGGAACAGGAGATGCGGATATTAATCCGAAATTAAATAATGATAATAGCTCAAATGAGAAATTCAGACAGAAACTATCGAATTGTTTATTTCTGTCATTGACTGCGGATAACTGAAATTGCGAATAAGAAAGGAATATTGCATAGTAATTCATTAATAATTTTCTTTTTTGCAAAATGAATTCCAAAATGAAAGGGGTTTCTATTTTGTTAGTTCAACGAAAATCTTCCGAATCTACAAGGAAAATTCAAAAGGTAAAATTTCAAATATAATGCACCATGATTATTTATTTATTTATTTCGACTCAGACTTACATGCGCCAGATGTAAAAAGTCGATTTTGTGCGCATTTATGCGAGATAAGACTGTAACGTAATATTGATTTTACCAGACGAGATGCCTTCCCGTGATTCTCTAGAGCAACCATTGCTGAGACGAAGCAGTCGGTAGGTAGACACTGTGAAATAGTAGTTGGCAAATTTATTTTCACGGAAAGCGACTGGTGTTCATCTGCATAGAACATTACTTTTTTCTTTCTTTTTATTTGAATAGCCATAGTAACGGGGGTAGCAGTTACGAATGCCTCAAATAAGTCCTTTACTTATAAATGATTCGCGCCCTTTTAAATTAATAAAAATGTATTGATATATTTAATACTTTAAGAATAAAGTCAACTTCTGGGAATGTGCTCATAGCAAATCCGTATTTGAACAAAAATAGGGGGTGATTGTATTAATATTTCGATGTTTATTTACATCATCATCAGAGCATAACAAAAGGAAGGGATTTTCGCTTTTCATTTAGTTTTATCATAATTTATTTATGTGTATGTTTTTTTTGGGTAGGGGTGAGGAAGATTTAGTATGTTTATAATTAAATTACGAATAAATGCCAAAATATTTCTTTAAAAATCACCCAGCTCTATGTTAGGCAAATAAAAAATTAATTTATGCTAATCGATGTTAATTTTACACTGTATGTAGATAGATAGATAGACATGAACAAACTGAAATACATATGAATAGGCTAAAATTGTATATATATACATACATATGTATATATATATATATATATATATATATATATATATATATATATATATATATATATATATGTGTGTGTGTGTGTGTGTGTGTGTAAAAATATATAGAAAATAGGAAAGAACTCGTTAGGCAAATAATCCAAAGTTCTTTAATATTTTTGTTATTATTTTTAAAAGATAGTGCTCGATACAAAAGTAGGGCATAAATATAATTATTTATTTAAAAATATGATTCCAATGCTACATAAGAGTTTCAAAACAAGAGCCGAAAACTTCAATATAATTATTTGAATTAAATTGTATTAAAGTACCAAGCTCTGTTCCATCTTCAAGCGAAATTTTTTTTGGAATAACTTATTCCTGAAATTTACGCGTTTTATAAGCATATTCATTATTGAAATTAAAATTACTATGGTAACGGCTCGAGCAATTGTTTAAAGAAAAGGGGCATAAGGGATAATAATTTGTATCAATATCTCAGTTGCATTCAAAGACGTCAAGTCAGGGTAAGGTTAGAGAGAGATGTATATATGTATATATAGAGAGTGATAGAGAGATAGATAAATAAATTAACAGCTTGTGATAAATAAATACCTCGTTAAAGAGATTATTATAGATAGATATAAACAGACTGAAATATACTGTGGACTATGATAATTTTTTAGCCACTCTTGATTACAGCAATTTTGGCTCGTGCAATAACGTCACTTCTTTTTTTCAGACAATACAGGGTTGTATCAAGCTACTCCCATCTATGAACGATAGTTGACTTATATTTTGCAATGAAAGTTCGCGGGAATAAGGAAATTGGTGAATTTCAAGAAGGGCAAATAATAGAATGGCATCAGTGTGGCAAGTCAAATCGAGAAAATGCTAGGCTTTTCCAGGTTAATCATCAAATGGTTAATAATATTGTCAAGAAATTTAATGAAGAAGGCCGTTGTTGTGTGGAACAACATTCAGGAAATCATGCATCGTGTCTGAGCGAATGAAAAGGGTGCCGAAGAGAGAAGTCCTCAGAAACCGTCGCCAGATTGTCAAACATATTGCCAACAGCATAGAAATATGCCGTGAGAAAGACTCTGGAAGAGCGAGGCCGTCAAAGAAGTGTGGCAAGAAAGAAGCCCCTGATTTCAGAGATTAACAGAAACAGGAGTATGGGCTAGGCGAGAGAATTCGAGAGCAAAGAATATGAAATTTGGCAGTCTGTAATTTGTTCAGATAAAAGTAAATTCTGCCAACATTCGAATT
Organism: Acanthosepion lycidas; assembly: GCA_963932145.1. NCBI lineage: Eukaryota > Metazoa > Mollusca > Cephalopoda > Sepiida > Sepiidae > Acanthosepion > Acanthosepion lycidas. The sequence continues at coordinate 45,006,728 of OZ010589.1, read as the reverse complement.
CGAGAATGGTTTATGTTTGGAGAAATCAGAATGAGACTTGAAACACTGAATGTCTGCAGGCAACCGTGGAAGATAGAGGGATTGGAGTAATGGTGTGTGGCGTTGTCTGGTTTGGAGAGAAATCTGAGCTGATTCTTGTTGACAAGCAGTTGAATTGTCCAACATACTGTCAAATATTAGAGAAAGCAATACTCCTACTGTTTAAACCAAAGGCCTGGAAGGAATCTCAAGGAATCAATTCACTGCTATGGGTTGCCCAAAGTCCTCACATGAATCTAATAGAGCTTGTTTGGGAGCCCCTTGATCAAAAACTTCGAGAGTGTGCAACCAAAATCACGTCGATGACAGCCCTTAAAGAAACATTGCTAAAGGAGTGGCAGAATATGGATCAGACGATTGTTGATAACTTGATCAAATCCATGAAAAATACAATATAAGAACTGAAAATTGCTAATGGAAGACCTACTCCATACTAAATCCAAATACTGTTTGTTCATGTTGAATAGGGATTATGTAACTAAATTTTGAATTTGGATGTAGTTTATTTCTCCTGGCTAAAAACTTTTCTCAGGCCACTGTATATATGTTGCCTGTATGTGTGTCGGTGTGTGTCCATGCATACACACACATATACAGACATACACGCACACGCACAAACACACATACATATATATATTTGATATATCAGGTATGTTATATTTATGTGTAAAAGTACTCAATATTAACGATAGAGCGTATATAAATGTAAATTGAATACTGAGGTCAACACCGAGCATCGATAGTCTATCTCATGCTTTAATGTAATCTTCATGTCATCAAAACAAATATACAGTTCAATAAATAAACGGAGCGTCTACTCAAATACGATTATCAAGTAAAAATAACGTTCAAAAGTGATACAACATCTGTCGGATTAATAAAAAAAAAATTCATTACGTTCTTTAGAAAAGTTACTTTATTTGCGTTTGGATACAAAACTGTTCGGATAAGAAAAAGGTTCGGCGGATCTATGACCAGAGAAGTCTCGATTAAAGGCACAATTTCAGCCTTGCTTGATTGACTGGTTGTCTGTAGTTCCAGTGGTTAGAACGTGCGGGGTCTACCTAGGGGTGCACATGTTCGTATTCTGTCGGAAAGCGTATATTTTTCTTTAATAAGATTTCTCGAAAATTCAGGCCGGTAGACGAAAATAAAAAATGTATGCTATTTAATAAATAAACGGAGCGTCTACTCAAATACGCGTATCCAATAAAAATAAAGTCACACACACACACACACACACACATATATATATATATATATATATAATATGATAGTCACACACACACACACATATATATATATATAATATGATAGTCACACACACACACACATATATATATATAATATGATATATTAGGTTGGTGCAAAAATAATGTCGTTTTCTTACATATGTTATATCATATCATATATATATATATATATCATATTATGTATATATATATATATATATATATATATATATATAGGTTACCATGGATAAATTCTCGTCTAAATTACGCAAAAAATGAGAATAATGCTGACATTTTATTTTAACAGATATATTTACCAAAATTGCAAAAATATATCTTGAAATACTAAAGAGGTAATTTATTCAGTAAAATCGCTATTAGCTTCAACCATGGACTCCAGACTTGTTCGGAATCTCCTGCATCTCTTCTGGACGGTATCCTTGTTCAAGTTCGTGACTGCTGCCATAATCGTTGCCTTCTGTTCATCTTTGTTGTTACAAGGAGTTTTGTTGGTCACTCGCTCAACTGCGCCCCACAAATAATAATCAAGGGAGTTGAAGTCTGGATAGTTGGGTTGCCAGATTTAAGGGGTGTTATGGTCGCAGAAATTGTCTCACAGCAATGACTGAATTCTCTTGCTCGTTTGGCATGATACAGACTCCTGTTGCCGGACATAGGCTCTTTCAGCAACCACCATCTTGACTCAGGGCAGCACTATCTCCTCAAGGAACTTGATGTAGGCCTCCGTGTTGAGTCTGAGGCTCCCACTAATAAATTCGGGAGTTCTTTTCTTATCTGAACGATCAGAGTGAATTTTCAAATCTGCCGTATCATCGTAATCACCATTAGACACCCAACACTTTCCGAATCCTCTGAACTGTTCTCAGGTTGACATACAAAAACTCTCTGAAATTGTCGTACTGGAGATGCCGGCGCAAATGCCAAATATTACAGCACGCTGTTTCCAAATTTCCCGCGGATTGAATTGCATCATGGTGTTCTTTTTCTCACAGACGGTGCCCAACTAATACTGTGCAGTCGACAAAATCAAAAACATATAACGCGCATGCACGAAATTAAAAATATAGAAATATAAAATAGTGACAATTTACACATCGCACCCCTTTATATATATATATATATATATATATATATATATATATATATATATATATATATATATATATATACAAGTATATGATTGGTGTATACGGAATAAATTCCAATAACCAACAATTACTATTCTTAAAAGAGTGCTCAGTACAGAGTGGAGCGAATATAATTATTTATTTAAAAATTATAACATGAATATGTTATAAAATCACTAGAAAAATAGGCATTTTGTTTCAACACCTCTGGTATCTTATTGAAACAAAATGGCTATTTTTGTAATGATTTTATAACATATTCATATAATAATTTTTAAATAAATAATTACACACACACACACGCACACACACACACACACACACACACACACATATATATATATATATATATATATATAGATAGATAGATAGATAGATAGATAGATAGATAGATAGATAGATACGTGCCAGGTGATATAAATAGAATAAGACGTAAATGGTAGATATAAACCCGACTTCTCAGATAAATAAGATATATATATATATATATATATATATATATATATATATATATATATATATATATATATATATATATTGATAGGTAGATACGAGAATATTCTGAAACCTTCTCGACCCGATGCACTTCTTAAAATCTGAAACAACCAAACATCAATATATTGCCTGAGCAGATACGGTAAGAATGGGAGAGTGGTTCCTCGTAATCACTCAGCTATCATATTTCTTCCACAACCATCACCACACCTGATGTCAAATAAAGACATATATTGTACCTGACTCCCCCCCCCGTTCTCTATGTTCACAAGTATCAAATCAGATCAAAAATGAGGTATTGCTGCTATATCTGTGTTGGAGCTTCTCAATGATCTCTTTCTAGTCTCGAAAGTATTCAAAAATGTTTACGCGGCCTTGTGGATGATAAATTATTTCCCACCCTACAACCCCTTTCCTCACAGACGCAACATTGCGAGCCAATCATTACTTCCACGGAAAATGTACTAACGAGCTTCCACCAGTTCAGACATTTAAAGCTAAGACTAACCATGCCATGTACAGTGTCGAATCATTTCGTATTCCATAGGTAAGCCAGACGTTTCATTCGGGCCGTTTCTTCCCAAGAGCTTCTGCTTTGCGGAAGACTCCCGAAGAGATGCTTTTTCAACCACTACAATCTTAACCTCTTCAAGCCTAAGGTCAACTGTTGTCTATCTGACATATCCACATAGTCAACAATTTCTACTTTCATAAAGCAACGCCATTCAGTAATGCTAACTTAGGTGGCTCTTTGGCCTTGTATTGGATGAAAAATAGCGTAAAATATATATTTGAAGAGAGAGAGAGAGACAGAGAAAGAAAGAGAGGGAGCATAACGTTAAGCGTGTACTTGTAAAATTGACAATAGTCATTTGAAAATGACATTTAGTTAGCATCCATATTATTATTAAAATACACATTTAAATGCTAAATCTATTAGGTTGGTGCAAAAATAATGACGTAATAATGTCGTTTTTTGACGTTAAAAAATACGTCAAAAACGACATTATTACGTCATTATTTTTGCACCAACCTAATAGATGCGTCGTCAGTGTTGTTGCTCCCATGTCACTAGAAGTTTCGGGTCTAAATAAAGAACAGACTTCTTCGATTGTCGACCCGACCGAATATGATCAGTATTTGGCCCGCACCTAGAACAAAATTTGCCACTAGCTTTAGGACGTGAATTATATAAGTTGCCCCAGTAAACAACAACCAATTAAGACTTCACTTGGGCTATTCGAAGTTATAAATTAGGTATGCATGGTTGTATTGATCTTCCTACATGCGGCCAAGATAGGGTGTTTTGGGGAAGAATAAAAGAAAACCTCCCCTTTTAACTTCTATAAAATAACTTATTTGTTTGTTTTTTTTTCTTTTTCTTTATTCTTATTCTTATTTTCTTTTCTTTTCTAAACTGCACTTAATAAAATTTACAATAGAGTGATTAAAATGACAGACTATTTACAACTTTAAAAACTAAGAGAAAAATATTTAACAAAAATCACTTAAAAATATATTAATCAAACTATTTACATGTTAAATACTAGTTAAAAAAAAACAACAAAAAAAACAAAAAAAAAAAACACGTGTAAATTTTAGATAAAATAAGTTACTCCCGCCCCCACAAAAAAGAAATTATTCTTGCCGGAAGGAATTCGTTTAAAAACTAAGAGAAATAACATAACTGAAAGTCATCAAAATAAATGATCAAGATATTTACATGTAGAATAATAGTTAAAATAAAAATAAGTGGCTCCTAAAAAAAAAAAAAAAAAAAAAAAAAAAATCCATGAGGGAAACCGAAAAAAATGAAATTCCCTTTAAAGAAAAGGAAAGATTACTTATAAGAATATTTTTGTAATAAAATAATATTGTATAAAGCAAAACATTTCTGTCTGCCGCTATTAATTTTCAACGAGTATTTATCCTTCTCAGTTTTACTGGCTTTCATCTGCAATATAAAGTTTAATCTTTGTGTGTTTGAGTGTCCGCCGGAAACATTGCAAATTAATTAAAATATATAAAGTTGTTTGATTGCCCGGTGTATTTGTATACAAATCTTTCGTAAAACTGTTGATTAAATTTCTTAGTTATTCAAATAAAACCGTAAACCATTTTTCCCTGAAAGAGATAACATCCTTAGCATTTAGATCAAAGCTAGTAGATAAAAGAAAGAAATCAATGTATAAAGGGAAGTAAGCAATCTTGACATTTTTAAAGGTATAAAAATGTAAATTATATATATGTATATAAAATCTGAATTCTTTTTGTAAGTTTTCTTCATAAACATAAGGAAACGATTGACTAATCGCGTTGTTCAATAATATATTTACTTTTTGTACTTTTTACAATGTGGTTCAACGTGTACAAGGCCGGAGCGCCACGCGAGATAGAGGGTTACAGAGTAAGTGGCACAGATTATGTGGATATAGACGACGGTTAACCCTAGAAATGAACAAGTTAGGATTGTAGTGATCGGGGAAGCAACCTCTTGGGAGTTGGTTTCACAAAGCCGTCGGTCGTGGGAAGAAGTTTCTCCAGTGGAACTTACATCTCACCGAAGGAATACGTAGGAAATGAGTGTATTTCATTATCATGTGTTTGGCATGGCGGGTCTTAGCCGTGAAGGTTAGGACTGGCAGAACTAAAATAATGGTTTTATCGTTAAATAGAAACACACAGCCATGCGATTAATATGTTAATGAAAAGCATTTAGCTTCTGAAAGATAAACCACCTAGCCACAAAGGGCAGATCCGCGCCTCACCGAATGTCAGTGGTTGTCCCCGACATGGGAAAGGTGTGGTCACCCCAACCGTACTCGTTATAAGTACATAACTGTATCGTTGTACAGGTATAAATATGAACACGAAACTAAATAACTCATGCATAACATTATTTTTTTTATTCAACTCCAGACTTCGGCAATTACTGTCTGTGAATGTGTGTACGTCTAGTTTGTTATTTTTTTTATTTTTATTTTTTTTAATCCTGAACTGTATTCTACATTCTTCCGTGAATGTAACAGACTTTCTCTCACTTTTCCTCTCAGGTGGGTGCTTGTATAACAACCTGTCACTCTGTTTGTCCCACGTTTGAACACCCGAAGTACAGCTGGGTCGACCACCTTTTTGCTCGTCGTGGACAACCACTGACATTCAGTGAGGCGTGGATCTGCACTTGGTGGCTAGGTAGATATCATTCAGATCAATCCGCTGATGCACATGATTTCTCTGCAGATCAGGATTAACGTTAAGTGAAAGTAAAATTAAGATGAATGAAATACTAGTTAAACATTAATAGCGGTCAACACTGCATCATCTGCCATGAAAAAAGCAAAATAGTATCGCTATTAATACTACTAATAATTTAAATAAAAACAATAAAAAATGAATCCTAGCAATTGGGAAACTATGAAAATCTTAAATAGGTAAGTTCAGCGTTTCAAATGCTGATTTTTAATGTAGACAAGTATCCGCCGTTTGAATGATTGGTATAACAGAATCAGCGTACCTCCCTTACGTCATCTTGCCTTGAGTAGTATCACGTTAAGCTGAATATCATCAAATATCACCCGATCAATTTTTCTGTTCGTTTGCGTCTGGGTACCGAGAAATCAGGTTCAGTATTTATTCTCTTCTTATGAATGCATTATTTATACATCAAAAATTAAATTATTAGAATAAGCCTACTTGGTGAATGAGATAGTTGCGTGTTTGCTCCCAGTGCATATGGTCGATGTCCTAGCTTGGGTATCCATCAAGAATCCGAATATTGGTTTTAAAGGCAGAATCTCCGTAGCTGAAAGACTGACAAACACAATATTCGTACCCACTCCGACATTATATTCACCAACATAATATTAGTAATTCTACTAAACGCTACGTATTGAAATGGGATATCTGCTATGACTTTTTAAGAATTTACATTTTTTTTAGTCAACTAAAACTTTTTTTCATAGAGAAGTTTTCAAATGGAAGACACTTGACTCAGAGAGGAGGGACTTCTAATCTAATGAGCATAATGTTATCTAGAGGAGGAATCTTGGCTAAGGAAGGAATTGAGGATGAATATATATATATATATATATATATATATATATATACTAGCAGCATGGCCCGGCGTTGCCTGTGCTTGATTCAAAAATCGTACGACTCATACAGTAATCGCTATCACTTGATTTAAAATATTTTTGCCCTTCCTTGCCTTTAAAAGAAGTGCCCTTTACCGTGCTGATGTTGCTTACTGATGCCTTACTTCTTGCCTATCTCACACTGCGAATTTTTTCGAAGATCTATACTAAACATTAAATCTGTTACGAAAAAAGAACTAAACAAAATGAACACAAAACGATCAGCTTTAAAAAAGGACTCGTAACTGGAAAATCCGAATGATAAAAGAATGTTAACAACAAATACTTTTTCACACAACCAACCCAGTTCTGCAGAATCAGAATCAACGTTGAGTTTAAGCAAGCGAATGAACCAATTGGAGTAAAGTGCCATGCAGATTTAAATTTTTCCCACTTGTGACGAATGCAGGTATCGATTTTTTTTGTATGCTAGCATGCTAGTTAACATTCGCGTCAGTCAGCTGTTGGCTCTCACGCTGGCCAATAGAATCTTCCTGCCTATTCGTGGCAGCCAGCTATTGGCTTTCACTCTGGCCAGTACAAAATGGCCACAAACTACATGAAAACTGCCATAGAATCATGAAAAAATCGATTATTTTCACTATCGATGGGAGTTTGTAAATGCAAAGTCGGTCTTGGCCTTCCCGCTAACTTGGAGCATGTGCATATAAATTTTGGTGCAAATCCGTCGAAAATTGCGGCCGTGCATTCATTACAGACATACACACATCCTGCCTTTTATATATATATATATATATATATATATATATATATATATATATATATATAGTCATATATCTTTTATGTGCCGTGTCCCTTCAGAACGTAGGCGATCATGGCTCTCTACTTTTCCCTATCCGTTGTAGTTCTCAATATATTTTGTCCTTTTGCTACTTCTAGACCCTGTTCTGCCATTCACTTGCTTAAACCCGCTAAGTATATCACGCATTCCTTTCCTTTGTCTCTTCTTCCATCCTCAATACGTGTCCTAGAAATTTCAGCTCTCTCTTCCTGATGTTAAATATAAGTTTCCTCTTTGCATCTTCTCCAAAAAACATCTTCGTTGTTCGGTCCATGCTATCCTTAGCATCCTTCTGCTGAACCATATCTCCGTTGACTCGAGTCTCTTCTTCCCCTTCAGTAAACTGAAGGGTCAAAAATTTACAGAGAGTCGTACACTGCATAGTTTCGACCTCCTCCGCTTGTAAAAAGTACCCCAGCCAGATGAAATATTTGTGACGTAATGCGTAATGTAGTACTCTAAATGAGGTAGTGTAGTTGTGAGAGTGTGATCGTGGAAGCTATGAAAAGAAGACAGGGTTTAACTTTGTTTGACTGGATGATTGCAGCCCCCCCCACAAAAAATGGATTTGTCAGTCCCTGAGATGTCAACTGTTCTATGTATTACTCTGACGACAGTATATGAATTCCGTCTGAACATCATCAGCACATAATATCAGCGCCTAGAAGTGACGCAAGAACCGAACCCACTGGTAACTGACAAGGATATTAACCAGTAAACAAAAAGCAATATTGCATTAAATAAGACCCTAATTCAATTCCAGTGCCACTAAAATCCCCAGCTAACACACTGCAGAGCGTACACTAAATTCCATTGAGTTTTGTAGTTGTCACCCAACAAGGGTAACATTGGTGACGCCATGTTTATTGCGTATCACTATAAAGACTGGCGTCGTCGCAAGTCATTTCAATTCTTTAGGTATACGGTCCAATTCGTGCGAAGGTTTTTTTGTGCAACCTGCTAGAAGAATCTTTTGTTGGCCCTATATACATTTTGTAATGTTTCCCTTGCACAGATTACCAAGAACACTATATGTTGAAACTTGACTAATGCATGGAATAATAATGCAACACAAAATGTACTTAGAACAAAATGTATTGAAACAAGAAGTGTACACAATATTTACATATAGTCTTTAGTATATTCCTAGGAAGACCGTTCCTGAAATGTGTGTTGACTGAGTCGCAGTCGGTCAGAGTCTCTGGTTCAATCTCTTGATTCCTACCCTCTCTTCCCGGTACCAACCATATTTATATGGTCGGTACTCCACTATGCAAATTAGGTGGATCCTACCACAATACTATACTAAATCTCTCATACGTAAAACTATTGTTTAATCATCTCCGAATTTCAATATCAGCGAGTAGGTGTTTGGATTTCTTCAAGATATTATCCGCCTTTTTCCTTCTCGTGGGTAGCGCTTATATATCTTCCTATCATCCGGTATTCCCACATGTGCCTATCCTTATCGCAGCTGGTTCGACAACATGTTTCCATGTCAAGGGCACGAAAATCTGCACTGAATGGCTAGGAAGTTATCTTCTAGGTCAACTCGCTGATGCAATTGGCTTATCAGATAGTCTAGTTTGTGTGGATTTATTCACGAGATTATCTGCCTTTTCTCTATCGTGTGTGGCGCTTATATATCTTCCTATCATCCAGTTATCCCACATGTGCCAATCCTTACCGCATCTGGTTCGACAACATGTTTCAATGTCAGCGCTCTAGAATCTGTACCGGGTGACTAGGAGGTCATCTTTCAAGGTTAACCCGCTGATGCAACTGGCTTATCTGATACTCTGGCACAAAGTTCATTTTGGTAAGTCCAGTATATATTGGGGTAATCAGAGATCAACTTATCTTAGAACAAAGTTTATTTGATGACATTAGATTCGATTCAGGCCATCGGGTATTTTCTATAGTGTGAGATGTTTTCTCCTGGTGTTTTCAAGGAACACTAGTGAAACTAGAGTCTGTTTTGAGGAGTGAATTGCACAGATCTTGCTGGAGACCGTTTCTACATCTTTATTCTCGTTATCTCGAGGGTGATGTGTTATAGAATGTAGAGGCTGGCCCAAGATAAAAAAAAAATTACTGTCCGAAAACCTGAGGCCATGGAATTCTGATCGTGATGGATTTTATTTGTCTAAGTTTTGGATATAAGACGAAAACGGTATGAAGCCATGACAAGACCGCAAGAATTTTTACGCGCTTTCCGCATCCAGCTTCCTTAGAGAGGCGAGCCCGCACGTGGCGAAATGCTAAGCCAGCGTGTGAGCGAGTGGGCATGCGTTCCGCTAAAGATATTCCACACGCTAGTTCATAGATTTGACGCTAACACGTCTGCCCTCGCGTATAATGAAGCGAATATGAAAAAGAAATGGTTCTTTATTGATGTGACATTGGAGTCGGAAGAACTGAAGCCAGTGGTGACACAGTACCCAAGAGAATATTTTTATTTTCCAGAACACTCAGCTGTCTTCCAGCTGCTTCTTTACCCATTCTGCTCACCATATGTAAACTTTACTGAGTATGTATAGGCACCGTTCTCCTCCGTGGAGCTGTTATTAGTCAAGCTAAAAGACGAATTGCAGATTATTAAGATGTCTAATTATGGAATTCCAAAAAATACTAGATAACAATTTAAAATGAAGGAGGAACTGAAGAAACATTCGATTTCAAGGAGGGGAAAACGTGACAAGTGACTCTGAGAGCCACTGCTCGTTGTACTTCCCAACTGCAATTCTATAATGTGTTGCAAATTCAAAATAGAGAAAGTATTGAGGAAACTTGGGATCATAAGAGGAAAATATGAGCTGGGACTCTGAGGACCGCTTGCTCCATGAAAAATAAATATCACAGATTTAACAAGTTGCGAGTTTCTGTCTAGATATGAAACGATATTTATAAATTCCATAAACTATAACTATGTTATTAATTACCTTGAATTTCAAATATACAAGCCATGAAGATTATTCTTTTATGTAGAAAATTCCACTTAGGACATCCTTATTCTAACAACCGCTTTTATTTAAATATTCAGATAACTTCCTTCCAGTCCTTAATTTTGGTTGCGAGAATTCGAGAATAAAGCGTTTAAGTACTGAAAATTACTTTTTAAAATTATTTAAAAATTCAATTACGTCTTTTATTCCAATCATCCTGTCTGTTTGAAACATTTTTCTTTGTCAAAAGGTATTTTTCTTCTAATGCTTATAGCGGGTGCTGAAAGTTTCGCGGCTCCACCCATTTCCCCAAATTAATATTTTAATGACCACCATGGGAAGTTGTTCATACCAAAAAATTTTCAGCAACCCCTCGTACAAGAGTATTAATACCAACAATGAAGGATGAATTCTTAACATTGACAACAGAAAAGAAATTAGCTTAAGTTGCCCGGAAACGAAATTGTATTCTTTGGGAATTCAAAGGAACACAGATATTTTTTTAATATTAGCTGACTCAGAGCAACAAGCGAGATAAACCTGGCGTTTAATTATCAAGTTCAAACATCTTTTAAACGTGCTGAGTCGTATTTACACTGAAAGTACAATTTACAAGGATTGTATAAACCCGACAACTAATCTAGACACCGCCATTTTTTTTTCTTCTCATACAAATGTTGGACGCCTGTCTTTTTTTATTTAACGCCTGTTTTTATTCATTTCAACCTTGAAAATACCGAGAGAGAGAGAAAACTTACGCACGAATAATAAGTATATTTCCACAAAAAAGTTGTAGTTTTTCTTTTCTTTTTCTTTTTTTTCTAGTAGAGATAACTGATAAAATTTCATTTAATAATTCAATCTGTTAACAAATAGATGATTGATTTTGGAGTGATACATATAAAATGAAATACGCATGAATACTTATAGAATTAGAGAAGAGAGAGAGAGAGAGAGAGAGAGAGAGAGAGAGAGAGAGAGAGAGAGAGTTAAGTACCATCTCCCTAAAAGTTGATTTATAAGTGATATACATAAAACAACAAAGATAAATATTTATGGAAATGGTGAAAGAGAAAGGAAGAAGAAGGGGAGAGAGAAAGAGAGAGAGAGAGAGATTACCATCTAACTTAACTCATTTATAAGAGATATACATAAAATACAAAGTAGAAATTTATAGAATTAGAGAGAGTGAGAGAGGGAAAGAGAGAGAGCTTGAGAGAAAGAGAAAGAGATAATTAAGCACCGTTATCACTCATTTATAAGCGGTATACATAAAATACAGAATAGATAAATATTTATAGAATTAAAGAGAGAGAGAGAGAGAGAGGGGGGGAAATAGAAAGAGAGAGAGAGAGAGAGAAAGTTATTACTCTCTCATTCAAAACTGATTTATAAGTTTGTTTTGTTTGTTTAACAGCATATTAAATCCTTATTAGTAATTTAATGCCGAAATTTAAATTACTAGGGATCTTTGAATTAATAAAAATATGATATATGATATTCTGTTTTCACAGTTGAGTACATGGTAGATGATACTCAGCTTTTGTGCATATACATGATTGCGTGGACATAATTACTAGAGGCGGTGATATCTGATGTGCATTTTATGTTGAAGTTTTGTTGAAGTTATATTTAGGAATACACTTTGATTTATTTAAGAAATTGTAGGATATTATATGGATTATTATAATGAAAGGTCTTTTATGTTAGTTGTTTGGTTGATTTTGTTTAGCGCCATATTAGCGTCTATGGGTTATTTAATGCCGAAATATTTTGAACGCAAATGCATACCTTCAATTAAAAATAAAATGAATTGTTGGTCATTTTACGACAAATATGCATGGCTGGCAATTTTACTATAAAAATGTATTTTTATACTTTCACAATGTTTTGTTTAGGGGTTCACAATTTGCCCATAGCTGGAACCCTAACTGGCGCTACCACCCCGGATCAGGGTAGACCTGTGAACAACACTAATTAAGAGGTGGTTCCATGCTTCTCAAAACCCCCCGATTAGAGGCGTTGCTGCCGGGTGTAGCTTCTTGTCACGCCCAGAATTTTATTTATAAGTGATATACATATAAATATTAGTAGTATTAGAGAGAGAGAGAGAGAAAGAGAGAGAGAGAAAGAGAGAGAAAATTAGTACCTTTCCATTTAAAACTGATTTATAAGTGATATACATATAAATATTGGTAGTATTAGAGAGAGAGAGAGAGAGAGAAAGAAAGAGAGAGAGAAAGAAAGAGAGAGAGAGAGAAAGAGAGAGGGAGAAAGAAAGAGAGAGAAATAAAGAGAGAGAGAGAGAGAAAGTTAGTACCTTTCCATTTAAAACTGATTTATAAGTGATATACATATAAATATTAGTAGTATTAGAGAGAGAGAGAAAGAGAAAGAAAGAGAGAGAGAAAGAAAGAGAGAGAGAGGGAGAGAGAGAAAGAAAGAAAGAGAGAGAGAGCAAGTTAGTACCTTTCCATTTAAAACTGATTTATAAGTGATATACATAAAATGCAATGAAATATATATATTAATAGAACTAAAGAGTGAGAGAGAGATAGATAGATAGAGAGAGAGAGAGAGAGGGATAAAAGACAGTGTCAAAGAGAGGGAGAGAGTGAGTGAGTGTCCTCGCTTGAAAAATAATTGTAATACTTGTCAATGAGAGTAATATAATTTTTTACACTTCTTTCTCAAATGGATCTCTCCTATCATCCCTACAAGAAACATAACTTACTCTCTTGCAAAATATGTTTCCTGGAATCTAAGCTGCAACCCAATCTACATCTCCCCAATAAAAGAACCCAAATATTAAACTGTTCCTGTGTATATAAGGTTAAAAAAGTACGTTTAAAAATGATCTCTCTTTCTCTCTCTCTCTCTCTCTCTATATATATATATATATATATATATATATATATATATATATATATATATATATATATATATATATATAAAGTCACACTCACCGGATGTAAAAGCTAAATTGGCCAAATCGTGTAACAGCATAATTATCCATTACACAAAATTGTTAATATCTAAAAACCAACTAAACTTTTTCTTTTTTCCAGGTTTTCATATAAGACTTTTAGCCATCTTGACACCATTTTTCGTAAGAATCACTGAAAACCTACTGTTTTCCCAAATAAGCAATGGTGAAAGAAAAAAAAAATCACTCAGGCCTTCAGTAATGGTACCAACATTCATACTCTGGCTTCCATCTTCAAAGTCCATTCAAGAACCATCAAGGGAACAGTGAATAAGTTTAAAACTGAGGGAACATCATTTCAACTTAGAGCTAAAGAGATCAATTAGAAAAGATCCAACTCAATCCATAAGACATTTGTCACGTGAGAGAGGAGTTTCAGTTATGACAGTCCAAAGAGCAGTGACAAAAGGCTCTAAAATCAAAATCGTACGTGAAACCTGTGGAAAATGATCGTGGAATAATAATGCTTTCTGCATTCTGTTGAGGTTTCTTTCAGACTCGATGAATTACTTAAATATAATTATCAAATCGTCCTAATAATTTCTATCATATATATATATATATATATATATATATATATATATGTGTGTGTGTGTGTGTGTGTGTGTGTGTGTGTGTGTGTGTGTGTGTGTGTGTGTGTGTGTGTGTGAAATTTATTTCAATCCTTCATGAGCTTCCGATCCTTAGCAATGATTAATTAATGATGAACAAGTCATTTTCGTTTCTGGTCGATTTCATCACGATACTTCTGTTAAGTTTGGAGAATAATTATACATTTTTATTGCTCAAACTAGAATCTAATACTCTTACAAAACCCTCGGAGTATTCCAGTAAGATATCTTTAATCATTTCTAAGATACAACGGCTCGGAGCTTAATCTAACAATTGGAAAATTCTGCTGTTATACCCGATATAAATATATATCAACGGATCATCATATAGCACTTTTTTGGGAAGTGCTATCTGATGATTCGGCGTCCTTTAAAAGGGCTCTGGTGAAATAAATTATTATAATGGAACCTTAAAGTGCTCTGTTTTTCTTTAATATATATATATATATATATATATATATATATATATATAATTCCATCAATAAGAACATTACTTTACTCTGAGGAAGTTGTTTTAAAGGAAGTAACGCGTTACAAAATCAATTGTATCATACAATTACCCAAAGACAGGGTATAAGATAGCGTGTTTTATAAGATCATTTTACTCGCTTATTCGCTACATCACATCCTGACTTGCTAGTTGATATAAAGTATAATAAAAAAGAAGGTATTTCTGAACATTTTATAAAGCTGATAAGGAAAGAAGAAACATATGATCATTACTCTAAATAAATCTCGAAACAGTGACCCCATATCCAAATAAACCTCAGCTGTGACATTTTGAGGGCTTCGGTAACTGTTGGAACTGCTAGGTATCCTTGACATATTTGGGAAGGATATTAGAATAATCCAGAATCTATACTGGCAGCAAACCGCCTGCATACGGATAGAAAATGAATTCAGTAAATATACAAAAATAGAAAGGAATGTAAGACTAAAGACTGTCTTCCCACAGAACTTATACAGTGAGGCAATTCCGAAATAATTAGAAGACCTACCAGGATTCATTTTGGCGACCACAATCTTAGCAACACAAGACATACAGATTACCCAGTGTTAATATCAGGCACAGAAAGGAAACTATAAGAGCTCTTACAGAAAGTAGTGAAGGAAAGCCAGAAGAAAGGATTAAACATTAACTGAAAGAAGGCAAAAAGTTGTTAGCTAAAAGAACAGCCCAACATGCAAATTACGAATTGGAGATACCAAGATCAAACAAGTACAACAATTTAAATATCGGGGAAGTGTTTTAACAGAGGACGGAAGAGGCGGCACTGAAATCCGAAGACGCATTGGGATAACGAAATATCCCATCCAAAAGCTTAACAAAGTATTAAGAAACAGAAAAATTTCGTTAAAAACAAAGAGTACAGAACTGTTATATAATATCAGTCCTCCTATATTGCAGCGAATGCTGAACAATTTCCTCAAATTGAAGAAGAGACTTTAAGCAAATATATGTGAGCAACGATGAAGTTTCTGAGAAAATGGTAACAAAAGGGACAAATGCATAACATCAGAGAGTGAAAAAGAAAGTTGAAATTTCTCGGGCACATAATGGGGAAAGAAGACTTGGAAAATCTGATACTCACAGGACAGAATGATTGCAAGAGGGGCAGGGAAAATAATGAATAACCTACCTCGCGAATATGGTTGACAGAACAGGGATTAGTAGAGATAACTACAAAGAACAGGAAGTAATGGGGAGCCATGAGAGCCAACGTCCTGAATGGACACTGCACATAGAAGAATAAGATGATATATATATATATACTGACTAATAATTAGATATCGGTCTTTGCGAGTTGAAAATTCACAGACTGTGCACCAAAGTCATTATGTAAATGTCTGTGGTGGATTTATTTTGAAATCGACATGTCCGCGAAACTCAACAAAGCAATTATCAACTTGATTTGATGAGATTTCTTTGTTAATCAATATTCAACGCCGAGTGTTGTGTACAAGACGTGCTTATCAGTTTGAAATTTTTTCTTTTCTTTTTCTCTTTAATCCTTTACCCTATTTTAGGGTTATTGAAGAGACACATGTAGTGAAGCCTTTACAACAATTGGCTTGTCTAGAACAAGACAGCCTGACGGATTTCGTCACGCCTCAGCCTGTGTTTAAATTCAGAGTCGTACTTTTCCTGGTCTGTATAGCGTTGCAGCTCAGACCAGACACAGGGCCCGTTCTCAGAGTGCAGCATCTTCCAGTCAAACGCGTGTGGCTTAAAAATAACCCTTCGGCCATGTATTTACCTACGTAATAAAACCACGAGAATTTGTAGCAAAAAGCAGATTTTATTTTCGAGTTGTGACCTACTGCTATAGGCGAACGAAGCCGAGATGTGGAGTATGTGAGGTGGTGGGAAACTGTCTCACGGGAGTCTTCACTTTCACGTCGTTCTTCATATGCTCTCGCCATCTCTTTGACTTTTCGTGGGCAATAGCCACTGTCTTATAGAAATCATTGTTCTTTGTCGTGTGATATTTGTCTACAAAATCATCTATCGTCATTCAATGACTTTTCTTTGTGATGACCACTTCATTAACTGATAACCATAATTGTTCGAATCCATTTGTTGTGACTGGTCAGGCGTTTTCCATTTAATCAGATATCAGCCACTGATATCGTTATATCTGATTACCTTTTCTTTATTCCCTACCCCTTCGGGATGCGAGCGAAAAATGCTTCTTCACGCCTACCTTTTTTTTTATTATCTGTGAATTACCATGACTTCTTTAAAAAGATAGTGAAGTGGTTTCCCATTGCATTCTTCACGATTTTGAATTAAGAGCAATCCTTCTGCTAGACTGACTCTCATTCAAAGCAAAAGAGTTCGGTTTATTTAAACCATAGTTAAGGGAAAAAGACGTGCTGAATTCATGTCTTTCTACAACACACGAGGCCGGAATTTGAACTCGACGACGATTTCACCTTCCGCGTCGACAAAATTAACGCCACCCGCATATGATTTACCTAAATTAAAAGGGCTCAAATGCATTGATTATTTCAACTATAATGAGGGAGAGAAAAGATGGATTAATACCTTTTCCAAGTGAAAGCGATTAACCTCGTCCAAATCGCCGCTATTTTTTATAGAGATAACCATTGCATTAAACAGCAAACACAAGTTCTGTCGTTTACAACTAGAACACGCCATGCTTCTTCCGCTGAGTCCAATCATCCGCATTTCCACCGTGTTCCATATATAAGGAAAAATTTCCATTCAGCTATTTCCCAAGAACATGAATTTTGTGGAACACACTCCCACGTGAATGCTTCCTCGAAAAATACTATCTTATACCTCTTCAAGTCAAGATTTAGACGTTATCTATTATCTCTTATCATCATCTTATTATTCATCGAAATGCCTGTTCGCTGGACGATCACCGAAGTGAAGCAACGTCGAGCCTGGTCGGTATCTGGATGGGTGAACGCTTTGGAATACCAGATGCTCTAAGCTTTACGATTACATCACGTTGAAATGCCTGTTCACTGGACGATCACCGAAGTGAAGCAACGTCGAGCCTGGTCGGTATCTAGATGGGTGAGCGCTTTGGAATACCAGATGCTCTAAGCTTTATGACTACATCACGTTGAAACGCAGGTTCGCTGGACGATCACCGAAGTGAAGCAACGTCGAGCCTGGTCGGTATCTAGATGGGTGAACGCTTTGGAATACCAGATGCTCTAAGCCTTACGACTACATCACGTTGAAACGCCGGTTCGCTGGACGATCACTGAAGTGAAGCAACGTCGAGCCTGGGCGACCGCATCGAAATACCAGATGCTCTAAGGCTTACGGACCCATCTCGTTGACACCCCGGTTCCCGGTCGATCACCGAAGTTAAGCAATGTCGAGCAGTGTCAGTAGCTAGATGTTTAAGTTTAACGAGCTTGGGAAGAAGTGAAATGGTTTTCCACTTCCGAGCACTTGGTACGTACCCTGATCTGGACATAGCTTTATGTTATTAATTATATACCTATGGAACTAAAGCTCTTGCTGTAGTGCAATATTTAACAAGTTTATCTTGAAACTCTGTACGTGTTCGATCCTTATTATGTTCATTGCGATTGTGTACTTGCATCGGACCAAGGTAAAAAAATCACATCACATCTCAAGTCCCGTTGATTGGTTAATTTTGTTTAGTGGCATATCAACACCTCTATGGGTTATTTAATGCCGAAATTTAAATATTTTGAATACAATATTATGGCCTCAAGTAAATATATTTTGAACGCAATTGTATGCTTTCAACTTCAGATAAAATGTATTGTCAGCCATTTTGCTACAATATGTATTCGTTGTGGGGTTCTCCCCTTTTTACATAAGATGGACGCGTCCAAAGTATACTTATGTGGCCTATATATATATTCCTCGTGGGTGGAATAAATATCGAGATACGTCGAGATACAGTCTCTGATTGTGTGCGATGTCTGTCGAACTCTCTGCTTTGGCAGAGAGGAATCCGGACGAGGCTTTGCCGAAGGGCAAAGTTTCGTCCGGGTAGGTAAGACAGTTCCCGAACCCGCTTAGGGGATACACGCTAAACTCGGCCCTGTGCCACATACATTCCTCGTCGGGGAACTGTTAAATATTGAGATACGTTGAGTTACTTGGAGATACGTTGAGACAGGTTGAGAGATACGGAGACAGACACAGGGTGTTCTCAGAGAGTTATACAAGAGTCCAGAGAGAGAGATAGAGAGATGATTACAGCTTTACTTACAGAGACTTTTACATATACTTTCTACTAACCCGCATTCCTGGACTACTAATCTTAAATTCAAGTCTGTATACTTACGTTTAATACACTTATTTTTCTATCTCAATTACTGGCATTGTTTATTTATTTGTGCAGGATTCCATTCTCGGAATCCACAACAGTATTCTTGATCATTTTGCTATAAATAGGTATTTTTACTATAAATATATATTTTTATACATTCATTTTGAGAGTTCACTATTTGCCCATATCTGGGACCCTAGCAGGTGCTATCACACCGAATCAGGGTGGACCTGGAAACGACAGCAATTAAGAGGTGGTTCCAGGTTCTTTAAAACCTCCAATCTCCCAATCAGAAGCCTTGCTGCCAGATATAGTTTATCGTCATAACCAGGACTGTCAAGTCTCCTAATCAGTTAGTTGTTGAATTTAGAGTTTTCCTTCCTTTAGATTGGTTGATACTTCAAGGCAAAAGAGACCAGCAAGCTTTACTATTTAACCTATATCTGGGACGGAGCGGGAGAAAAGATATAGATTTATGCCTTTTACAAAGGTATTTTTACGAAAGTTAACATAACAAACTTGACCCGATTTCGAACTCGGCTCGTCAATTTCTCTTCGCAATTCACTAACCGTTACACTACTCACGCGAATAGATATTTATAAATAATCGTCGAATCTGCTTACATAAATGTTGTCCATGTCGTCACCGTTGAGGAGAGCAATGAAAACGTCTCTTCTGCAAGCATTTGCAAATTACCAAACGACGCTCTAATGAAACCATCTGAATATATGCGATGTTGTTTTACACAATGGAAATAATGAAATATTGCCTTTGCAGTTTTCTCTTGTCTGCTATTGTGTTTCCTAAGGCATATCTCGACTTGTCAGGCTTCTCAAAAGTAGATCTGATTTCGTGAGATTTTTAAGTGATTATTAAACAGCACAGTTTAATAATGTCAAAATTTAAAAATGCCAACCGATTTATCAACACGAAATACTTATCATTTAAATGTGCAGAAACTATACTATAAACGGCTTGTCTGAAAAAGAAGTTCACCTTGAATTATTAATTACTTATAATTTATTATACACAACGAAGGAACGAGTTACTTTATCAAATCTGTAATATATTTGCCGGCCATCAGTGGGCTCGCAACAGACATGAAATCCATTCTTAAATCTTTGACCACAACCTGCAACCATCTTACGGTCATAATACATGGTAAGACCCGTTCCCGTACGATCGCCGAAGTTAAGCAAACGTCGAGCCTGGTCAGTACTTAGATGGGTAACCGCTTGGGAATATTAGCTACTATAACTTTTGAAGAAAAAATGGTGCAATGGATAATGCCTTAGAATTGTTAATCGGTGAGCCGAGTTCCAATTCCCGTTGGGTTCGTTATATTCACTTTCGCGCAAATACCTGGGGTAGGTATGAATCCATCTTTTCTTCTCCAGCTATGGGTTAATTAATAAGAGTAGTATCACTAAACCATTCTTACAATCCAGAAATATTTTTTAGCATTAATAACCTGCCAAGTCATAGAAAAACAAAGCTGTAGAAAACAAATCAATAAAGCCATGATATTTATATATATATTTATATTTATATATAAAATAGTTATTTTTTTATCATAGCTTCTTAATATATGGTAGATTTTTTTTTAATTACATATCTTTTGTACTTTATCAAATTCGTTTTAACTACTGATGCATTTTCTGGGGCAATGTTAATAAAAGTACCGTGATATATTTGTTTGAAAATAATTGTTATATGTAAATAAATCCTTATTATTAACGCTTGTATTTCAATCTGTCTTATTAGACGTTCAGATGGGACAGAAAATATATAAATAAATACACATTGATAATTATTATGTAGCTTGATTGGTATAGTCAATATGTCATTTTCAAATGATAACACTACATAGTAGTATGTGTTCATACAGATTTAGACGAACAAGTTACATTGTCACAGTACGATTCAACTGATTTATTAACTTCACCACCCTGTGATATAATGATTGGTAAGTTTAGAAAAGGCTGTTGAAGAATCAATCCGAAATAAACATGATACTTTTAGGATAGATTATTTAAATGAAATTAACTGCTGAAGAAGGCAAGATATAAAAAATTTGCATCAACAAGTCGCCCAGCTGAGTTCAACAGTAACCAGTTTTTGCTTGTACGCTTTTATGGTTGAACCATTCAATGGTTTAAAAAGTCAACTGGAAAGCAACATAAACATTTTCACTTTTCTGTATCCTTCTGAAAGCTTGTCGCCAATTTGTGTATACTGATGAAAAACAAGTATTTCATTACTATTGTTCACCCAATACAAGACGCAAAAGCCACTCAAAGTAGAGGGTCACTAGTTGAGGTTGTTTATCGGCGCACATGTATGTTAAATATGTTAAATATGCAAATGTATGTTAAATATGTTAAATATGCAAATGTATGTTAAATATATTAAATATGCAAATGTATGTTAAATAGTGCCTGAGCCTCGACCTGAAGAAGTTAAGATTGTAGTGATCGGGAAATTATCCTATCGTGAGTCCGTTCTCCAATGCAACAGTTCTAAAGAAGAAGCTGTCTGAGTAGAACTCCTTCCTTACTAGTGGAATATAAAGGGAATGAGGATGAGTCGACTCATGAGGTCGACTGTCGGGTCCTAGCTGTGAAGATCTGGACTAGCTGAACGAAAAAAGAGACAAAGACAAAGTGGACGCAAACATAATTAAAGCATAACCTAAAATAGACCATCAAAGTAAACTTTTAATCAGGTTAATGCGATTGATTAGGCATGATCGACTTCAAGCACTTACCATAATTAAAGTGTATCTATTATCAGCATTTAGAGCATTTGAAAAAAAGACCCAGTTGGGTTAATCTAAAAGGTGTGGGCTCCATCATACAGTGAACCCATACAAAAATCATATTTAAAAAGAGTGAAGACGTTAGCTACGAAAAATATTCCACAATTTCCTTATTTTACAGATCATCCTCTATTATCACTTTATCGCCGATTCCAGTGTTTACAGAACTATCTTGATGTACTAGTTCTTAAAACACATGAAAGAGTGAAGACGACTCTTTTTCTCTCTCTCGTTCTGTTCTTCTAGACCAAAAGTCTCATTAAAAGATATTTTTTACAATGAAGTATGTGAATCAAATTGCCAGCAGTCAATGTTACTTATTACAGTAGATGTTTGTTGTCAGCAGTCAGTGTTTGAACACATATTTGAGCAGAAACAGGTCCACTTCTATGAATCCCAAAGCTTTGGTGCTCTAGTATGATATGGTCACATCATAGATTGAATATTTCAGATAGGGAAAATATTGCTTTTGTTATTCACAAGATATTATATTGTAAAGCTGAAGGGTAATATTTACAAGGTTGAAACTGAAATCTGAAAGCAAAAAAAAAAAAATCATTAGACGCTTAAATCGGTCCAAGTTATTGTAACACCCTTTATATATATATATATATATATATATATATATATATATATATATATATATATATATATATATATATAGGGTGGGCCACAAGTTTCCATACATTGGAAAATGCAAGTGCATTGGTATTGGGATCAGCAGTTTCCTGATGCTTGGATTAGTTGGCGTGGTTCTGTGGAGTGGTCTCCAAGATTCCCAGATCTCTCCCTACTTGATTTCTGTCTTTGCGGACACTTGAAGGCCATGGTGTATCAGGTGAAGATACGAGATATAAATCATCTCAAGAAACGTATCACCAACGCCATTACAAGCATAACATTAACTGTGTTAATGCGTGTTCATCAGCAGTTTCGAAACAATGGTAATCACACAGAACATACATAAATAAAAACAGTTGTCCACATAAATAAATGTTTATTTTTTTCTATGTATGGAAACTTATGGCCAACTATATATATATATATATATATATATATATATATATATATATATATATATATATATCTGTGTGTGTGTATGTGTGTGTATACATATATATAAGGTCTGACTTAAAAGTAAAGAGACTGGGTATGCTTGTGATCTATGAGCGAAAGAGGGATAAGCGGATTGTGTTATCATCTAATATGATATCTTGGGAGTATATGACTGTAATCTTAGCTTTCTATAGCCATTTCATTTTTTTCACATGCAAGAGTCATGGTAGGAAAAATTGTTGCTGCTTCACCATGACAATGCAACCTCTCACAACGCCCTGAGCATCCGGCAGTTACTGGCTGAGAACATCGCCGTACTGGAACAATTTCCATTATTCAACTGATCTTGCTCCCTGTGACTTTTTCTTTTCTCCAAGATCAAGGGGACTGATATGTCCCGGAAAGGGATATATTTGATCGAAGTAGCTGAGTGGTTTTAGCTACTGTAACCAAGTAGTACACGGTAGCAGTAATCGACTGGTACTCGTCGTAGTCACAGGTAATAGGTGTAGACCAATAGTATAGCCAATGGCGTAGTCCAAATAGGCGTCGTCATAGACTTAAACTCTGTCGTACCTACACGTCCGTCTGTATTTATGACGGACACCAGCCAATCGTATTCCAGTGAGGGGGAACTCAGGTGTATGCATATTCCATTATATCAGGGACCATCAAGGAGACCATCAAGGGGACCTGTTTTGAAAGCGTGGATGTCATCAGGAGGGTCGTAACGACGGAGCTGAGGGGAATCCCAGAAGAATCATTCCAGCAATGCATAGAAGCGTGGCAGAGAAGGATGGAAAAGTGCATTAGATTCTAGAGGGGTTACTTTGAAGGGAAAACCAAATAGTTTATTGCCTGGAATTGAAATGAATTTTTGTGACACTAGTCTCGTCACTTTTCAGTCACATACAGAGTGTATCAAAAATATTTTTCATACATTGGTGGCGAGTTCCTCACACCAAAACAAGCACAAAAGTCCATATAAAAATATGTCCGCAAATACTTCGTTTTTGAGTTATCAAATTTAAAAAAAAAAGTTTACGGTAGGTGGCTTGTGCTGCCATATAGACTAAGTTACATTTGTCATTCGTGTACATTTGTAGCTAGCCTCCAACGTTTAACGTGTTTAGTAGCAATTTAAACGAGAAGCGTTCCGTTTAACATGATATTGATATTGTGAGCAGGCAGATATGGTTTTTACATATGGCCGCGTGAATGGTAATGGACGTGAGGCTACATAGCTGTATCATATTGCGTTTCCAGACCGATGGCAGCCGAGTCGTCCAACCTTTTTTATCGTCGCGTTGCTGAGAAAAGATCCGTGGCACCACAAACTTTGGACCGATGAAGACCGAGATCCGCTCGTACGCCTGACCACTAATAACACATACAGGCTGTCGATGACCTAGCCCTAGCATGTCGTACATCTTACAGTACCGCTTGTCGGGTACTTCAAGAGCAGCTCCTGTATCTGTATCATATGCAACGTGTGCATGGTCTTTCGCCCCCTGATCACCCACCACGGGAGAGCTTTTTCCGATGGTTTATTGCACAAACTACCGATCCGTTGTTTGTCTCTTCAGTCTTGTTTACGGATGAGGCAACATTTAAAAGAAATGGAATAACAAATCTACACAATCAACATTTGTGGGTGGATCGGAATCCCGAGGGTACAATACAGGCTAAACACCAGCATCAGTTTACGATTAATGTATGGGCTGGGATCATATGTGACTGTCTAGTAGCTCCATATGTTCTCCCGGCACGTCTTACAAAAGCTGTCTACAAAGGCCTTTATTTTGAACACACTTCCAGACCTGCTAGAGAATACATCCCTGTTAATACGAAGACGCAAGTGGTTCATTCAAGATGGTGCTCGAATACATTTTAGTCACATTTTTTGCCATGCGCTGGCTGACATCTACCATGAAAGATGGCAAAGACCGGTCCCAGGGCCTGCTGTTTCCCCGACCTCAATCATTTGGATTTTTTTCTGTGGGACGACCTAAAACGATTGGATTATGCAACCGACATTAGTAATGGAGAGACGCTTCATCAATGTGTCATGGAGACCTGCGAAACCATTCGACACTGTGTGGGAATATTTTAGAGGGTCTGCTAGTCAATGATCCGACGGGTGCGTGCGTGTGTAGAAGCAAGCGGAGAGTATTTTGAAAATTTGATTTGAGTTTTCTGTGTTGAGGTACAACGATGGCCTTTTGGAGATATGTTTATAGGGACGTTTTACCTTGTTTTGGTGTCAAGAACCTGCCTCCAAATTTTATAAAAGTATTTTTGCGTAGTATGTTGCCTTGTACATAACAGCGTCTACCGTAAACTTTAAACTTAATAACTCCAAAGCGAAGGATTTGCGGACATATTTTTATATGGACATTTTTCCTTGTTTTGTTGCGAGGAACCCGTTCTGTGTATATATATATATATATATATATATATATATATATATATATATATATATTAGGGGAAGGAACAATTTTAGGGGAAAGAAGTATGGAAAGAAGTGGAAAAAGATTTCGTGACGTGTTCCGTCATTTAGGACCTAATTGGACGTTTATATTTATGTTGATGTGGTGACATGCGCACGAATCAGAGACGCTGGGAATTTAAAATTTAAAATTTTTTTTTAATAATCTGTGTTTTGGGTATATAATCTAGACAATTTCATTTAGTTTAATTTTATTTTTGTTGATGATTCCATCACTTTTGTTATTAAATGGCTTCCTAAAATTGTTCCTGATATATCTTATATCGTTATCACACAGACAAACACTTCATATATATATATATATATATATATATATATATATTAGGATCAAATACAGATCAAATATGGTTGACAGAATAAGATAAAGAACAAATAGGAAACGTTTATCAA
Organism: Acanthosepion lycidas; assembly: GCA_963932145.1. Taxonomy (NCBI): domain Eukaryota; kingdom Metazoa; phylum Mollusca; class Cephalopoda; order Sepiida; family Sepiidae; genus Acanthosepion; species Acanthosepion lycidas. The sequence continues at coordinate 44,980,770 of OZ010589.1, read as the reverse complement.
TTTAATATGTTTCACATTTATAAAATTTCCTGATGAATCTTTAATAAAAGAGAAACATGTTAGACTGATTAACGTTTCAATATTTGTTTTTTACCTTATCAAATATTATGTTTTATCTAGAGAAGGTTACTGAATAGAATAATCAAACGAAGGTTGGTAATGAACGATAATATTAGGATAAAACAACACCTATAAGATTCGCCAGCGGCGCGCAGAAGTAGACAACTGCTAGAAGTGAGTCAAGTGAATTCTACAATGAATTCAACTGCAGGATATCGAGGCCGAATTGGGTAATAATGTTGGGTATCCGAGCTCGTAGGCTCGGCCAAAAATTCCCTAGACCCTATATAAAACGGGGCCGGGTAGCTACTTCCCGAGACGAGACTCTGCCCTTCGACATAATCTCGTCTGGGGATCCTCTCTGCCCGGAAGCAGAGAGTTTACAAGCACAGCTGGAGACGGATCTCCAACTGCAGACCAACATACAGTATTTACTACTGTATTTATGTGAATGGGGACATACCCATTATCATCCGTAGGTATGCTACAAAATATGTGTGTGTGCTTTACAGTTTTTTTTTTGTGTGTGTGTTTTACTTAATATGTTCATAATTTCTAGATCCTTCTTATGTAATGTCTATATTATTTGGTCTTTATCTTTTTTCTTATCTCTGGTCTGATCTGTCTGCGCAAATGCAAATTCTTCCAGTAGGAAAATTATCATAGTCACCAATAATTAGAAAGCGCTAAAAAAAGAATTTTCCCCGGTAACAATGGCGGTAAACAATATTTCCGACGGCCTCCTGCAGATCACATCGGCTCCCTCCTTGTAAGATGGTTCGTGTCTGCTTGAATTTCCTGATCAGCGATAAACACTAAAAATAAAATTAATACTTGCTCTGCTTACATTATTGGCGAAAAAATTTCGCGACTTGTTCTAAAATCGTTTACTAATTCATGGTCATGCATGCTTTATATATATATATATATATATATATATATATATATATATATATATATATATATATATAACCTCGTGACAGAAGAAGATAGAAATAAAAAAAAACAAAGAAACAACAGACCCACTATTGCAATAACCAGGATTTCCTATGTCTACATCTCAGATCTTTGCTTTAATAAATTATTAGGTTCATCGGAGGTGGCCATTGCTAATGTTTCCTCCATACATAATAAGCAATACTTGTCCCCTGCTCTATATTTATGCCATTTTTTAGTATTTCCCATTTTAAAATGGGGTCAGTACCATCTTTCTGTTTAATACTCCAGACAGGCTAGTGCTGTGTTTGTAATCTTTATGCTTAAAGCTACTTAAATGATAGTTGTAACGCTTTTTGACATTATATTTTTATCATAATATATATATATATATATATATATATATATATATATATATATATATTAGGCTTGTGCAAAAATAATGACATTTTTTGACGTTATTTAATTAGTCAAAAAACGTCAGTATTTTTGTACCAACCTAATATATATATATATATTGAAATATATTAAAAAATATATTGAAAAATATTAAAAAATTAAAATCTTCAGACACACTGGGTTGTAGATTAATACTATTTCGTTTTTATTATTATTATTTCATTTAGATTCCTCGACTAGTTTCGGCCAACATGGCCATCATCAGAAGAAGAAATATTTCTGCTTGCTGGTAGCAGTAAACTACAGAAATGAATGTCTTGATGGAGAAAATGAACTTTTGTCTGTAGTTTTCATTTGTTTTTTTTTTATTATTTTTTATCTTTTTAACATGGATCTTTTAACATTCCTTTTGTTGTTTAAATAGTCTCTTTTAAGTCGTTATTTGAGATAAGAGCTGGATGGATCCATGCTGCTCTGAATTCCCTTGGTTAGTTTGACAGATTTATTCGTTCCTGGGGAGGGGATGTGTCTCTGTTAAGTGTGTGTGTGCGTGTGTGTGTGTGTGTGTGTGTGTGTGTGTTATTTGGTTCTTAGGGAGTGAGTGAGTATATGTGTAAGCGGGTGTGTGGGTGTGTGTTATCTTACTTATTATAAAACGCAGATTGTGTGTGTGTGTGTGTGTGTGTGTGTGTACGTTTATATATTGGATCGGCTTTCCTACATTTTTCAACCGATTTCAACAAAACTTCACAGGACTACGTAAAATTACATAGCGGTGGTTCTGACAACACCAACAATTGGAAAAACACAATTGTTTTTGCACGAAATCAATTTGAAAACACGATTAAGAGGCATTAATGAAAGGGGGACAACTCATATCGAGTTATACTTATTAATATCGAGTTATCGAGTTATACTTATTATGAAACCCAGGTTGGTTGGTTGTGTGTGTGTGTGTGTGTGTGTTCGTTTATATATGGGATCGGATTTCCTATATTTTTCAACTGATTTTAACAAAACTTCATTTGGGGGGGGGGGGCAGGTAGTGTTTCTTATTGTCTTGCACACTTTTTTCTTTATTTTTACATTCAGAATGCTTTAAAAATTCCATTTACAAGACAATTGCTTATAATAAAATTCTATTCAGTCGATAGACTCATAACAATTGGAAACAATGTTTTTGTTTGAGTTTGGGTTTGCCCAATTCGTAAAAAAAACAAACTAATTAAGACATGCGTGTCCGTCAACCTTAAACAATAATCTTTGTCAATTTTATTTTTCAGTCTTTATGATGGTCGATACTTGATCTATCTCTTACTGTTACATCCCCAGGCAACGCCGGGCTCTACTGCTAGTTATATATATATATATATATATATATATGAAAAAATATAGTTTTAAGGTATGAATATTTATGGGTTAAAGTACTCACTATCATGGATATAGTGTATGTAAATATAGAAATGGACATTGAAGTCAACACCCAGGGCGACATTCTATTTCATGCTAAACGCAATCGTCAGGCTTTGTGCGCTGTTTCTTTTGCTTGACTTTAAATCAATTAACCGCAGGCTTTCTGACAATTCTTCTAGTGAAACCATATTCAACGAAGCTAAGAAAGACTATGAAACAAACCTAAAAATAAGTGGATTCGCGGCAACACTGACATACACCCAGTATATGGCATAACGATTGCGTTTAAGCATGAAACAGACTACAGCTTCTGGATGTTGACTTTTGTGCCTACTTTTATATTTACATTCGCTCTATCTCTGACATTGAGCACTGTAACCTATAAATGTACCATACCTTACAACTATATTTTATCTTATATATATATATATATATATATATATATATATATATATATATATATATATAATTATTTATTTAAAAATATGATTCCAACTCGCTACATAAGAGGTCTCATGTTTCAAAACAAGAGCCAAAAACTTGAAAATAATATTTGAATTAACTTGAGTTAAAGTAGGCTCTGTTCCATCTTCAAGCGAAATTTTTTTGGGAATAACTTATTTCTGAAATTTACGAGTTTTAATAGTATATTCAGAATTAAAATCAAAATTTCCATGGTAACATCAAGGGCGGATTGTTTAGAATAGGCAGGGGTGGGGTGTTAATAATTTGTATCAGTATAGAGTTACTTTCATAGATGCCCGGTCAGGGTTAGGTGGGGGAGGCTAAATTAACGACGGAGGAAGTTTTCGCATAGTCTGGCTTGAGCGTCTATGGAGATTTATTTATTTATTATATATATATATATATATATATATATATATATATATATTTATTTATTTTTTTTATATATATATATATTTATATATATATATCTATATATATATTTATTATATATATATATATTTTTATATATATATATATTCCTATAGGAGGAATTCTACTCGACGATGAAAGGAAAAATAAAACAATTATAGTAACATCTGCAATATTTGTCAGGAAGAAAAATTAGATATAATAACATTTCGAGACCAAAAAAAAAAAACAGAGATCATAAATTATGAGCCACTGTATGCATACTAAAAAGTTCCTTTTGAGTTCATATGACGTGGGATGAAAAGAAAGTATGTATATTTCATTTAATTCCCCACCGATACATTTCCAATGTATTTGCTTTTCTCCTCCTCCTCAACACCCTGTAGCAGACCTAACGACGTACGCTTACTCATTCATTTATTTATTTATTTTTAAAAAATATAGCGTTCATATATTTTTTTTATTTTAGAAAAAAAATAAAGCGTTAGGAAATGAATTAACCGAAATCGCCTGAAGATACTGAAAGTTCGAAACCAAGGAAGCAGAATTGGCTGATTCCTTAATTATATATATATATATATATATATATATATATATATTCATACATGTTTCATTAAATAATATAGACAAGTGTTGTCTATTTATTTTATGTAAATTCTTTTCATAACGTCTGATAAGCTTAATAACATTATCATTAAACGAAGAAAGAAAATCATAATATTGATCCATATTTTTTAATCCAATCTAATCTTTCGGCTTACATAAGCCATTATCAAAGACGTCAATTACTGTACAACATATATAGCAATATACGGTGATGACAGTGATCATAGTCTGTGATTGTTTACATGGATGATTTCCAAGCAACGAGAAACACGTCAAGCAATGATAAACACGAGCATATATATATATATATATATATATATATATATATATATATATATATATATATATATATATATAAATAAAAAGAAAGAACAGTAAGATATATAATCCGGTGTTCTTATAGATATTTTTATTTTTACAAAATAGTGCTCAATGTAAATTTACAGAGCATTAATATTATAAATTAATTGATTTAAAATATGTTATTTTCGCTACATAGTTCTAACCATGTTTCAAAAATGGAAGCTAAAAGCCCCGAATTTAATTTTGTAATTAAATTAAAGACATTAGTTCCATTTCATCCTCAAGCGAATTTTGGAGTAACTTTTAAAATTACTGGGTTTTAAAGACACAGCTAAAATCATAATTCACGTTTCCAGGTTACACTTCCACTAGACAGGGGTGTCTGCGTGTTTATTATGTCTGTATTTTGGTGTATCACTTATTAGTTACGTTTTGGTAGGGGATAGGGATGTATTTTTAAATGAAATCTAACATCCGTTAATTGCATGTCGTCTGGATTTTTTAAAAATTTTATTCTTAACGGCAAAAATTATTACGGCATTTTTTTTCCTATTTGTAAACACCCCTCAAAAATTTTTAATTAAAAATTTTTGAGGGGTGTTTAGGTTAGAATACGTTTTATTTAACTACGATTTGAAATATTTTCACTTTTAATTTTTAATTTTTAATATACTATATTTCTTTTAAGAACAATTAAATGTAATTAGAATCCCTTACAGTATGTAGAATTATTTTCACATCAAGTAGGTTACAAATTAAAATTTTTTTTTTATATTTAAATATTATTTAAGTAAAATTTATGACAATGACTGCAAAAATAGCTACTTAATTTCACTGATTTAGTAAACTTTTTTTAAGTAATATATTGTTTCTCATGTAAGTACAAAGGACATGGGTCATTCAAAAGCTTACATCTTCTACCATTACATATTAATTTCATTTTACTATAGGTGTTTTATTGGATTCTTTTAATTGCGTGTAGTGCTAAGAGTGAGGTCTTTAGGTTAGAAAACGTTTTATTTAATTACAATTTAAAAGAAGTTTAGGTTAGAATTCATTTTATTTAACTACAATTTTAATTACAACTTTAAAATATTTTCATTGTTAGTTTTAATAGACTATATTTTTTTAAATAGAAGTAAATTTATTAGAATCACTTACAGTAAGCAAAATTATTTTTCCACATCAAGTATATGTATATTACGATTTTTAAAATTTTATATTTTAATATTATTTAAGTAAAATTTATGGCACTTACGGCAAAAATAGCTAATTTATTTCTCTGATTTAGTTAACTTTATTTATTTATTTTTTTCATAAATAAACTTAGTAATATATAGTTTCTCATGTGAAACTATATATTACTAAGTTTATTTATAAAAAATAGCATCTCTGATAAAAATGTTAATGTGTATGTTGATTTTACAATAACGACTATCACGAGAAGACTTACGTTTCACTTGAATCATCATAATTCATTCCCAGAACATTTAAGGTAACACATTCACGGTTTAGACAGATATTAGTCTAAAATAATTCATTGTTTTATCAAGATAATATTAAGCAAAAGCTTTAAATTCTCGAAGCCCTTTATATAAGAGAATTGCGACCAGAAATAAAGTCAACTACAAGTATAGAACAAAGTTCTTAAAAGATTGTCGCAGCAAAATGTTATATACAAAATACTAAATTAAAATACTATAATTAAAAAATCTTTTTAAAAAAATCAGATAATTTACCTCCCTTGCTTAGGGGCGAAAAATATTTTAAATTTCCGTTGTTAACGTATAACATATTGATAGATATCCAACCCCTGAAGATGATCTCAGATAAAATTGAAAGTGAACTGAGTGTGGGTTGCGGTCAGACGTTAGGAGCTGAGTGTTTGCCACGCTGGTTTTCCAAAGTGATGACGCTTCGAGCTCTGGTTTTGTAATCATTTTACCGAAAGGGGTGGGATGAGCAGTTCTGCCACCTTTTTACTTAAGGCCTGCCTTCCCTCACTTCTCTACTTTTTCCTTTGTGAGAGGTACTTATGAGAACAGAATCGTTTTGCAAGCTTTCTTCTTCTTACATAGTTAACTGTGTTACAGTTTTTTGGATATATCTAAGTACTAGTGAGCTAGCCAAAATGAGCTGACTCATTTTATAGTCCACCATGAGAATGGTTAACCAATCAGAAAGCTCAAAATATTCAATCCGACGTGTTTAAAGGCAGCCATTTTGTTTTTTCTCCCAAAATATCTTCACTGCCAACCTGATATCGAAGACTTAAAGAATTAACAGGCGCTACTTTCTCCGAATCTTCACTGTCAACCTCTGATATTGAAGACATTACGGACTTCACTGGATCCCATATTCAAAGACTACGGCAAACATGGTCAACAAACTGATTCCTGATTGGATTTGGGTCGTGGGATAGGCAGTGTTTCGCAACACTTACTGTATCGCACCACCTTCTAGCTACCAATAGAGTCGATAGGAATTTTTGACATCTTGCGAAACAAGACATCTTGCGAAACATCTTTTTTTTTTATACTTCTCGTTACTGCTGTTTCTGCACTTTGGCGGTATGGTGGACAGCCAAGATGACCTGCTCAAGTGAATCTCTGTCTTGAAGATGAAGATCAATGGAAGTCTGAAGCTGTCGCATGACATTACAACTCGTATATTCTCTGTATTCCATCTAATAGCTGGCGGGAGAAGATAGAAACGGATTGGCAGGCACACCAGTTGGCGATTCATAAGGATCTGAAGGAGCTTGACACAGCCTTATTTTCATTTGACTCTGGTGCTTTTTTGGATCAGACTCCTGATTTTCCATCTGGCATAGGCGTGTTCTTCTTTACTGTAAAACCTCCGCAAGTTCAGATAGTGAGACCCACCTTCAACGGTCTGGATATGGACAGAGACCGCACATTAATTTTGAAACATCTTGTCTCGCTTTGAGAATTGTGTGGCAGACATGGTTAATGATGCAGATAGACTGAATCCCTAAAGTGTTCTCTCTCTAACAGACCCTTGCTCTTGATCAACCATTTGAGCGTGGTCAACAGGAATTATCAAATCGCTCTCAAAACTGAATACGTGATCGTGGATGAAATCATCGACCAAGTCTTCCAGGACATAACTGACTAACATCACTAACTTAGAGGTCCTATTCCGAACTGAGGATCCAGATCAGCATCATTTCTTGGTGAGCTGTGAAATTCCTCTGCTTGCGACTTCTCCGACGATCTTTCGACCAAAGCCCGCCTCATGGCGAAATTACTTTTCATCGTTTCTTAGAGAGGTGAAAGGGGAAGTGATTCAGTTATACAGAAGGAGGATACCACCTTTGTCATCCATTTTTCAAGAGACCGGTAAAGCAATTAAACGATTCCTTATTAAGGGAAATGAATTGCAATTGTTATATTGTTTGCCACCTTCATATAATTCCATCTCCACAATTGACCATAGATTTTCGATTTGATTCATATCAGGAGTTGGTGCTGGTCATTTCATTATCTTTTCTGGTGTAAATCTTTTATGCTTAAAGAATCCACGGATAAGTTTAGATGCATGAGAAGGAGCATTGCCGAGCATAAAAACGTACTTCACTTTGAAACTGCGAGACTGGGACTTCTTCCATGCAAAGAAAGTCTTCATAAAAACGCAGTCTTTAGCAATGTCCAGTTTAACTCCTTCATCGACTTTGATTGGTCCAATAATGACTTAGTCGACAATTCCAACCCATACTATACCTCCCTGTTGCCTTCTTTTAGCCACATACACTTCTTAATTGGATAAAATCCATCCTTTGGCCCATCTATCAGGTCCTTCGAATGTCACTGGAAATTCGTCTGTGAAAATTACATTAAAAATGTCAATTTTCATGTATTTCTTGGCCTAATTTTAACGCTTTAAAATATTTACTTTACGGTGTTGCCAAGGATATTTTTTGCAGATCAAAATTCACAACGTATTTTACACCTTTTGTCCTTGACTCCTTCAATTCCAGCCATTTCAAAGATCTGAGCGCTGGTCAAAAGTGGTCGGTTCGCTATAACTCGCATTAGTCTATGTTCATGTCGAGGAAGTAAGTTCTTAAAGCCTTTTCCTTTGCTTCAAGTTCTCAACTTACTTATATTTTCAACAGCCTTCTTTATCATTCAATGCTCCTTTGATATCTTCACTGTAGACATTCCCTCACTCAACAACTTTGTTATTTTCTGTTTTTCAGCAGTTGTTAGATTCTTCTCTTTACCCATGTTTCAACATATATTATGGACAAAAAGAAAAAAATAGTTTTTATTAGATTTCAGAGGTCTTAAGCTAATATTAGTTTAGTCTGCATTCTAACTTCAGTCAGTCTATTTTCATCAATTCCAAATATCTCAAAAACTAACCATTAAAATGTCAGAAAAATTTAATTTTTACTATGGGTGAAAATACACATGTTTAAATTTGACAAATATTGGTTCAGAACTTTTTGAGTTATTGAGGTTTATTTGATTTGCATAATAACTTCAGACTGGCTATATTGTTAGGCTCAAGTGTTGCAGGTAACATAACCAGAAATGTCTTTTAGCAGACGACAATTGTTCCATTAGCTTCTGTTGTAGCATACCTACGGTCGATAATGGGTATGCCTCCATTGCCATAAATACAGTAGTGAAGACTGTACGAGGTCGAGAGTTTGGAGATTCATTATGGAATCCACTTGACTCACTTCTAGCAGTTGGCTACTTCTTCTACGCACTACTAGCGAATCTTATATGTGTTGTTCTTGTCCTAAGTATTATCGTTCATTACCAACCTTCGTTTGATTATTCTGTTCAGTAACTTTCCCTAGGTTACAACAGCTTCCGGTATTATAACAACCATTGTCTGGCTGGCAAAAAATCCCATATTGAGTTATAAATAAGTGTATCTGTTAGACTTTTAAAAAAAAAAATTATCTGCTGATCTATGAAATCAAATTAAAATATATGAGTATAAAAAATTATAGTCACGTCAATCAGGAAAAAGAATCGAACATGAACAATCTGAAAGCATCTTCAAAATATTGTTCCGAATATCAAAAATATAAACCAGGTGCTACAGCAATATTCAATGCATAGATAAATGGTAAAATTATAAATATGTAAAATAGATTCTGACAAGAAAAAATGATTCAACTTCATAAAGCAGCAGACCTAACAATTGATCCAATATAATCTTTCCAGTTCATATCAGCAGGTGAAGGCTGGAGGGCATAACGACCAAAACGGTGTGAAGAAGATAAAGGAAAATAGTCCATGTGTAAATAATGTAAATAGTGATAATACTTCATCCGAGAAATTCAGACAGAAATTATTTCTGTCTTGATCAAAATATAGTTTTGTCATGAGTCCTTACATACAACTACAGAATGAACTCTTCCTAACACTATGTATACTACGACTCTCAAGAGAGAGAGTCGATTCAAGCCGAGCTCTTCTCGGCTTGACGGTCGAACTCTCTGCCTCTGAGCAGAGACGAACCTTGATGAGGCTCCGCTGAAGGGCAGAATATCGTTCGGGGTGGTTGACCAACCCAATCCCGTTTATACGGGTTCTATGGGAATTTTCTGGCCGAGCCACGTTAAACTCGGCCTTGTGTCACATGCAACCCTCGTGGGTGGGGGTGGTTAGATACCGAATCAAGCCGAGCTCTTCTCGGCTTGACGGTCGAACTCTCTGCCTCTGAGCAGAGAGGAACCGGGACGAGGCTCCGCCGAAGGGCTGAGTCTCGTTCGGGGAGGTTGACCAACCCAATCCCGTTTATACGGGTTCTACGGGCATGTTTTTGACCGAGCCTAAGGGCTCGGGAAACCCACGTTAAACTCGGCCTTGTACCGCATGCAACTCTCGTGGGGGGATGGCTAGATACCGAATCGAGTCGAGTCGATAGTAGTTCACTCCAAACCAGACAGACAGTCATGCTAACACCTTCCATATCTTGTATTATTATTTCGTGTAATATACCTTCGTTATTTCTACTCTTGTGTTCGTGCTGTTCTTCCTTGGTCCTAACCTGGACCATAACAAGTTTTAAATATAGTTAACTGTAAAAACGATTTTTTTAAAAATCAGTGTTTGTTTTTTTTTTATATATTTTAAATTAAGAATTACACGATCTTTCTGTCGAATAGTATTTTGTTTTCATGGCGTTTATTTTTTAGGGAATATCCAATTAAAATAAATTATCTGCATGACTAATAATGGAAAGATTCTGAATTAATTTTCCAAAACGAATTGCGTCCAGAAAGCAAACAGCCATTTAATAATAACAAGAAAAGTAACCCACCTAGGGCAAGCCTTCTTCCCCTTGAAACATAGCACATTTAATACAAAATTTCTTACACTTTTTAAAACGTCCTTTGTATTGCTCACCCTGCCTCGTTCTCCTTAATCTCGTCCACTGCTTGAAATCTCCCTTTCAATGGTGATATCGCTGCGAGGCTGACGGACCTGACAGACCACGTAAGAAAAATTGTGTTCCTCTCCAACTTGGTAATTATTTTATCTCTATCTATAAAAGGCAGGATGTGTGTGTGTGTGTGTGTGTGTGTGTATGTGTGTGTGTGTGTGTGTGTGTGTGTGTAACGAATGCACGTCCGCAATTTTCGACGGATTTGCACCAAAATTTAGATGCACATGCTCCAAGTTAGCGGGAAGCCCAAGACCGACTTTGCATTTCCCAACTCCCATCGATAGGGGAAATAATCGATTTTTTCATGCTTCTACGGCAGTTTTCATGTAGTTCGCGGCCATTTTGTACTGGCTAGTGTGAGAGCCAATAGCTGGCTGCCACTAATAGGCACGAAGATTCTATTGGCCAGCGTGAGAGCCAACAGCTGACTGACACGAACGCTTAACTAGCATGCTAAAAAAATCGATATCTTGATTCGTCACAAGTGGTAAAAATTTAAATCTGCATGGCACTTTTCTTTCAATTGGCTCATTCGCTTGCTTAAACTCAACATTTATTTTGATTCCGCAGAACTGGGTTAGGTATGAAAAAGTATTTGTTGTTAACATTCTTTTTTCATTCGGTTTTTCCAGTTACGAGTTCTTTTTTAAAGCTGATCATTTTGTGTTCATTTTGTTTAGTTTGTTTTTTTCGTAACAGATTTAATGTTTAGTATAGAGCTTAGAAAAAATTCGCAGTGTGAGATAGGCAAGAAGTAAGGCATGTAGCAACATCAGCCCGGCAAAGGACACTCCTTTAAAGGCAAAGTAGGGCAAAAATATCTTAAGTCAAGTGATAGCGATTGTTGTATGAGTCGTACGATTTTTGAATCAAGCACGGGCAACGTCGGGCCATGCTGCTAGGATATATATATATATATATATATATATATATCTGTGTGTGTGTGTGTGTGTGTGTACAGAAAACGCGATGTTCTGTTTAAATCTTTCATCGTAAAAATGTCTTGTTTCCTGAGACCTGTCATCTGTCTCCTTTCAAATATATGGTCCTTTATTGCTAAAAATAATGCACAGTTATTTATTGATTGTTGTGAATATGTATGAATAAATGGCTGTCGTATATAAAATCAAAGCTAAGCAATAGATTATCATTGGAGACCCCATTCCTTCTATTTCTCTTGTTTGACACTCCATACACAGAATGAGAATACATTAACAAGTCTAAGCCTAAATACAATTTGATTTCGTCTGTTTTATTGTTCGTTCTCTCCACCTGTCGCTGGAGAGAGCTAACAGGTGACAAGCGTTTGGGCGACATCTGTAATATTTACCCAAATAATTCTTTAAAAGATATTCACTAAACGTCGACTATTTTACAGCCATGCTCAAATTGTCCAACATCTGATTTGGTCGCCATTTGCTATTGTGATCACATAATTTACGGGGGTGGTATGTGTGGGACGGTAAAGATATCGCTGCCCCAAGGCCTGTTTCGATACACAATGAAGAAATCTATCTCGGATTATGTATTAATGTTTTTCTGGCTTTTTATCTGATTCATTCATTTGCAGTACATTGTTATTTAATAGTTTCTGATAATAATTGATCCGTACACACAACTGCTATGACACTTACAAGCACCGAAACAGCGTTGTGCGGTTTTATCATTGGTGGACAATGATCGAACGACCTGCAGAAACGCGTATGAAAGAATCTATCGACCGATGTATCCCGGATATGGATTCAGTCTGACTCCCTAGGCTTTTGTAAGCTTTTAGCTGAACTTGATAGCAACAAAATGAAAATAGAAGAAAAAATGACCACCGAATAACGGAGAAACGCAGTCGGTAAACCAAGTCGAAAGAGTATAGTACTTTTCAATTTCTATTTCGCAACTAGCGGCGAATAGTTGCATCATCATCATCATCATAACAGGAATAAAACTAAAAATGACTATTCATCATCATCTTTAAATCAACTGCAGTCGAACATCCATGACCAGTGTTTATGTACATTAAAAGTTGGTATATTTAATCAATTGGTTAATGAAGTTACGACGTGCTGGTCTCCCACAAGATTGTTTCTTTGCATAGATCTTTATGAATAGTTTCATGATTGTTTCTCCAGCAGTGTCCACTAAAACATTCTCTTCCCTCAGCAACCTCTGTCGTCTGTTTTGGCGAGTCATCATACAGCATTTGGTTTGTCACCGATCCCAGCAACTTGATGCAAGGCCTATCTAGTTTCTTGTTCAAAGCCTTTATCAGAGACTATGCACTAAAACCACACAGAGTTAATGTTCCCACTGTTGTTCTGAAGAATTCAACTTTGATTTCAGATGGCAAACTTGATTTCTTTACTATTTCTATCTTTTGTAGCACTTCCCAAGATTCTCCAATTCTGATACCAATGCCCTTGCTGCATGCATTGATCCAGGAACCAAGATACAGAATATCATTTCCCTGCTTCATGGTGTTACCCCCAACTGTGACTATATACCGAGTTCCTTTTGATTGTAAAGATTTTTTTGTACGATTGATACGCTATCCAGTTTGCTTGGTATAATTTTCGACTCGATTCTGAATCAGCTATATTATATACAGGGTGGTCTGAAGGTCTTTTCATTCCCATGCAAAATGTAATGAGAACAATTGAATACTATTTTTGTAATGACTTCTTGGGTGATCGTAGCACAGATACCTCCACCTCTGCACATGTGTCCCATCGCGTTGAGGGTCGTCCTGTTCTCGTTTTGTCCTTAATTGATTCTGTGAAAAAGAGTTTATATTCCTATCGCAGTATCGTCCTCTTCGGAGGAGCTGATTTGCCGAATCTTGCAAAGGTCTTGTCATACATCGCCCATGCCCTTGACAGAATGCACATGATCATGTGTCCATACACTTGCAAGCAGCCTCTCTTCCAAACTGTAGGAGTTCGTGTCGGCCATCTGAAATAAAAAAAAATATTATATTGGGGTGACAAGACTTTCGAACAACCCTGAACATTTTAGTATTATTAGGCTGATGCAAAATTTCCCAGTGCTCTTTTTGCGTAATGTTAGAAAAATCTTAGAAGAGTATTTTAAGTAATTAGTTTTTATTATTATTTTTTTAAATCAGGCAATGGTAGTATATAGTTAACGGATATTAGGTAAACTGTATAATCGAGGATAATGGCTTCCACGGGAATTTATGAAGTGTAACATCGGTCAAACCCTTCTTTTTTCTTCTATATTCAATCATAAAAGTCATTTAGAGAAGAATATTTAATAACACTGAAAAATGTCTTTATTGAATGAATTGAAAGCAAATAAAATCATTGTTAGCTGCAGAATAGCCTTAACGCACTCGGAGTCGTCTTATTCCTTTAACTGATCCAGAATCGAATTAGATATCTCAACCATAACGGAATCTAAAAACGAGAAGTACAAGACACTATTAGCATTATCGGGAAGGGGGTTCCACAAGCGAGAAGTACAAGACACTATTAGCATAATTGAGAAGGGGTTCCACAAGCGAGAAGTACAAGACACTATTAGCATAATCGGGAAGGGGGTTCCACAAGCGAGAAGTACAAGACACTATTAGCATAATTGAGAAGGGGTTCCACAAGCGAGAAGTACAAGACACTATTAGCATAATCGGGGAGGGGGTTCCACAAGCGAGAAGTACAAGACACTATTAGCATAATTGAAAAGGGGTTCCACAAGCGAGAAGTACAAGACACTATTAGCATAATCGGGAAGGGGGTTCCACAAGCGAGAAGTACAAGACACTATTAGCATAATTGAGAAGGGGGTTCCACAAGCGAGAATTACAAGACACTATTAGCATAATCGGAAAGGGGTTCCACAAGCGAGAAGTACAAGACTCTATTAGCATTATCGGGAGGGGGGTTCCACAAGCGAGAAGTACAAGACACTATTAGCATAATTGGGAAGGGGGTTCCACAAGCGAGAAGTACAAGACACTATTAGCATAATTGGGAAGGGGGTTCCACAAGCGAGAAGTACAAGAAACTATTAGCATAATCGGGAAGGGGGTTCCACAAGCGAGAAGTACAAGACACTATTAGCATAATTGGGAAGGGGGTTCCACAAGCGAGAAGTACAAGACACTATTAGCATAATTGGGAAGAGGGTTCCACAAGCGAGAAGTACAAGAAACTATTAGCATAATCGGGAAGGGGTTCCACAAGCGAGAAGTACAAGACACTATTAGCATAATTGGGAAGGGGGTTCCACAAGCGAGAAGTACAAGACACTATTAGCATAATTGGGAAGGGGGGTCCACAAGCGAGAAGTACAAGAAACTATTAGCATAATCGGGAAGGGGGTTCCACAAGCGAGAAGTACAAGACACTATTAGCATAATCGGGAAGGGGTTCCACAAGCGAGAAGTACAAGACACTATTAGCATAATCGGGGAGGGGGTTCCACAAGCGAGAAGTACAAGACACTATTAGCATAAGTGAGAAGGGGTTCCACAAGCGAGAAGTACAAGACACTATTAGCATAATCGGGAAGGGGGTTCCACAAGCGAGAAGTACAAGACACTATTAGCATAATTGAGAAGGGGTTCCACAAGCGAGAATTACAAGACACTATTAGCATAATCGGAAAGGGGTTCCACAAGCGAGAAGTACAAGACTCTATTAGCATTATCAGGAGGGGGGTTCCACAAGCGAGAAGTACAAGACACTATTAGCATAATTGGGAAGGGGGTTCCACAAGCGAGAAGTACAAGACACTATTAGCATAATTGGGAAGGGGGTTCCACAAGCGAGAAGTACAAGAAACTATTAGCATAATCGGGAAGGGGGTTCCACAAGCGAGAAGTACAAGACACTATTAGCATAATTGGGAAGGGGGTTCCACAAGCGAGAAGTACAAGACACTATTAGCATAATTGGGAAGAGGGTTCCACAAGCGAGAAGTACAAGAAACTATTAGCATAATCGGGAAGGGGTTCCACAAGCGAGAAGTACAAGACACTATTAGCATAATTGGGAAGGGGGTTCCACAAGCGAGAAGTACAAGACACTATTAGCATAATTGGGAAGGGGGTTCCACAAGCGAGAAGTACAAGAAACTATTAGCATAATCGGGAAGGGGGTTCCACAAGCGAGAAGTACAAGACACTATTAGCATAATCGGGAAGGGGGTTCTACAAGCGAGAAGTACACGAGAAGAATCTGTTAGCATAACACTATTAGATCTAGCTGTCAATCAAGTATTGCGCTTAAATTCATCAAGTCTAGGTACCAAAGAGAAAAGCTCATCATAAAAATCACCATGAAAATATTTATAAAAAAAAGCAAAGGGAAGCTACGTCATGGTGGTAGAAATGCGATTGAAGACGAGGTACCAGATCAAGACTGATAATATTGCTGATACTTCTTTAGATTTTATCAAGAATCTCTACGTATATCGCAGAAGGACAAGAACAGACGTTACAATGATATCATATTAGTTAACCTATATATATATATATATATATATATATATATATATATATATATATATATATATATATAAATATAAAAGTGAACATAGAAGTCAACACTTAGAGGCGACAGTCTGTTTCATGCTATATGCAATATGTGGCTTGACGATTGCATATAGCATGAAACAGACTGTCGCCTCTAAGTGTTGACTTCTATGTTCACTTTTATATTTACACACGCACTATCTCTGATATTGAGCACTTTATTCCATAAATATAGCAAACCTTATAACTATATTTCTTATATATATATATATATATATATATATATATATATATATATATATATATATATATATATATCACACTCTGAGTTATTTAGTTGCCCTTCGAGAGAAAAGTAGTACGGTAAAAACTTTTTCATTGAATTCGCTCCCTCAGATACAGCGCTAACTTCTGTGAAAAAAGGTAGCATTTTTTTCTTTTTGCACAATGATTTTTATTCGTGTACAGATGAGAAAATATTTTAGCATTTAACACTTTTCTCATTTTTAATATTTTCAGTTCACTGCAAATGTAGACCCCACAATATTATAATTCAGTTGTAGATCGACTGGATTTTTTTTAATGTCTTTTAAGTGAATCTTTATTTAGCACCCCTGACTACAATGTATGATTTCGATTGCTGTCAGGTCACAGACAAGCAAAATCACATTTTTAGTGTTATATAGATATGTTCCAAAACTTGCTCCTTCCTCTTGAGAAAGACAAAAGTCAAACTAATTGTATGTTGTGGCAATACATTACTATTTTTACAAAGCTAGAAAATCTAATTCAAATTTTTGTCTTCATTTGTATGCAAGCGAAGCCCATACAAATGTGAGGTGTGTGACAAATCTAAAAATGGACAAATCAGAGGCCCGAGCAGTCATAAAGTATCTACAAAAGAAAGGTATGACACCCAAGGAAATCTATGAGAACATGATACAATCACTTGCTGAGAACATGGTACAATCACTTGCTGAGAACTCTCCTTCCTATGCAACTGTGAAGAAGTGGGCTGTGGAATTCAAGTGGGGCAGGGACAGCACAGAAGTTGACCCTCAGTCAAGTCGTCCAAAAACTTCAACCACTGATGAACAATTTGATTTCATTCACTGTATGGGTTTTGATGACAGACGTCTTACTGTCCAGCAGATAGCTAAGTCCATAGACATTAATTCTGGTTTAGTCCATACTGTTTTGGGGATGAGCAAAGGGTTGAAATTTTCAGACTCGCCTCCAGGATAATCCGGAGAATTTCGACCGCAGATAAGTAATTCCAGCTGAAACCTGGGTTTACCACTTCGAACTTGTATCAAAGATTCAAAACAAACAGTGGAAATACTCTGGTTCCCCACATCCGAAGAAATTCAAGCAGACAGCGTCTGTTGGTAACGTGATGGCTTCTGTTTTATTATTATTACTATTACTATTATTATTATTATTATTATTATTATTATTATTATTATTCTGAAGGCATAATCATGATAGACTACCTGGAAAAAAGAAAAAAAACTATTAATGGATGCACCAGAATTAATACAACTGAAGTAAGCAATCAAGTCGAAACGCAGCCGGAAGCTGATGGCAGGTGTGCACTTGTTCCAGGATAACGCACCCGTTCACTCTGCTCAGATTGCAGTAGCTGAAGCAACCAACTGTGGCTTTGTATTGCTACACCATCCCTCTTAATCACCGGACTTAGCTCCATCTGATTTCTTCCTGTTTCCTAAACTGAAATCCCACCTGCATGGTAGCCATTTTGGAAAGAATAATGAAATCATATGTACTGTGGAGGAGTTTTTGGGGAATCAGAATCCCACCTTCTTCTGTGTTGGGACGCATCGTTGGACTATGTACATTGATCTCAAGGTGGGACTATATTGAAAAATAGTGAAAAACTGTCTTGTTTCTCCAACTCCTTCTGGCTTAGAACTTTTTGAACGACACCTGTATCTAGCCATTTCTCTAGTCAATAAGGGTGTGTCTTGTCTAGTGTAGTTCTGCAATGATATAACCCAATAGATAATCTTAGTAATCTTAAAACAAAAGTACTATAGACTAAATTTATGTTAAAAGACGAACATCTGTTCAGTGCTGCTCGGTTCAGTACCCGTATCAACACCCGTATCTTAATATTTTCAATACGTTAGCCGTAGATGAGGTTAATAATCAGATAACAAAAACGAGCAAAAAAAATGATGTATCGTTCTAAAAATGCTGAATAATATATTTGGTTAATTCTCGCGGGATGTCAACGTCGGCCTTGCATCCATTTTATGTTGTTTTCATACTGTATACATTAGGACAACACGGTTCCTGAATCATTAATATTTTTCCCATGCTATTGATCCCATATCTATTTTCAAGCAGCTGTAGAAAACGCTGACAACTTGTCCGCTTTCTCATATTAATGAATCGACCATTCAAACCAGGGACAATTGGGACAACGAGAAATCCATTAAGCAAAATTATGTCGACGTCCATTCGACAACTGTAGTCAGCTTCTGGTATTTACCCGTCACTTTAGTTTCTAACGGCTTTAGTTTCAAAATGGTTGCCTTGCCTATAACGGAAATCAGCTCTTTTGACGATGAGAATATTTGACTGGAATTGAGATTCGAACAAAGATCTTACATATCACTTTGTTGCGTTATATCAAGTCGTAATTTATTAGTCAATTTACGTTTTATCTGTAATGAAGTTTACACATATTGTTAGTGATCATTATTTTATTTATACGGAAGTTTTTATACGCCTCCTTGTGATATCGTAAATGTGTACACCTAGCTTCTTTTTTTCACATATATACACAAAGAACGTTCACTTTCCGACCATGAGAAACGGGTTCAAAGCTCACCATGGTCGGTTTGTCAAGAAGGTGACTTCTTGATTTATTGGCCTGTAGAGGCGATCCCAGTGTGCAGCATTTTGCCTGAAAACCATATCACGGGTTGATCTAAGCCTTGTTAGTAAAATTGGGTAGACGGGACCCATGCCAGCCGTCGGTGGTTGTGCTAGCACAAAGTCACAAGTCATTGTGACCGAGAGTGAGCGTGCTTCCCTGTTGATCACGTTAAATAAGGCGATGTCTCTCAGAAACTGTAACTAAGGTCCGCTCAGCATATTTGCGATATAAACCACAAGTGGGCTCCGTGGGTGTCGAATAAACATAAATGTGCCTGAGCAGGCGTCTGCAATGGGGATTAGCTAGCCGTCCTAATAGACTGGCATCCCCGGATTCGATTGGTTGCGCTATTTACATAAAGAGATAATGTAGTAATTGTGGCCTGTATAGGGGCCAGGAAGAAAGACACGGAAAACGAAGGTCGGTTGGAAAAAGTATATTGAAGATATATACAAAACAATAGTGTTAGTAATAAGTAGATTAGCAATGTGTCTACTACTCCACTCCACTCCACTTCACACTCTGCGTTCCCGTCCGTCTCTCGCAGTTTGTATTTATGAGAGAAAGAAAAGTTCATTATACTGTAAGAGGGTTTACCACAACTGTAATCGAGGAAGCACCGTTTTGGGAGTCTGTTCCACAACGTAGAGGTTCTTGGGGGGAAAAACAGTAGAAATGGAACTTCCTTCTTACTAATGAAATACGAAGGGATCATTCCTCCCAGTGTACCTGACCTGTCGTATCTTAGCTGTGAAGGTCTGAACTGGTGGAACTAATAAATATAGCTCGTCAGAATGTTTTCTATGGAAATAGGGATAGATTGTATTGTTAGGTTGGTGCAAAAATAATGACGTTTTTTAACATTAAAAATACGTCAAGAAACGTCATTATTTTTGCATCAACCTTATAAATTAGCGCCGATGACCAAAAGTTCCTCAGCACGAGCCTTATGAGTGAAATTGGGTAGACGGAACTATTTGGGAGCCGTCAGTGATTGTACTAGCACAAAGTCAAAAGCACCCTCTAATCTTAGATCCCTGATAATAACTTAAAAAATAGATAAAAGTACAGCAGAGATTAGTGTATTATCAGATTCAATGGGACTTTGAACTAATTCGAAATAATTTAGAGTATTTGGACACCCTTTAATTAGGGTGGGTCTTTTAAATTCGATGGGGCCCTATTTAGATTCTCATGCTTCTTTTTTATATATACATATAGAATATTTGATGCAGCTGGAAAAGAAGGGTACATGAGGATAACAACACCCAGAAACCAGCCGCGGTCTGCCTAGCCTATTTGAAGGTGTTATCGGAAGAGATACAAAAGATATGTGGTCCTTGTGACATCAATACCGTCCTCAAGGGTGGTTCAACATTACGAAGACATCTCTTCCGAGTAAGACCGCCCATAGAGGAGAACATGACTAAGAACTGTGTGTACTCCATCCCGTGAAGCTGTAGCAAGAAATATGAAGGAGAAACATGCCGGGCACTTAAGATAAGACGACAGGAACACCGTAAGACAGTAACAGGAGAGGAAATAGAAAAATCAGGCATGGCTGACCATATATGGAGAGGACAGAGATATCACCGCCTTCTGTGGGATGAAGTTGAAATAATAGACAGAGAACATCACGAGAAAATATGAAAACTTAAGGAATCAGCACATATGCTAGGCTGCACAATTCTCCAAAGCCATAGATCATCTAAAGCCGGTCAAGCATAGATATGAATACAATATGGAAATCAATACAGAGAGAGATAGTAAAAACAATAACAAATAAATGAAGCGTGAAAAATGTTACATAAGCTCTGGTAAAATATGGTTTCTGAGGTATTAGGTTTATAAGTCCCAAAAAGTCACTCACCAGAGCCCCAAGGACAATAGATAAAAGCGTTGGTTGATTGATCCTAAAAGTGACTGGATCCAATGAGTTCCATACTTGTCCTCAACGGAGAGAGCAAAATCTTAGAGGTGGCGGAGAGAGCAAAAACTTAGAGGTGGTGGAGAGAGCAAAAACTTATCAAGGCGAATTAACTGAAATGGTACATTGGAATTAGAACAATCTACTCCCATAGACTAAATAAAGGGTTCGATTCGAAATTCAAGATATTGCATGAAGAAGGCCGGAGCGTACAACGGCCGAAACGTCATGAATGTGACAACAAAGATGAGTACAACAGTCCGAACAACGTAAATATTAACTTTTTTAGTTTTGCATGCTTTGTCTACTTTTCTCGATTTTACATTACATTGAACACAGACGTTAGCCTTGCCATGCCAGTGGCTCAATATCTTGAACTTGGCTCTAAATGACATCAGACGAATAGGTTCTGAGACAAGAAAGTTTCTTTTTAAGCATGCATTATCCAAAGGCTAATGCATACCGTTTATACATACCCCGTAAAGAAGTGAACGAAGTCTTATTCAACTGTAATTGTCATACAAGACAATAACTATTGTCTTATTAACATACATGGAAACAACAAAGGACTGTATGATACAATTAGTCAAACAACACGGAACTAAAAGGAAAATATTCATCCATGACAGAAGGTTGTAAATACAAACGAGATTTACATTTAGTAGATTTTGTAGAAAACCAAAACAAAACCCAAGAACCAACTATTGCAGTAAAAAAAAATATTAGGTTGGTGCAAAAGTAATGACGTAATAATATCGTTTTTTGACGTATTTTTTAACGTCAAAAAACGACATTATTACGTCATTATTTTTGCACCAACCTAATATGAAAAAGAAAGCCAGGGACAGAGCTCTTGAACAGATGAAACAACGCTAGCAAGACAAACCTCTGCATGGACAATATGCAGAACGTGCTAATAAAGCTGATGTTGCTAAAGTTAACACTCATCGACGGTTACGAGCATTTGGATTAAAGGCTGAAATGGAAGACTTTATTCTTGCAGCGGAAGACCAGAGTCTTCTCACTAGGAACTATCAAAGAAAATATCGTACATAATAGTATGGATCCAAAATTTAGGTTCTGTGACAAATATCAGGAAACCATAGATCATCTAATTGCAAGATGTTCTGTACTAGGATCAGTTGGATATAAAAATCGTCACAAGTGTTACAATAAATACACTGGACAATGCGCAAAGACTTTGGAAAAAATGTTAACAAACACTGGTATAAACATATGCCAACACTGGTTACAGAAATAGAAGACATCACAATTCGATGGGATTATAACATCTTTAAAGACAGGAAGAGAGAATCAAATAAGCCGGACATAATTGTTAAAGACCGAAAAGAAAAAATCTTGCCTACTAATTGACATGGCTTTCCCAGCCAACTGTAACATAGCAACCAAGGAATTTGCAAAAAAACTATTAAAGTATGAAGACGTAGAAATCGAAATAGATAAAAAAGGCAGAAATTGAAAACAAAAATAGTACCAATCGTAGTAGGTGCACTTGGAATAAAAAAAAAATAAAAAAAAGGAACACAAAACACATTGAAAAAATCACTGGAAATACAAGCTTAAGAGAAATACAAAAATGGTTGATTAGTACACTCTACAACACTAAGAACTTTGTCCATTGAGGCTAGTGATATTATGGGAGTTAGAAAAACAAATCACGAAATATGGCCATAACAAAACAATACTACCTGCTACTTGGTGGGTAGTGTGACCATAGGAGAAATCGAAATATAATAATAATAATAATAATAATAATAATAATAATAATAAGAAGAAGAAGAAGAAGAAGAAGAAGAAGAAGAAGTAGAAGACCTGTAACAATTTTATGTGACTTCACAATACACGCAGACAAAACAATCAAAGTCGAGACATCGTTATTAGAGACTGCAAGCAAAAAGTATCTCTTTATTGATATGGCAGTCCCTGCGGACTGCAATGTATCTTTGAAGATCTTCAAAAAGCTATCAAAATACAAGGACCTTGAAATCGAAATATCAAAAAGAGTACATCAACAATTCCTGTTGTAGTTGGAGACCTCGGATTGATTGGAAAACATTCCAGTAGACATATTGAAGGGATTCCTGGCAACCTGCGCCTAAAAAAAAAAAATACAAAAAAATTTTCTCACAAGTACTGTCCACAC
>OZ010589.1:44862258-44954758 GCA_963932145.1 Acanthosepion lycidas | reverse complement strand
AGTCGACCGGTTTCGTCCCCTCTCATCAGAACTGTTAACGGGGAAATTATGAGGAAAAGAAAAGAAGTCTGTAATGCAGTCTGTAATTCTTGTTCAAAGAACTCCTTCCTCGTTTATCACATCAGTTTACAGGAAGTCTACATTTACTGGATTATATACTCGATGGGACTCCTTTTGTCCTAAACGACAAAAGATTAATTTGATTAGGACCCTGACACATAGGGCCCTAATGATTTGTTCGGATGACACTTTGAAACATGAAATCAGTTCCTTAACTGAGATTTTTGTGAACAATGGTTATCCGTTGAACATTGTTCACTCAGTTATTCGAGATGAAACTGCCAGGTTTAACAAAATTAAACCTGCTTCAGTGGGTAAATGTTCGGTCTATCTTCGTTTGCCGTGGTTGGGTAGCATTAGTGAATCCTTCGCCAAGCGTATTTCATGGAGTTCACATCAGTGTTATTTTGCAGCCAATGTTCGTGTTGTTTTTCAAACTAAGTCCGTACTTTCATCTATGTGTAAAGATGTTCTACCCCCCCACCATATTAACTCTGTTATTTATCATTTCAAATGTAGTTGTGGATGCGACTACATAGGTAGAACGACACAGCGGTTGGACGTTAGAATTAAACAACACGTACCTGCTATAATACTGAATAAAAAATTTTTCTTTGGGTGATACCATTCGTAACACGTATGGGTCTTCGATTGCGGATCACTTTATAAAGAATCCTACTTGTGCGTTGAATTTCAGTGTGAACTGGTTTTCTGTTTTGGCCAGTTCGCACTCGCTATTCCATCTTAAGGTGTTAGAGACGCTTTACATCAGGTTCAGGCAACAAAGAGATTGTTTGCTTGGACTTGCTGTGCTGCGTTTCTAGCATCTTGGTTGGTATAACTTTTATAATAATTTATTTCTTCCTGTTCAATCATTCATGTCATGCATTACAGACTTCTTTTCTTTTCCTCATAATTTCCCCGTTAACAGTTCTGATGAGAGGGGACGAAACCGGTCGACTGGTGTTTGTTTTATTTTAAATCTATCATGGTCCATAATATAAAATTTCTTGTTTTTAATGCCTTAATATATATATATATATATATCCTTCTTCGTATTTAGATAGGAATTGTTCTTTCAGGCAAATATTAAAAACAAGAGACATTTTGTGTCGATTAATTTTAATGTTCGACTTTTCCCAATTTACGAATAATCCTTCTCGAACAAGGAAGAAATTCCGTCTGCAACTGACCGAAGTGAAATGAACTTCAGACAATTTCTGAGTGAATTTCTTCCTTCTCCGAGAAGTATTATTCGTAATATTAAAAGTCGACCATGAAAATTAATTGACACAAAATGTCTATATATATATATATAGATAGATAGATAGATAGAGAAGTACCAGTCCCATGCCTGCCATGGGCTAATAGTCAACTATCTCAAGCCCTGATAGAGAGAGAGAGTAAAAGAGAAAGAGGAAGATAGGGGAGTACAAACAGGTAGACAGATAGATGGGGGTTAAACAGATAAACACACAGATACATACATACACACACACACACACATATATATATTAGTATATCGCGATCTGTGCTCGTTATATTACGTAAAACTTGATGAGAAAAACATTCTTTGTACATATATTTTTAATTATTATTTTAATAATCAGCTAATAACCACGTAATAATGTACAGACTATATATTAACCTCCGTGAACACGCACACACACACAAACACACACACACACACACACACACACACACATATATATATATATATATTTTATTTATACGTATATTCATATATATATATTAGGTTAGTGGAAAAATAATGACGTAATAATGTCGTTTTTTGACGTTAAAAATATGTTAAAAAACGACATTATTACGGCATTATTTTTGCACCAACCTAATATATATATATATATATATATATATATATATATATATATATACTAGCATCATGGCCCGGCGTTGCCCGTGCTTGATTCAAAAATCGTACGACTCATACAGCAATCGCTATCAATATGACTTAAAATATTTTTGCCCTTCCTTGCCTTTAAAGGAGTGCACTTTGCCGTGCTGATGTTGCTACATGCCTTACTTCTTGCCTATCTCACACTGCAAATTTTTTCTAAGCTCTATACTAAACATTAAATCTGTTACGAAAAAATTAAACAAAATGAACACAAAACGACCAGCTTTAAAAAAAGGACTCGTAACTGGAAAAACCGAAGGAAAAAAGAATGTTAACAGCAAATACTTTCTCACTACTAACCCAGTTCTGCGGAATCAGAATCAACGTTGAGTTTAAGCAAGCGAATGAGCCAATTGGAGTAAAGTGCCATGCAGATTTAAATTTTTCCCACTTGTGACGAATCCAGCTATCGATTTTTTTTTGCATGCTAGCATGCTAATTAGCATTTGTGTCAGTCAGCTGTTGGCTCTCACGCTGGCCAACAGAATCTTCCTGCCTATTCGTGGCAGCCAGCTATTGGCTCTCGCCCTGGCCAGTAGAAAATGGCCGCAAACTACATGAAAACTGCCGTAGAAGCATGAAAAATCTATTATTTCCACTATCGATGGGAGTTGGGAAATGCAATGTCAGTCTTGGGCTTTCCGCTAAGTTGGAGCATGTGCATGTAAATTTTCGTGCAAATTCGTCGAAAATTGCGGGCGTACATTCGTTACACACACACACATACACACACACCCTGCCTTATATATATATATATATATATATATATATATATATATATATATATATATATATATATATATATATATACCGGGTGTAACAGCAAAATTATCCAAATCGTTTAACAGCATAATTATCCATCCCACAATATGTTTAATATCTAAAAAAAAAAAAACACTAAACTACTTGAGTTTCTTTTTCCACGGTTTTCAGATAAGATCTTGAGCAATCTTCACACTATATTTCGTAAGAATCAGAGAAAAATTCTTTGACTTATTCAGCTGAAAAAGAGAACAGGTTAAAATCGATATGTGTCAGAACCACTGTCTTTCCAACTGAGCAATGGTGAGAAGGAAAGAATCATTCAGCCCTTCAGTAATGGTAGCAACATTTGTACTCTGGCTTCCATCTTCAAAGTCCATACAAGAACCATCAAAAGAATAAGTTTTAAAAACAGAGAACAGTAGAGAGAAAAACTGGATCAGGACGTCACAACAGGAAGAGGGATCATCATTTCAACTTAGCTAAAGAGATCAGAAAGAAAATATCCAACTCAATCCAATAAAACGTTTGGCACGTGAGAGAGGAGTTTCAGCTACGACAGTCGAAGGAGCCATGAAAAATAAGTTGAAAATGAAATCGCACGTGAAAGCTATGAGGCACCTTGTTACTCCAGGACAGAAAGTTAAAGTTCGAGAGGTCGAAGATGATCTTGAATAAGTTGTAAAATGGTCCTGGAATAAAATATACATGTTTGAACTTTATTTCGATACTTCATGAGCTTCTGATACTTAGCTATTAATGAATTAATGATGAGTATGTCATTTTCGTTTGTGATCGATTTCATCACGATTTTTCCGTTATGGTTGGAGTGTAATTATACATTCTTATTGCACAAATCAGTGTCCAGTCGTGTTATTAAAAAAAAAAAAAAAACTAAATACAAATAGAAAATATCCAATTCAATCCATAAAACATTTGGCACGTGAGAGAGGAGTTTCAGCTACGACAGTCCAAGTAACCGTGATAAATGACTTGAAAATGAAATCGTACGAAAAACGTGTGAGGCAACTTGTTACTCCAGAACAGAAAGTTAGAAGGTTAGAGAGGGCGAAGATCATCTTTAATAAGTTGGAAAATGATCCTGGAATTATATGTATGTATATATATATATATATATATATATATATATATATATATATATATATATTTGAAGTTTATTTGAATTTTACGTCAAGAGATTCCGAAGCTTTAATATGATTAATTAATGATTTTCGTTTATGATTGATTTCATCACGATTCTTCTGTTAAGCTTAGAGAGTAATTATACAGTCCAATAGTGTTATAAAAACCTCGGAGAATTACAGGAAGATATCTTTCATTATTTCTAAGATACATCGGTTCAGAGCTTAATCTAAGAATTGGACAATTTTGTTGCTACACGGTTTGGACAATTTTGTTGTTACATCCGTTACACACACACACACACAGAGAGAGAGAGAGAGAGAGAGAGAGAGAAGATTCCAGTGATATTTTTTCTAAACAATGATCGCATTTCAAACCGTTTTCTCGGTGGAAATCCTAATAATTTACGACACTTGCACTTATGCACGTACAGTGGCAAGAATATGACCATTAATATCTAAGCAAAATATGAAGAAACAGTTAGAAACAAAGAAAATATTACTGAACTGTTATGCAATATCAGTCATCTCCTATAGCAGTCAATGCTGGACAATCTCCTGACAGATGCAGAAGAGACTTGAAACAAGAGAAATGTACAGAAGAATGCTTGGAATGTCTTCGACTGAACAGGTGATTACTGAAGAAATTTAAAGGAAAATTGAAGCAAAAAAAAAAAAAAAAAATGGCGACTATATTTAGAATCAAAAAGAGACGGTTAAAATGTTTAGGACACATAATGGGGAAGGACAAGAGAGAAGCGGGCTATGGGGGAACAACTAGTAACCTATTTAACAAGTTGTGTAAATGGATGACAGAACAGAGTGTAGGATGGATTGTGAAAAGACAAACCTTACTAAGAGCTACAAAGAGTAGTTGTGGAGAGCTATGACCATGCAGGTCCTGAAGCGAGATGGCACATAAAAGAAGAAGAAGAAGAAGAAGAAGAAGAAGAAGAAGAAAGCACTTGGTGATCGAGATATCTCAGTGTTTATGCACGTATTCAGTATCTGTCGATTGCGCATTGTATCTTTTGGCATTCGATCGTTTCTTTTTGTCTGACTGTAGCCATCTCTCAAGATGGGCTATCACCCACACTCAGAAAAAAACCACCAAACATGGAGATGGTTTTATTTACAGCACAAGAAATTTACCACTGCGGAGGAAGTGTTTTCTGGGTGGAGCCAAACGGTTGGCTGTTGCCGACTGCAGACAAAAAAAAAACCCCTTGAGATGCAGTCAGTCATTCAATTACAATCCGAATGAGCATTCGACCAGTGTTAATGCGACATTACATAATAGTTAGGGACTAGACCGGCCATATCTTCTCTTGACCCCTCCTCCTGTCTGAACTCCCTTCACACCACCACACAACAAACCCACCAACTCACACGCAAACACTGACAAACAAAAACATCGATTGGAAATCACAGGATGATTATACGAACACACACACACACACCATCAAACACACACATCTATATTCATGTAATTAAATACGCAAACATTTCCGCAGTCTCTTTGTTTTCTTTGTCACACACATATACGAACTATTAAACACACTATCATAGCAATACATCCCATCGAAACACACTTGTTTAACTTACACAGATATACACATAGCTGAACTTGTAAAAGTATTGAACCAAATACTGTCTTTGTTATTTTTACTTACTAAAGTAGGATATTTCTGATGGAAACAAGTCAAAGAAAAATTATTGTCATGAATAATTTATCATAAATTTCCGCTGGAGAATTTTATTCTTAAAGACAGTTAAGAAAAAGAAAAGAAAAATGCGATTTATTCAGACTTGTTTCCCAAAATATGCGCCAAAGAGGATCAATGGCCATAGCCTCAGACGACACTTAATTTTCATCTCTCGTCTTTTATCATATCGAATATCAGTAAGCCATAATAGTCCAGTTTACCATTCTATAACTGGTTATAATAAATCTTGCGCTTGGCAAAAGTAAACTTATTGAATACACACACACACACAGGCACAGCTAAATAGACAGATGGATAGAGAGAGACAGAGAGAGATTGAGATAGATAGCTCGATAGATAGAAAGTGAGAGGTTGAGATACATAGAAATAAAGAGAGAGTGAGAGATTGAAATAGATAGATATGCCAAAGATATTTGTTACTTGACAAACTTCAAGGAAAATTGGAAACGCATTCATACGCAGACATAAAAGTAAGGTTAAGAAAACGTCAGTCTAAAAGGTTATTCTCTTATCATTTCTTTTATTAAATATTTTCTTTACTGATTTTCTAAGCCCAAATTAGATGTGGCACAAGGCCGAAAGTACGGGGCACCCAGTAAGGATCGAACCCATTACTCAGTTGTAATTGATCTAGCAAGACAAGCTTTCTAACCATTACACCACACCGAGGTATCGCATTTGCTTCACTTATATAGTTATTTATATCTGAATTTTAACACGCACACACATAGATATACATATATGCATACTGGTTGTATTTTAACAGCAATTTTTCATTTATACAAGATTGGTTTAATATGAACAAAAGATCATTGTTAATTTTTTTAAAATACAAAAAATAATTAACAACAATGACCTTCGTTGGTATTTAATCAAAATTTCAGTTATCTGTTTTGATTAGTCTTACTCTTATGTCCCTCGTCTTTTCATGTTGAATTAAATCTAGTTTAATGTTAATTATGTTATATGAATATGTCCTGAAGATGGTCTACTAGACCAAAACGTCCGACGTTGACATTATATTAACATTAAAACAGCATAATGGCATATTACGATTTTTGTTTGTTTTTACCGTATATTTTTCTTCATACATACATATATATATATATATATATATATGCGTATGTGTGTGCTTGTGTGATTGCTTATGTTTGTGTGTGTATGTGTGAAATAAGATATAGGACAAATGGAAATCCATTTTATAGAAACGAGATTTAATTACGCGTTTCGTTTTTCTAGGCGTCATCAGATCAAAAAACGAAATAAAGAAATATTAGTATGTGTAGTTGTCTCTACGCTTAAGTAACAGATCATTAGTACTTTTTACTACTAACCTCGTGATTATATATATATATATATATATATATATATATATATATATATATATATATATATATATATATGATGAAATGCTGTTAAGGTATGCTATATTTATGCTTAAAAGTGGTCAATATCAGTTACAGGCCATATATAAATATAAAAGTAGACACTGAGGCAGCTGTCTGTCGAGACAAAACCCAACATACATGGCTTGATGATTGCGTTCACGCATGAAACAGACCGTCACCGCTTAGTGTTGACCTCAGCGTCCACTTATATATATATATATATATATATATATATATATATATATATATATATATTAGCGTGAATATCGCTTGAGTGAAATTTACGTCTATCCTTCAGTATTGATTCGCATGTCCATAATCACATCTTTTTCTCTGTCTGTCTGTCTGTCTCTCTCTCTCTCTCTCTCTCTATATATATATATATATATATATATATATATATATATATTAGGTTGGCGCAAAAATAATGACGTAATAATGTCGTTTTTTGACGTTAAAAATACGTCAAAAAACGACACTATTACGTCATTATTTTTGCACCAACCTAATATATATATATACTTATATATATATATATATACTTATATATATATATATATATACTTATATATATATATAAGAATATATATATATATATATATATATATATATATATATATATATATATATATGTGTGTGTGTGCGTGTGTGTGTTTACGAAGGTTAATATATAGTCAGTGCATTATTATGTGGTTATTAGCTAATGCTTGGTCTGAAATTTTTACCGTATAATGTTCGGTGTATGTAATTGATATTCACTATCGACAAAGAAGTAAAATATGTTGAAAAATACATATTTATTGTGTATCTAAAAAAATCTGAATGTAAACTCAAAGAATCGCCCCAGATTTGATGGATTGGCGCAATACAATCCTTTTATCCCAATTTATCAATGTGGCTTTGATGTATCAATCATTTTTACCTTTATTTTCGTTTAACATCATTAGACTAAGGATATATTAGTCAAACTACGTAAGTGTTATAGTTAAAAATAACTCCCCCGTCTAATAATAAAACAACAACACTTTTTTATTTTAAAAACACTTTTATTGTAGAAATAAAACGGTGGAGTAAAGGATATAGGAAAGTTCGAATTGCAGTCTACTACCCCTGGGAAAGATATGAATTCTCTTCTTCTCTCCCAGCTATGGGTAAATAGCAGGATAGACCGGGTTCTATAGCCTTTGATGGGAACTGGTCTACCGCGGAAAGAAATGGCAACCAACTGCGGGAAAAAATCTGCCTCGTCAGTCATGCACAGAAAGATACATGATTGTCTAAGTGTGTATCACATATGGCACATAACTGATTGACTGATTCTAGTAAATATCATTGATATATATATATATATATATATATATATATATATATATATATATATACACAAATGTAAAAGAACGAAAAGAATAAAAAATTCAAACGTTCATAACATTAATTTAAAAAAGTGCTCAATACAAGAGTAGAGCAATATATATATATATATATATATATATATATATATATATATATATATATATATATATATATATATATATATGATAAAATCTAGCTTTAAGGTATGCTATATTTATAGGTTAAAGTGCTCAATATCAGGGATAGATTGCATGTAATGTAAAAGTGAACCTTTAGGTCAACATCCAATGGTGACAGCCTGTTTCATGTACATATGCAATCGTTGGGCCATATACGTTGTGTTTATGCTCGACTGTTTATTTATACCGGTCAGTAGTGCATTGTGCATAGTTTGTTGTATTGTTCTAACGGTTATTTTGGTCGCCGGTTAGTTAATTTGTTCATTATTTACTTAATTTGTTTACTTATTTATTGGTTTGGGTTAATTTATTTTACTTATTTTTGTTTAATTATTTTCATTTT
Source organism: Acanthosepion lycidas (assembly GCA_963932145.1). NCBI lineage: Eukaryota > Metazoa > Mollusca > Cephalopoda > Sepiida > Sepiidae > Acanthosepion > Acanthosepion lycidas. Next base: position 44,945,886 of record OZ010589.1, on the reverse strand, counting down.
TATCTATTTACTTTTGTTTATTCGTTTTTTGTTTTCGATTGTTAAGTAGCGTAGTCAAACTTTCCTTTCGTATCTTCATTTTTAGATGAGTTCTGATCGTTTATTTAGTAGTTTGTGTTGGTTTGGGAAGGTAATTATAGCTATTTCCTCCTCCAGATAAAGTTTACAGTTTTTGGATGTATTGTTGTAGGCTGATGCTGTTTTCCTTATTTCCCATTATATTTTTGATGTGATTTGTTTTTTGGTTTTTAATAACCCAGATATGTTTAGAAAGCATTGTGCTATGACATTATCAGAAAATAAGAGCCAACGTATCTTAAAATTCAATAAAACATTACATTACGGAGAATATTTTTCTAAATTTTCAAGATTACTATAAGTAAACTTAAAAACCAAAAAATATTATCCGTAATCTAATGTTTTATTGAATTTTAAGTTAAAAATTATGTATATATCACGTTATATTCCACAAGTAATTTTTTTACAGATATATCCACCGTAAAAAAAAGTTAGATAAACTTCTGTCTGTTCGTCAAGATATCGACCAGTCAATACCTTAAATAAGCATCTACCTCCGTGCTAAAAATGCATTTCTGTGATATTTTAATCGTTATGTAATATTTCTTTTAAATCAGATTAATTAAGCTTTAAATCAGCTAATATTTTTCAAATTCTTCGCAATAAATTCTTCGTTTAATAAAGAGAATTGCATTGTTATGACAAATGGATAAAAATGACGCTGAAATCAGCGATTTCAAAATACAAATTCCTTCCCGTCAATTTAAATTAGTTTTCACGTAAAGCAACGTATTTTGCTGATTAGAAATATTAAATTTAATCTATTAGATTTTTAAACTTCAAGAAACGTTTTTCATTTTTTTTAAATTAATTTTAAACCTTAGGAATCGCGTTTCTGTAGAGGTACCTACTCTATATATCTGTTTCTATCTCCTTCTCTCTATAAATATGATTGTATATCCCTCTCTATATATATCTGTTTCTATCACCCTCTCTCTATAAATATGATTGTATATCCTTCTCTCTATATATCTATTTCTATCACCCTCAATCTCTATATATCTGATTCTTTCTCCTTATCTCGATATATCTGTTTCTATCTACCCTCTCTCTCTATATATATATCTGTTTCTCTCTCCCTCTATCTCTCTCTCTATATATATATTTCTATTTTCCTCTCTCTATATATCTTTTTTGTCTTCATCTATCAGTATTTCTGTTACTCTCTCTCTGTCTCTCTCTCTCTCTATATATATATATATATCTGTATATAATATTTATATATATTTTATATATGTGTAGTGCTTATTGGAAAGCGCTCATATATATGTATATATATATATATATATATGTGTGTGTGTGAGTGTATGTGTTGTCTATTATCTAAAAAAATTAGTTTAGCCATATTGACACTATTTGAGTTATTCAGCTAGAAAGAGAATAGGTTAAAATCGTTTTACATTGTTATTGCTCAAATTAGAATCCAATAGTGTTATAAAAACCTTGGAGAATTCCACTAAGACATCTTAAATCATTTCTAAGATACATCGGTTCAAAGCTTAACCTAACAATTGGACAATCTTGCTGTTACACGATTTGGACAATTTTGCTGTTACACCCGGTGTGTGTGTTTATATATATATATATATATATATATATATATATATATATATATATATATATATACCCAAGTATAAGATTGGTGTATTGGTGTATACGGAATAAATTCCAATAACCAAAAGATACTATTCTTAAAAGAGTGCTCAATACAGAGTAGAGAAAATATAATTTATTCGAAAATTATAACATAAATATGTTATAAAATCACTACAAAAGCAGCCACCCTGCTTCAACATTACTGGTGTCTTATCAAGTGATGGCGTTGGCATTCAACATTATAACATATTTATCTTATAATTTTCGAATAAATTATATATATATATGTATGTGTGCGTGTGAGTGTGCGTGTGTATGTGTGTTTTTATCTATCTCGATCTCTCTCTATATCGACCTTTCTCCTTTTCTCGATATATTTCTGTTTCTATCTCGTTCCCGTTTAAAATTCTGTGATTTCATCCAGACGAGATTTGAATCCAATTTAGTTTTGCCGCACTTTAGCCATGTAAAGAAACCCAGACGTAAGTGTTGGAAACTAGGTGCTAGTTTACGTAGAGAGACAGCATTGCCCTCTCCTCCGTTTGAAGAAAGTGAAGTTGATAAAAATCCAGCGTCGCTTATCTCTCCGATGTTAGTTGACAGAGGAGGGGGGCCCAAAACTCCGTACGCTGTCCTTTTTTCAAATACTGCTCTGTTGTTGTTGAGTTAAAAGAAATACTTTAAATATGTTAAATGCTGTAAAATATTTTTAAAAATTGACCTAAGCAGGAGCTAAAGCTAATGATCTGTATGACAAACAAAATCTAAACTTTCCTTAACCTACACCACTCAAAATGAGTCAACGCCATATTATCTTCTATAAAAAAAAAACAACAAGGTACAATTTTAGTATTTAAGATATTCTCTCTTTGCTTACGGCCACATTACGTACGATTAATGAAGTTAAGTAATGTTGAATCTGTTCAGCACCTAAATGGGTAACTGCTTGTGAATACCAATGGATAATGGCTCAGAATTGTTAATCTGAAAGCCAACTTCTAATTCCTGTTGGGTTTGTTATATCCATTTAAGCGAAAATTCCCTTCTCCCCCAGCTATGGATTAATTAATAAAACTTGTATCACTAAACCTTTATTATCGTACAACCTAAAAATATTTTCTGCCTTTGAATAACATACCAAGAGTTGATAAGCCGTAGAAAACGAAACAGTCAATCAATCAAGATATTCTCTGCAATTAATTTAAGTTTTCACATTGTTTTTTTTTAATGTGCAGGTCTGATGTTGACCGAAATCCTAACCGTCCATTCGATAAGCAAAAGATGCTTTCCAAAAGCTAAGCAAGATACTAAATTATATTAAATTTTCGTTAGAAACAAAATAAAAAGAGTGTTGAACTGTGAAGGGATATCAATCCTCTTAAATAGCAGTAAAAGTTGGACAATCTCCCGACAGAGGAAAAGAAAACCGGTGCCTGCCTAAATGTGGTTCTACAGAAGGATGCTGAGAATTTCATGGACGGCGAGAGTAAGCAGTGAGGTCTCAAGGAAAATGAAAAAAAAAAACACACACTTTTACTCAGGATCAGAAAGTGAAATTGCTTTGGCACATGCGGAACTTGACCCTCAGAGCCCATATCGAGAGCAAGAGAAAAAATGAAAAAACAGCGTGCCATCGACGCTACCTGTCGAGCTTGCGTGAATGGATGTCGGAACAGGATGCAAGGGGATTGGCAAAAGGCGAAACGCTGCTATGGTCTATAAACGCTATGGGCTTGTGGAGAGGGAGACGGTTCATAGAAGGTGGAGGCTTGGAAAAGCGTATATTTTCAGTAGGAAATCATTTTGCCGGGAAGTATAGAACTGCTCGAATTTCGCTACAAATGTTACATTAATAGGATTGTTTTTATGCTTAATTAAAAGTAACAACGAAAAGTGCTGATATGAAAGAATGTTATTAAACCATAAGTCAATAGAAAAATATGTCCAGAAATTAGGATAAATAATTCTTTTTCTACCATGAGAGGAGAATTATGTTGATTTATTAAAATCGATAACTTAAAACAATTCATTTATTTAAATTTTAATCATCCTTTGTTTCGCTAATTTACTGAATGATTTTGGTTAAGAGGAAGAAATTTAAGTTGAAAATAAATGAGAAGTCTAAGTAATGATTAATCTCCCAGAAAACGTTAATTTTAAGTCAGTCTGGACGTATCTATTGTTTTCAATCAGAACACATTTATCTATGTCAAACTGTCTGTCTGCCAATCTATCTATCTATCTATCTATCTATCTATCTATCTATCTGGTGTAACAACAAAATTTTCCAAATCGTATAAGAGTATAATCGTCCATCCCACAAAATGTTCAATATCTAAAACCACTAAACTAATTGAATTTTTTCCAGGTTTTCAGATGAGACGTTTAGCCATTTGTTGCAAGAATCAATGAAAAATCCTTTGAGTTATTCAGATAGAAAGTGAAAAGGCTAAAATCCTTTTGTGTCAGATCCACTGTCTTCCGAACTGAGCAGTGGTGAGAAGAAAAAGATCCTTCAGGCCTTCAGTAATGATACCAACATTCATACTCTGGCTTCCATCTTCAAAGTCCATTCAACAATCATCAAGAGAACAGTGAATAAGTTTAAAAAACAGAGGGAACATACAGAGGAAAACTGGATCAGGAGATCACAACAGGAAGAGGGATCATAATTTCAATTTGAGGCTAAAGAGATCAAATAGAAAAGACCCAACACAATCCATAAGACGTTTGACATGTGAGAGAGGATTTTCGGCTACGACAGTCGAAGGAGCCATGAAAAATGAGTTGAAAATGAAATCGCACGTGAAAGCTATGAGGCACCTTGTTACTCCAGGACAGAAAGTTAAGGTTCGAGGGGTCGAAGATGATCTTGAATAAGTTGGAAAATGGTCCTGGAATAAAATATACATGTTTGAACTTTATTTCGATACTTCATGAGCTTCTGATACTTAGCTATTAATGAATAGAAAGTTAGAAGGTTAGAGAGGGCGAAGATCATCTTTAATAAGTTGGAAAATGATCCTGGAATATATATATATATATATATATATATATATATATTTGAAGTTTATTTGAATACATCAGGAGATTCCGATCCTTTACTATGATTAATTAATGATGAGTATGTCATTTTCGTTTATGATTGATTTCATCACGATTCTTCTGTTAAGCTTAGAGATTAATTATACATTCTTATTGTTCAAAATAGAGTCCAATAGTGTTATAAAAACCTCGGAGAATTCTAGTAAGATATCTTTAATCATTTCTAAGATACAACGGTTCAAAATTTAATCTAACAAATGGACAATATTTATTTTTATACGATTTGGACAATTTTGCTGTTACAACCGGTTTATCAGTCATTTTCATATCTATCGATCTATCTAATTCAATCATTTGCATATCTATCTATTTCAATCATTTGCGTATCTCTCTATCAATCGATCTCTCTCTCTCGATATGTGTGTGTTTCTATCAGTCATTTTCATATCTATTTCAGTCATTCCCATCTATCTATCTATCTGTGTGTGTGCATATATATATATATATATATATATATATATATATATATATATATATATATATATATGTATGTATATATATATATATATATATATATATATATATATATATATATATATATTTCAGTCATTTAATATCTATCTATCTATGTGTGTGCGTGTGTGTGTGTGTGCATATATATATGTATATAAATGCATAAATATTTCAGTCATTTTAATATCTATCTATCTATCTATCTACCTATCTATCTAATTCAATCATTTGCGTATCTCTCTATCAATCTCTCTCTCTCTCTCTCTCTCTCGATATGTGTGTGTTTCTATCAGTCATTTTCATATCTATTTCAGTCATTTCTATCTATCTATCTATCTATCTATCTGTGTGTACACACACACACACACATATATATATATATATATATATATATATATATATATATATATATATATATTTCAGTCATTTAATATCTATATATATATATATATGTGTGTGTGCGTGTGTGCATATATATATACATAAATATTTCAGTCATTCTAATATCTATCTATCTATCTATCTATCTATCTATCTATCTATCTATCTATCTATCTATCTATCGAATTCTGATCTACTCTCTCTCTCTCTCTCTCTCTCTCTTCTCATGTTTTTTCTCTACTTTTCATAATTGGTTTGACGAGTAAGGAATAGCCATTGTTTCCAATGCCAGTTTCCAAGGCAAACAGGCTCTACCAATTTACAAATCAGACCCCAGCGCAACCTTCTCCGCCAATACTTCATTATTCATTACATTTCTGCATTGTAAAATTGACAATAACCACGATATAAATATCTTAGTTTGTTCTCATCTGTTAGCTTATCTACAACTGTATGAACCCCTAAAAAACATACCCTTCCAACGAGTTATAAAAGAAACACTTTTATCTTTTATATTAGGTTGGTGCAAAAATAATGACGTAACAATGTCGTTTTTTGACGTATTTTTTAACGTCAAAAAACGACATCATTACGTCATTATTTTTGCACCAACCTAATACATTATAGATATTTATGAGGACTATTCTGGCACAAGGCCAGTTCAAAAACAAAAATATTGTAGGATGTTAATTTTCTCCTGGACGGAAGTATGTGTTTTGATGTTTAGCTTTCGAAATCCTGTCTGTTCAATTCAAACACCGACCCCTGTATCCGTTACTCATTTGTTAGGAAGTTAGAGTTCCGACTCGGGTTCGAATCTCGTCATGGTTGATTTGTCAGTTTGGAGATATCTTGATAATATCAGCTAGAAATGTATTTATGGTCTGCTCAGTATGGTTGCAACCACAGCTTGGCCCTGTGGGTGTTAAAGAAACCTGAATAAGTGTTTAGCTCCCCTCCCACATACTCAGAAACTAACAGCCAGACGTTAATTTTATGTGATGTGGCACAGATGGTGAATATCCAAGCAGATAACAGTCAACAACGATAAAATGAAAATAGGTGGAGCGGGTTTACATAGCAACTAAGATAAATAGCGTTTATTTCACACTAATGCCCTCGGAAAAGTTATCACTGCATTCTCCACCCTGGCAGACTGGACTCTGTAGATTTTGCTGACAACCAGTATACGTTAAGTACCATGTATTTTCTCTGGCATCTTAGTGTCTTTTTGCAAGCGTGAAATTATAAAAAAAAAAAACAAAAAAAAAAAAAACAGTGAAAAGGCGCACAGATGCTTTTGGAAAAGACATAAGTCTATTTCATCTCTGCCACCCTAGCTATGGATTAAATAGCATAGTATATTGGTTTCTAAAGAATTAAGTAACAAGCAGTCTAGAAGGACAATTCTGAATCGAAGAGAAAGCAACGGGAAACAACTCCACTATTTCTTCCAAGAACAATCATAGCAATTCACAGATAATAAAGAAAATGAATCTGTGGAGATTCATGATCGCCCACGCCCTGAAGGACATGGCATTTACAAAAAATATTTCTGTAGTTTTGAAAAAATAGTTCAGGGAACCATTGCACACACTTAAATAACTGGTGTATGTTAATGTGAACCATGATGTGAAACTGATGTAGAATTCTTCTTCTTCTTCTTCTTCTTCTTCTTCTTCTTCTTCTTCTTCTTCTTCTTCTTCTTCTTCGCCTTCTCCGCCTCCTCCGCCTCCTCCTTTTCTTCCGCTTCCTTCTCCTTCTCCTCCTACTCCTTCTTCTTTTCCTTTTTTTCCTTCTCATCCTCCTGCTCCTCTTTCTCGTCCGCCTCCCCTTGTTCGCCCCTTTCTTCTTCTTTTTGTTCTTCTCGGCCTCCTCCTTTTTCTTCTTTTCGTTTTTCTTCTCCTCCTCCTCCTCCTCGTTTTCCTCTTCCTTCCCCTTCTTCGACTCCTCCTTTTTCGCCCCCTTCTTCTTGTTCTTCTTCTTCTTCTTCTTCTTCTTCGCCTTCTCCGCCTCCTCCTCCTTTTCTTCCGCTTCCTTCTCCTTCTCCTCCTACTCCTTCTTCTTTTCCTTTTTTTCCTTCTCATCCTCCTGCTCCTCTTTCTCGTCCGCCTCCCCTTGTTCGCTCCTTTCTTCTTCTTTTTGGTCTTCTCAGCCTCCTCCTTTTTCTTCTTTTCGTTTTTCTTCTCCTCCTCGTTCTCCTCTTCCTTCCCCTTCTTCGACTCCTCCTTTTTCGCCCCCTTCTTCTTGTTCTTGTTCTTGTTCTTCTTCTTTTTCTTCTTCATCATTATACAGGCGATCAAGGCATTCCTCAGCTCCCTATCTTTTATCTTAACGTTCGTCGTTTTACTATCCCTTCCACTCCCTGTTCTGACATTCATCGTTTTCTCAGCAACCAATGAAATAATCGAAAAAGAAATTAAATAAAAACATCTATCTGGGCCTTTTTTTTTTTTTTTAAGAAAACCGGTTTTATTACGACACTTAAAATAGTGTTAGCCATATCTTCTAGCTGACACGTCATTTGCATGAGCCTAGGCGCTACCCTCACCACCTTAGCAATAAGAAACCTAACATAAAAAAGAAAATACTTTAAACCATAGCTGACAGGAGTAAGAAATAACTTTTTCAATCGACTTTTATTGTACCTTTATTTTTATTAGTTTCATATCAACTCAATATACTTTGAACTGCATCTGATTTCAGGGACTATAAGCATACAGTTAGAATTCCACCATCAATATATTTTCCTCCTTACATACAAAAATGGAACATTAATAAATTTCAATACATTTTTCTGTATACCAACTGTTTATAATGCTGAAAAGGATAATGTTTGCAGATAAATAAATGTATTATTTGTCGATGTAACCTTGTTTTACCAGTCAATTACAAATATCCGAATATCATAACCCAGCAAGGTCTATTAGTCAAACTTAGCGGATGGGCTCCAAACCCTTAAAAGTTAGTAGATTTTTTCCACTAAAAACCCAGTAAAACGTACTGAAAATCCCTCAACACACACACACGCACACACACAAAAAAAAAATAAAATAAAAAAAAATAAACAAATAAACAAATAACATGCAAATGACGAATGTATCAATTTAACTCACCATTCTTTAAATACGTCATAGCAGGTGGGGAAAAATGACTTACATATGACAAAAAATGACTTACATATGACAATGTTTAACGCAAAAGGCAAGCATAAATACACATGGTACAATCACTTAGAATAAGCTAAAAAAAATATAGTAGATCTTTATTGTCAAGAAAAAAATGAAGTAGGAAGATTTGCGCCAAAAATCTCTGATTTAATCAACAGGAAGTGACTGTTTCTAAAGCAGGGGTCTAAATTCAATGACATAAAAGTGCCATTAATTGCTAAAGGAGAGGTGCAAGGGGGGGGCATAAACCCTCCGTACAGGTTTCCAACCAAGTGAAAGAGAGAGGGGGGAGTGTATCTGTGAGAGAGAGAGAGAGAAATAGAAAGAAAGAGAAAGATAGAAAGAAGGATGAAGGCAGACAGGCAGGCAGACAGGCAGGCAGGCAGGCAGGCAGGCAAGATTTCGTACGTATTCGAACCGTTCATGTTTATTAAGTACATATTTAAAAAAGCAAAATTTACACGTAATTTTTAAAAAAGTATTATCATTTTTCTTAAATGTGACCAGCCAGTAAAGTGAACTGTTAGAGCTCGGTCAGAGAAGAGATCAGCTGCTGATCTCTGGTCATCTCGAGTTTTGGAGGTGCACCCATATATCATTGTATCATCAGCACAGACATTTACAAATGATTGTAGTATACTATAAAGCAGATCATTTATATAAAATATTAAGAGGGTTGGACCGAGAAGTGGGATGGCGTAACTTCGCTTATCGTACTGAAATCGGTGTTTTCTGTTTTCTGTCACGAAACATAAATAAATATATATTCACACTTTTCTTGAAGAGTTCGGATCTCCAAGGAATTTTTTTTCTTTGTGATTATTGAGCGTTTTTTTTATTTTTTTTTATTTTTTTATTATTATTTTTTTTAATTATATAGTTTTACCAAAAACAAGTCTTTCTTCCTTGAATTTTCAGTTTATTTAATATTTTATCAGAAAACTCTTTCTAACATGATTTTCTGTGATTTGGGTTAGCTACCTTTTACCTCGTGTACCCCCGCCTCCACCTCAATAAGAGATCAAATCTATTAGTCAACCAAACCTCCGAATTTGCTAGTACTCTGCTTGACGACCTCTCTTCCTTCGGGCAAAGAGGAACTCAGACGAGGCTATACCTACGGGCAGAGTCTCGTCTGGGGAAGTAGACAGCCACCCGACACCGTGTATGTTGTGTATATGGGAAGTTTTGCCAGTACGTACGCGCTAGGAAGACCCACGTTAAACCGGCCTTGTGCCACATCCCCATCTATGGGGAGCACGGGTAAATACCGTGTTCAAATCTATTCCTTCTCTTGCTATAAAAAAAAAACATCTTCATTTTCTGTTTTGAGTGTAGTCTGTCGTCTTAATTGCAGCCCTCCGTCAATACGCGTAGCCAAATCTATTCTTTCTCGGCTAATAAATAAAACCTTCCATTCCGTCGTGTCTGAGTTATTTGTAATCATTTCAATAATATTCTTCTCAAGACTGTTTTTTCGAAAGAATTACAACGTAGCAAAAATTCAGAAGATGAAACCGTCACTTCGAGTTCCTTTATCTTCTAAGCCAAGATTAAGATTTCTTTTTAAGCTGGTCCTTCGCAAGTAGGACATTACAAAATAAAAAGTAGCTAAATCAGATATTAAGTTTTAAAGATTTTGTTCCTCATTTCGTCCCAAGCAAGGATATAAGCCACTAAGACGGAATGGGGTTGGTGAGAGTTAAGGAGAGGGCGATAAAATAATATGATTCAAGGAGAGAAGGTGAGGAAACTATTTCAATAGCAGAGAAAATACTGTCTTCTTTCGACCTTTCTTTTCTCGACCTTCACTGAAATCAATTTATAAAGATGGCCTGTGTATCTTTAAAACTATCCTTTTATATATATATATATATATATATATATATATATATATATATATATATATATATATATATATATATATATACATGTAAATGTCATATGAAAAATAGGTAGGATCATTAAACATCTAGAGAATAAAATTATTCAACCTTTCCCGGAGTTTATTAGAAAGGGTCGACCACATAATTTGCAGCATTCTTCCGCGAGGTTATATTCTCTGTTTTGTACAGATCACGTTCTAGCTGATATCTAAAAGTCTTTGAAACTATTTTCATTAAATCAAAAGACACCTTCCTTATGTAAACAGAAGGATTGTGTTGGGGATGGAAGATGATTTGTTTATTAAAAAATATACTCGTCTCATTAATACGCGTGTATTTTCTTTTCATGTTTCCTTTTTTTAAAAGAGTGCACAATAAATTATTATTTTCTTCAATCGTGTTCGGATGGTTGAGACTCAATAACCGTTTAGCTCATTCTGTTATTTTCTGTTTTGTTTATTTTTTCTTCAGCGTTTTTCATGACCAATCACCGTGGTTGGTGCATTTCTTTGTTGTCTTTTAATTCTGTTCATTTTTATTGCATAAATCAACTGTTAATAGTGATTAAAACTTACTTTTTCTGTTTCAGGTTAATAGACTGTACAAAAACCAATATACTGTTTTGCGAAACGGTACTTAAACGACATTAAAAATGTAGCAACGTTAAAGTTATTTGTCGAAAACATAGCTCACTATTTAAAGTAAACTTTTTATTCTTTGTTGAGAAAATCTGGAATTCTGATGTTTAGTTGGTAACCGTTTAGGATTAACAAGTACAAGAAAATTTGGAATTCTGGTGTTTAGATTGGTAACAGTTTCGGATTATCAAATAAAAGAATATCTGGAATCCTGGGGTTTAGATTGAAAACAGTTTAGGATTAACAAGTAAAAAAAATCTGGAATTCTGGTGTTTAGATTGGTAACAGTTTCGGATTACCAGCTAAAAGAAAATCTGGAATTCTGGTGTATAGACTGGAAAACATTTAGGAGTACCAAATAAAAGAATATCTGGAATTCTGGGCTTTAGATTGGTAACCGTTTAGGATTAGCAAGTAAAAGAAAATCTGGAATTGTGGCTTTTAGTTTGGCAACCGTTTAGGATTACCAAGTAAAAGAAAATCTGGAATTCTAGTGTTTAGATTGGTAACCGTTGTAATGACAAAAGTACGCAGGTGTAGGCTTTAAGAAAGCTTTATTCAGCTGAGAATACAAGGTTCGTGTATAGTGTCCTTTTATAGTCCCAGTAAGCAGAAATAGCTCTTTCAAAGAGGAGAGTAACAAAACAAGGGGTGACCAATCTTGATTATTCATAACAACCGTCTTATGCAATACTATAATAAAACATATCTGGAATGTTAGTGGAAAGTATTCTGTCAAAGACAAATTCATCTCTTTCATACATTAATTTTTGCCACAAAACATCCACGGGGATAGGGGGAAGGTTGAAATGGTTCGATCTGCCGTTCTACTTTTTCGGGAACTGAGAATTAAACAGAAAACTAAATTTGTCCTCTTGGCCTCAATATATGATAAACTATTGAGTTGAGCTTATATCATTTACCTAAAATAAAATATTTGGAAAATTAATGGCTATAATACCATTCATTTTCAAAATAAATTTTATTTTCCATTCCTTTTTTTCGAAATATTACCTTCTAAAATTTTTATGTTTTATATAGGGAAAAAGTCTTCACCCAGAAAATAATAGAAGCGAAGATCAAGCAAATTGTGGATTTACAAGCAAAACGAAAATATGTTTAAAGGATCTAAAAAAAAAAGTTCATTTTATGAGAGAATCAGATAAAAAAAACTAAAAAAAATAGAATACGTTATTGGTCATGACTTAGGATTTCTGTCATTTTCTCACCACCGTAACGTAGCTTCCCTGTGCCTTTTCTATAAATACTTTAACGATAATTGTTCTGATGATCTTTCCTTTTTAGTACCACAACTTAACGAATTTAAACGCAGTACTAGATTGGCAGTTAGGTCTCATAATTTCACTGTCGAAATTGCTAATGGTAACCTTAATTTTATGCTCACAGTTTATTTTCTTGTACTCCTTGATTGTATAAAGCTCTTCCAGCTTCTTCCTTCCTACGATCTACGATCTTAAATAATCTACATTCGATGCCAATAGTCCTCTGTTTCCGTGAATCCTGTTGTTTTATTTTACTCTCTGTTTCTTTCGCTCTCAGTAACTCCTTGCATCTTTGGGTTTTTTTTTATCGCCTTGCTTGCGGTGAAATGATGAACAAAATTTAAATCTTTAACAATGAATATACTTTCTCTTAATGCTTTCTCTTAGTCATCTTAGAGAAACCTCTTTGCTTAACATCAGCATGGTTCACGCTAACCTCCAGGAGAGCAACCCATTGCGCCTTCTCGGTCTCACATTATCCACTGATACGAGTCTATTGAATCAATTGCTAGGTCTGCTGCTAGGAAAGTCGGCTCACTATATCCTCAACCCACTCTCAAATTGATCTTGAACATTTATAATTGTACCATTCGTCCGTGCATCCTATATTGCTGCCACATCTGGTCTGGTCCATGTGTTTTATATCTAGAGTTTCTTGACAAAGCCGAATGAAAAATCTGCAACGTTATTGATCCTGACCTGTCATCTCGACTTCAAGCGATTTCCCAACACCGTAACGTAGTTTCCCTGTTCCTTTTCTATAAATATTTGTTATGCAATAGTACTGATAAGCTGTCCTCTTTGGTACCACAATTTCAAGTATTTAAATGCAGTACTAAATTGGCTGGTAGGTCTCATAATTTCGCTGTTGAAATTGCTAGATGTAACCGTAAGTTCTATTCTAATAGCTTCTTCTCTCGAAGTTCTCACTTCTTGAACTCTTCTCCAGCTTCTTGTCAACAATGATCTTCAAAGATTTTAACACAGTGTAAAAGTACACGTTGTTATTTTAATGTTAAAAATACATACACGTGAACATAGATCATTGTGGTATGTCGCCTGACAATTATGGCTTACGTTTTCAGACGTCATCCTTTACTTAATCATTTTCCATTTTGGAAATTTATACAGCTCGTTCAATTGACCCCGTGCGCTAAAAAAAAGTCTCTTTCTTTCATTTTTTATTTATTTATTTATTTTTTTTGTCCTGTAGACAAAAAATAAATTCGAACGGATATTTGTGTACCGGCCTTTCTAAGGCAATAACAGAATTGACTTGGATAAAGACAAAAATAAATAAAGCAAATAATGCGTTCAGCTTTACTCAGATGTTAATCGCAAGGATTGGTCATTCGTTTTGTTCATTGGAGCAGTCAACCGAACAGTTGCATTAATCCGTCAGGCTGACTGCCGCCCTCAAATAGCACGGTGATTGACTATTCACTGCCTCCTGGACTGATTTATACGATCAGTCAACAAACACACAGGCACACAACATACACACGCGCGAACACACAGACATATATATATATATATATATATATATATATATATATATATATATATATATATATATGTATATATAATTATTTATTTAAAAATATGATTTTTTTAAATAAATAATGCTCTACTTTTGTATCGAGCACTATTTTTAAAAAAATAATAACAAAAAAAAAAAAGAACTTTGGATTATTTACCTAACGAGTTCTTTCCTATTTTCTATATATTTTTACACAACACACACACACACACACACACACACACACATATATATATATATATATATATATATATATATATATATATATATATATATATGTATATATGTAAGCAAATATATGGATATAGATCCGACAGTATGAAGAAAAATATACGGAAAAAACAAACAAAAATCCTTATATGCAATTATGCTGTTTTAATGTTAATATGTCAACGTCAGACGTTTCGGTCTAATAAACCATCTTCAGGACATATCAAGTCTTGTTCTTATGTCCATCGTCTTTGTCATGTTGAATTGATAATGTTAATTATATTTTATGAACATGTCCTGAAGATGGTTTATTAGACCGAAACGTCTGACGTTGACATATTAACATTAAAACAGCATAATTGCATATAAGGACTTTTGTTTGTTTTTTCCGTATATTTTTCTTCATATATATATATATATATATATATATATATATATTCTGTTCATATCATACATTATTTTCATAGATACAAATATTTAAATAAATGCTCTGTTTATAATAAACAGTATTAACAAAATTTACCGGTCTGAATATCCGAGAAATTTTCATAGAAAATATGTGTCCTTTTTGCTTGCCAGACGCTTTCCTCTGTAGCTAAAATGTATAGCACGTAAGGCTATATGACGGTTCCGTGTAGGATACAGGTTCGATTCCTTTTGGAGGACACATATTTTCTATGAAATTCTAACACAGTTTGAAAATTCATTAAGACGGGCGCTGAAAATAACAGGTAGAAGAATGAAAATAGAAAATAAAAGCTTTGTGTCTGCATTTCTAGGATCAAGAGTTCTCGCTATTGACTTTATTTACATCCCGATTAATGTCCTCATCCTTGTTGTTGTTATTGCTACATTTCATAATTGCAAGTTCAATCCCTGGGCCGGGTAGTATCGACATAAACTGAGCAATAACTGAGCAGTACCAAAAAGGAAACAAGGCGAGATATCACTAGACAAGGACAGCGGAACGAAAACAGTCGGTGATTAAATTTCCAAATTTCCTGAAGGTTAATCAGAACGACATATACCTGAAGAAGGCCAAAAGGCACGACGTCTGAAACGTTGTGATAATAATACGAAAGATGATAACAGGCCAAATGTAAATAATTAAATTATGGGATATAGTTCCCCATTTCTTAAATTTTGCCGCGCGCAACAAACATCTGGGTAAAGTCGGATGCACGTCGTCTGAAAACACTGATAGAAAAATCCAGAAATTGCACATTATCTTAGAACACTGAGAGAAAAAGACAGAAGTTGCATTGCCTTAAAACTCTGAAAGAAAAAAGACCGAAAATGCACATCGTCTTAAAACACTGAGAGAAAAAGACAGAAATTTCACATCGCCTTATAACCCTGAAAGAAAAAAGGCAGAAATCCCACAATCCACATTTTAGAACACTGACAGAAAAAGGTGGAAATTGCGCATTGTCTTAAAACGCTAATAAAATCAAGCAGAAATTCTTTTTCTTCTTCTCCTCCTCCACCTCTTCCGCTTCCTCCTCCTCCTTCTTCTTCTTCTTCTTCTTCTTCTTCTTCTTCTTCTTCTTCTTCTTCCAGTCTTTGTTCTACAATCAATTTACATAAATTCGTTACATTGGTTACCCATTTTTTCCTTCTGCTCCGCTTGCCTTCAATAAGTCCTGTGAGTGTCAAATTCTCAAAGCCACTTTCCTCTTTATATTTCCTAGAAATGTCAACTGTTTCTTTCTTATGTATCCTTCTTGTCCCCATTTTTCTTAAACCTTCCTTCTTGTTAACATGTTTATTCATGATATTCTCAGCATCCTTCTGTAGAACTACATATCTGTTGCTTCTGTGAGGAAATTGTCTAGAATTCACTGCCATATAGCAGGATTTATATAACATAGTTTATCACTATTTCCTCTGTTTCTGTTGTGGTGCCCACCCTCTAAAGAGTCTATGGTGGACTCTTCCGCCTACTATAAGATTAGTAAGAGAGAAGTCCTTGAGGGAACAGTCGAATAGATTGTTAATTTGTCGAACTCTCTACCTCGAGCAGGGAGGAACCCGGACGAGGCTTTGCCGCAGGGTAGAGTTTCGACCGGGAAGGTAGACAGTCCCTGAACCCGTTTATGCTCGGAGAACCCACAGTAAACTCGGCCTTGTGCCACATACTTTGTGGGTGGGGACTGTTAAATATTAACAGTCGAATAGATTGTTCATTACTGTCTAACTCTCTGGCTTGAGCAGAGAGGAATCCGGACGAGGCTTTGACGAAGGGCAAAGTTTCGTCTGGGGAGGTAGACAGACCCTGAAGCCGTTTATGCGGGTTCTAAGGGAATATTTTTGGCCGGGCCTATGGCTCGGAGAAACCACGGTAAACTCTGCCTTGTGCTACATACATCCCTCGTGGGATCTAACAGTCGAACAGATTTGTTCGCACTGTGCTGATCAAACTCTCTATCTCCGGGCAGAGAGGATCCCCAGACGAGGCTATGTCGAAGGGCAGAGTCTCGTCTCGGGAAACAGCTACCCGACCCCGTTTTATACGGAGTTTATGGGGAATTTGGGGCCGACCATAGGGGCTCAGAATGACCCACATTAAACTCGGCCTTGTGCCACAGTCGAATAGATTGAACGCTGGGTCAGCCGACACACATTCACTAGTCGTGTAATACTCTTCTGTTGTACTTACTGTTTTATGTAAGCAAATATATGGATATAGAATCCGACAGTATGAAGAAAATATACGGGAAAAAACAAACAAAAATCCTTACAAGCAATAATGCTGTTTTAATGTTAATATGTCGACGTCGGACGTTTCGGTCAATAAACCATCTTCAGGACATATTCAATATAAAATATAAATAACATTATCAAACTTAACATGACAAAAACGATGATAACTAAAAGTTTATGCGATCAGCGTTTAGTTTTAAACATGGTCACGTTGTCACCACGTTTGCGACGTTGTGAAAACGTATTCCTAAATTTGAATATTATGAAAGAAAAATGAAAGAAATTCTATTTGATCTAAAATTTATATGTACGCTTGTCGAGCCCACATATTTTAAGTCACAGTTTGTGTATGAGATTTGGTAGATGCAAGCATCGGATGTAATCTGTTGTTTGCTGGTGCTATTAAATCCAAGTAGTCTGATGTAGTCAGGGAAATAAAATTCTATTTGATCTAAAATGTATATGTATGCTTGCATCTACCAAATCTCATACACAAACTGTGACTTAAAATATGTGGGCTCGACAAGCGTACATATAAATTTTAGATCAAATAGAATTTCTTTCATTTTTCTTTCATAATATTCAAATTTAGGAATACGTTTTCACAACGTCGCAAACGTGGTGACAACGTGACCATGTTTAAAACTAAACGCTGATCGCATAAACTTTTAGTTATCTGTTTGGATTTGTCTTGTTCTTGTGTCCATCGTTTTTGTCATGTTAAGTTTGATAATGTTATTAATATTTTATATTTTATATTGAATATGTCCTGAAGATGGTTTATTGACCGAAACGTCCGACGTCGACATATTAACATTAAAACAGCATTATTGCTTGTAAGGATTTTTGTTTGTTTTTTCCCGTATATTTTCTTCTTACTGTTTTATATATATATATATCTGGAACTCTTGTTATTTCTTTAACAATTTACTTGGTCACAGCGGTTTCTAACGACATTTTTCTATCTCTTAGTCGCTTTAAAATACCAGGTGCTGTGCTGTAAGCTTGGATGTGCAGGTGGTGTAATGGATAGTGACTCGGAATTATTAATCGGGGATCCGGTTTCAAATATCTTTTGGATTCGTTATATTCCCTTACGCGCAAATATCCTTCGGAAACGTATGAATCCACCTCTTCTCCCCAAGCTATGTAAGAAAATGTACTCTTATTTAACATCCGTTGTCACCGGAAATACCACCGAGATAATTCCGATCACAAGAAACGTCTATCTATGACGTAATAATTGTAAACGTGTCCCCAAAGAGGCTTCGTCCTTGTTTGCTAATAGAATGAAGCACTGTATAGACTCTAACAAGTTTGTTCTCGAGACTACTGGCGGCTGTGTTACAGTGTATCAAATAAGACTAAGTCTTCTATCCCGCCTCTTTTCACTCAGTCTGAGATGTTAACATCTTCTGTTTATAAAGCAAAATGTCTTACTCGTAAATTCTCTTTAAATTCTACTCTTGACTCATCTAGAGTACCTTTGCCTGACTTTCCACTTAGAACTGAGTCTCTTTTGAGTGATATGCACATAACTCCGTCCAAGATTTCTGCTATCATTTCTAGACTCGCAAATAATGTTGACTTGATGGTATTCCTGCAATAGTCCTAGAGAAATGTGCTTCTGAATTGTCTCCCGTTCTCTCTATACTCTACAATAAATGCTTTGCTTTCCTGCTTGTTGGAAATCCTCTTCTATAGTTCCAGTCTTTAAGAACTAAAACGAACAATCTGACCTTTCTAACTATCGGCCTATTGATCTTGTACCTCTTTTTGGCAAAGTACTACAGGCACTATTAGTTAAGCATCTTACATCACAGGGTCTTTTTCAGATAAGTAATATGGCTTTTGCTTCTCTAGGTCAACTGCTGACGTGTTAAGGATTATTGCTTAAAGAGTTAACCAAGATTTAGATAAGAATGGTGAAGCTTGGACTATTGCTTTAGATATCTCAGAGGCGTTTGATAGTTTGGCATATTGGTTTTCTTCACAGCTTGAAATGTTATAGTATTTCTAAACGAATGTTGAACTGATTCAGTCTTTCTTATCAAATTGCGAAAAGAAAGTTCTCATGAATGGCCACCCTTCTTCTTGCATTTTCCCTAGGGCTCTATCCTTGGTACCTACGTTGTTTCTAATTTTCATAAATGACCTTTCCTGATGTCATCGGTTCTCAAATCGATATCTATACTGATCACACAGTTGTTTAAATTTAAATTTAATTTCAAATGCTTTTTGATCGGTTTGATAAAGTCAAATTGGCAGCTGATCTAAAAGATGACCTACAATTTGTTGTTAACTGGTTCAAGGCGTGGCTTCTTAATTTTAACGATTCAAAAACGAAACTGTTCTTTTTAAACATCTGAGAGAACCATTTTTATATTCCTTAAGCATGGCTGATGCTAACCTCCAGATGACTGACTTATTGCGCCTTCTCGGACTAACGTATTCCGCTGACATGAAGTGGAAATATTATATTTAATCAATTGCTAAGTCTGCAGCTAAGAAATCTGGTTCACTATGTTATGCCAGACAATTTTTGTCGAAAGCATCAATCTTACATATTAAAAAGTATACCGTTTGTCCTTGATTTGAATAGGTTACACTCAGTAACCTCTTGCGTCCTAGTGACTTTATTGCCTTGCTTAGGGTGAAATGATCAAGAAAAATATGTGTCATTAAACTATAGCGTCTAAAAAATTCTTACAATCTAAAAATATTTTCTGGCTTTAAATAACTTGCAAAGAGTCTGTAAGCCGTATAAAAGGAATCAATCAAAAAAAGGAAAAATCAAAACTCCTCTCTTCCAGCTATGGGTTAATTAGTAAGACTTGTATCACTAACACTTTATTATCGCAAAAAATTCTTACAATCTAAAAATATTTTCTGACTTTAAATGACCTGCCAAGAGTCTGTAAGCTGTATAAAACGAATCAATCAAAAAAAGGAAAAATCAAAACTCCTCTCTTCCAGCTATGGGTTAATTAGTAAGACTTGTATCACTAACACTTAATTATCGCAAAAAATTCTTACAATCTAAAAAAATTTTCTGACTTTAAATAACCTGCCAAGATTGATAAGCCATAAAAAATGAATCAATGAAATCATAACTCTTAGTTCCTTATTTAGCTTTTGGAAGGCATATTTCAGATAAGCAATATGTCTTTCGCTTCTCTAAGTCAACTGCTGATGTGTTAAGGATTATTGCTCAAAAAGTCAATCAAGCTTTAGACAAGAATATTGAAGCTTTAACCTATACACTTTGGGATTTTAGTCGCATATTTTCCGCCGTCTATTAAAATTAGATTACCTCCATCAGAGCTAGTAAAATAAAAAATTTCAGCACGTTTTATTTTTTTATTTTTTTTTTGTATTTTTGTGTGACAGACATTAATTTGGAAAATCTTGCAAAAAATAAAAATAATTGTCGGATGTTAATGAAACTTTAAGAAACTATTCACAATTGATGGAAATTATTATAAATATATTTTCTTATTTTAAAGTCATGGAAAAATATATTTTTTATATTTATTACTAATAACTTTTATGAAAACTCTAGAAATTCAGTTGCATTCAGTTTAGTGATTATATTAATTAAAAGCTCAAGGTTTTGAGGAAAGCAAATCATGTATTTTTTTTAATTGAACCCCCCTACCTGAAAATCAGCTCTGAATTGTAACATACAAAACTCAATAAAACAAAGATATTATTTAAATTCAAATGCTTTTATTTGCTTTTAGTTGTTTTTATGAATATGGACAATATTTTTTGAAAGCAAAAATTTTTTAGTACAATTATTTATTTCTTTAATTATAATATATTTTTACATTTAAGTTGTTAAAATATTATAAAATTAGTTAAAAGCCACATTCAGTTTCGTAAATGTCCTTATGAGATCTTTTTTAGCGCGTTGTAAATTGTATCGTTTTGACTAATCAGAAGACCCGCAGTAATTAAGAAATGTAATTTTGTGTTTATAATCGGGCTGTAATTATAAAGTACAGAAGACCAGCAAGAATACAATTAAGTTGCGTTATTTGAATTAAGCATTGTTCTCCGCTGTTAAGGCATTTAATTTTGCGAAACACGTGTGGAGAAGTTAATTTGATTTTTCAATTTCAACTGAGGGTACCTACAAGTATCAGTATCATCTTATGAAATTTATATGATCCTATTTTTATATTAATCTCAATTATGACATTTTTCCATAAATGAAATATCAAAATTAATAATAAAATGAATGGAAATACAAGCAAAATGTAATAAATGTACATAAAATTATGGTGTTTTATGTACACTTCTGATAAAATTTCATAACAAAGGTACCTATAAATTAATTAGATACCTTTCTTATGAAATTTAATATTACTCTCAACAGTCTTATTTTAATTTATTTATAATATATTTTCCATAAAGCATCGTAAACGTAAAGGTGAAAGCTAAGTACAAAAAAATAGAGTACTGAAAGTTTTCCTTAAAAATAACGAGGTAAATAATTTGTTTACTTAAATCTAACTAATTTCACTTCTCTCCTTCCGTAGAACAAATTATCCTTACGTAATCCGTCAATACGTCATTCATCAACTGTCATATGACGGGAAATATTGTGTCCTGCTTTATCGTATTTTCAAACTACACCTTTTCGGTGCAGAAACTAAATAATCCTGGTTTCAAAATATTTTAAATAAACATTATATTTTCTGATTTTCTTAAAATATTATAATTGATTTTTAAAAGAATTTCAAATTTAGATTTTCATTTTTTTTATAAAATGGAAAAAATGGCTGAGATGATTGATTATCTGTCAATTTTGCTGACTCAAAAAAAAAAGAAAGATTTTTAATGAAAATTTCGGACGTGCTAGGAACGATTAAAAATGCAAAAAAATACTCCAAAAATACTTTGATCTTTCCTCTTAATAATAAAATAAACATTTAGATGATAAAATTTTGTTTTCGTCAACTTTGGCGTCTTTTTCATCATGCTATGTTCTTTTTTAGCGAAGAAGTCGCTGTCACATATTTCCTTTATAATTTCTGTAATCTATTCCAAAATTGACTAAGACTGACAGTATCTACATTGTAAAACCTTCTGATTTTGCTGTTTTGTTCTTGTTTATCTTGTCCACTGCTAATCTTAGCTCAGACTTTAATATTTCAGGTCTAATTTTCTCCAGTTTTGTCGTGGAAGAGTTCTCTGATGTATTCGTTCCATTTTTTACCATTTTTATTCCCTATTATGAGTATTCCTTTTTTTGATTTTATGCATTATGTTTTTTTATCCTTTTATGTATACTGTGTCTATGTTACTCAGTTTTTCTATCTGTTCACACTTTTTTTTTGTTGATCCATTCGTCTTTAGTCTGCTTGCATTTGTTTTTAATATTCGTATTTAATATTCAATATTCTGTACCATTCTTGGGCATTGTTTACTATCTCGGTATTTATAGCCAATGAGAAGGAAGGAAATTCAGAATTTAGTATCGCTTGGTTTTCAAATGTAACCCAGTTTGGTGCTTCTTGCTCAATCTCTACACCCTTCTTGCTTCACGATCCTTTTTCCTTCAATCCATATAGATCTGTGTTGATTTTAGAATTCTCAAGAATGAGCAGCATCGACCACTTGTTTATAAACAATTTGTTGATGCTTTAAACCAAGGTTATTCTTGTATGTGTCGTGTCTTTTAGAAATTGTCACTCGTCAATTAACTATCCCTATTTCGAGATGTGGATATAAAGTGGGGGTCATATTTGTGTTACAACCAAGTTATAAACTGATCCCTCATATTTTTCTATAATATATTCTTTACATTCCGATACTCTACATTGAATTGTTTTTCCAGTTTATCTACCCTTTGTAAGCTATTTAAAACCGAAACATATTTTGGATTGTAAGAATACTTAATATTTGACGAAGTTATATTTTTTTCAGTTATAAGTTCTACTATTTAACCCATGGTTGGGAGAGAAGATGGCTTCATACCTTTCTCAAGGGTAGTTGTACGTAATGGAATGTAATGATGCCGACTAGAATTCGAACACGGCACTCCAACTTCTCATTTCAATCCGCTACCCATTACACCACACGCACATCCACTGTATCACAGTGTATTAGCCGATGTTTCATTAACACCGAGCAGACCGAATTTTCTCCAATCGTGGTTAACGGCTGAACTCACAATGTGGCGACTTGAATGTCTGTTGAGATTCAAGCTCACTCTACAACTACAGTTGAACTCATATATACGATCCATCGTTAAAGAGACTACGAAAATCGTCAGTCCTTTGTACAGCCCCAGAAAGTACCTCGCTATTCCTGCAATGTTCTATTTTTACAAGTGTCAGACCAAACCAAAAATTTCTGCCATATCTGGACTGGATCTGCCGAATCCTCACTTTCTTCAACAAATCAAATTATCCACAGAGTAACACCGCCAATCAATTAAGAAGCTACTACATCTTACCTTTGATGTTGCATCAGAACATTTATTATCTATATTATTATTATTATTATTTGAATTCAATGAATTTTTGTAGTAAATGGTGATTTCCACTGGAGATTAAGTGGTAGCAAGTCTCCCTAGTACTCAAGTGCTCTTCTCAGTATTCTGTTTTCATTAGTACAATTATTTGAATTTTATGTATTCATTCATTGATTACTATTTCTCCTAGCCTATATGCTAGGCTTTTCGAGATAATCCTAATGCGCCCACAATTATTAGCACTACTGACATCTTCAAGTTCCATAATGTAAGTTCTTTTGAAGATCTAGATACTTCATCCAGTTTTTCGCTTTCTTGGCATTTCTTCTTCTTCTTCTTCTTCTTCTTCTTATTATTATTATTATTGTATGTTGTATCCTCTTGCCAGAGAGTAATTTTAAATACCCAATTATTATGTGCCTCCTATGAATAAAAAAGGCACTGTAGGAGAGTGATCTATAATTTGTGACGTTTTTTTTTTTTTTTAGATGGAGAGGGTTTTGTGGATGATATGTACAGTTTCGCACGTAGTAATCTCATGTAGCTCCGAGGGATGTGCCCCGAAAGTCTTTCTCACATGATTTTCGCTACCCTTCTTTATCATACCCAAAGCACCTATCACAAGAGGGATAATCGGAGTTTTAAGTTTCCACGTTTTTGTTAATTCGATTAGCAAATCCTTATAAATTGACAGTTTTTGAAATTCTTTTTTAGAAACATTGGAATCCCGTGGGCAAGTCATATCAATTAATTGGCAGGTTCCTTTTTTTGAAATCTTTTACGAATATGCTTGGTCTATTTACATCATTTTTTTTTTTTTTTTGTCTGTGAGGATTGAGGAATTCCATAGTGTTGTGTCGTGGCACAATAGTTAAAATAAGAAAATCAAGTCGAGGTTGGTTTAAGGAACAAGTGTATTTAACATCACAGATACAAAGGTAGGAAACGGGTACTACTCAGCTAGGCAGTTGTAGTACTGTCGCTGCTTACACACCGGGTAGGTATTACTGGCACTATATATAGTGAGAACCGGTGTAATTCCCTTGTGTTAGAAGGCCGGTGTAACACCCCTCTTTGAAAATATCCCGTCTGGGCATTAATAACGTTTTTGTTTTGGGTTCACCCTAATCAACTCCGTTGATTTCCGTTTTCTTTTTGACCTCCTATTCTCAGGTGCTGTCTCTGGTATGGGCACCTGAAAAGTATCAAACACTGTGTCCATGATGTCCTCCTCGGGCGATCTGGTCACCTCACAGTTCGAGTATCTTTTCCGGATTTGGTTAGTGTGACGTTTGTGCACGAAATCTGGTCCCTTAATCATATAGACCATGTTGCCTATTTGTTTCTCAATAGTGCCGGTCTCCCAAAAGGTCCTATTATTTCTATGAATCTTGTAGAAAACTCTTTCGCCAACTTTTTACCGTTTTTTTTTTTTGTTATCGGTTTTTTGAGGTTTGGCCTATCCTGGTTTGGTAACAACTTGTGGAAAATTGATCTAACCTTGCGTCCGAACATGACCTCAGCAGGTGTCTTCGACGTTTCGATGTTTGCATTCGGAGTGACCCTGTAAACTTGTAAGAACTGTTGATTGACTTATCCGTCGGTGATCCACTAGCTTTTCTCAGGGCTCTCTTGAACGTATCTACGAATCTCTCCGCTTGCCCATTACTTCTTGGGTGGTATGGTGGAATGGTTATATGCTCGATTAGATAATCCTCGCAGAGATGTTTAAATTCGGTAGGCGTGAATTGCGTTCCATTGTCTGTGACAATGCAGTCTACAACTCCAAACCTAGCGAATAGTTCATACAGGAAGTTAATAGTTGCCTCGGATGTGGGGTTCTTGCATTTCAGTACTTCCGGCCACTTAGATAGACTGTCTATAACAATGAGATAGTAGAAACCATCTAACGGTCCAACAAAATCCAAGTGAATTCTCGACCAAGGTCGGTCCGGTTTTGCCCACGATCCGAATTGAGTCGGAGGAGCTTTCATAGCTAATGCGCATCCTCTACACTCCCTGACTTTTTCTTCTATATCCTTATCCATGTTTGGCCAGAAAACGAAAGAGTGCATAAGGCTTTTCATTCTTGATATGCCTGGATGTCCTACATGGAATTCCTTGAGCATTCTTTTCTGTAATGTCGTAGGAATTACGACCCTGTCGCTATATAACAGGACGTTATCACAAATTGAATAAATTTCCTCATCCAGTTGGTTACTGTTGATTTTTTCTTTCGTGCTTATAATAAATTCGTCCACCTCTGCCTTACTCTTGATCTCATCAAGCGTTACTGGAAGTTCTCTTATCGTGTCACATAAAGTATTTTTTACTTCAACTTCCGCTTGAATGGCTGCTATTACCATATCCTCCAATGGTTCTGTGTGCTTAGGTATTAACCTTGATAAGCCGTCTGCATGACCAAGTTTTTTAGATGGTACATACTCCATTTGAAAATTATAATTCAGAAGAATAGTACCCCATCTTTGGAGTCTATTCGCCGTATGTTGTGGTAGTCCCTTTTTCGATCCAAAAATCGTTAGTAAAGGTTTGTGATCTGTTTGTAACAGAAATTGTCTACCGTGCAAGAAACGATGAAATTTCTTTACTGCGAATATAATGCTTAGCGCCTGTTTCTCGATTTGCGAGTAGTTCTTTTCGGCTGGTAAAAGTGAACGGGATGCATGGGCTATGGGTTTTATTTTTCCATCATCCATTTTGTGTAGTATGCATGCTCCTATGCCATAGACACTGGCATCGCTTGCAACTATAATATCACGCTTGGGATTATAATGGGCCAGAAACAAGTCAGACGTTAATATATCTTTAATTTCCTGAAATGCTTCTTCGCACTCTTGCGTCCAGACCCATTTTTGGTCCTTCCTTAACAATTCATTTAAGGGTGATCTTAGTTTATGCATATTTGGCACGAATACATTGTAATAATTCGCCAAACCTAAGAAACTTTGTAGAGACGCAATATTTTCTGGAGCAGGCATGTCCCTTATTGCACTCGATCTATCTGGATCCGGCCTTCTTCCATGTTCATCGATGATTTGCCCCAAGTATTTTATTTTTTCCATGAAAAAGGTACATTTTTCCTGTTTCAGTTTAAATCCATAATCCTGGATCCTTTTGAATACTTGGTTTACATGAGCTTTGTGTTGTTCTTTGCTAGCGCTGTTCATTAACACATCGTCCAGGTACCCTACTGCGAAGTCCAACCCACTTAACATCATGTCTATTGTTTGCTGAAAAATCGCAGGGGCGACTTTGACCCCAAAAGGAAGTCTGTTAAACTTGTACAATCCCTTATGGGTATTGATGCATAGCAGCTTTGAACACTCCTGATCGACTGGGATTTGTAAATACGCGTCACTGAGGTCGATTTTAGAAAAATATTTCCCTCCACTCAGTTTCGCGAATATTTCTTCAGGGCTCGGAAGGGGATAATGGTGATCCTTTAATGCATTGTTTAAACCTGTTGAGAAATCGGCACAAACCCTAATCTCCTTGCTCTTCTTTTTGATGTAAACTGTTGGCGTAGCCCACTCACTGTGATCAATTTTTTCGAGGACACCCATGTTTTCGCGTCTTTCTAATTCACCGTCTATTTGTTCTATAGCGGCGTATGGAACCTTTCTTTTCTGTTTGAACACTGGCTGTTCATTTTCTTTGACTTCAAATTTTGCTACCGCTTTTGTACACCTTCCAAGACCGCCTGTAAATACGTCTGGAAAATTCTCTTTTAACTGCCTCTTAAGTTTTTCTGCCTCCACATTCGAATCCTCAACTTTTTGACAAAAAGAGCTTAAAGGCAGATGCCATAGTCTAAATTTTTCGAACAGATCAAACTTTTGGTTGTTTTTATTTTTATTTTTTTACGTCGCCAAATTACTATTGTAGTAATTAATTTGCTATTAATCCTTGCGTATCCAAATATCTGTTTGAAATGACGAAGGTGTTTTGCCGTAAGAATCTTGCGAATCCTTGTATTTCAATCACTTTAGGTGATTGTCTGCAGTGATATCGTTTCGATTCCGACGTCGCCAATCTGTTGTGTCGTGGCACAATAGTAAAAATAAGAAAATCAAGTCGAGGTTGGTTTAAGGAACAAGTGTATTTAACATCACAGATACAAAGGTAGGAAACAGGTACTACTCAGCTAGGGAGTTGCAGTACTGTCACTGCTTACGATATTCAGTCACCCCCCCCACGAAGGCGTCATGTGGCACAAGGCCTTTTTAACGTGGGCATTCCGAGCCCGTGGGCTCGGCCAAAAAATATGCCCATTGAACCCGTATAAACGGGTTCTGGCCCGTCAACCTCCCCGAAGGAGTCTCCGCCCTTCGACGTAGCCTCCTTCGGGTTCCTCCCGTCCGTAGGATGAGAGTACAACCGATCAGCAGGTCAGAAAGTAAACGACTGACTGTCGCTGCTTATGATATTCAGCCCCCCCCCACGAGGGCGTCATGTGGCACAAGGCCTTTTTAACGTGGGCATTCCGAGCCCGTGGGCTCGGCCAAAAATATGCCCATTGAACCCGCATAAATGGGTTCTGGGCCGGTCTACCTCCCCCCCCCCGTAGCCTCCTTCGGGTTCCTCCCGCCCGAAAGCAGAGTCCAACCGATCAGCCGGACAGAAAGTGAACGACTGACTGTCGCTGCTTACGATATTCAGCCCCCCCCCGCCACGAGGGCGTCATGTGGCACAAGGCCTTTTTAACGTGGGCATTCCGAGCCCGTGGGCTCGGCCAAAAATATGCCCATTGAACCCGTATGTAATGGGTTCAGGGCCGATCTACCTACCCGAAGGAGACTCCGCCCTTCGGCGTAGCCTCCTTCGGGTTCCTCCCGCCCGAAAGCAGAGAGTCCAGCCGGACAGAAAGTGAACAACTGTCTGTCGCTGCTTACACACCGGGTAGGTATTACTGGCACTATATATAGTGAGAACCGGTGTAATTCCCATGTGTTATAAGGCCGGTGTAACACATAGTATTGTCAATTCATCATCATTTGTAACATCATTCTGGTGGTATTTGTACTATGAATATATTGTACTAGACTGTCATATCGAATAATGTATTGCGTTATTATTATTATTATTATTATTATTATTATTATTATTATTATTATTATTATTATTATTTCCTTTGATTTCTGGCGTTTACACATTTCTTTCCGGGTCCCGCCCAGAGACCTAAGGTTAGAAATGGCATCATGACACATTCCACTAACAAAAAAAAAAAAAAATTATTATTATTATTGAAAATATCAATCCTACCATTGGCGAGTTTTAAAGTTAAAGTAGCACCAAGTTGCTTGGGAATTTTTCAAATACATCCTTTTTTTATTTTAATCGAATTTACCCCAAGCAAGGCAGTAAAGCCACTGAAACATCTTAAGGTCTTTATATTTGCTTAGTTTTTTGGGGTTTTTTTTTAAATCTTTCGCTGCGAAATGTTTACCACTTGATACACTCATGTCAATCGGTGTGCAGTCTATTTTTATTTCTGTCTTTGATAATATTGTGTGTACGATTTGCTTGTCTTATTGGATTTGTGTTGATAGAAAAATCCCAGAGGATGGTAACATATGCCCCACTCAGCTACAGATTAAAGGCATTGTTATATTCACTATTGTATTTCCAAAGATTTTCCCTTCTCAGACAGCAGCTCACCATACGCCTGAATAAGAGATCACTTTATGCGCTCAGCACTTGGGTATGTTTCACAGTGGAAAACTGCATTTCTACGACCGGAATGAATATTAATACTTCCTATTTCTTCTTTCACATTTTCTAACTTCCCGCTTTGGCTCAGTGTCCTAACATCCTATTTGAGGACCTGGTCTTTGTTGGGGAGAGTCGCAAGATGACAGCCAATAGACAATTGTCGCGTGTGTCTCTCCTTACTAGGCGAGGAAACTGTTCCATTACTGAGTGATGTAGAATTTTTAATCATTTCACCCCAAGGAAGACAATAAAACCAGAAGGAGGTTACAGATTGTGAAAGAATAAGGAAAAAAAGAGAAGCATTAAGGAGTGGGAGCAATAGAAGATAGTAGATAATAAATAATATTACATTTCAATTTTTGAAGATCAAAGTTGGCTGGAAAGCATGAGTCCGGAAGAGAGTTCCATAAGCGAGAAAGGGAAACTCTTAGCATAGAAATTACGGTTAGCATAGATCTAGCGGCTAGATGAATAGATGAATTAAATTACAGTTTCCGGGAGAGAGAGAGAGCGTTACCTAGTGTGATTAACAGTCTGAACGAGGCGAGCACGTGACTTGCTGCTAGTACAGTCAGCTTCCAAAGAGTTTCGCTTAACCAATCTAACTCACAAGGCTTAGGTCAACCCGTTTTCAGTCACTTTTCAAAGGTGGCCTATACCATCCTGACAAGTCGATCATGGTGAGATTCGAAACCAGGTCTCATGGTCAGAAAGCGAACGTTCTAACCATTCGGTAACATGCCACTAGTAGACGGGCATACTCAGATACGAGTGGCCAGCTATTACTATTTATTTAACCAGCAAAGGATTGATAAGCCGTAGAAAACGAATCAATCAAGTTTCGCAGACGCTATCCGCTCATCAAATTTTGAAGATAAGTTTTGAATATTCTAGTTGTTTACAAAACAAACACTACCATGCTAATATTTAATGATGCCCATTTCATGGCTTTTGTGTGACGTGCCGTGGGGTAATGGATAGCGGCTCTGGAATGAGAAATCAGAAAACTATATTTGAATTCCAGTCGACTTCATTATATTCACATACGTGCAAATACCCTCAAGAAAGTGATGAATCCATCTCCTCCGCTATGGGTTAAATAACAAAACAGACTGGGTTCTATAGCCTTGATTGAAAACCAAGATAGGAAGATGCAAACTCTGACTTCAAACCATCCCTGCCTCTCATTAGAATGTCTGACTCTCGACTCCACGAGAGCACCTCTTTGCAACTGTTCCGCCTCACAATTTCTGCTGACCTGAGATGGAACAAATACATTGAGTCAATAGCTTCGTCCACCACAAGGAAAGTTGGCTCCCTGTGCCGCGCTAGGACTCGATCCTCCAAATCTACAAATAAACCATTCGCCCTTGCATGAAGTATTGCTGCCATATATGGTCTGGAGCCCCTTCTGTTTGGTCCTTGATAAGGTCCTTGATAAAATCCAGAGACGGTTATGCATTGTAATTGGCCCTGATCTGGAATCTCGCCTGCAGTCGCTCTCTCACAGACGTGCCGTTGCCTTCCTCTGTCTTTTTTACAAATACTTTCACGGTAACTGCTCCGATGAGCTGCTTTCGCTGGTTCCCAGACTCCATGAATTTAAGCGTTCAACTAGGCTAGCATCTCGCTCTCATCCTTTCACTGTTGAAACTGTTAAATGTAGCCGTCTCTTCTACTCCAATAGCTTCATGTCACGCACCTCTCGCCTGTGGAACTCCCTAACCATTTCTTGCTTCCCTGATAGCTATAATCTCCAACTATTCAAATGTAATGTCAATCGACGTCTCCAGATGCCTTGATCTATCCTTCTATCTACCCTATCCTTCTCTTCATCCTTTCCTCCATCACTCCTCTTTGGTCTCGCTCCAACTCTGTAACCCTTTGCGTGTTAGTGGCTTCCCGCCTTGCTTGGGGTGAAACGCTTAAAAAAAAAAGACTAGAGAGGGATGGGCTCCTTCCGGCTGTCTTGCCTAAGACTGATGCTACGGCCGCATTATATGTGGCGCCCCTTAGACCCTCAGAAGTTACGGGATTCGTGATCATGAGCATGATATCGTGTGTGATGCTGATCTTTCAAAAAAATTTAAGCTAGGAAATATTTAAAGAATAGTCGTTGCTTCTAGGGTTACCTTGTCTATTTTTAATGGTAAGTTTCGAATTTCGTTACCACAAAAAATTGAGTCAGGACAAATAATAGATAAGTAAATAAACAGAATTTCAATTATCTATTGATGAATAAACACGTTTAGGTACTAAATGAGGTAAAAAGAAGCGGTTAACTTTGCGCTAAGGAGTGTGGGAGCGAGTGGCGCTTTGCTCAAACGCTAGGCAATCAGAGAAAAAATAACCTTCAAAAATGTAGGCTTTCGTTCATCATATACGCATGGAAGATGCTATTGTCTACAATACTAGTTCTCTTGAGTATCCAGTAGCAGTAGGCTGATCACATTCTCGCTATTACTAATTGTTATTCAATAGCCTTATTGATTTCTTAATATTTTTCTTTCTTTTTAGTATGTATTCCAATTCATCCTTCCTTTCGTTCTCTCTTTCTACATACTATTATTTACCCCTCTCTTTCCTTCACTCTCTCTCTCTCTCTTTCTTTCTTCTTGTTCGTCTCTTTCTCTTATTCCTCTCTTCTCACTTTATTTGCGTATATACATACAATGTATAGATACATAAATATCGTCTGAGTCTACCAGGCAGGAACGATTAGCAAGCGAATTTCACTTCCTCTTGCTTGGATTTTGATCCCCCACAGAGCGCTCCACTATTGTGCCAGACTAGGCTAAGCATATATCTAAATACATGCTGAATGCATAACGTCTCCCATTCTATCTATTCCTAAATCTTAACAACTATTTATCACTATCGGAATCCTTATTTACGTTTTTTTTTTATTATATGCGAGTGGAAATGCT
The DNA here is from genome assembly GCA_963932145.1 of Acanthosepion lycidas. Lineage (NCBI taxonomy): Eukaryota > Metazoa > Mollusca > Cephalopoda > Sepiida > Sepiidae > Acanthosepion > Acanthosepion lycidas. The sequence goes on along the minus strand of OZ010589.1, from coordinate 44,913,699 downwards.
AATGATGTGTGTATGTTAATGCGTGTATGCTAACGTGTGTATATGTATCTGTCTATTCAATTAACTCTACCGTTTCTATCTATTAGGTTGGTGCAAAAATAATGTCGTTTTCTCACATAGTTACTATGTGTGAAAACGACATTATTTTTGCACCAACCTAATATCTATGTTCATGTCTACGATGTCTCTCTCTCTCTCTCTCTCTCTCGTTTCGTCTATCATTCTCTCTCTCGTTTCGTCTATCATTCTCTCTCTTTTTTTATAGTCTTTATATTTCAATATATCTCATTACATTCCGTTTTTTTTTTGTGTACGCATGAATGAATGCGTGTGTAAGGGTGTCTGTTTATTGAACTCTCTCTTATCTGTTCATCGGTCTATCTCAGTCTGTTTCTATCTATCTATCTATCTATCTATCTATCTATCTATCTATCTATCTATCTATCTATCTATCCCAGCCTTTTTCTGTCTATCTATAGCTAGCTAACTATCTTGCATTCCTTACTATATTTCATTATCTGTCTGTCTATCTATCTATCTATCTATCTATCTATCTATCTATCTATCTATCTATCTATCTATCTATCTATCTTCTCTCCTTCTCCCTCTCTCTCTCTCACACGCACACTTCTACAGTTTCAATATGTTGATATATCAGCGTGTTCCTTATCTATCTATCTATCTATCTATCTATCTATCTATCTATCTATCTATGTTTATATATCTTCTCTCTCTCTCTCTCTCACACACACACTTCTACAGTTTCTATATGTTGATATATCAGCGTGTTCCTTATCTATCTAACTATCTATCTATCTATCTATCTATCTATCTATCTATCTATCTATCTATGTTTATATCTCGTCTCTCTCTCTCTCTCTCTCTCTCTCTCTCTCTCTTTGTATGGTCTCAATATATCGATATATGTATATCGCGGAATTTCATTCTTTGCACATCTATGTTGGTGTATAATAACTCAGGAGTTTAATGGTATAAAAAGTTTTTAATTTGCACAATAAATATTTCTTTTTTCAGTATAATCCCCATAAGACTGATGTTCAATTCACTTGAACATCAGTTGTATAGATCGGAATTTATACAGTGAAAATTTCAGTTAAAAATTAATCTCACCAGTTGTCAGGCTACAGACTTATTGATCCATCTTCATATATAAAGATGTATTAAGATTTAATATGCTTACTTTTGTCTGGCGCACTGTTTACATTATTGTAAAATATGGCAGTAGAGATTCATTATATTTGATATAATAAAAGTCAACAACTTCTAACAATTTTTTGAGTGCGGCTTATACAATGAAAAACACGGCATTTTAGATAGATCAGTTACTTCAGCTTATTCTTTTCAGTTGGTTTGAGATATTTATTTAGTTCCGTTTAATTTGTTACAAGGCCTTAAATTTTGAGCACCCAATGAGGAGAAAACTCTAGTATTGGTTTGCAAGCTTGATGATCCGTTATTTCATAATGTGAATATCCAATACTAAGTTTGTCTGGCACAAGGGCACTAGTATAGGGTACTAGACTTGGATTGAACCCATTACTGTGATTATGGTCAGTTTGACTAGCTTGCTAATTATTCCTCTGCGGCAAAGTACACACGTATATATATATATGTGTGTGTGTGTGTGGTTATATTTGTAAGTACCTCTCTCTCTTTCTCTTCCTCTCTGTTCACCTGTCGCTTTCTTTCTACCGATCACTCTAAGTCTCCGCATACCTACTAATCAATCCTTTGTCTACCTTCCTTCCTGCCTGCCTGCCTCGCTATCTACTTACCTTCTTGCACGCGCGTCGTTCGCCGTCATCGCAGCAGTGACAACAACTGCAGTTGCAGCTTCCACTGACGTCGAAGTGCGAAAGTGCTCCTTCTTGAATCTCTCCACTTGCCACAGTCGCTGCTGTTACCAGCAATGCAGCTGCTTTTATTAAGCGTACGTTTAATAACTGGGTAGAGCGTTCTATGCTAGTGCAAAGCGGCCAAATCGATAAACACGCCAGTAAATCGCATCTCCCACGCGGTTTCGAGCCTGGTTGTTGACAAGAAGAAATTATTTCACGCTAGATTTCTGTGAAGCGTCTCCATTATATTTTGATTCCATCAAGTTTTCTTCGCATCCTTCCATGTTACATAGGAAGCGAAAGTTTGACATCGCCAGATTTTATTCGAATAACAATTATTAGGTTGGTGCAAAAATAATGACGTAATAATGTCGTTTTTTGACGTATTTTTTAACGTCAAAAACGACATTATTACGTCATTATTTTTGCACCAACCTAATAGTTTGGTTTGGTTTGGTTTGGTTTGTTTTACGGCATATCAGTCTCAATGGGTCATTTAATGCAGACAACTTTTTTTTCTTGGTAATATTTTTGTTTTGTCAAAACTCTATTTCTGTTAATATTTCCCCTCAAAAATGTATATTTGGTAATATTATTTTTTCAAAATCATATAGCTGGTAATGGTAATATTATTTTTTCAAAAACGTGTAGCTGATAATATTTTTTTCCAAAAACGTATAGCTGGTAATATTATTTTTCCAAAAACGTATTGCTAGTAATATTATTTTTTTCAAAAACGTATAGCTGGTAATATTATTTTTTCAAAAACGTGTAGCTGATAATATTTTTTTCCAAAAACGTATAGCTTGTAATATTATTTTTCCAAAAACGTATTGCTGGTAATATTATTTGTTTCAAAAACATATAGCTGGTAATATTATTTGTTTCAAAAACGTATTGCTGGTAATATTATTTTTCCACAAACGTATTGCTGGTAATATTATTTTTCCAAAAACATATAGCTGGTAATATTATTTGTTTCAAAAACGTATAGCTGGTAATATTATTTTTCCACAAACGTATTGCTGGTAATATTATTTTTCCACAAACGTATTGCTGGTAATATTATTTTTCCAAAAACATATAGCTGGTAATATTATTTGTTTCAAAAACGTATTGCTGGTAATATTATTTTTCCAAAAACGTATTGCTGGTAATATTATTTTTCCACAAACGTATTGCTGGTAATATTATTTTTCCAAAAACATATAGCTGGTAATATTATTTGTTTCAAAAACGTATTGCTGGTAATATTATTTTTCCAAAAACGTATTGCTGGTAATATTATTTTTCCGCAAACGTATTGCTGGTAATATTATTTTTCCAAAAACATATAGCTGGTAATATTATTTGTTTCAAAAACGTATAGCTGGTAATATTATTTTTTCAAAAACGTATAGCTGGTAATATTATTTTTTTCAAAAATGTATAGCTGGTAATATTATTTTTCCAAAAGCGTATTGCTGGTAATATTATTTTTTTCAAAAACGTATAGCTGGTAATATTATTTTTTCAAAAACGTATAGCTGGTAATATTATTTTTTCAAAAACGTATAGCTGGTAATATTATTTTTCCAAAAACATATAGCTGGTAATATTATTTGTTTCAAAAACGTATTGCTGGTAATATTATTTTTCCAAAAACATATAGCTGGTAATATTATTTGTTTCAAAAACGTATAGCTGGTAATATTATTTTTCCACAAACGTATTGCTGGTAATATTATTTTTCCACAAACGTATTGCTGGTAATATTATTTTTCCAAAAACATATAGCTGGTATATTATTTTTTCAAAAACGTATTGCTGGTAATATTATTTTTCCAAAAACGTATACCTGGTAATATTATTTTTTCAAAAACGTACAGCTGGCAACATTATTTTTTTCAAAAATGTATTATCAGAGGCCTACTGTTGGACATTTATCGTCTTACCCAGGACGCGGATGTAGTTTATCGTCTTATCCATGACGCGGATGTAGTTTATCGTCATGCCCAGGACGTTATAACAAATAGGTTTCTCTAAACAGAAAAAGGAAAGTGTGTCGAAGTTTTATGTAATATCGGTTCCCCCTATATTGAAGTGAATGCTAGACAATTTCCTCACAACGAAGAGACTTGAAACAACTAAGATGAGGTCCTAAAGAAAGATACTGAGAATGACATTGAGAGGAACATGTCAGTAATGATAAATTTTAAAGGAATATAGAATAATAAAAAAAAAATGCTTGTACATAGAATAGGAAAGAGACAGCTAAAGTTTTTATGACACATAATGCGGAAAAAGGGGCTTTGAGAATTTGACATTCAAAAGATGTATTGAAGACAAGAGGGACGAAGAGAAATAGTGATGAACGTACCCTAATGAGCTTATGTAAAATGGACGGTACAGTAGGGAGTGAAACAGGCGGTGAGAAACAACGCTTAATAAGAGTTTCTGAGGATAAAAAGATATGGACAACCATGATCATATAGAAGAAGAAGAAGAAGAAGAAGAAGAAGAAGAAGAAGAAGAAGAAGAAGAAGAAGAGGACTAAGTTATAGTTTTGTATATACATATATATAAAAGAGAAAAGAACATATAGATGGAGAGAGAGATGGGGGGACACACGCACACTCATATATATATAGAGAGATAGACAGAGATTGGGAAGAAGAGAGAGAAGGACATGGATGCAGAGAGTGGACATATATATATATATATATATATATATATATATATATGTAGAGAGAGGGACATATAGATGGAGAGAGAGAGTAGACATACATATATAGAGAGAGAAAGATGAAGAGAGAGAGATGGACATATAGATGGTGGAGAAAGTGGACATATATATAGAAAGAGAAAAAAGAGAGAATGAGATAGTGTACATATATATATATATATATATATATATATATATATAGAGAGAGAGAGAGAGAGAGAGAGAGAGAGAGAGAAAGAGAGAGAGAGAGAAAGAGAGAGAGTAAAGTAAAGATGAAACTGACCCAGGAAACATTTTTTGAGCTAATTTTTCAGAATACCTTTATGTAATGTAGTAAATGTACTACTGTATGCCAGGGATGGCATTTTTTTTTCTAGTTTTCGAAATAGTAAAAAATTACAAGAGATTAAATCTGGTGAGTTAGGTTGATGGCCCATTTTTTTCTTCTCTTCCGTCAACATTCGACGCACCATCTTTGAGGAACTTTTTCTTATTTTCAAATCTTTTGTTAGAATCTGCCGCACTTTTTCCTTACCACATTTTGCTTAATCTTCGATTCGAACTCACTACGTTTGCACGCTACTCACATTTATTCTTTGGAGTTTTAGGCTGCCAGCTTTTTTCATCATGGTGCATATCTTCTCGTCTTTCCTTGAACCACATGTGACATGCAATAACACTCGATTTCTTCATAGCATGTTCAGCTTAAGCCATTTTAATCATGCTAACGTTTCACTAACAAAAAAGAAATGGTGTTAATCTGCTGTTCCAAATTTCATATATTCTGTCAATAGTTTAACATGAACACGTGCAACTTCCTCTACTGCTCAGCATCGTATAATTCATCTGGTCTACGTTTCAAGAAAGACGAAGTTGCAACATATGTATACGTGTGTCCTCAGGGACAAACGTTTACCTGATTCATTACCCTAGCCGCATGCGGTGCTAATTCCGGTAATTGTCACAGTTCGTCCTCTTAGACCAAAAAGGACATTTTTGGAAGGACTTATGGGTCAGGCCGCTAACTTTTCAACACTTGTCATAATACGCATGTGTGCAGATATTTACTAAACTTAGCTAAGTCTAGTACAAAACTACAAGAATGAATCACTTAGGGAAGGTTGAGTTCACTACACTATCAACGGTCTGCGAGATAACCTTTTTTTATTATAGCTTTGAAATAGGATTCTTCTATATGTGTTTATATGTAAATTCCTAGCGTAGAAGTGTGTATGTATATATACTATTTTTTATCACTTCAAACCTTATTTTTAGTGAATACTCATATTTGAGTGGACGCTCCATTTATGTATGTATGTGTAATATCGTATACAAATTAGATAGACAAGTATAAATAGAGAACAACTGGCGAACATAGGGAACTGCTATGTCTAGCAAACCTGGTTGCTATTCAGGACATGAAGAATTGTACTACGACTACTACTACGTAGAGAGATGGGCAGAACATAACAGTACATTTATTTATTTTCGTCTACCGGCTTGAATATTCGAGAAATTTCATTAAAGAAAAAAAAAATGTGCTCTCCGAAAATAAATAACCAAACTGTTTAATAAACACATGGATCGTCCACTCAAATATGGGTATTCACTAAAAGTAACGTTTAAAGTGATAAAACTCTGTCAGGTTGATGAATAAAAAGCCGTTACCTTAGAAAATTACTTTTGGATACGAAACTGAGGAGATGTGAAAATTTCGAGGAATTTAATACGCGAAGGATTTCACTTAAAGACACGTTTCAGACTTTAGCTGCTCCGTGGCCGAGTCGGTTAAGGCACGTCGGATCTAACGACGGTTTCCCTCTGTCCGAAGATCGCCTATTTTCCTTTAATGGGATTTCTCAAATATTCTAGAGAGCAGACGAAAATAAATAAACAAACTGCTTGATAAATAAATGGACCGTCTACTGAAATATGAAAATCCACTAAATATAACGTTTAAAGTGATAGAAATCTGTTGAATTAATAAATAGAAATCCATTATCTTAGATAATAGTGGATGTAAAAAAAAAAGATGAATGAGTGTAAGTTCGCGTTTGTTTCTATGTGTTTGTATGTTTGCATATAAAAGAGTAAGATTGTGTGTGTCTCATATTTTCATGTGTGTATGTACGTATGGCTTTCGCCATAAACGACTCGGCCACGGAGCAGCCAAAGTCTGAAACGTGTATTTAAGTGAAATCCTTCGCTTATTAAATTCCTCGAAATTTTCACATCTCCTCAGTTTCGTATCACCAGTACTTGGTCATACTAAGTATAGCACAGGTTTTTTTTTGTTTTTTTTTACAGATTGTGAGTGTTTTTTTTACCGTAAAAGACAGGACAAACTCAAAGATAATCCTCTTTCTTTTTTCTCTGTCTTTCTCTACGCACACACACACACACACACACACACACACATATATATATATATACATATATATATATATATATATATATATATATATATATATATATATATATGAACTACATCTCGAACCAGACCTAAAAACTTTGAGGAACCTGGCCTTCTAGTATATCGTAGACCGGAGAACCTTAAGGAAATTATAAGTACCAACCAAGATGATAAGGTAACCCGTAATGGACCCAAAATAAAAACAACAGGATTTTTCCAAACCATGTAACAACAAAAGGAGCCTATGTTGTAACCACATTAGACATACCAATTCGTTCATTTATGTAGTTCGCTGATACTAACAAGTAGGGATTCTTTTTCTTCTGACGATGCCCATGCTGGCCGAAACTAGTCGAGAAACCTAATTGAAATAATAAAATAAAAAATATTAATGTACAACGCATGTGTCTGAAAATTTTAATCTTTTAATCTTTTTTATTATTCAAAACATATATAAACGGTATATACACTTTTTATATATTAGAATCAATTTTAGAAAAAAGACAACAAAGTGGTAAAGATTTTTGTGTGGCGCGTTTCGACCTTTAGTACTTCATCAGTATTGTTTATGATGATGCGCCTGCACTTTTTTCTTTTATAGTAATATTCATCCTGTACAAGGCTCTGGGGCCACTCCAGGTAGAGGGTTATAGAGTAAGAGGTACAGCTTATACGTAGTAATCGTAGTAATCGGGGAAGCATGTGTACCATTTAGAGGGAACGTTGTAAACTTTAGATTAATTTTTTTGAGTATGTTTTGGGCATATAATCTAATCGATTTCATTAATTTTTTCTTTGTGTTCATGCTTTCACCATTTTTATTATTAAATAATCGACATTGTGTTAATATATCTACTAAGAAATCTGAAATGTTGTAGGAACTTCGATGCAAATTTACTGTGGATGATCTAGCGATTAAAGCACTTTCTATACACTCCTAACTTAGTAAATTACTTTCTCTTTTTAATAAGAATAGCATTTTTACAATGATAATTATGGTCAGTCTCATTACCGTGAGCAACTAATGCATTTAGATGTTGTCTTGTATAAGATCCCTTTTGCGTTCATATAATCTTTTATTTAAATTCCTTGAGGTTCTCCAAGAACCTATACTGGCAGCAAACAGCTTGCCTACGGATAGAAAATGAGTTCAGTAGATATATAAAAATAGAAAAAGCGTAAGGCAAGGATGTGTCTTTTCACCGGACTAATTCAGTCTATACAGCGAAGCAATTCTGAGAAAACTGGAAATCCTACCAGGATTTATCATTGGCGGCCACAATACGCAGATGACACAATGCTGATAGCAGACAGGGGAAGGAAACTACAAAACGTAGCGAAGGAGATCGAGAAGAAGGGGCTAAGCATAAATTACAAGAAGACAGAATGCATGGTCATCAACAAAAAGATGAGCCCGAAATGAGATTTACATGTCGGGGACACTAAAATCAAGCAGGTGCGTAAATTTAAATATCTGGGAAGTGTTCTGACAGAGGACGGTATGTGCAAAGTTGAGACCCAAAGACGTATTGGGATGGCCACAGACGCATTCTAAAAGCTAAGCAGAGTATTACGAGACAGGAGGATTTCGTTGGCAACAAAGAAAAAGGTACTGAATTGCTACGTGATATCTGTCATCCTTTACGGCAGCGAATGTTGGACGGTCTCAAAGATGAAGAGACTCGAGACTCGGGGTTATCGTTCTATCGTGAGGATACCATCGACTGAACATTTGAGCAACGATGAGGTTTTGGAGAGGATGCAAACAAGGAGAAAGCTTACACTTGACATAAGGAAAAGGAAGCTGAAATTTCTGGGACACGTAATGAGAAAGGGAGCCTTGAAAAATCTGATACTCACATGGCGAATAAAGGAAAAGTGGGACATGGGAAAGTAACGCGTGACATACCAAGTGGATGACAGAACAGGGTCTGGAAGAAGTAGCAAAAGGACAAAACATATTGAGAACTACAAGGGATAGGGAGAAGTGGAGAGCCATGATCGCCTACGTTCTGAAGGGACACGGCACATAAAAAAAGAGGTTTCTCCTCTGCATTCTTTATGACAATTATTTCACGTGATAGAGTAAATTCCTTCTTCAAGTTTTGTTTTATTATTTTGTTTTGGATTAATTAAGTTTTTTTTATTATTTTACAAATAGTTATAACAAATTTTATGTCGAGTTTAATCAATACTTTTCAATTGTAGTTGTGATAGAGTTGGTAGGTAGAACAATATATTTTGATTCGCTGAGTTTGTCGGGAAAGTCTATTTTGAAATATTTTACAAGCCTTTTGTTTCACGTTGAAACATGAAATAATTAGGGTAATGAAGGATCTTAAAATTATTTTCAATATATTTCTCCTCTTTATGTAAATTTTGAGGGCTACAAATTCTGAGTTCTAGTAAATAGAATGCGATGGTTATTCCGGATTTTATTTTGTTATTTTTGTGAGAATAGAAATTTATGAAATCATTTTTATTAGTTGATTTACCATGGACACTTAGCTTTAGGTTATTGTTAACGCAGTGGAACATGATATCAATGAAAGGTAAAGTATCGTTTGTTTCCCTTTCACAAGTAAATTTTCTCGTATGTTCAACCTTCTTTAATTTGTCTACAAGATCAGGTAAATCAGTTTCACGGGATATATTAATATAGCGTCATTAATATACAGAAAATATGCTGATTGCTTAGGTAAAATATTTTGAAAAAGGCCAAGTTCAAGAAATTCTAAGAAAGTATATACCAGTACCCCACTGAGAGGCGACCCCATTGTCAATCCAGATTGTAGTTTTTGATGGTTACCATTTCGTTGTCGATTATGGCTATTGAAAAATATTATTGCAAGACTCACTTGTCATTTAACATATGCAATACCTGTGCATGAATTTTTTAAATGAAGAAACATGTGGCATTGGGTCAACCCCACTTACTGATCAAGAACAGTATGTGCCTAAAAGGTTGAACAAGTCAATGTCATCGGATGATGCCAGGAGGTTTTCTTCTCTTAGTTGGCTACCTTAATGAACGCTAAGGAGTGAATGACTCCCAGTAAGCTTAACGGGAGCCTGGACAACAACCTAGGTATTTCTACATACCAGCGTCTATATATAATGAAAAATATAGCTTTTAAGGTATGCAATATGAGAAAAATGCTAGCTATCGGGAACGAAGCGTATGTAACTATAAACATTGTGGGTAAAGGTAAGAGCACAGTATGGCAACAGTCGGTTTTATGCTAAAACAGTCTATATATATATTGACCACTAATATGCGGAATAATGAATAGCGGCTTGTATATATATATATATATATATATATATATATATATATATATATATATATATATATATATATATATATATATATATATATATATATATATATATATATATATATATATATATATATATATATATATATATATATATATATATATATATATATATATATATATATATATATATATATATATATATATATATGTGTTGGTAATAGATAGCGGCTTGGATTGGGGAATCGGAGAGCCGAGTTCGAATTCCTGTCGAAACCATTACATTCACTTACGTGCTAATAACCTTGGGAAATAATACCAGGACAGACTGTGTTTTATAGTCTTGGATGGCAACAGGACAAGGGCAACTCTGAATTCAAAACCTGCGGAGGGTCGTTTGGGGACCTTATGGCACGTAGTACATCAGGTCTCTGTATTCGGCCCTTCAAAATGTGTGGATGGTCCTGCACGAAACCTTCACCACTATAATCAAATTTCATGTGCTGTTGTTGGGCTGTCGGTTTCCTAGGAACTGATATGCTTGACCCTCATACGTCTAATTCAACGGGAAAGTTGAGTATATATATATATATATTTCGATTTCTTTTTGAATTTGATTACGATTCCATTGTAATAAATTATAACCATGGAATATTATTGTTTCAGCCTTTTATATTATATATATATATATATATATATATATATATATAAGGTTGGTGCAAAAATAATGTCGTTTTTGACGCCAAAAACGACCAACCTAATATATATATATATATATATATATATATATATATATATATGGAATATGGAAAAATGGCGGTTTAAAGTGGGGAGCTCAAATGTGTGCACATGGATCAAATCAAAAATTTCCCGATCCCCGCAACCAACGTCGCGCTGAAGTCAATATTCTACCGACCCCCACTCTTGGTGTACTTAGGGAGATGCTACCACAAGATTGGGATTCCTGGGACCAGGCATCCCTTATTTATTTGTTGCATTCTGTCTGAAGACTGAAACACAACTGAGGCGGCAGACTCTATTTTCTTGCTGCCTCACGCTGGTAGGATGTGACACAAAGTCATTTTAATGGTGCCACCCTAAACGCGTGCACCCGGGCCAGTTCCCTACATAGCCCATCCTCCGCAACCGTCGTTTGCGCTGGAATTAGCATTACTATCAAAGTTCACCCCGTCTTTAGTGCAATGTGGGAGGTACTTCATGTTATTATCAGTTACGCTCTATCCAAGGAGAACGACACAACTAAGTTGCACTCTGTCCAAAGACAACGACACAGTAGAGAAATAAAATGTAGTTAGGTCCGCCCGAGGGCAGATACTACACTTTGCTCCCAGCCTGAAGGTCGGAGAATGAAGGAAAGCGTAACTTGAGTAGCACCGGCAGTTCGGTCAATAAATGTTAAATGTTTCCGTAGAAGAAAGACATTAAGAGGAAATAATATTTTCCATTATGAATAAACAAAACCACCAATAAAGTACCTTAAGCCAAGTGTATCTGAACCTTTTTAAGTAACTGCATACCTTGGAGTAAATGAAAATAGCACGCCACACTTAGCAAAATTTTTTATGTTATGAAATAAAAATATAGATTTAAAAACAATTCACACACAAATATGAACTTATTTTATTTCAATGTTTCTATTCGACTATTTGTAGGGCTTATTTAATGTGAAACCTGTGTTGTTATTTTCCTATCATCAGAATTGACCCACATGAAAATTTACCCTGAAATTGTTAAGTTTGAAAATATCTCTGAATATAAATATGTTGTGCCAAATCGATAAATAAATAGATGGGTAAAAGATTTTGACGCCTACTATCCTTAATCCGGGAGGCATTTGTAAAAGACAATTAACTTTTCCTCTTCGTTTTTCAGCATGTCATTTTAAACTCTAAATCGATCACTTCTAATTTTAAATCTAATGGGCAAGTCCACAAAAATACATAAAGAGCTATTTTATTGACAATAATATTAAGGAACAAGTAACATAAAAGTTATTATTTAAGAACAGCATATTCGATATAGAATGCGGACCAGATGAAATGCTACGACGAGTCGGATTTGGCCAGTGTGTCGACCTTCATTTTAATAGAAATGACCGCCAAAAATGGCCGTGCAAAATTGTCGGCCATTTCAATCGACTCAAATGAATATTTAAAAATAGAAAAAAAATGTATTTCTAAAAAATTCAATTCCAGTATTTCAATAAGATGACCGACGCAGTTGATAGTAATTTTGTTTCGAGAGGCGCAGGACCAAAAGGTTTAGGGAAGACGATAGAAATTAGAAAGACGGTGTTACGCCGATATTCACTGTAGGGAAACATTACTTGACTTAAAACTCGGCATCCATACCCTTCGCTTTTAGCCTGATACTAACGTGAAGGAAGTATGCAACCTTTCGGGTCTGGGAAGCCATCAATGATATAAAAACAAATGTTTTTTTTTTAATTTTATACATAATACTAAATTCTAGTAGATGGGGTTTGTCAGTCTGTTAAGATAGTCCATCTAGGTAAAAGAATAACCTGATTTTTTAACTTCCGTATCCAAACACTGAAAAGACTATGGAATTAAATCCAGACAGAAAATCCAGAGTGGTGCACCGAAGGTTTGCTGCATTTCAACACTGACATACTTCCGGCAACCCATGCAATCTATCTCTAATGTCCTTTAGATCTGGTCGGCACAGCCAAGGAGGTGAGCATGTGGTCTGGGTAGCAAACCATCTCCATATATCATCGCCCTGGACTTCGTCTTAGAGATGGCACTCCATTTTCCCCACCAAAACACTGAATTTTCAACCAAACAAAGTGCAACCATTATCTCGCAAGATAAACGGGTGCCTACTTAATGTTTACTACGAATAGTAAAAGAAAAATATTGGGTTGAGTCATAAGTAATTTCCGTTTTCGAGAACAAGTTGTAACGACGAATGTATCATCCAAACTAACCATGCCTTAAATATACCAGGACAGGTGATGAAAAGTTAGTTGCATACAACAATGTTCAACGCCAAGATCAGTAGATTAACAAAGATAAATATCCAAAACTGCCTCCAAAATCTGAGCTCTCTGGATGAAAGGTAATATTATGCGCGTGGTGTAGTCGTCAGGGTATTATTCATTTCGAGTTCTTAAAATGCAATGAAACACTAAATGCACATTTATACGTCCAGCAGTAGCAACGTGTCCATAAAAGAAAATCGTCTTTTGCTTGTCAATAGCAAAATGACGATTTCTTCCATGATAACGTAAGGCCTCATATAACAATAATAACACTGGAAAAAGATTTTGGAACTCGGCTGATCTGTTCTACTCTTACCCGCTATATTCACCTGACCTTGCACCAACTGATTATTACATTTTTCGATCTTCGCAAAATGCTTTGATGGGGAAAATGTTCTCTAATAAAACAAAATTCAAGAGTTTGTCCAAAAACATTTTTTTTACATCGAAACCTACGGAATTTTACTATACATGTATGGAAGTTAAATGGCAACAAATTATTGCAAATAATGATAAATATCTTTACTGTTGAACTACTGAGATGCAACCGTCATTTCTACTCTAACTGTTTTTCCTCCCACTTCACACCTGTGGATCTCCCTTCTGATTTCTTGCTTCCCTGATAATTACAATAATCAAAAATTTAAATGCAACGTCAATCGCCATCTTCAATCTTCTTGAAGCCTGTTCCTTTTTGCCCTTTCCTCAATTTTTCCCATTTTCAATGTTCATTCACTTTCACATATATATATATATATATATATATATATATATATATATATACGTGTGTGTGTTTGTATTAAGAATAAAGTTGATAAACAAAAGCAGAAATTATTACACATCGTCTGTGGGCTGTATGAAATAGGACAGAGCTGTCGTTTGCTGACACCTAGTCTAGCCCGAAGCTCCAAGCGAAGTCTGTGGCAATGACTTGCTGTAGCCGTGATGTTATACGATACAGCTTGCGAAATATTGCTGCATAGAGTGTTGCCTAAAATTCATCATCGTGGGGCGCCCAGTGAGGATTGAATACACTATAGTATTAATAGGCACAATGTCTTTCTTGAAAACTAGGATACCACAGCGAGGCTCTCGATAAATTCGTGTTTCCATGTGTGGGTGTATAAAAAATTTCGAGAGAGAAAGGATGAGGAAGAAGATGTGTGGGTGTATGAGGAGTGAGAGATAACTGTGCGCATGCGCCTATATATGAATTTAATAATAGCTGCCAATTGTGTTTATAAGTGTTCGTATCGAATGATTCCAATGAAAAATGCTCAACTCTAGAATTGCATGCAGTGTGTTATTCGGTAAAATCTCGGTCATTAGCCATTCGATCTAACGAAATAAAAAGTTCTTATGACCATTAAATGTCTTCAGCGCTTCCTGACAATTTTTTCTTCTATAAATAACTGGATGAACATAAAAAAAAAACATAAAGCAAGTGAGAAAAACAAAAAAAGAAGAAAAGAAAAAAAGATTCCAAATACGTCAGCTCCGCCATTTTGGTTCTTACCGTAGTTTTTCTTAGGATGTCATAATTTATGGCGGAAAGTATTCTTTGACAAAACCCAGTGGAAAGCATCAATTTAATCGGAGTTAACAGATTGCATTAAATTATTTTGGTAAGTTCAATATTAAGAATATTATGAGAGGTTAGCATGCTTAAAATAATGCGGCAAAATGATCGTGAAAAACTACATATTCGATATATGTACCTTCAAGTATAATCGTGGATCTCCACAGCCTCCTATCGCCTGTAGCGTCGTTTGTTTCTCTTTTTAAGTCTATTACTCTCTCCCGTTTCGCTATCCACCCGCTGCCTGCCTCTACCTCTTTTGCCTTCGATATACCCTGTGAGTGTCATATTTTCCAAACCCTCCTTCCTCCTTCCCAAAAAAATTTCATCTGTCTCTTTCTGATTCTGAGTATAATCGTCCGTTTTGTTTCCATTTCCCTGAAAACTTCTTTGCTTACACGCTCCGTCCGCGGTATTCTCAGTATCCTTCTGTTGCCTCCAGTTTTCATTCATCAGTGAGAAGATTGTCTTGCATTCACTGCCATGCAATAGGATTCATATTACATAACAGTTTAGCACTGTTTTCTTTGTTTCTCATGAAATTTTCCTGTTTCTCAGTGCTTTGATTAGATTTTGGAATGCATCTTTGCTGATCCAATGCAGGTTCGGATTTCAGTGTCGCATTTTCAATCCTCTTTTAAAATGTATTTGCCTTGGTGAAGTCTATCAGAGGACGAAACGCGTTGGTAAAGAATAGTTTTCCTTTCCTACATATTCGTATTTAAACTTCTGTAGTTGTTTAATGCTGACATCTCGAATTAGTATTTCACATCGTGTTTTTTTTTTTCTTTTATTGAGACTAATTTTAGAAAGTAATATACAATTTGTTAAAAATCGCCAAAAGTAAAAAAAAATAAATAAATAAATAATAATTATTATTATTACGCTAGTCTAAAGGCCTTAAGTTTCAAAGGTAATCTCGTAATGGGCTAATTTTCTGAATTTTTACTTCTTATCTATATCTTTATAGATACTAATGAGAAGTAAAACTTCAAAAAATTATTCGTGAATAATATGCACTTTACCTTCCTGCCTCACAGTTAGAATTGTGTGTTATACACAAGAAGTAGATATAAAAAATTTTCCAGCCATGTGCGTCGCCACATTCGTGACGATACAACCGAAAATAGGTTATACAGTGTAACCCGGATATAAAAGAGTTGTCCGGACCGGAGAAGTCTCTTATATCCGGGTTTCTCTTATATCCGGGTTTGGTCCATCTTGTTTAGGTAAGTATGGCTCTAATTTGGGACCAGATAAAGTCTCTCTTATATCCGGGTTTATCTTATATCCGGGTTAGTAGATATTAAAATTTTTCCAGCCATGTGCGTCGCCACATTCGTGACGATACAACCGAAAATAGGTTATACAGTGTAACCCGGATATAAAAGAGTTGTCCGGACCGGATAAGTCTCTTATATCCGGGTTTCTCTTATATCCGGGTTTGGTCCATTTTGTTTAGGTAAGTATGGCACTAATTTGGGACCAGATAAAATCTCTCTTATATCCGGGTTTCTCTTATATCCGGGTTACGCTGTATTTATGGTCGAAATTAACTAACGTTTTGGCTTTAGAGTTTTAGAGACTTAAATATGTATTGTGTTAAATTCTAATATAAATGCATCAAGACAAAAATTTACCGCATCTAACATATGCTTCATGAAAAAAACGAGTAATACTTGATAAAAATGCAGTATTTCTTTGTCTGGTGTTTGAATAAACGAGGTACATTTCGTGGGTAGGTACTATGTATACACGAATATAAACTACATCCGTCAGCAAGGCCTCTGATCGAAGCGGGATGGAAACTGGTCTACTGCAGAAAGAAATGGCAACCTGCTGCGGGAAAAAATCTGCCTCGTCAGTCATGTATCGAAAGATATATGATTGCCTAAGCGTTTATCACGCATGGCCCATGACTGACTGTTACGTTGCTTATGAGTTGGGTCCTTCATTGTTGTAAATTGTAAAAGCTATTTCAACATTTAGGAAAGGATATAAATTAATTTAGAAAAGGATATACATTAATTAATCTCCTAATCATTCAGGTTATCTATACTTTTTTGTTTAAAGATGAAATCCTCACGGTAATTTGAACCAGGATCATGCAATGATATCGTATGTCAATTACTGGAAAATAAAAAAAAATAGGGGCCGAATGTCTTTTTAATAAACTCAATAACTGCCGTTCCTATGCAACTATACAGAATATTAGATTTACACAACAATCTATGTTCCCGTATTTAGTTCCAACATTTCAGAATTTTCCTTCTAGAACATGCCATGCTACATCCAAGGGTATGAATCATTCCCATTACCTCAGTATTCCATTTGTAAGGAAGAAGTTTTTTTCCCCAAGAACTGTAATACTTGCGGAACAAACTCCCACGTGCTTGCTTCCGAAAACCCCACAGTTTTAATCTCTTCAAGTCAAGCGTCAATCGTTATCTATCCTCTTTGTCATCATAATCTTCACTTTCCACCACCTCCTCTTACATTCGTATCACACATTTCATTCAGTAATGCTCTACCATGAGTGGCTCTCGAGTCTTGTATTAGGTAAACTTCAGTAAAAAGGGCTACAGTTAAAAAGGAGCCGACCGTAGTCGGGATCTTTGAGTCAATGCGAATGATCCTTTCCTTAGCTGCATAGTAAGTGCTTCGCCTCGGCTGCATACAGTTTTGAATTCAGAGTTTTCCTTTACCTAGACCGGTTGCCACCTAAGGCTATAGAACCCAGTCTGTCCTACTATTTACCCATAGTCGGGAGAGAAGTGGTGAATTCATACTATTCCTAAAGTTACTAGCACGTAAGTGAATGTAATGAACACGACTAGAATTCGAACGCGGCTCTCCGATTTCTCAATCCGAGCCGCAGTCCACCGTGATTCACAATCCAAAGGCGCAAAAGCAGAGTGAATGTTTTTCAGAAACTAAACAAAATATTAAGAAATAGGAAAATATCGTTAGAAAAAAAAGAAAAAAAAGAAATGTGCTATACTGCTATGTAATATTTAATCCCCTATATAGCAGCGAATGCTGAACAATTTCTTCGGAAAATTTGAGACGATAGTGTCGCTGTTATATCGACAGAACACTTAAAGAGATCTTAAGAAGAATAAAAACAGCTAGGAAACGTATATTTACAATAAAAAAGAGACAGATGAAAATTATGAGACACTATTTGATCATTACACCCTAAGGATAACCATAGGCAGCGTGATATCTAAAAGGCTCTTACTCTTTTCCCATAGACTTTCAGAGCGGCAACACGTTTTGTTTTCTTTCTGATAGACTTGAGGCATGTAAGTACTTGAGAGACTCAGACTGAAAATTGTATTGAATAGTTCGTAACTTCAACTTCGTTTCTTTCTTTATCTTTCTGTAACGTGTCTTGTTAATACATTTATTAATTGTTGTTCGTTTGAACTCCATGTTTTCTGTACTTTCTTTGCCCGGACTCATATGAGTCCGCCAAATATTGTTTGTGGGACAAATATACCAGGTGGCATGAAATGATACTTTCCATTCACGAAACAACACATATTGAAGAAAAAGGGCCTAGAAAATTTAACCCTCACAAGACACTGAAGACAAGAGAAGCAGGGACGAAAGAACGAGGAACTTGCCTAACGAATTTGTACAAATGGACAGAACAACAAAGAAAAAACTGGAATGGTAAAAGAGTAAAAAAATTAAATAGAATATTAAAACACAGAAAGTTGTTCAAAGACATGATCGCCCACACTCGTTGAACTTGGCATATGAAAGAAGACACTCTCATCACTGATGCTACACAATCTTCTTACTTCAACCTCATCTGACCTTATGCCTTGTATTTGTTGTGGTAAAGTTTCCTATAGTAGAATGAGCTCTTCCTCCTCTCATAAATACTAATTGCGAGACTTCCTCAGGCCGTTGGGCAAGCGTAGACGCAGTGTAACCTGATCGTTCGGACGGACACTTCTATCTGCTTATTACTAACACTCTTGCTTTGTAAATATGTTATTTCAATACACTTATTCAACTTACCTTAGTCTTCCGTGTATTTCTTTTCTGGCCCCTAAACAGGTCACAACAGTGGTAGAAAAAAAAATGGACAAATTATTGGCTGAGATAATGACATTATTGCCTATTAGGGGTTTGAGGTCTGTATTCCAGCCTACTTAAAAGCCAAGATATCGAACGATGATTTTCCAAGACTAACACCCATTTCTCGAAATCTTAGCCCAACAAGATCTACTTCCCTTGTTTGGCACTGTGTTGTGCTGAGCTACACTTAGCAAATATCAATCATGATGTAAGCAGCTATATACGGAGGCAATAAAGCAAATGTTGAAAATTAAACGACTAAAAATGATTTATGCATAGACATATACTAAGCTAAGCAGATTTTGTAGTGTCAGTCTTGGAAGTGAAGGAAGTTAACCTCACTTTTTACAATGATCAGTGGTGCTGTATAACACATCGTGGCGACTGGTAATAGTATTAGGAAGGTATAACTTGATCAATGGCGACTGGTTATAGGATTAAGAAGGTATAACTTGATCAATGGCGACTAGTTATAGGATTAAGAAGGTAAAACTTGATTAATGACCAGTGGTGCTGTATGAAACATCATGGCGACTGGTTATAAGATTAAGAAGGTATAACTTGATCAATGGCGACAAGTTAAGTAAATGCTCTGTTTATAATAGACAGTATTAAACAACATTTACCGGTCTGAATTTCCGAGAAATTTTCATAGAAAATATTCATCCTCCGAATCCTGTCGGAGGACGATTATTTTCTATGAAAATTTCTCGGACATTCAGGCCGGTAAATGTTATAAATACTGTTTATTATAAACAGAGCATTTACTTAAATATTTGTATCTGTAAAAAGAATGTATAAACATAAAAATGTCCTTAAATATATATATATATATATATATATATATATATATATATATACATGGTGAACCAAAAATAAGTGTACAGTAGGTTTAATATGTTTTGTGTTAGAGTTATATAATAACTATGGTGTTTATGCTAGATTATATTAAATTTTATTGCTAAATTTATTTAAATTTTTTCTTTTCAGATTGTTCAGAGAACCAACAATGGCAAATAATTTAAATCCTGATGCAAGAAAATGTCTGTTAAAAGAATTGGAAATCTCAAAATGCTGAAACCTTTAGAACAAAATGGTACTCAAGACCCAAGGAGACAAACCATTTACCGCATTCGTGCCAAATTTGATATCACTGGCTCAATTCTTAATGTCCTCAAAAGAGGTCGACCTAAGACAGTTTGCAACAGAAGAACATAAGCAACTTCAAAGTTGTGTAAATTGTGATGGACACCAGTTTGAGAACCTGCGTCGATAAAAATGTTAGGTACTTTTGTATTGTATACAATAAAATTTAATTGTAAATGTAATAATTGTTTATCTAAATTTAATTGAATTAATATGTAATCTCAAAATAAATGTTTTTGTTTACTGTCCACCTATTTTTTGGTTCACCCTGTACACACATATATTTAAAAAGGATAAAAAAGGATGACCAGAGCGATTTCGACCTCAGGTGGTTTGTTCAGCAAATCAACCACACGGAACTATATTTAACTTAAGCACTTTCGAAACCGGAAGTAGTAGGGGGAGAAAAAAAATTTGTAACTGTAACCTTTTAACTTTTCACTTTTTAACTTTTTTTTTCTGAAAGCAACCAAAATGTTAATATTCCAATATAATATAATTTCTATTTGAAATATACCGGAGTGTTTTGCTTACAGGAAATAATAAATTTAATCATTTTGCTTTAAATTAAACCTAAAAAGAAAGCTTTAAAAATGCTGTTTCATTTATCAAAAATTCATTTTAAACCTTAGCTATCCAAAATTAGTGGAAGTACCTATCTTAAGGCATTTATCTGACTGTCTTCGAGATTACGGACGCCTATTCTCGGGTGTGTATGTATACACACACACACACACACACACACACACACACACACACACATATATATATATATATAATTATTTATTTAAAAAAAATTTATAACATAACATATATTTTTAAATAAATAATTATATCTGGTCTACTTTGTATTGAGCACTCTTTTAAGAATAGTAATTGTTGGTTATTGGAATTCATTCCATATACACCAATCATATACTTGGGTATATATATATATATATATATATATATATATATATATATATATATATATATATATATATATATATATAACATGATTATAAACTTTATTTTAATGGGTACATAAGTTTGATTATACATTCATGTTTATTTACATTCAAACTGATGTCTACCACCCAAGATCGTGGAATGTTTTACTGAACTGAAGAAAATATACACCATGGCACGGACCGAACCTAATTATGGACACGTTTCTTAGTATCCTTATTAGAAAGAAGAAAGAAAATTACCAAGTTGATGCATGTTCATTTTTTTTCCGAGTACTTCCGACATTAGCAAAATGGCGCCATATATATATTCGAAAACGTGAAAATGTAGAATTTGACAATTCCCACTTCGTATGGGCGATTTTTTCCAAGGTATGTCTCTTTAAATCAAAGCACATACGTCCCATGCGATCTCACAAATTTTAATTACGCTTTAGATATTGTCACGATTGCGATTTACCAAACAAGTCAAAAGAGGAACAAATCTGTAACTTGTCTTCTGAGAGTGCATGGTTGTAACAATCAGCTCCAAATACGTTCATTACGAACTGTGAGCAAACATGTAGAATATCACATAAAGTGTGCAACTCGTGAGCCAGCCTGAAAAGCCACACATGATCCTGCACTCAATCCTAGAATTCAAATGTATGGAATAAATAATAATAAAATAAAGTCATAAATTACTCATGGGCAATATAGAGTAGCATAAACCTAGTGATGGCCACCTCCGTTCACCGAATGGATAACAGTCATCATCATCATTATTATTATCATCACCATCATCATCATCATCATCAGAAACAAAATAATCATAATCGACATGAAATTATGACAGTATTTGCGTTGTAATATTAACATTTATCAGCAATATTTTGACCGTCCGACTATGTTGAACGAGTCAGTATTTGACCTTTTGAATTTGTCTTTTATATTTGCTCATGATTTTTCGCAAACGAATATGAATGTCCAGGCTGTAAAGACCTGAGTAAACTATAATGACTCCATAAAGAATTCCCAAACACTGAGAGATTGATTCTAGAAATGCTGTGGAATTATTTTAAACTGGGACACAAAGCGGCTCACAGAATTCAAAAAGTGTAAACAAAAATGATCTGAACCTAGTATCCTAAACTGGTCCAAGGTTTTTAAGCGAGTTGTATTGTCCTTTGTAATAAAAGAAGTCTGTTGAAATAAAACAGTATCCGACTGTACTACCCAAAACTGGTTAAAGTCTCTTTAAAAGTGGTGTCTTGTCCTTTGAAATAAAATCCAGATATCGACGACTCTCATTTATTGATTACGATACTTTAAGGCCAAACCACAAATCGATTAATTTCAGAAGAGCTTCGAACATCGAAAGACAAAAAAAAGTATGTGTCGCATAACATAACTTTCAAAAAACATAGAAATATTCTCAAGAGGTTAAAAATAATGAAAATTCTTTTGATATAGTGCAATATTTCTCTCTTGCAGAAAAGACTTCATGTTTATTGAAAGAAACCATTTATTTTTTATTTAAACAATTTTTGAATAATTATCCATATTTTGCAATATATTTTCTCCGAAATTTGTTGAATTGCATGTGCTTAAAGATTATCGTGTGGTTTATTACTTAATAACAGAAGACTGATCGCCTTTTTTATGTTCAGTAGAATCTTATAGTAGTACTAGTTTACCCACACCGTCTTTACTGTTATTGGGCTTTCATATATGAGAATTACGATAAGTTTTTCCTTTCATTATATTAATATAGAGTAATTCTGGGGAAAACAGTTTATTAGTTAATAACAACAGAAAAACGATCCCCCACTTTATATTCAGTAGAATGTAATTTGAATAATGGTTTACTCATACCGTGAAATATGTTGGCTTATTATTTTTTTATGATTTTTACTCCAAGCCATGCGATGATGCCATTAGGACGCAAGGAGTTACTTGGAATGAAAGAGAATGAGAAGACTTTATTGAGGAGAAAGGCCAATAAAAGAACAGAAATTTACGAAGATAGACGGTGTCGATTGATGTTGCACTTAGAATTTTGAAGATTGTATTTGGCAGGGAAGCAATAAACCGGAACAGAATTCCAAAGGTGAGAAGTGCGATTAAAAAAAATATTATTAGGTTGGTTCAAAAATAATGACGTAATAATGTCGTTTTTTGACGTATTTTTTAACGTCAAAAACGACATTATTACGTCATTATTTTTGCACCAACCTAATACAATAGAACTAACGGTTTGTAGTTATTTCAATAGTAAAACAATGTGAGCTAGTAGCCAGTCAGTTCTATATTCTTATGTGTCATGTCCTTTCAGTCATGGCTCTCCACCTCCCTCTATCCCTTGCAGCTTTTAACAAGTTCCTTCCCTCTGCCATTTGCCTCGGACCACGTTCTGTCATCCACTTGCTCAAGCCCGCTAGGTATGCCATGCGTTGTTTTCCCTTGTCTCTCTTTCCCTCTATTCGACCTGTGAGTATCAGATTCTCCAGGCCCTTCTTCCTCATTATTTGTCCCAGAAACTCCAGCTGCCTCTTCCTGATGTTAAGTATAAGCCTCCTCGTTGTTTGCATCCTCTCCAAGACCTCCTCGTTCCTCACACGCTCGCTCTATGATATCCTTAGCATCCTTCTGGAAAACCACATTTCCGTTGCCTCTTCTTCATCTTTGAGGAAATCGTCCAACATTCGCTGCCTTAAAGAAAGACAGATGTTACCTAACAGCTCAGTATTCTTTTCTTCGTTATCAAAGAAATCCTCCTGTCTTGCAATACTCTGCCCAGCTTTTGGTATGTGTCTTTGGCCATCCTAATACGTCTACGGATCTCAGTGTCGCACTTACCGTCCTCTGTCAGAATGCTTCCCAGATATTTAAACTTCCGAGTCTGCTTGATTCTAGTCTTCCCGACCTGCAAATCGCATTTCGGGTTCATCCTTTTACTGATGACCGTGAATTCTGTTTTCTTGTAGTTTGTGTTTAGTTCCCCTTCTTTACACCCTATGCTTAAATTCACGCGGTCGATATACCAAGGGGAGGGGAGCATATTAGAATAATTGCCATGAAAATATTAATGAAAAAGACCGAGGGAAACCATGTCACGGTGAGGGGAAAGTGAGTGAAATCGAGATGTCAGGTCAGGATTGATAACATTACAGACATTTCTGTGAATTTTGTCGAGAATGTCGAGATGTATAGCCTGAGCATCAGACCAGATATGATAGCAATATTAAATGCCCGGACAAATTGTAGATTTATAAATGTACAAGATGGATTCCGATGAGAAAAATAATCTGACACGACATGGAACCAATCTTCTTAGAAGCCGACCGAACAATTGATCCAATATAATTGATAATATCAGAAGAAAACGTGAAACAAAAGATGTTGTGTATAATATAACTTCATTTTGTGATGTCAGCGAACATTCGTAGCCATTTTTGGTATGTCAACGAATACTCGTTGTCACTTTCATAATGTCTGTTGTAGCAGAGACTTTGTAATCGCAGGTACCACTGTAGCACGCCGTTGAACAATACTGGTGTCAGACGCCTTCGAATGTCACTCGCACTAATAATACTTGATAATACTCGCTCGAACCGTAATCCGTATAGTGATCCGAATAGAGAAATAGAATAGAGTAGAGAATAGCGGTCCGTATAGTATAGAGGGGAAATAGCGATCTGTATAGTATAGAGGATAGACTAGAACTAGCGATCCGAATAGTAATAGAGAATAGTATAGGAATGGCGATCGTTAGTGGTCTTCCTACATATATGCGTTTCCTCTATGTTCACGTGATCTACTTAAGACAATAATGGGATCGCCTGTGTTTGCTCACAGGGGATCTATGTTCAAACTCAAGTGTCGGCAGCAACACTTTATTCCTATATAACACTTCATAAATAATATAGCAATATGTAGCACATTTGAATAAGTCTGTTGTTTAAGAACAACAGAAAAATGATCCCTTAGCTGTGTATTAATACGTGATCACCCATATCGTTAAATATGACAGCGCATTTTTAAGTCGTTGCTGGTATCAGAAAGTTTCAAATGTGAGTCTTTAAAATGCCAGTTGTTTAGCACGATGCCTTAAGACGGAAGATCAAAGAGAATCTAAACAACAACAGACTTCCTTTCGGGTCAACGACAGATAACATATATAGGGCATTAGGCAAACGTCTGGAAAAAACGGAAATACTTTTTATACGTACCCCCCAGTATATGAATCGTGTGCAGTCATATTTTTGTTTGTCTCGCTACACTGTAATTAAGATACTTTTATAATAATTATTTTCTTTTAATTTTAATAGATGGTCCTATAATGGCAATGATCAAAAGGCCAAGACAGACATATTTTGTCATTTTTGTTACAAAATAACTGAATGGCTCTTCTTAATTAGTCGTGCTGAACATGACTTGTACGCACATAAGAAATAATTATAATCTCTGTCTCTATCTCAGCTTCTCTCTTTTTCTCTCTCTTTTTCTCTCTCTGTCTCTTTTTACTTTTCTCTCTATTTATTTGTCTCTGTCTATATTTCTCTCGATTTATCTATCTCTCTGCCTCTGCCTCTGTTTCTTTCTTCCTTAATCTGGATTTATCTGTCTTTGACTCTCTCTCTCTCTCTCTCTTTACTACTGCTTCTTTCTACCTTTCTCTCGATTTATGTCCCTATCTATCTATCTATCTATCTATCTATCTATCTATCTATGTAAGACTTTTCGCATCTATATATCTACCTATCTATCTGCCGCTGCCTCTGTTTCTTTTTGCCTTTCTCTCGATTTATCTGTCTGTCTATGTTTTTCTCTCTCTGGCACTGTTTCTTTCTCCCCCACCTCTCTCTCTCTCTCTCTCTCTCTATATATATATATATATATATATATATATATATATATATATATATATGTACGTATCTGCATCTCTTTCTACCTTTCTCTCGATTTATCTGACTCTCTCTCTCTCTCTGTATATATATACATATACGTTGATTTGTGTTTACACGTGTTTATGCAAGTGTGTGTATAAAATTACATACACATACACACACATATATATGCGCATTTTCTTTATTATAACTATTGATCTCTATCTCGGTATTAATATTGATTTCACTGTTTAAAAAAACATTGTCGTTTACTCAAACAGGTGTATCTAACAAACACAACGTTTATATTAATAAGAATTATATATATATATATATATATATATATATATATATATATATAAAGAAAGAAAAGAGAGGAATAGCAAACGTAAAATTTTAAAAAATATATATTCTTTATTTCTTTTTATATAAAGCACATGTGTAGGTAGTACACCAGCTATCGGTGCGGAAATTGGAATTGACGAGCACAATTCAAATTCCTTACGCACGAATGACCTTGAGAAAAGTGTGAATGCATTCTTTCTTCCACCAACAATAAGATAAATAACAATGTAGGCTACTTTGAATTCAAAAGCGTGGCAAGTCAACGGGAAACCACTCTGTTGTCTTGCTTAAGAATTCATGGAAATTGACAAATTAAAAAAAACTTTCGATAACCATCATCACCCACGTCCTGATATATATATATATATATATATATATATATATATATATATATATATATAAATAAAAAGAAAGAACAGTAAGATATATAATCCGGTGTTCTTATTGACATTTTTATTTTTTACAAAATAGTGCTCAATATAAATTTACAGAGCATTAATATTATAAATTAACTGATTTAAAATAGTTTTTTTTGCTACACAGTAATAACCATGTTTCAAAAATGGAAACTAAAAGCTTCAAATTTAATTATGTAATTAAATTTAAAAAATTAGTTCCATTTCATCCTCAAGCGAATTTTGGAGTAACTTATTTTTTTTAAATTTGCAGAGGTTTAAAGGGCAACGAAAAATTCATAATTCACTGTTTCCAAGGATATAGAGAGATCCAATCATTCAGACAAGGGGTGGTATATATATATATATATATATATATATATATATATATATATATATATATATATATATATATATATATATATACAGCAAAATTGACCAATTGTTAAATTAAGCTGTAAATTGCTGTATCTTAGAAATGATTAATGTTATCTTATTAAAATTCTCCGAGGTTTTTAATAACACTATTGGACTCTACTTTGAACAGTAAGAATGTATTTAGCACTGAAATGATGATCCCTCTTGCTGTTGTGAGTTCCAGGTCCAGTTTGTCTCTCTACTCTCCCCACCTTTTTAAAACTTATTCACTGCTCTCTTGATTGTTCTTGAATGGACTTTGAAGATGAAAGCCAGAGTATGAATGTTAGTATCATTACTGAAGGCCTGAATTATTTTTTCTTTTTCATTTCACCATTGCTCAACTAGGAAGACATAGTGGGTCTATTCCCTTTCTAGCTGAATAACTGAAGGGGGTTTTCAGTTATTCTCACGACAAATGGTGTCAAGATGGCTAAACGTCTTATCTGAAAACATGGAAAAAAGAAACTCAATCTATAGAGAACAAATCACACTTTTTGAAGGGCTGAATATGCAGGTTTGTAATTCAGAGTTGTCCTTCTCCTAGACCAGTTGCCATCCAAGGCTATAGAATCCAGTCTGTCTTGCTATTTACCTACAGCAGGAGGGAGAAGAAGTGGTGGATTAATAACTTCCCAAGGGTATTAGCATAGAATGTAAGGGATTCGAATGGAATTCGAACTCGGCTCTCCGATTTCTCAATCCTAGCCACTATCCACTGTATATATATATATATATATATATATATATATATATATATATATATATATATATATATATATATATATATATATATAGTAATTACTTGACCTGGCGTCACAGTTTCAGTCACTTCCCCACCACCGTAACGTACCTTCCTTGTGGCTTTTCTATAAACATTTCCAGGAGATGGTTCTTATTAACCTTCTCTTTTAGAACCTCGACTTCACAAATCTAAGCGTAGTACTAGAGTATCAGTTAGGTTTTATCATTTCACTATTGCAATTGTTAGATGTAACCGCAAGTTCTATTCTAATAGTTTGTTCTTTCGCACATCTCGGGTTTGAAACTCTTATCCGGTTTCTTTCTTTTCTGCCAATTACGATGTTAAAAAAATTTAAGTCAACATTAGGTCAACATATATATAATTAATATAATTATCAAATCCTCCTCATTGCTATGTGTGTTTATCTTCGCTTGAACCAGCTTCTAATGCTCCAGTTGGAGCGGCTTGGTGAGAGTAGTCGTGGTTCCAGGAGGCTCAGTCCTATGGTCAGAGAGAATTTCAGTTGAGTTCCACCACGGAATGTGGGAGTGAGCGACGCTTCTTAGAGTCTGATTTGCAATCTCTTCGGCACCGAGGCCCGGCGGAGCAGTTGGTATAGTGTTCGCTTACCAACCTAACTGTTGGGGTTTCGATTCCCTCGGTAGTGGATGCGCTCTGCTGATGAGTCCCAAATATATGACGAAACAGCCGTCCAGTGCTTCCTGAGGTTTCAATCAGACTCGATGAATCAATTAATATATATATATATATGATAAAAAATAGTTTTAAGGTATGCTATATTTCTGAGTTAAATTGATCGATATCAGCGATGGAATATAAAACAGAGTGTTGCATGCGGGTGTTGACTTCAATGTCTACTTTCATATCTATACACGCTCTATTCATGATAAAAATATAATTTTAAGGTTTGCTATATCTATGGGTTGAAGTGCTCGATATCAGGGATAGTGTGTATGTAAATATAAAAGTGGATTTGTGTTGACTGTTTCATATTTTAACGCAATCGTGAAGCCATGTGTTGTGTTTTTTTTTTATATATATATATATATATATATATATATATATATATATATAGAGAGAGAGAGAGAGAGAGAGAGAGAGAGAGCGCGCTTTTTATCGTGAATAATCTATGATTGCTTGAGCAAGCACCTTGAAATTTAAATAAAATATCGCTTCCGTCGAAACTTGAACTTGCATCCCAAGATTATCTTCTCGTTTCTAACGTTATTTTGTCTTGACCCATTCAACTTTAAATCAATTAGTCATCGTTAGATTTTACGATCTAGGGTTGCAGGACACCGCATTTCTGCCAAAATGTCTCGCCAAATTCAAAGAAATGTAAGGTTAATAAATATAAATTACATTTTTACTCCTGCCGGCTTTTGTCTTTCAGGCACGTCCCAAGACATTTCGTCTCTATAAGAGGAAAAACAGTTTCCACTTTGTCTGTCTTCGAATAGTGGCCGATCTATTATATGGAAATCAGGAAAAAGAGAATCCAAACTCATAAGAAATAACATCTTTTCGAGTAAATTGAATTCAACTCGAGAGCAATCAACACTGAACAAGAAATTATTACAAGGAATAACCAAAGCTTTTAAAGAGGATCTTTTCAAGAAGAGATCACTTGATGACAGGCCAAATTAAGCTACTAACCGGTTTCGCTTTTCACTGGTCGGCTAATGCCAATCTTACGTTCAGAAGGAAAGTTATTAATTCCTCTCTAAAATGACTAATCAGTTTTTTTTGTTTTTTTTTTGTTTTTTTTTCAAAATTTGCTTGCTTGATTTACAGTAGTAGTTTGTCAACATTATCTCTCTCGGCCTAAATTTCTGAATCTAAATTTGCTTGTGACACAGAATTATTCCACTGACAAGAAATATATTAAACAGAAACAACTCTGAGAAAATCTACTTTAACATATGATTATCGAATGTTCACAATGTATGTAGGATGCATCTATATATAGAAAACTATTAATATACTTATTGGCGAGTCTTTTAACCTTAAGTGACGTGACGTATGAGATGATTTTTGTCAAATAAACTCCTTTCTATTCAGTTTAATTTTAGACAAGCTTTCTTCAACACAAAAATTATCATTCCTTTTTCTTGTTCTTTCATATTTATCAGAGACGAAAATCCTTGTTGAGATGAAAATGCTGTAAGAGAATTGTAGAAGAATAGCAAATGTTCTTGACGAGATGTGTGGATAAGATTTCTGGATGGACATTGAAAAATACAAAAGAAAGCTCGAACTGATCAAAATGTCAAATTGTTGGGACTTGATTGGTCATTGGACCGAAGCAAAAGAATAAAGAAACGGAAGCGGAAGTAAAGATGTGGCCATTTGCATCTAAATGCAGGCTAATCAGGTTCAATACGACAATGGTCGGAAATATTTTTTATATTTTTGTCATTTCATAAGATCTTTATGAGCTGTGCTAACCTTATTTAATTGGTGTAGCATGGCAGAACAGCTATTTTTTTCAGAAAGTTATTTTTTTTTTGTTATCGTGAAAACGCAGGAAGAAGATCTTGGTAAGGCCTTAACGACATGTTCAAGATTCATGAAAAAAAGTGAACCAGAAAAAGAAGCAAAACCATAAAGAAGAGAAAACTGAAAAAGAAAACAACAAAAAGTGAAACCTCATCTTTAAATACCAATCCCCCTTGTATAATCGTTATGGCGAAATGTTTTCGGTAAGCCAAACAATGTATTCACATAATAAAAACGGATGTCTACAAGGATTGTTCAAAAAGTTCTAAGCCTCACCCAGAAAGAAGAATCATAGCTGAACATTTTTGTTGTGGCAACACACTACCACTTATAAAACTAGAAAAACTAATTCCGATTTCTGTATTAATTTCTGTGCAGGTGAGGCCACACATAGGTGTACAGTGTGCGACAATTCGAAAAATGGATAAAACAGAGGCCCGAGCAGTCATAAAGTATGAGCAAAAGAAAGGTATGACACCCAAGGAAATCTATGAAGGCATCGTATAGACACTTGTTGTGGAATTCAAGCAGTGCAGGGACAACACAAAAAATAACCTTTGTTCAGGTCGTCCAAAAACCTCAACCTCTGATGAAAAGATTTATGCCATTCACCGCATTGTTTGGAATGACAGACGTCTTACCCCCTCACATACACACACAGATATCACACACCAAATAGTAAGTCCATAGGCATTAGTCCTGATTCGATCCATACTTTTAACTGAGATATTGAAGATGAGCAAGCTGTTTGGAAGTTGAGTCCCAAGAATGCTGACACCGGAGCAGAAGCTGAAAAGGACATTTCTGACTCGCCTCCAGTCTGATCCTGAGAATTTCCACTTCAGATCTGTAACTCAATAGGAAACCTGTGTTCACTACTTCGAACCTGAATCAAAGATGCAAATCAAGCAGTGGAAAAAACTGGTTCTCCATAGCCGAAGAAGTTCAAGCAGGCGGTGTCTCTTGGCAAGGTAATGGCTTCTGTTTTTGTTTTGTTTTGATGCTGAAGGAATGATCATGATAGACGACCTGAAAAAGGAAAAACTATTAATGGAGAGTACTATGCTCTTGAATTAAAACAACCGAAGGAAACAATCAAGTCGAAACGCAGAGGGAATCTGAGGGCAGGTGTGCTCTCGCTCCAGGATAACCCGCCCGTTCACACTGCTCAGATTGCAGTCACTGATGCAACCAACTGTGGCCTTGGATTGCTACCCCATCCCATTTAGTCACTATACTCCATCTGACCTTTTCCTGTTTCTTAATAATTCGTATATTGAAAAATAGTGAAAAAATGTTTTCTTTTCTCCAACTCCTTCAGGATAAAACTTTTTTGAACGACCATCGCAGATTTTTGAATTAAGGGCCATCGAGAACAGGTATGTGTTTGCCTTCATGGTTGGCAGTAAGCACACAAAAGACTGTCAAATCCACAAAAGGCTATGTGATGAAATCACGGCTAGGCATGGGTATAACAGCTCAGCAAATTATTAAGGGAAAAATATTTCCTTAAGGAGACATGATGCTGCCTACGCCGGAAAATGTGTAACTTAATTTAAAAAAATATATCTAAAAAAAAACACAGAAAGTATATTTCGAGTGAAGTACCATGGTTAGATGACATAAAAATGTTTGACACGGTATGGAACTGCTAGAACAGTTCGATCGACAAAGTAAGATTGATTTATTTTGGAAGGATGTTAGAATAATCGAGAACTTATACTGGACACAAATTGACTGCATAGGGATAGAAAATAAATGCAATAAATAAATAATAATGGAAAGGTGTTTAAGACAAAAATATTTCTTTTCACCGGGATTATTCAAACTATACAGTGAGCAATTCTTGGAGGATTAGAAGTCCTATCAGGATTTAGTAAAGGAAAGCGAAATGAAAAGAATTGTAAGAAGACATAAGGAATGGTTGTCAGCAAAATAAACCGCTCAAAATACGAAATACAAATTGGAGATCCAAAAATTAAGCAAGCGTAAAAATTTAAATATCTAGGAAGTGTTTTAACAGAGGACGGAAATTGCGACGTTCAAATCCCAAGGCGCATTGGGATAGCGAAAGATGACTTCCAAGAAGTAAATAAAGTATTAAGAAACAAGAAAATTACATTGGAAACAAAGAAAAACGTAATGTAATATCGGTCCTCCTATATGACAGTTAATGCTGAATAATCTCATCACAGACGGGGAAGATACTTGAGGCCAGAGAAATATGGTTTTACAGAAGGATGCTGAGAATATCATTGACTGAGAATGTGAGCAACGGCGAAGTTTTAAAGAAAATGAAAACGAAAAGGACACTTATACGCAGCATCAGAAAAAGAGAGTTGAAATTGTTAGGGCATATAATGAGGAAAGAGGGCTTGGAGAATTTGATACTCATGTGGTATACTGAAAGCAAGAGGGACAGACAAGGGTAGCGCATAACCTACCTAACAAGCTTTTGTAAATGGTTAGCAGAACGTAGATCAGGAGATATAGCAAAAAGACTTACGAAGGGCTATAAAGAACAGGAAGCCATCATCGCATGCGTTAGAAGGAACACCGCACAAAGACGAAAACGAAGAAGAAGAAGACGATGACGACGACGACGACGACGACGACCCAGGTTAGAGGTTAAAAAGGACACCATGAGAGAAGTTATACTCTGTCATTCCTCAAAAAAACTGGCGTAATAGCCTCGTCCACACCCTTTGGTCCGAAAATTCAGCCGGATCTGTCATATTGTAGAGAGCAATATTTTGTTCTATCCAATATGACCGGTTTTTATATTGCCATCAAAGATAACGACTTCCTCGGGGAAAGGGTGACAGAGCGGTCAATGCAACGATATCCCAGCACCCAGGGAAAGGCCCGAGGTTTGTACGCACCGACCATCAAAAACTGCGTCGGCTGTGCCAGTCCGGACAATGAAAAAAGAGTGGATTTTTCTAATTACGGGTACTCACAAGAAATACACAGACGCCTATAACGTACTCTCGTTTTCTTCGTTCGTAACAACGAATGTTGCCTCGTTAATGTGCTACTTATGAAATCCCAGTCGTGATTGTGCAGGATAATTCTAGTAGTCTTGTACGATAAATGGAATTAAACATATTTGACGTTTAGCGTATCATCCATCATCGAACGGATTAGTTGAACGTTCAGTTCAGATCATCAAGTGAGGATTAAACAAAGTTTCAGATGATTTGGAAATAAATTTACCTTGTGTCTTAGTATCGGCATCAACATCGAGTCAGCAGCAACTTTGCTGATTTTGGGTCGAAAGCCCAGATATCCCCTTGATCTAGTGAATCCGGATTTGTCAGTTAGTATAAATAATAAAATTATTTAACTGTCCACATGATTTCTCCCGAGTCAACCAAATCGGCACTATTGTATAGTAGTAAGGCTATAAACATTAACAAAGTATCCGATTGATTTGTTTTTTTTTCTTTGCGGTTTATCAACCCTAAGTGGGTTATATAAAAACCGAGACATATTTCGTATTGTGATAGGTTGCTTACAGTATTCGGTGTTCCACTAAGTACTGCATGGACATAAACAAAATTATCCAACTGATTGATTGCTTTTTACGTTTTATCAACCCTTTGTGGGTTATTTAAAACCAAAATATATTTCAGATTATAGGAGGCTGCTTACAGTGCCCAGTGTAACAAAGCGCCACCCATATAAGTAATACATAGACATTAAGAAAAATATCCGACTGGTTGATTTGATTTTTACGGCTTATCAACCCTTATTTAAAACCGAAACATATTTGTGATTGTAGTTGGCTGCTTAGAGTAACCAGTGTTCCCAAGTGGGCCCTCCTCTAAGTAGTTACAGCGCTCGACACTGCTTAAATTCGGTGATCAAACAAGAACCAGTGTTTTCGGCGCGGTTTGACCGTAAGCCACAAAAGAATACGAAAAGAAATTTTATGGTAGACACAAAAGGATGTTGCGCGCTGCACTAAGTCTATTCTCGTGACAAAAGGTCTACGGCCATCGGCTTTTCATATCACAGAACACGCGAGAAAGAAGAACACAATTTGCAAGGGATTACTGGAGAAAATTTAAGCAATCTACTATAATTTGAAATATGTTGCGGCTTTAAATAACGCACCAAGAGTTGATAAGCGGTAAAAAAAAAAAAAAAAGAAATCAATCAGTCCTGACGAAGGAAGGATGAGCTGACCAGCAATGCGCATCTTAGTACACCAACAAATGTACACATTAATGTAGGTCGAACATTCAAAACGTACAATCAACAATTATGCGACGATATCATCTCTAATCTGGATCTTCTTAAAGCATGTGGATTTGATTGTATCCCTGTAATAGTCATTACGAAATGTGCTCCTGAACTGGCTCCTGTTCTCTCAAAACGGTATAATAAATGCCACACTGCCTCTTGCTTTCCTGCTCGTTGGAAATCCTCACCTGTTGTTCCAGTCCTTAAGAAATCATGTGAACAGTCAGATCCTTCCAAGTATCGGCCTATTAGCCTTCTACCTCTTTTTGGTAGGCTTACTAGAGGCCCTAATCAACGCTAAATTAATTCAACATCTCACATCGCAGCGCCTTCTTTTAGACAAGCAATACGGCTTTTGTTTCTCTAGGTCAATTGCTGGTGTATTAACGATTATTAAGAGTCTATCAAGCTTTAGAATAGTGAAGCTCGGACTGTTGCCTTGGAAATCTCGAAAGCGTTCTGTTGTTAACTGGGACAAGGAATAGCTTAATTTTAACTCCTCCAAAACAAAACTACTCTGCATTAATCATTTGAGAGAACACTTTTTCCTTCTATCAGCATGGCTGATGTAAACCCCCAGGAGAGTGACACTGCGCCTTCTCCGACCAATATTCTCGGCTGACATAAAGAGGAAAAACTATATTGAATCCACTGCGAGGTCTACGGCTAAGAAAGTTGGTTAGCTGTGTATTGCTAGACAATTTTTCTCTCCAACACCTATCTTACATATCTGTAAGTCTACCATTCACCCATGCTTAGAATATTGCTGCTACATATGGTTCTGCGCTCCTGCTATATATTTAGAGATTCTTGATAAAATCCAAAGAATTAGCAATATTATTGGCCCTAACCTGGTGTCTCCGCCTTAGCCATATTCTAGCGGTCGTAAAATTGCTTCCCTTTAGCTTTTCTATAAATACTTCCATTGCAATTGTTCATATAAGCGCTGATCTATGGTACCTAGATTTTATGAATTTGAGCGGACTACTAGATTAGCAACCAGGTCTCATCAATTTACAGTTGAATTGGTTAGATGTTATATGCTAACAGTTTCCTTTCTCGCACTTCTCGTTTGTGGAACTCTCCGCCGGCTCCATGCTTTCCCGTTAACTTTGATTTCTAAAAAATTAAATGCAATGTCAATCGTTATCTACTGTCTTCCTGATTTCTTTTCTGTTGTTCTCGTTCCTTAATAATGTTTCTATTTTCACATTCAGTAAGCCCTTGTGTCTTAGTGGCTCTAATGTCTTGCTTGGGGTAAATTCGATGGAAAAAGTGATGGCGCCCCAGAATTTCCTGTCCTTTGTAGCTCCTAGAAATCTTTGCATTTTCATTATACTTCCAAAGAGCTGGGACAGTAACCCGCTACCACCCCGGGTCAGGGTGGACCTGAGAACAACAGCAATTAAGAAGTGGTTTCATGCTCAAAACCTCCCGGTCGGTGGCCCTGCAGCCGGAAATAGCTTATTATTATACCCAGGACGAATATGTATGTGTGTGTTTGTGTGTTTGTGTGTGTGTGTGTGAGAGAGAGAGAGAGAGAGAGAGAGAGAGAGAGAGAGAGAGAGAGAGAGAATTTAAAGCCTTATTTCCAATCATAGTATATTATTTTGATAAGCACGTTCATTTCATTTCGGTCAAATTTGACCTGCCTTGCTCAAACAGAGTAAGATTGTATTGATCGAGAAAGCATCCTCGTGGCACATAAAAGAAGGTGAATAAGACTCGTTTTGCATGAAGAACAACATCAATATTTCAATAGGCCATTCATTCATACTTGCAAACAAAAAGAAAATTATCATTAATGGCAGATCAATGGAAAAGGTTAAGAAACTCATTTCCGATTTAAGATCGTCAACTTACGAACTATTTTTAAGTTAAGTTATTAAAAATGATCATACATAAATTTTTTTTTTTTTTTTTGCCATCCAGCTAATTAATTTTATGATTTATGAAATCTTTACTTATAATCCGATAAATCGTTTTTCAGGGTTTTAATTAGTACTATAGCAAATATTCGGACGAGTTACATCCCTTAGTTCCACCGGCTCAGACCTTCACATCTAGGATCCATTGGCAAATTATGCCCATTTCCTTTCGTATTTCTTTGATAAAGAGCAAGTTCTACTCAGGCAGCTTCTTTCCTAGAACCGTTGCTTTATGGAACAGACTCCTGGAAGTGGTGGTGGTGGGGGGGGGGGCTTCCTTGACAACTACATTCTTGGTCTTTTCAACCGATATCTATCCTACACATCCTCATAATGGACACTCCTTCTATCTCAATTAAAACAATCTCGATCTACCGGGAGTTACCTCTGGGTCTTGTGTTGGGTGAACCAACAGTATAAAAAATTCAAAAACAAATTATTCGAAATAAGACAAACAACAAATTAAATCTTAAGAATAGTAATCTAACATATTTATAGATCCACCATTCTTCCTTGTTTTTAACATTGCAGCCACATTGGGTCTGGTGCTCCTGCTATATATTTAGAGATTATTGATAAAAAGCCAAAGAAGAATATGCAATATTACTGGTCCTGACCTGGTATCTCGGTTTGTTTCCCATCGCCGTAATGTAGATTCCCTGTGCCTTTTCTATAAAAACTTTCATAGTAATTGTTCTGATTAACTTTCCTCAATGGTAACTAGTTAGAACTACATAGAGACTTGGAGGTATTATGGTGACTGTAGTAAGAATGGTAAGTAAGAATGTGTTGTTTTGATGTAAGAAATACTGTTGAATATTTGAGTCATTAATCTTGGCTAGTTAAGTTTAAGATAAGACGGATTGAAGACCAACCCACCCTTATGTCCCTCTTGGCCTTGTGCTACATTTTTGTACTTGCAAAATAAATATTACTTTCCTCTATAGTACCTAGTCTTAAAGGGCACTACTAGACTGGCGACAAAGTCTCACCATTTTACAGTTGGCTATATGTCACCGTAAGTCCTATCCTAAGAGTTTCTTCTATCGCACTTCTCGCCTGCGGAAATCTCTTCCAGCTTCTTGCTTCCCTGTCAAGTTTGATCTTCTAAAGTTTAAATGTAATGTCAATCGTTTTCTTCTACCTTCTTAATTCCTGTGTTTTTATTGCTCTCTTTCTATAATAGTGTTTTATTTTTCATATTCTCTAATACTCAGTAACCCCATGCGTCTTAGTAGCTTTGTTGATTTACATGGGATAAAATGATTAAAAAATAAATTATATGACTTAATACCAACTACTTAAAAAAAGATAAAATTAAATTCATGTTTACGCATCTTAAAAAATTACCTAAAGTATCCTTTCAGCAACTTTAATGAAATATGTATTTTAGAGTTATTGCTGCCCAATTTCACAACGTTATATATATATATATATATATATATATATATATATATACACTAACCGAATTAGCTGCGTAAGAAAAGGATTTGTGGAGAAAAATGATGCATCTCAATATTACTCAACCGCCATATTCTGGTTTCTCTTTCTTTATTTTGGATAGGACGCATTCTCTTGTTCAAATTTAAATTTAATTTTAATCAAAGGGGAAAAAATTCAGAGGGGTGCAACCCCTCCCCCCCCCCCCCCCGGCGGAACCTCCTTTGATCAAAATGAAATATACTTATCCAAGTATCCTGAGTAATGAAGTTTCAGAATATATATGGTTATGGGGGCCTATCTCCAAAACCCTAGGAGGCGTTCGATAACAAACAAATAAACAGACAGAAGCTACAATATTATATATATAGATGTGCATGCGTGTGTGTCTGTGTGTCTGTGTGTGTGCGTGTGTCTGCAGAATTTTCCTTCAAATAGAAAAAATTATTTTACAAAACTCAAAACATAAAAGCATTTGCCACAGCCCTGAAAAGAAAAATAGCTTTAACCTGGAAAGTTTGATTTAAGATATGAAAACACATATTATTATTATTATTATTATTATTATTATTATTATTATTATTATTATTAAGGATTCCCGTTCTACAAAAAGCAACCCAGCTTGGATTATCCATTTACCCGACTTTTTGAATTTCTTACGACATCATTCTCAGCAAAATGCCATTCCTTGTACATTTCAAACGTGAGTCATAGTCTGGACAAAATGAACGAAATTTGCAATATATACAAGCGCATATTTACATACATGCATACAATCCATTTATAGATACATACATACATATATATACATACATACATAAAGATATCTATTGAAAAAAAAAGAAAGAAAGAAAAGAGAGGAGTAGTAAACTTAAAATTTAAAAAAATATATATTCTTTATTTCTTTTTATATAAAACACATGTGTAGGTAGTACACCAGCTATCGGTGCGGAAATTGGAATTGACGAGCACAGTTCAAATTCCTTACGCACGAATGACCTTGAGAAAAGTGTGAATGCATTCTTTCTTCCACCAACAATAAGATAAATAACAAGGTAGGCTACTTTGAATTCAAAAGCGTGGCAAGTCAACGGGAAACCACTCTGTTGTCTTGCTTAAGAATTCATGGAAATTGACAAATTAAAAAAAACTTTCGATAACCATCATCACCCACGTCCTGATATATATATATATATATATATATATATATATATATATATATATATATATATATATATAAAAAGAAAGAACAGTAAGATATATAATCCGGTGTTCTTATTGATATTTTTATTTTTTACAAAATAGTGCTCAATGTAAATTTACAGAGCATTAATATTATAAATTAACTGATTTAAAATAGGTTTTTTCGCTACACAGTAATAACCATGTTTCAAAAATGGAAACTAAAAGCTTCAAATTTAATTTTGTAATTAAATTAAAAACATTAGTTCCATTTCATCCTCAAGCGAATTTTGGATTAACTTATTTTTTAAATTTACTGAGTTTTAACAGCAAGGGAAATTTATAATTTACGGTTACAAAGGATACAGAGAATTCCAGTCATCCAGACCAGGGCTGGTAGCGTGTTCATTTTTATTAACTTTTGTTGTATCAGTTATTTGTTACGTTTGAAAAAGAGGTTAAGTTTAGGTACGGGTGGGGATGTATTTTTCAATGATATATATATATATATATATATATATATATATATATATATATATATATATATATATATATATATATATATATATTATGAAATGGACTAAGCCCAACAATTATTTTAATATATTTTCTCTTTATAGTTTATTTTTATGGATACAAATATTTAAGTAAATGTTCTGTTTATAATAAACAGTATTAACTACATTTAGCGGCCTGAATGTCCGAAGAATTCCTAGCAAATAGTTTTAAGATATGCGATGTTTATGGGTTAAATTGCTCAATATCAGGAATAGAACGTCTGTAAATATAAAAGTGAACATTGAAGTCAACACGTAGCGGCGACAGTTTGTTTCATGCTTATACGCAATCAAATCGTCAGGCCTGACAATTGCATATCTCTTTCTCTCTCTCTCTCCCTATATATATATATATATATATATATATATATATATATATATATATATATATATATATATATATATACACACACTTTATTATAGGTTATTACATTCAAACATGCAGAAAAGCGCTACATAACTGCACTCATGTTTCGATATGTATCAACACATCTCATCAAGCGTTACTGATGGGATGTGTTGATGCACATCGAAACATGAGTGCATTTATGTAGCGTTTTTTTCTGCATGTTTGAATGTAATATCCTATAATAAAGAATATTGCTCAACTATTCGATTGTATTGAGTCCTATTTTAAATTAATGTTGTGAACGTTTGAAATCATATTTGATTCGTTCTCATTTCATATATATATATATATATATATATATATTCTTTTAAAAATAGGATAC
Organism: Acanthosepion lycidas; assembly: GCA_963932145.1. Taxonomy (NCBI): domain Eukaryota; kingdom Metazoa; phylum Mollusca; class Cephalopoda; order Sepiida; family Sepiidae; genus Acanthosepion; species Acanthosepion lycidas. The sequence goes on along the minus strand of OZ010589.1, from coordinate 44,873,280 downwards.
CATCGACACAGAAAATTTCCATGTTTCAAAACCGAAAGTAAATTTATAAGTTTAATTCTAAAAATAAAAATAAAAATCCATGCTATCCTTTTAATAAAGTTTAATTTTTATAATTAAATGTATAAATTTAGTTTCAGTTTTGAAACATGGAAATTTTCTGTCACGATGGAATCATATTTTTAAAAAAGAAAATAATTATATTTTACTCTACTGTTTGTATCTAGCACTGTTTTTTTTTTTTTTAGTAAAAATAATTGCTAAGAACACCGGAATGTTCTGTTTTTTCTTATTAATTTAATATATATATATATATATATATATATATATATATATATATATATATATATATATATATATATAAGAATAATATTGTAATTTTTAACAATTCAAATGAAAGTTCTCGGTTCTTGTGACTTTTATGCCAAACGAAGCTAACGTTAGTAAATATATCAGTAAGTTAATCTCTCAGCACACGCGAACTCTCTGTTGTACAGACTTCTGTCGCACCTTTTGTGAGCAGTGGCATTTATTAGCCAGGGTTCTGGCTCACTAGTAAGTTTCTTCAAATAAGAAAGAGGAAAACTCAGAGTAAATAACTGTTTTCATTGTCAAATTCTTCTAATTTTGCGCAACACTTCATAGACAGATTAACGATTTTCCTAGTTACTCTTTTAAAAATCAGATCATGTTAGATTTAAGTACACAATCACACACGCATACACACACATACATACATACATACATATATATATATATATATATATATATATATATATATATAGTCTGTTTCATGCTAAACACAATCGTCAGGCCTGACGATTATGTTTAGCATGAAACAGACTGCATATATATATATATATATGTAGATGGAAAATAAAAGTGAAACATTTCTTTTTAATTTTATTTACATTATTCCTCTCTTTTCTTACTTTCTTTCATTTTCGATATGTATCTATCGCTCTGTGTGTAAATTGCCGCCATTTTATATCTTTAATTTCGAGCATGCGCATTGTTTGTTTTAGATTTTGTCGAATACACAGTATTGTAGAGACAGTTGGACATCGTTTGTGATAAAAAAAGAACACCATTCACGCAATTCATTCCGCCAGAAATTTGGAAATATCATGCTGTATTGCTTGGCCTACGCGCCGGAAGCTTCAATACGAACATTTCAAAGTGTTTCAATGTTAATCTGAGGGCAGTCCAGAGGATTCGGAATGAGTTGGATGTTATATCCAGTCAACATCATGGCGTTTGGAGTGATCACTAGTGATGGCGACGATATACCTCTATTCGTCTTCCCAAAGGGTATCAGACTCAACACGCGTGCCTATATTAAGTGATTTGAGGAGGTCGTGCTGCCCTGGGACAAAAGGGTGGCTGCTGAAAGAGTTTATGTCTGGCAACAGGACTCTACACCATGCCACACAAGCAAGAGAACCTATTTATAGCTGTCATGGCTGTGGTGCTGAATGTAGATTCTACATTCAACAACATCACTTGATAAGACAGCACAAGTGTTAAAACAAAATGTCTATTTTTTTTAATAATTTTATATCATATTTATGCTGTAATTTTTATATAAATTATATTTGCTCTCCTCTATATTGAGCACTCTTTTAAGAATAGTATTTTTTGGTTATTGGAATTTATCCCGTATACACCAATCCTATACTTAAATATATATATATATATATATATATATATATATATATATATATATATATATATATATATATATATATATATATATATATATGTGTGTGTGTGTGTGTGTGTGTGTGTGTGTGTGTGTATTTTAATCAATTCAACCCGAGCAAGACGATAATGCCACAAAAACGCAACGGGCTACTGGGAGTGAAAGAGAATGAGAAAACTTTAGAATGAACCGTAAACCCAATCCTGAAACGGAAACAAGGTCTAAACCTCTTCTCCTTTTCAAAAGACCGAGTAGGAGTGTGAACCGGACGATATGCAAATTATTATGTGCACACGTTCTAAAATTAAGGCATGTACCAACAATCTTTCAATCCTGTATTAATAAAATGTATATCCTTATCGGGCATTAACACATCCCTGCACACTTGCATGCATACGATCATACGAATAGCAAATACCATCCTGTGATTTACTTTTCCGCGCTTTTTGCACTTGTTGACGCCGTACAGTAAGATTTGGAGGTGAGCTAACTGAACGAGTTAAGCGCCATCCCATCATATGCCGAATATGTTTAATGGAAAACAGGTCTTCCTTGTCAGGAAAATTGACAATCATCTTGCAGATCAAGTTGAGTAACACGGGCGTTTTATGGGCGGACATTAACCCGATAGAACCGGACATAATCTTCTTCTTGTAGGAGAAGGCAGTAGAACAGGTTGAACAATGTCGTGGGCATACACGATGCTGTTCAACACCACATTCACAAACAGCAAAGGCGAGCATGATCTGTGGCTTAGTTATGGCACCACACCATGGTGCCAAAGTAGTTTGCATGTTTTGTCATGGGTAAATATACCCCGGAAGTTGTCACCCTACAAGTATACGTCATAAGCGGAAACGAACATCACTTGCATGGAGGTAGAACCTGCTCTCATCTTTAAAGACTATACATTGAGCTATACATTCGATCGTTCGCAATATCTACAATTCGTCCTTGCTTTTAAAATTGCTGCCACATCTGGTCTCCTGCGCCTGCTATAGAGATTCTTGATATTAGGTTGGTGCAAAAATAATGACGTAATAATGTCGTTTTTTGACGTTAAAAAATACGTCAAAAAACGACATTATTACGTCATTATTTTTGCACCAACCTAATAAAATCTAAAGAAGTATTTGCAATGTTACATGGCATCTCGGCTTCAGTCCCACCGCCGTAATGTAGTATTTTCTATAAATATTTTCATGATAATTGTTCTGAGAGATTTTCCGCTGTGGTATCTAGATTTTATGAATGTATGCATTGTGCTAGATTAGTGGCAAGGTCTTATCAGTTTACAGTTGAAATGATTGGATGTAACCGTAAGTTCTATGCTAATAGTTTCTTTTCTCTCACTTCTTGCTTGTGGAACTCTCTTCCCGCTTTTTGCTTTCCAATCAACTTTGATCTTCAAAAATTTAAATGCAATGTCAATCGTTATCTTTTGTCTTCTCAATTCTCCTTCTTTTATTGTCCTCTCACTTTAATAGTAGTCTTTCTCATATTCTTTTACACTGAGTAACCTCATGCGTCCTGGTGGCTCTATTGCCTTGCATGGGGTGAAATGGTTAAAAAAAACAAAAAAACAATCCTCTCTTGATACGACTGGAAGTGTATTTCATTTTTTACTATTTTTCGCCTAATGCAATACCCAAGATTACAGAATGCTTTTGTTTTGTGCGCTTAAGAATTGCAGATTATAAGTATATGCAGGATAGATAACGGTTGACTCTAGACTTGAAGAGGTTAAGAGTATAATAATCGGGTAAGCATCCTCTCGGGAGTCTGTTCTGCAAAACAGCAACTGTTGAGAAGAAGCTGTCCAAACGGAACTTTCTTCTTACTAATGGAATATAAAATAAATATTAGGTTGGTGCAAAAATAATGACGTAATAATGTCGTTTTTTGACCTTAAAAATACGTCAAAAAACGACATTATTACGTCATTATTTTTGCACCAACCTAATAAATCGACACTGTGTGCGTTGCATGACGGATTTGAACTTAAAATGCCTGAAATATACCGAGTTCTCGTTAGCTTTTTTGCTGTTTAGAATTTAGAATCTTCTTTCTTTTAAACAGATTACCACCCAGGTTTAGAGAGAGCCTCGTCTGCCCTACTGTTTAAACACAGCTCTCGGCGAATAAACAGATCCATACCTTTTCTAAAGAGATTTTTGCGAAAGAGGTATACGATGGTGTTGTGGCGTATGTGAATGTCTGGCTCGAGGTACCTTTGCCTGTCGCCCTAATACGATTCTCGGTGGTTGGTGTTGACAATCCTGTATCCCCATTTGCTCTTATATATACTGTAGACGCCGTGCAGTAAGCCACTGCTGCTCTTACATATATAGTAATCTCGACGAGCGTCTACATTACTGAGTGACCGTCCGGAAAACTGGGCAAAGATGCTCATTTAACAAGTGTCCTAAACAAAGAGGTCTTACGTTCAACATGCACAGCAATTGTCCGAAACGACCATCTAGCCTCTTAAATACCCAGGGTGAATCAACAATATTTCTGGACAAAACCTTTCATTCTCTCACCTACCTGAATGAAAAAAAAAGTTTTTCATTTTACAACTGTTTACATTTTATATCCTGAAGAGGTTTATCTCTTGTTTCCTGTTTAACATTAATTTCCGTTTCCTTCTAAAGTCTACTTCAACTCTATATTTCTAATGTCTCTATTGTCTGGATCACAGTTCACCCGGGTCTTTTGAACAGGGGTTGGGATTTACCTGTTTAGGATTGGTATTCCGCTTCCTTCTACTGATTCAGCTCAGTACTCCTAACGTCTGCGCCTGAAACCTGAAATTTTATCTTTTTATTTCGTTTTATTTTATTTTATTACTCTCCTACATTGATAGGAGTAGATAAGTTGGCCTATCGCCCGGTTCAAACCACTCTCCGGTCTTTTGAACAGGAGTTGAGTTTCATCCCTTGTTTCCTGTTCAGGTTTGGTATTCTGCTTCCTTCTACTGATTCAGCTCAGTACTCCGAACATCTGCGCCTGAACCCTGAAATTTTATTCTCTATTTATTTCGTTTTATTTTATTTTATTACTCTCCTCCACGAAGAGGAGTAGCTAAGTTGGCCTATCGTCCGGTTCACGATCCTCCTCGTTCTTTTGAACAGGGGTGGATCTTTATCGCTTGTTTCCTGTTTAGGATTCTGTTTCCGGTCCCTTATTAAAATATACTTCTAACGCTTGTCCTTGTTTATACTAATATAAATTCACCCAATAACCGTCTACCTTTAGTGGCTTTTGGGCCTTGTGTATGACGAATATTATTAAAAAAAAAACAAGGCCCCAAACCGATCTCTTATAAACTGCTGTAACTGAACAAATAAGTACGGATGTGTGTCTATTATAATATCCTATTGCAATTAATTTTTTCACTATACAGAACCTTCTTGCAGCCTTCATAGTCGTCTAAAATCAGTCCCAGATGATGCACTGAGATAAGTACAACTACACCACAAGAGAGAGTGTAAATTACTCCTTGAAATGGTTTGTAACACATCTATTTAGCATCTCTCAGTTACGTCTCTGTCTTTGGGCAGAGTGCACTCAGGGGCGACTCCATCAAAGGACAAAAAATTATACCGAGATGTGTCCATCCCTGGGGAACAGCTGCCCGAGACCGCGCCCCTTCACTGCAACAGAGAGAGAGAGAGATCGGTGATCACACCGAGGCCAGTGCAACCGATGGTTGCGGGGCCTGTGGGCAATTTTTGTTCCTGGCCCGGGTGTACGCGCTCGGGCTGCCCACATTAAACCGACCTTGTGTCACAACCTGACCTCGTCGGGGTTTGAGTAAATACAAACTACACCACAAGAGACTGAAGACTTTCAAATTTTCACCAGATTATCTACTATCCTTTGTAATGGTAATATTATCCGTTTCCTTATATGGAAACATTCGCCATTCCTTCACCGAGCAGTCAGTGCTAATAACGATTGTAATTTATAAAATCTCTCCATCAAAAAAATATTTAGGAAAATAGGTTTCTCAAGTCCAGTAACTGTTGTGGCTCTTTCCAGTACTGATAAAGGATTCCTTCTTAATCTTTTATTAGAAGTAGTGTGTAACGCTAACATCTTGATTATGTCATTATTTTCTACTCGAGTTACATGTGCTATTCATTTTATCTGTTGCTGCAGTTGAAAGTCCTTAAATGATGTGGTTTCTGTAATTTGTCACAGTTCTTTGTTTGTGATTCTGTAGCGTCAGTCCACTAAGTTCCAAGAAGATGGATCTGCTCTAACCTATAAGATTCATTCGCTACAAGCCATTTTTAATTTTAATTATCATGTGCATACTGCGCCATGCTCGGCACCCTCCTAAATGGAAGGTAGTAAATAATTGAATATAGATCTCTCTCTCCCACTCTCTCTCTCACTCCCTCTCTCTCTCACTCCCACCCCCCTTCTCTCTCTCTCTCTCTCTCTCTCTATATATATATATATATATATATATATATATATATATATTATTGCTTTCAACGGGATATTTAGTGGATAATTTATGTTTATCGGCCTTTACATTCGAGATGTTTAATAAGAATCTGGCACATTTTCATTATTAAGATTTTCGAACGTACGAGTTATATTGTTTAAAAACGGGTAGGACTACTCAAACACGGGTATTCATTAAAAATAACGTTTAAAGTAATAAGAAATAACGTTAGATTTTAAATTAAAATTCATTAATTACTTGCAGATAGATAGAGAGAGAGAGAGAGAGAAATATGAAAAGACATAGATAGATAGATAGATAGATAGATATATATATATAGAGAGAGAGATAGAGATAGAGAAATATGAAAAGACATAGATAGATAGATAGATAGATAGATAGATAGATAGATAGATAAGAACAAACATAGATAGATAGATAGACAGATAGATATGAACAGACATAGATATGAATAGATAGATAGATAGATAGATAGATATAAACAGAGATAGAGAAATATGAACAGACATAGAGAGATAGAGATAGAGATAGAGAAATATGAAAAGACATAGATAGATAGATAGATAGATAGATAGATAGATAGATAAATAGATAGATAGATAAGAACAAACATAGATTGATAGACAGAAAGATAGATATGAACAGACGGATAGGAATAGATAGATAGATAGATAGATAGATAGATAGATAGATAGATAGATAGATAGATAGATAGATAGATAGATATAAAATAGCACACAGGAGGGGAGGTAATAAAACAGAAATATAATACAATTGTGGTAACAGAATAATAATATATTAACAATAGATATACATTTTTTCCTCACTGTTTGGTACAACTCATTCATGCACGTTTTAGCCACGGATAAATACATACATACATGCATACATACATAGATGCGTGTGTGTGTATGTGTGTCTACGTGTGTATGTGAGTCTATATTTGTATGGACACATGACCAATTTTAAGTAAACCAGTATATACATACATAATCGTCGGGGACACTTCGATGTGGTTAACAAGCTGATCAGTTACGACTAAATAGTGAGTTCGATTCTCACTGGCCTTGTGCCACATCTAAGCTATGCTTAGTAAAATCACCATACATAATCATCGGTTGCTCTCGTTTCCGTCTGCTAGAGCGTGTGGCCAATCCCTGTTGCAGACGGCTGCACAGACACATTTGTCTTTGCTCAGAAGTTACCTATCGTTATTACTGTAACTATTCTGAGCGGACCTTAATTCTTTGGGGGAGGGGGTGAGAGCGCTTAGTCTGCCATGATCAGCAGTTTGAACAATCCTATTAGTATAAAATCCTCGGTCACGATGACTTGTGACTTCGTGCATGCACAATCATCGACGACTTCCGAACCGTTCCATCTATCCAATTTCACTCATATGGTTTGTTTTTTCAGTCACTTTCCAAAGGGATCGCCTCCCGCAGGCTGATTACATCAAGAAGTCACCTTTTCAAGAAGCTGAATCGGCCATATGGAGATTCGAACCCGGTTCTCGTAGTCAGAAAGCGATACTACCAATGTTTGTAAAATGATTACCTATTTTTTTTTCGTTCATTCTTTATGTGATTTTAAGTATACGTTCATCGCTGTACTTGTGAAAAATGTATGATTTCTTTAAACGCACTGATCGATGGCTTACATAGTATTCGATTTACAAATAGCCTTCTGCAGCAGACACAGGGCAACGTGAAAGCTCAATGTAGAGTAAATCGTACACCATCCTTACTTTAAATATATCAATATGTTACACACTACGAACATACGTATGCGCCGTGGCTTTCGTTGCAGTCAATTCTCTACTATCAGCAAGCCTACTGTTAAACACCAGCACTAGTAATAGACCAATGAAATATAACTTAGCTGTGTTACTGTCTTTTTGTCTCTGGTGCATGTTCAGCTGTAGTACAACAACGACAATAATAATAATAATAATAATAATAATAATAATAATAATAATAATAATAATAATAATAATAACAACAACAACAACAGATTAACAGGATGTGGGAAATGAAAACTGAGACTGTACCAATAGAAATCGGAGCTCTGTACCGTGTGATAATTTTGCTAACAGGTAACATCAATAGACAAGTTGCCCAGAAGATCGCCCTACTTGAAACATCTCATATACTAAGAAAAGTGCTATCAGTTAAATGATAATTCTTCTACAGGGCCTAAAGACTATACTTTGAACCCGGCTCTGCAGAATACAAAGCAGGAAATCTAACATACAGAAATAATAATAATAATAATAATAATAATAATAATAATAATAATAATAATAATAATAATAATAATAATAATAATGCGAGAGGATGCTTAAAAGCGTTCGACTTGAGAAAGATGGCTTTTTAAAAATCAGTTGTTTGGTTGTTTGTGCAGATTTGGTAAAGTGTACTTAGCTGGGTACATTTTAGAACCCCCCCCCCGCCTGCAGCATCAACATCATCAGCAGCAGCAGTAGTCGTAGTAGTAGTGGTAGTATAAAAATAATAGTAATAAAATATTAATACATCTTTACCAGGCTGGCTGTTATGATGGATATAGTTCTTTGGTATATTAATACTCCAGATTCACTCAATAATAATAATAATAATAATAATAATAATAATAATAATAATAATAATAATTAGTTTTAACCCGTCAAAATCTCACCGTTTTCCTATTTTAATTTTCTGATTAATCTTAATTCTTAAGTTAATGATTGACTAAACTGATGGCGAGTTCTATGACAATAAAATATCCGTAGAAATTCCCCTGTAACGTCATCAAATATTTGAGCTTAACAACTTTAACAAAATATTGAAATAAGAATCATAAATATGAATTTATGAATGATTTTAAGACGTGGGTAGAAATGAAAACATTTGAAATTGACATTTTTTTCAATTTCACTGAAACAGCCATTAAACACGTCTATCTTCCTTCCTTCCTTCCTTCCTTCCTTCCTTCCTTCCTTCCTTCCTCCCTTCCTTTCTTTCTTTCTTTCCTTCCTACTTTTCTTTCGTTCTTTCTTTTTTCTTTCTTTCTTTCTTTTTTCTTTCTTTCTTTCATTTTCTCACTGTAACCAAGTATTGTCTTGTTCCCTCTTTCCACGTGATCAAAATGAAATAGTCCATTATTTATGAGGTATTGGCAGGGCGTAACGGTCGTGTGAACTAGCGAAGGGAGGGACAGACACAATTATAATAGGATAATAAAGTTAAAATAGTTAATCCCAAAACATCTTGTAGGAACACGAAAATACATTCTTGGAATGATTTTAAAAAAATGCGAAAATACATTCTTGGAATGTTAAAAATTAAAAAAAATGCGGGAGGAACACAACAACACATTGAAAAATTCCCTGGAAATCTCAGCTTAAGAGAAATCCAAAAAAATTGTCTTGATACGTACAGTTCACATACTGAGAAGAACTTTGTCCATCTAACGCTAGTGATATTATGTGAGTTGGAAAGACAAGTCATGGAATGTAACCATAACAACACACTTACGTATTTCGGCAGACTTGGTACGAAAATCGAAATATAATAATAATAATAATAATAATAATAATAATAATAATAACAATTCTATATTAGGAAGCCAGCAAGTTCAAAATGGAGTTTCAAATGGGTGAAGAAATGCAAGTAAAGCATAATACACCGACTGCAGCTGCAAAATACTTAAAAAGGAAGCAAAGGCAAATCTAATCAACCAGATACAGAAACGATGCCAAGATAAACCGCTTCACGGTCAATACCCTTCCCGTACCAAACAAGCTGATGTAGACAAACCCCCTACCCATGAGTAGCTACGTAGTGCAGGGTTAATACCTGAAACCGAAGGTTTTATTCTTGCTGCACAGGACCGATGTTTGATACAAGCACATATACTGAAAAATTGTGTTAGCCTAAAATGCAGATTCTGTGATAAATATCCAGAATCAATTGACCATCTTGAATTAGGTTGCGCAGTATTGGTAACCACTGAATATAAAGCTCAGCATAACAGAGTGGGCCAATATCTGCAGTGGAATAACTGCAACTTTTACGGAAAGGAAGCTGCAAGAAATTGGTATGAACACCACCTAGACCCGGTTACGGTGATAGGACCTGTAACAATTGTATGAGATTTTAAAATACACACAGACAGAACAATCAAAGCTAATAACCCAGACATTGTGATTAGAGATCACAAAGATAAAATGTGCCTCCATATTGACATGGCAGTTTCTGCAGACTGCAGTGTATCTTTGAAGATCTTCAAAAAAGAAAAACTATCAAAATACAAGGACCTTGAAATCAAAATCTCAAAAATGTGGCACATGACATTAGCAAATACAGTTGTAGTTGGAGACCTCAGATTGATTGGAAAATATTCCAGTAGACTTGTTGAAGAGATCCTTGGTAGTCCTTAAAGAAATACAAAGAATTGTTCTCGCAAGTGCAGCCCACACCTTACGAAGGGCTTTATCTATGTAAAATGTGTGTGATTTAAAAAAAAAAAAAAAAAAAAAAAAAAAAACTGCCCAGTGGAAAATATTATGATGCCATTTCTGATCTTATCGGGACCCGGAAAGAAATGAGTATACGCCAGAAATGAAAGGAAATACTACTACTACTACTACTACTACTACTACTATTACTACTACGACTACTACTACTACTACTAATAATAATAATAATAATAAACCGTACACGGAGATAATTATCAAAAACCGAAAAGAAAAAACTTGCCTACTAATTGATATGGCTTGTCCAGCGGACTGTAACATAGCAACGAAGGAATTTGAAAAACTATCCAAGTATAAAGACCTGTAAATCGAAATAGAAAAGATGTG
>OZ010589.1:44792258-44849758 GCA_963932145.1 Acanthosepion lycidas | reverse complement strand
ATATATATATATATATATATATATATATATATATATGTATGTGTGTGTGTGTGTGTGGTCAGATGTGCACAGAATGGATTTTGACTGTCAGTTATATTTTAGAATACCTAACCATAAATTATTCTCTTCTTATCAGACATACACATATGCGCACAAAAGGGCACACACATTTTTACTTCATATATATATATATATATATGAGTGGAGACTGAGGTCAACAGCAATAGATATATATGTCGCCATATATATATATATATATATATATATATATATATATATATATATATATATATATGTAGTCATATATATATATATATATATATATATTTATATATATATATATATATATATATATATGTATATAAAGGAAACATATTCGTGCTTTTTGTGCGCATATGTGTGTCTGTTAAGTAGAGAATAATTTATTCTTAGGTATTCTAAAATATACGCGATGTTCGAAATCCATACTGTGCCCATCTGACGACATACATTGATACGTATGACCCAATGCATCATCCGTGACACGAATTCGCAGTTATCGAATTTACTCTCGTATTGCTTCCGTGTGATACTGTTTCGTCAAAATTCGTATACACAATCAGCGTGTGCACACACCCTCACACCTGCTGGCGTACGCATTCACAAACGCATTGAAATTCACCTGCGCTCATGCACACATACATACAATTACATATATTCATACATACAGACGTACATGGTACCGGATCTCTTAATATATGTAAACAAACACACGATCGTACATAGAGTAATACGGTATAATAAAGAGCCAAAGATAAGGAAATCAAGGTCTTTTGAATTGGTAGTCATTGAAAAACCATAAATAAGCGTTTTCGCTACGTTAGGCCATCCGTAGATTCGCCGACGCAAAACAGCACTAGTCAGCCAATGAAAAGACTCGGCTCGGCGGGAGGCGCACAAGTGTTAAGTCTGCAGTAGTTGATGAGGTTGAAAAGAAAGAAAGAAAGAAAGAAAGAAAGAAAGAAAGAAAGAAAGAAAAGAAAGAAAAGAAAAGAAAAGAAAAGAAAAGAAAGAAAGAAAGAAAGAAAGAAAGAAAGAAATCCCAAGGTGTTTACAGGGAGCGTGGTGGAGGGAGTGTGGCGAAGGTAACGATGGCAGCAGAGGCGGCGCCGACAGAAGCAATAATGACAAAGTTCGTATCGGTAAGAAGAGTGGAAGAAGAAGAGTCAAAGAAAAATCGAAAATAAAAAGATAAACGCCGTGGTGAATGGAAGAAAAAAACAGTGGGATGTGACAAAAAGAAGCGAAAAGAATCGTAAAATGATAGCTTGTCATTTTAAGGACGCAGGTGTCATGGCTGGCGATCTGTAATACTAGCCATTTCCCGCTTCTCTTCCATCTGACGTCCCCCCCCTCTTCTTTCACTTCTTCTTCTTCACCTTTTTTCTCGGTCGTCATCTTCGTCTCCTTCTTTAAAACAAATTGTCCAAGAATGTTTTATTTTCAGTGGATAGGCATTTCGGTGGTCACGCTATGATCTCCGCAGGTGTTCATGACGTTGTCATGCAATTATATTTGAATGATGCAACTGTTTGTCTCCAACATCTTATTCAATGATAGCAATATATTTACAAAGCTTTGTTAAGTACGCCAGAGGGCCGTATGAGCGGGTGAGTATATTAGAAAGATTGTGTTACGCCAATCTTTCAAATAGAGAGTGCTAACTCAGGTAAAAATCAGCATTTAAAATGGTTTTTTTTTTTGTTTTTTTTTTTTTACCTGACCTCGAACACCAACTTCTGATACCGGCGAGAAATTCTTAGCTATCTATTCATTGAACAATCTGCAAATATTTTTTCTAAGTTTTGCATAAGGAAAAAGGATAAGGCAGTCCTTATGGATCGAACTCACTGCACCAACGATGGCTTTTGAGATTAACTTACTAAACCTTCCTCAGCTAAAAACATACGGCACTCAATGAGCATTGTACCCGCTTGTAATTGTTTGTCCATTTGATTTGCTTTTTTACGGTTTATCAACCCATTACAGGTTCTTTAAAGCCAGGAAATATTTTTAGATTGTAAGAATTATTTTTGGAGATGATAATTATTTACTGATACAAGTCCTACTAATTAACCCATAGCTGGGGGAAGAGGGGGGGGATTCATGCCTTTCCCAAGGTTATTTGCGTATAAGTGAATATAACGAACCCAACTAGAATTGGAACTCGGCTCTCTGATTTCCAATTCCAAATCTTTATCCAGCCGTAAACCTGAACTAACAGCACCCATTTAGGTAAATAACCAGTTTCGACGTAGCTTAACTTCGTCCTTGTAATTGTCTACGAATCTGGTTGGTTCATTGCTGTTTCATGTTAAGGCACCTAATGATGGCGGTATATTGATTCCGCAAAAATATCAGGGTTGTATTTATTTATTTATTTATCAGTTTATTTTAAAAATCACATGACATAATGAAGGCAAGAGGAAAAGCGGACCAACCTACCTAATGAGCTTGTGGAAAACACAGTAAATGGACGAATATTTAGAGCTTAGCGCTACAAAGGGTAGGAAATTGTAGAGAGCAATGATCCCCTACAACCTGAACGGACACTGACCATAAATGAGAGGGATACTCTCCAGATATGTTTCTCTCTTTATTTTATAATGTTATACAGACTCGGCAATTTAGAAGCAATTGTCAACTGGTGACAAAAGACACAATTTCTAGGACACATAATGAGAAAAGAGAGCTTGGAGAATTTGACACTCATAAGCAAGAAGAGTAGAGGGAGACAGCGTATGAGATATATAACGAGGACAAACATTGCTTAACAATACAAAGGATAGGAAATTGTAGAGAGCCATGATCGCCCACGTTCTGAAGAGACATGGGATATAAAAGAATATACTCTTTATCCATATTTCAAAAATGAGTTGTTGTTTTTTTAGAATTATATACAATACACAGACTCAGTAAGTTTAAGCGTTATTGCCAACAAAGAACAAAACACTTATTTCAAATCAGTTGAAATTTCCGAGAATATAATGAGGAAAGAGGACTTGGATAATTTGACGCTTAGCGAGTGTAACAGCAAATTTGTCCTATTGTTAGATTAAGCTTTGAACCGTTGTATCTCAGAAATGATTAAAGATATATTACTGGAATTCCCCGCGGTATTTATTTATAACACTATTGGACTCTACTTTGAGTAATAAGAATGTATAATTACTCTTCAAGCTTAACAGAATAATTATAATGAAATCGACCATAAACGAAAATGGCATGTTCATCATTAATTAATCATAGCTAAGGATCAGAAGTTCATGAAGGATTGAAATAAAGTTCATATATATATATATATATATATATATATATATATATATATATATATTATTCCAGGTCATTTTCCAACTTATTCAAGATGATCTTCGTCCTCTCTAACCTTTTAACTTTTTGTCCTCACAGGTTTCACGTACGATTTCATTTTTAAGTCTTTTTTCACTCCTCTTTGAATTGTCATAGGAGAAACTCCTCTCTCACGTGCCAGACATCTTATGGATTGAATTGGATCTTTTCTAATTGATCTCTTTAGCTCTAAGTTGAACTGATGATCCCTGCTCCTGTTGTGATCAACTGATCTAGTTTTCCTCTCTATTGCTTCCTCTTTTTAAAACTTATTCATCGTTCTCTTGATGGTTTTTGAATGGACTTTGAAGAGGGAAGCCAGAGTATGAATGTTGGTACCATTACTGACGGCCTGAATGATCTTTTCCTCTTACCATTGCTCATTTGGGGGAGACAGTGGGGCTGACACAAAATAGTTTTAATCTGCTCTCTTTCTAGCTGATTAACTGAAATGATTTTTCATTGATTCTTAGGACAGATTGTATCAAGATGGCTAAACGTCTTATCTGTAAACCTGGCAAAAAAAAAGAAACTCAATTAGTTTAGGGGTTCTTTTTATATATTAAACATATTGTGGGATGGACAGTTATTTGGACAATTTTGCAGTTATATCCGGTGACATACTGAATCTATAAAGGGACATAGGGAAGCATCGTGTATTCTAGCAACGAACTTGTGTAAATGAATAACAGAAAAACAACCTGTAAGGATACTACGTGGATGAATTCTTTTAATCATTTTCACCCCAAGCAAGGCAATAAAGCCACTAAGATGTAAGGGGGGTATTGAAATATGAGAAAGATATATTATTAATGAGAGACGATAATATTAGGTTGGTGCAAAAATAATGTCGTTTTCTCACATTTGTTACTATGTGATAAAACGACATTATTTTTGCACCAACCTAATAAAAAAAAAAACAACAATTAAGAAGACAGAAGATAACCATTGACAGCGCATTTATTTATTTATTTTTTTGAAGATTATAGTTGACGGGGAACCCAGAAAAGAGTTCCACAAGCAAGAAGTGCGATAGAAGAAATTGTTAGCATAGTTATTAGCATCTAGCCATTTCAATTGTAAAAAGATGAGACCTTGCCGCCAATCTAGTACGGCGCTTAAATTCATAAAGTCTAGGTAACATAGAGGAAAGCTCCTCAGAAAAATTACCAGGAAAATAATTATGAAAAAAACAATCACAGGGAAACTACGTTACGGCGATGGGAAATTGATTGAAGCCCTGATGCCACGTTAGGGCCAATAACATTACAGATTCTTCATTGGATTTTATCTAGAATCTCTAAATATATAGCAGGAGCACTTGGCCAGATGTGGCAGCAATATTCAAATCAAGGGAGAATGGTAGGTTTCTAAATATATGACAGGAAAAAATTGTCTAGCACAATATAGGGAACCAATTTTCTTAGCTGCAGACTTAGCAATTGTTTAAATATACTCTTTCCGCTTCATGTCAGCGGAAAACGTCAACCCAAGAAGGCGAAATGAGTCCCTCTCTTGGAGGTTACATTAGGCCATGCTTATGGAAGATAAAAAGTGTTCTCTCAGACGATTAAAAGAAATAAATTTCGTTTCGGACGCGTTAAAAAGAAAAAGCCATTTCTTGGCCCAATTAACAACAGATTGTGAACAGCCGCCAATTTGACATTACCTAAGCGATCAGACTTTATTATTAAGAGAGGATTAAATAGTTGTATAGGATAGATACCAAGTTAAGCATCGATGAAATCAGGAAGGTTATTTATGAAAATTAGAGCTTAGAACTACAAATGATAGGAAGTTGTGGAGAGCCATAGTCAGCCATGTCCTGAAGGGACACGACATGTAAAAGAAGATATGCATCTTTTATTTTTTCAGTTTTGTATGGCTAAGTGTCGGGCATGAGATTAGCCGTATTACTATACAAGGTGTCCACAAAGTCTCTTTATAATTTAAAAAATATATTATAAAGACAACTGATGAGATATCATAATCAGATTTATTCTATGTACTCAGTAGCTATCAAAGTTTTTAATGCCATTGTATTTTTGTATTTCAGTTATTCTTTTAAATGAACCCCTAACATTTCCGTCCGGTGGATTGAAAGGAATGACCTAATTCTCTGGACACATCGTTCAACAGACATCACTGCCCTGGACTTCTTTTTATGGGGTCATGTTAAAGATATCGTGTATCGAACAAAGATATGGGACACCACTGATCTAAAGCAAAAGATCGCTGATGCCACTGCCACCATTGATGAGGCTGTGTTACAGCGAACATGGCAAGAAATCGAGAACCGTCTTCATGGCCTTCGTGCAACTAATGGTGCCCATATAGAGGTGTATTAAATTAGTTTAAAATAATAACAATTTCCACATATTTGCAATATATTTTTTAAATTATAAAGAGACTTTATGGACATCCTGTATATTTAAATATATAGGTAGATATATAGATAGAGAGAAAGAGAGATGATAAACAGAATGAGATAGATAGATAGATAGATAGATAGATAGATAGATAGTGAGAGGGGGAAAGAGAAAGCGATAGAGAGAGAGAGATATAATAAACAGACAGGGGTAGATAGATATATAGATAGATATTAACAGACCGAGGTAGATGGATGGACAGAGAGAGAGAGAGAGAGAGAGAGAGAAAGAGAGTGAGTGATAGATAATGAACAGAGTGAGGTAGACAGATAATTATTGTTACGCCCATAAATCATATTAAAATGTATATTTATTTTTCATACTATTACAGAAATCGTTAAAAGTCGATAAACCGCTAAAATTTATTGCATAATTATATGGAAATAATAATTCACTTGGCATTGAATATTAATTTGATACTAATGCGCAAAATCAAAGCGCAATTCCTGTTTAGCAATAATTTATAAATGTCCAGTCACGACCAAGTTCCTATTCTGTCGAATTAAAAGGATACGGTCTGCACTTCCAGATAATCTATTAAAATTATTTATTAAATTTAGAGTAGTTAGACGACAAAGGTGAGAAATCTAATAAGATTGTGTTTGAAAGCGTGGTTTTAACTGGGCTCAAAACCGACTATTGAGGCTAGTTGTTGTAACCTAGAGAAAGTTACAGAATAGAATAATCAAACGAAGGTTGAGAATGAACGATAATACTAAGGACAAGAACAACACATATAAGATTCGCCAGCATTTCAGATTGCCGTTCTGAAATAAATAATTTTGTTGGTATTTGAAGGTCATTGTCCGCCGAGGAGCGAATTTAAGTAAAGCCAAATGGAATTTGGAATTGGGTTGGATTTGGAAATCGACAAAGAAATTGCCGATTTAAAAAAAAATTTAAACACGAAAATTTATTGACGAGAAATTATTGTTGGAAAAAAAAAAGAATTTTAAAACAAAGTTTATTGTCTTGAAATACCAGACTGATTTGTCTAGGGTCGATGTTACGTCTCCAAGGTTTAAGAAAATAATTAATTGATGAATACGTAATGAGGGGTAGGGAGAGTTGGGCGAGGTGCATATAAACCGAACGATTGGTTGAAGTCAGTAGGAGGAATTGCCGTTGGAGAAGGCTGAGACGAATAAACATCAATCGAGGGAGCTGTTGAACCCCACGTTATCTGCCATCTGCCCGACCTAACATCTCGTGTGAACATTTAACCCGCTCCAAGTTTTAGAAGCAAGAGATACAGTGTCACGATAGAGTCGAATGGGAAGAATTAATTTTGTTGTAGCAACGATCATATAAAACCGCCGAAAAATAACGCAGCTGCCTTCTTTATTCGTTATGATATTTGTATTTTCACCGGCGGAAGCATTCTTGTCCTTTTTCATAGCACGGTTCCGTCAACTTGATTCAGCACTTAAGTGCGGACGGAAATTCGATCCTCCCTGCACTTCCAGATAATCCATTAAAATTATTTATTAAATTTATAGTAGTTAGACGACAAAGGTGAGAAATCTAATAAGATTGTGTTTGAAAGCGTGGTTTTAACTGGGCTCAAAACCGACTATTGATGCTAGTTGTTGTAACCTAGAGAAGGTTACTGAATAGAATAATCAAACGAAGGTTGAGAATGAACGATAATACTAAGGACAAGAACAACACATATAAGAACACAACGTGGGAAGAGCAAATGAAGAAATGAAGCTGTCAACAGATAGCCATCAGTTGACCGACGCGAGTACTGACCAACGTGGGAACAACCCGGGATCGAATTTCAAATGTCTCTTTCTGATTTCAATTTTCTTTAATCAAATTTACCCCAAAGAAAGGCATTTAAGCCACTAAGGGACAAGGGGTTGCAATTAGACAACAGAAAACATTATGAAAGAGTCAGAACAATAGACGAGTAAACAGAAAGACAGTAAATAACGGATTGAAACTGCATTTAAATTTTTGGTGACCAAAGTTAACTAGAAAGCATAGAGACAGATGAGAGTTCCACAAACGATGAAAGTTTTATAGAAAAAGGCACAGGAAAGCAACTTTACCGCCATTGGAACGTGACTGAAGCTGAGACGCTAGGTCAGAACCAATAATATTGCTGATTCTCCTTTGGATTTTGTCAAGAATCTCTAAATAAATAGCAGGAACACCGGACCGTATGTGACAAAAATATTCTAAGCACTGGCGAATTATAGATATTTAAGATAGATTCTGGAGTGAACCAAGTTTCTTAGCACCTGACCTCGCAATGGATTGAATGTAGTCTTTCCACCGAGAATGTTAAGCCGATTAGGCGCAACGTGTCACTCTCTTGAAGGTTAGCATCAGCCATACTGATGGAAGGCAGAAAAGGGCCTCTCAAATGATTAACAGAATGATTAGTTTTCTTGTAGTTCATATTTTCCTTAAAACTTTACCGTTGCACATATGTTCTGGTTATATCGTTCTTAGTATCTGTCATAGAATTAACTCCCAATTCCATTAGGTCTCTTCTTCATCTGTGAGAATGTCCGTCCTTCACTGCCATATTGGAAAATTAGATATGTAAAAGTTCAGTTTGCTCAGCTTTGTTTCTTAGGATACGTTCCTATTTCTTAATACTGTTTCGTTTCTGGGAGGCATATTTCCTCATTACTTTTCACCTTCGAATTTTGATGTGTCGTCTACCCAGATAAAGTGTGTTCCAATAACTTGGGCGGATTTTAAATGTGAATTAAGTTTAAGCGTCTAATGAGTTTTTTTCTTTTCCTTTCAGATTTAACAATTTAAGTCTTTGGCAATTTCAACTCTGGAAAGACTAACAATCAAACAACGTGTTAAAGTTATCGAAGCCTATTACGAAAATGGACGTTCAAACAGAAATGCATTTTGCGAATTTTGCGATCATTTTGGTCCACATAATCGACCAATCGAGAGTGCAATTGGAAACAATGTAACGTTGTTGTGGAGAGGTTCAATTCCTGCGCGCGATATCTGGATTTTCGGCCACATTCTCGTGCACTACAGCAATGTTTTCAGATGAACGGCGTAAACGTGCACGCAATGGTGTTTTCATATATGCCACCGACCCAGTTTGTTTGAATTTACGAAGAATCTTTTTCCAATTGCACTTTTGAAACTTTAACACCTTGTTTGATTGCTAATCTTTCTATGGTTGAAATTGCCAAAGACTTAAGTTGTTAAATCTGAAAGAAAAAGAAAAAAATCTATTCCAATAGCTTCATGTCTCGCACCTCCCGTCTGTGGAATTCCTTTCCTATTACTTGTTTCCCTGATAGCTATAATCTCCAACTATTCAAATGTAATGTCAATCGACATCTCCAAATGCCCTGACTTATTCCCTGTCCTTCTCTTCATCCTTTCCTCTATCACGCCTCTTTACTCTCACTCCCACTCTGTAACCCCTTGCGTACTAGCGGCATCCCGTCATGCTTGGGGTGAAATGCTTAAAAAAAATAAAAAAATCATTAGACGCTTAAATGTAATTCACATTTAAAATCAGTTCAAGTTATTGGAACACCCTTTATTTACATTTCTAGTCTAGGAACTTGACATTTAAATATTTGGCGCAAAACGAGGAGGTCTTGAGGAAAAATACAATCAACAAAGGCACTTTACTTAATCAAAAAAGGACAGCTGAAATTTATGGAACATATAATGAGGAAAGAAGGCTTCGAAAATCTGACATCCACAAGACATATCGAAGAGAAAAGAGACAGAATGAGGTAGCAAACCACCTCCCTAACTAGTTTGTGACTGAATATCATAACGAGGATTGGGAGAGACGGTAAAAAGACAAACATTACTACGAGCTGCACGGTGTAGAAGGTTGTTGGGGACCATGATCATACAATATCCTGAAGGGATGCGCCACATAGAAGGAAGAAGGGTAGTAACTTACAACGGAAAATGTGACGCAGAAACATTACATTTGTGGCCATATCAAGTTAAAACACCGGTTCCCGCACGATCAAATTAAGCAACTTCAAACCTGCTTAGTGACCGCTTAGGAATACCAGGTGCTGTAAGCTTGGATGTGTGGGTGGTGTAATGGGTAACAGCTTAGAATTGGAAATCGGAGGAACAGGTTCCAATTCCAGTGGGGATGAATCTGTCTTTTCTCCCTCCAGCTAAGGGTTAATTACAAAGACTTGTATCAAAAATTCATTATTATCTCCCAAAAAATTCTTACAATCTAAAAAATATTTTCTGGTTTTAAATAAGGTGCAAAGGGTTGATAAGCCGTTAAAAATCAATCAAACAGAAACACTTCATTCAAAACATGTGAGCAACAAATCAATTTTACTTTCGAAAGCCCAGGGTGACTAAATTATATATTTTCTTACCACTGCTTTTGAAAATAAGCTTGACTAATTTGGACTATTAAGCAGGAAAAAGTTAATTCAAAATTTAGTACCAATAAGATTTTTTATATTTACTATAAGCAAGTTAGTGGGAGGGGGGTCAAAAATGCTTCATAATTAAGTCATAAACATATCCCTCACTTTTTGCAATATTAGATTACATTACATTTCTCTACTTTAGAAGTATGTTTATAGATACGGTTGTCAAATTTGGCGACTATCAAAAACCCAGCTCTACTAAATTTTACATTTTTGTAACTTGATGCAAGTTGCATTTTAAAATCAGCTTGAGTAATATGGGCTATGAGGGAGACAAAAATTCAATGAAAAATTTAGTACCGACGGGTTTTCAAACATAAAATTTGGAAGAAGGTTTTTTTGCAGAACAGAGAAATTTTCAGTATCTCCTTGCATTTTGGTACCTGAAAATACATAATTCTTTCAACGAAAATAAAACGGAAAAGTGGAAGGAACATTATATATTGTATGCCGCATTAGCAGAAAAGGGCTATTAACAGTATCATTTATAGATCGACAGTTAGTTTTCAAGTTCCATAAAAACCCGCAGGTAGGTCATGTGTGACGCTAAAAATAAATACATTATCAGGTCTCTACAACTCACAAAAAATTCTTTACATCTCTGGCTCCTATCTAACAACTGAAAGCATTTCTCTCCTTCTAAAAGAAATAATCGTATTTTGAATTGTGGGGATCTTGAAAATATCACTATTTGAAACTTGTGAATCAATGTGTTATGGCTTGTCATCAAAAAATGTCTATACACTTTTAATAGAATGTGAACAAGCAATTGGTTTATAAGTAATTAACATAAGCTTCGTCATAAGGTTTCAAGAATGGAGCCCTTAGTGGGGATCGAATTCATTGCTTAGTCTGCTAGACTAAGTACATTAAAGCGAGATACCTTTATAAATATATAATTTATTATGACATATAATAGCAAGTGACGGTCTTTTGAACAGGAGTAGAAGTTTATACCTTGTTTCCAATTAGAATTGGGTTTCCGGTTCTTTCTAAAATCTTTTCATTCTTTTTCATTTCCAGTAGCCCTTTGCATCATAGTGGCATTATCGCCTTGCTTGGGATGAATTGATTAAAGTAAACACAGTTAGCATCAAACTCACTACACGGTAGTAGTTATCTACTAGCTTACTAACTATTGTCCTAGTATGAGTGCTTTTATATTATTTTTCCCGGTATACCATACCCAAGAGCCACTCAAGGTAGAGAGTTACTGAATGAGGTTATATTAAGTAAAGGAAGGAAGTAAGGTGTATATTATGAGGATATGTAGGATAGATAAAGCTTGACCCTAGATTTGATTAAGTTAGGTTCATAATGGCGATTTTCTAAGCGTAGTTTAGATGTTGCACAAGGCCGAAACTATGGGTCACACAATGAGGATCGAACCCACTGTTCAGTTGTAACTGATCTAGAGAGACAATCGTACTAACCATTAAACCACGTCGAAGCGTTCAAAAGATTTTCTAAGCGTAGCTTAGATGTGGCACAAGGCCGAACTTATGGGGCACCCAGTAACGATCGAACTTACTATCCAGTCTTAATTGATTTAGCGAGACAATCTTACTAACCGTTGCATTATGTTCAGTGTCCAGATTAAGATCGTAGTGATAGGAGAAGCATCCTCCCGTGAATCTGTTCTACAAAGTAACAGCTCTGAACAAGAAGCTTTCTGAGTGAAACTTTCTCCTTACGTATGGAGATTAGAATGAGTTATCTCCGTTGTACGTAGCACATGACGAACCTTTAGCTGTGAAGGTCAAAATTGGTAGAATTAAGGGATGCAGCTCGTCTGAAAATCTGCCATGGAAATAGCGATAGAGTAACGTTTCGTCTGTTGGAAAGTGGTTGCAGTGTGGAAAATAACTCATCACCCACAAGGCCGCGTAGGAGATTTTGAACTCTATCAAAGATGGAAAGAGGAGACAACTATGACAGCAATGTTTCATTTTTTGTCCTAATCTGCAAAGGTACTGCATGCAGTTGGATTTAGCTAATTTCTGGGGTGGTGCAAAGAAACGGAGGTATCTTTAGTGTTGGCACGAATGTACGAGTTCTGTAGTGAGTTTTTATCGCGGTAGACGTTTGAGGCAATAACCGTCATAGAAAATACAACCGCTTAGTGACTTAACGTTCTGTCGATATAGTTAGTAAGCTTAGCTGTGTCTGGTTCAAGGCCAATAGTGTGAAGATCCAACCAATAAAATTAAAATAGTCTAAAATCTCAAATGGAACACAAAAGATTCTGGAAGAATGGTTGATTCTTTGCATCGTTCCAGAAAATACCTGCTATGCTCCATATTTCACAAAGATCAGATCAAACTAAGAATAGAATATTGCTGGCATATCTGAGCTGGTGCTACCCAGTCCTCACTGCTCAGCCTAGTCAGCGTGCAAAAGCGGTTACGCGGTCTCTTGAGTTATTAATTATTCTCCACCCTGCAATACTTATCCCACAGACGCCTGGGAGTTCGTCTTTCAGGTCAACCCTCCACCTGGCTTCTTAGATGGTCTGGTGTGACATTGAATGCAAATTCTATTCTTGCATCATCTGAAGTGAGTTTCATACTATATATTGTCGCCTTTACTAAATTATAACTGAGGATAGGTCAAATAACAAGAAAGGCGATTGGTAGAAGAAAAAAGGCAGTTCGGTAAGGTGGTGTATTTTTCAGCTAGAGGGCTCGCTTCTGTAGTCGTTATAGAAAAGTTTGTCTTCTTCTCTCTGTTGTAACTTAGGGAAAGTTATTGAATAGAATAATCACACGAAGGTTGGTAATGAACGATAATACTTAGGACAAGAACAACACATATAAGATTCGCTAGCAGTGCGTAGACGTAGTCAACTGCTAGAAGTGAGCCAAGGAAAATTCAACAATGAATCTCCATCTGCAGGATATTTGCCAACCGCCCCACGCGGTCAGATGTGGCACAAGACCGAATTTAACGTAGGTTTTCCGGGCAAAAATTCCCCGTAGAGCCCGTAAAAAACGGGGTCGGATAGCTCTCTACCAACTCAGACGAGACTCTGTCTTTCGGCATAGCCTCGTCTGAGTTCCTCTCTGATCGAAGGCAGAGAGTTCGACCAGCACAGCAGGAGACGAATCTCCATCTGCAGACCAACATACAGTATTTACAATTGTATTTATGTGAATGGGGACATACCCATTATCGTTCGTAGGTATACTACAACACTCTCATGGACCTCTGATCGCTAAACAAATATGGATCATAGTCCAAGTGAAAATAATGCAAATAATGATAATTCTTGATCCAAGAAATCCAGAAAGAAAATAAGAAAAACATTCCCATCCAAGAAATCCAGAAAGAAAATAAGAAAAACATTCCCAAATCTTTGTTTTCGAAACCAATCCATTGTCAGGATAACAGAATTGACTTAATTCTCAGTGTATCTGGGAAGTGTTTTAGCACAGGACAAAAAGTGTGATACTGAAATTGGAAGGTGCATCGGGATAGCCAAAGATGCAGTCCAAAAGCTAACACGCAGTATTACATTTATTCCAGGTTTTGGGGTCGTTTGTGCATATTTATGTTTGCCAATGCACTGCCTTTTGTGTTAAACATTGTCGTAGGTAAGTTATTTTTTCATCACCTGTTATGATTTAAAGAACAGTAAGACAACTGAAAGAGCCCAAAATTTAAAGAATTGTAAGGGAACTGGATGAGCGCAAAGTGCGAAGAGTAAATCAGAAATACCAAAATCAAGCAAGTACAAAAAATTCAAATCATTTGCAAGCGTTTTAAGAAAGGACGGATACTGTGACACTGACATCCGAAGGTGCCTTGGGATAGAGAAATATACATTCGTAAAGCTAAGCAGAGTAATAAGAAACAGAAAAAATTTCGTTAGAAACAAAAAAAAAAGGAGTACTGAACTTTTACGTAATATCAGTCCTCCTATATGGCAATGAATGCTGCGCAATCTCCTCACAGATTTAGAAGAGACTTGAAGCAACAGCAATATGTTTTTACAGAAGGATGCTGAAAATACCATAGACTGAACATTTGAGCAAAGACAAAGCTTTAGAGAAAATGGTGACAAAAAGGGAACTTATATACTTAACAGCAGGAAGAGACAGTTGAAATTTGTACGGCACATAATGAGGAAAGAGGTTTTGGAAAATCTGGTCCTCATAGGAGAGATTGAAGGCAAGACAGACAGAGAAAAAAATGCATAACCTACCTATCAAGCTTGAGTAAATGAATGGCGGAATGGGGAGATAGCAAAAAGATAAACGTTTATTAAGACTTACAAAGGACAGGAAATTGTGGAGAGCCATGATCACCTACGTCCTGTTGTGACACGGCACATAGAAAACGACGATCAGTTCTATCGAAGCACAGACGAAGCTCTCGACCTTTGAACTGTTTGAACTTTTGTATAAAAACAGCAAGTGAGTTTCCAACTTGTATGTAAGGCGGGTGGAAAAGTTCAGGGTCCGAACTTGATATATGACCCTCAGCAATAACCCATACATGAAATTCTATATATACAACTCTTACCGAATCATTTTTCAAGTTTCTTTGAACCGTCAAAAATATAAATAAATATTTTGATGTTCGGTCTTTAAAATATTGATTTTACGAAATTAGTCAAGACGACAAATTTTCAGCATCTCCTTGTACCATTCAAATTATTTCATATAATTTTAATTGTTTGTTAATTGGTTAAATTGCTTTTATTCGGGTCAAATTTCTAATGAGTATAAATAATATTAAAATATATTTAAATCATTACCGCTGTTTATAATCAATATTTAATTTGTTTTCCGTTCAGATTTAATGAAAATTTTGCGAAAAGATTTCTAATGAGCTTCAGGCAAGAAAAGAAAATTTGGTGTAACGAAAACACATTTAAGTAATTAGTAGTGTTTCGAATCAATATTTAATTTGCTTTTCTTTCCGATTTAATGAAAATATTGCGAATGGATCTGTTTTGAGCTTGAAAAAAAAAGTTATGCTAATGCTAACTGTGAATCGTGCATATGAAGTAGGCATATAATCATATGCAGTGTAAGTGATTTATTTTTCTCATTTTTTTGTTCGCAGTGTCAGAAATCTAAATCAGAATTTATGAGGCTGAGAGGGTCTTTAACAATTCAGGCAGCAGTAAACCGTTGTGGCGACAATCAAAGCACCATGTTGCAGATATTAGCTGAGGAAGAAAACAATCCGATGCTTACACAACCGCAAAATATCGAACATAAATAAAGAAGCTTCGAATTGAAGCGGCTATTCGAAGATGCGTGACATTTATCAGTAATTTCCGGCCGAGTCGGAGCTGATGAAGAGTTAAACAACATGGGGGGAGGTTATAAGGGACAGGAAGTAAGGTTCTTTCAAGACGTTATTTGCCAAGAAAATGGACCGATCATATATAAACCGATAGATTAAGAAATGGACAAAGTCCGACAATTTATTTATTAAAGACATTTTTATTTTTAACGTTCTTTTTTTTTTTTTTTTTTTTTTTTTTTTTTTTTTATAGATACAAGTATTTAAGTAAATGCTCTGTTTATAATAAACAGTATTAAATGACATTTACCGGCCTGAATGTCCGAGAAATTTTCATAGAAAATATTCGTCCTTTGACAGGATTTGAACCTGCATCCTATACGGAACCGTCATTTAGCTTGACGTGCCTAACCGCTCGGTCACAAAGGATCGTGCGGTTGGCAAGGTCGAATTTACTGCTTATAAACTTCAATCTTCCATGAATCTCGTACATTCATAACTGCTCATGGCGTATCAAATGTAAACAAATGACGTCATACATTAAGAAAAGGACAAAGTCCGACAATTTATTTATTAAAGATATTTTTATGTTTAACGTTCTTTTTATAGATACAAGTATTTAAGTAAATGCTCTGCTTATAATAAACAGTATTAAATGACATTTACCGGCCTGAATGTCCGATAAAGTTTCATAGAAAATATTCGTCTTTTGACAGGATTCGAACCTGCATCCTATACGGAACCGTCATTTAGCTTGACGTGCCTAACCGCTCGGCCACAAAGGATCGTTCGGTTGGCAAGGTTGAAGTTTATAAGTAGTAAATTCGACCTTGCAAAAACGAACGATTAGGCACGTCAAGCTAAATGACTCTTTTCTCTTTCCGCTCATTATTAATGTTTTTGTTTCTGATTCTTCCACACCCTGAAACTCCTTGTGTCTTAGTGGCTTTACTGACTTGTTTGGTTTGGTTTGCTTTCTTTTGTTTTACGGCATATCAACCAAAATGTGTCATATAATGCCGACAACTTTTTTTCCTGGTAATATTTTTGTTTTGTCAAAAATCTATTTCTGTTAATATTTTTCCTTAAAAATGTATAGTTGGTAATATTATTTTTTCAAAAACGTATTCCTGGCAATAGTTTTTTTCAAAAACGTATTGCTGGTAATAGTTTTTTTCAAAAACGTATTCCTGGCAATAGTTTTTTTCAAAAACGTATTGCTGGTAATAGTTTTTTTCCTCAAAAACGTATTGCTGGTAATATTTTATAATGCTTTTTACTTCAGTTTCGGGGTTAACTATTTGCCCATAGCTGAGACCCTAACAGGTGCTACCACCCCGGGTCAGGATGGACCTGGGAATACCAGCAATTAAAAGGTGGTTCCACGCTCCTCAAAACCTCCTGATCAGAGGCCTTGCTTTTGGACGTAATTTATCGCCATACCCAGGACCCGGATGTAGTTTATCGTCATACCCAGGATGCAGATGTAGTTTATCGTCATACCCAGGACGCTTCCTTGTTTGGGGGGATACTGATTTAAAAAATGCAATCATTGCACAACCTTTGGTAGTTAGCTCTTTGGCATGCAGTGGAATAGATCGTTCACAGAAACATATTCATTGCGTATATTAGCACAAACCGAGCTACAACTCGAGGCATGTTTTAAAAGCTTAGAAGAACAGTATATTGTCATAATTGTTTTGGCTATTTAAGAGCTAGAGATATTCTGTTTTTAGGCTTATGACGTAAAATGTGTTACTGAAATCCGAAGGCGCATGGAATAGGAAAATATGCCTTCGTAAAGCTAAACAAAGTATTAACAAACAGGAAAATGTCATTAGAAACAAAGAAAAGAGTGCTGAACTATTATATAATATTAATTATTCTATATGGCAGAGCATGCTGGCCAATCTCTCCATGAAACTTGAGGCAACAGAGATGTGGTTATACAGACAAATGCTGAGAATACCATGGACGCACCATGTAGCCAAGTAGGAAGTTTTAAAGAAAATGAAAACCAAAAGGACACATAGTATTTAGTGTCAGAAAGACACAGTTGGAATTTATAGGACACATAATGAGGAAAGTAGGTTTGGAAAATTTTACACTGACAGGACATATTGGCGACAAGAGGGGAAGCAAGTAACTCGTGTAAATGGATGTCAGAACAGGGAAGAGATAGTGAAATGACAAACATTTCTGAGAGTTACAAAAGATAGGAAGTTGTGGAGATACATGGTCGACCGCGACCTGAAGGGACACAGAACATAAAATAATTCTGTACGAATGGGTACTGAAAAATTGTCAACCCCATCAAGAAGGAATGTTGTTGTTGTTTGGCCATATGGTCAAATTCGGGAAAGTGAACCTGTTTGGAAAACTATTCGGCACATTCTCGTACATCTTTAGGTGATGCTAGCTGTTCTGAAAGTTGGCTATTATAGATGGACGGTTTTATCGTCTACGTTACACTTTAAAGCATTATATTCAACAACTGAGGGCAATCTGTTTTATTTCAAGAGACAAATCATCAGCCGTCAAACCAAACTTCAGACAAAATAATCTAATAGTGTTCCATTTCATTATTCTTCTCGAATTCTGCAAGCAGCTTGAGTAAATTTGAGACTCAGCTTAAAATGAAGTCACAAATAGCCATGATCTCAATATTTTTGTAATATCTGAAACAAAATATAATCGATCTCAATCTGGCATCTCGGCGTCAATCACTTTCCAACTGTAGCTTCCCTGCGCCTTTTCTACAAATACTACCATGGCAATTGTTCTGCTGTTCAATTGCAATTTCATGGCAATTGCTATGATTCTTTGTTACCTCGACTTTATGAATTTAAATGTAGTACTAAATTGGCAGCTCGGTATCAACATTTTACTTTTGAAATTGCTAAATGTAACTACAAGTTTTATTCTAATATTTTACTCTCTCGTACTTCTTGCTTTCCTGTCAAATGTTATCTTAAATGCAACGTCAAATTTGTTAGACATTTTCATGACGGTCGTTTTCGAGTATAGAATCCAGAGGTTGGCAGTGAATATTTCGGAGACAGTAGGAAAGCGTAGTTCAGTTTCGCAGTGGATATTTCGTAGCAGAGCGTAGTTCTTCCTTCTGTCATCTTCGCCTGTCAAGTTAGCACTGGTCCTTCCAGTAGGGTAAACAAAGATGGCCGCCTTTATACACGACGAATACAATGTTCTGCTTAACCAATCAGAAGATTGGTTAAGCTTCTATTAGTAGACTATAAAGGAAGTTGAGTCATTTGGATTGTCTCACTAGTTATATATAATATACACAAAAAACCGTAACAAAGTGCCCTATTGAATCCTGTTCTTTCTCCTCAGTATCTCTTTCTCAGTTTCCCTGACTCGATTGTATTTCATCCTCAGTAAACCCTTGAGCTTTAGTGGCTTTATTGCCTTTCTTGTGGTGGAATGAAAATACTGTTTGCATAGTATTGATAACTAGATAATAATAATAATAATAATAATAATAATAATCCTGTTGGATATTCCGACAGAGATAGTGGCAAATTTAGAGCACATTCATCCAGATGTAACCCTGCTGGCCAATCAGAAAAAAAAGACGGATAGATGTCTCCTATCCATTTGACAGGAGATTAATTTAAAGCATGAAATTTTCATGTTTAGAGAGGATTATCAAAGAAAGTAATTACAGTACCAGTGATCATTGGAGCACTGAGATAGTGTACAAAAACATAGAAAAAAAATTCACAAATTATTTTATATTTTGTAGAAAAGATTTAGAAATCTGGGTGAAAATCTTATGTCAACATCAAAATTAAGATTGCATCCTTGCAAACTGTTGTATCCTAAAAGATGTTACAAAAGACCAAGGTTGTACTAGAGCGAAGGAACAGCAACACGCGCGTAGATGAAAGAAAGAGGGGTTTATTGTAAAATAGAGTACACTACTGAAAGACAGGGAATCGGATAGCAGTCTAGTAATTCTCGAAGCAAGGTTATTTACCTTATCTCCCCGCGAGGCAGGATGTGGCACAAGCCCGTAAGCTCGGGTAAAAATTCCCCGTACACCCTGTATACACGGGCTCGAGTAGCTGTCTACCACCCCAGACGAGACTCTGCCCTTCAGACGGGGCTATGCCGAAGGGCAGAGCCTAGTCTGGGTTCCTCTCCGTCAGAAGGTAGAGAAGTCGACCATCTTAGCTGGAGACGACTCTCCAACTAATTGCCGAAACAAAGATATGTGCCAACCGCCCCACGCGGTCAGATGGAGCACAAGGCTGAATTTAACGTGGGGTATCCGAGCCCGTAGGCTCCGGCAAAAATTCCCCGTAGATCCCGTAAAAAACGGGGTCGGGTAGCTGTCTATATATATGTGTGTGTGTGTGTGTAGTAGCTGTCTATATATATATATATATATATATATATATATATATATATATATATATATATATATATATATATATATATAGCCAGCGGTAAATAACAATCACATGCAGTGAACTTTATGCTGTAAAAATCAGGTAATAACTACGTCCCTTGAAACGGATCTATTGTTCAACCCTTAGATAGATAGATAGATAGATAGATAGATAGATAGTATACTCATATATAATATGAAAACTGAATGGCAAAGTAGAAAAAAATATTTTCAATTATCTCTTTCAATTAGCCATAGATATATTTACTGATAAACTAACAAAATATGGCGTTTGAAACAAGAAATATTAAACTATTGAGTCATATTTTAAAAATAACATAAAAATTTATCCTCTTTAATATAAAAGAAAAAGTTATTAAAAAAACACTCAACACCGAAATAGATTTTTTTATTACTATTCATGGAAAAAAATTTTTTATTTTATTTATTTTAAAATTGTCGTCTGACAACTTCTTTTAATATTCTCATTTGCAGACGTGCAAGACCAAAGCGAGGCTACTGAACGTTCTCATGTCTGACAATGAGCAAACCAGCGTGAGAGAAAAAAAAAAAACAGAATTAACATTAGAGATCTCACCGGTTTTCATTTAAAACAACTCCATCCTATAATGGCTACGGTCAGGTGACCATTACCATCATCACTACGACCATATGTTAATAAGAGATACCATCAGCAACAAATAGACAGCCACTTGAAAGAGACGTGCAATCCGAATACAACTCAAAGCGTTATCTGTAAACCAGAGCTTTTACAAACATAAAAATACCGACTCAAACACAAGGTGAACATAAGATATTGTTGCAACAATTGTAGTGAAGCAAGTGGCACTGCTAAGTATTCGTTCATTGTTAATGTCCACTGTATAGTTTCCGACAATGAACGTCTATGTATCGTCTCTACAGTATTACTCGCCGTAAACCATTGACAAGACATGCCTGTCCGCTTCTTATCGATAAACCATTATGTTGTTGAATATATCTTCGCTTTGTAGTGTCTGCTACAAGAACCAAGAATTCAGCTTCTGTGCCCACACGAATAAAAAAAAAAGATGGTTTTGTCTCTTAAGAAAAGAATTATATGAAAAGAGCTGTATGAAAAAATATTGATCGTAATGTGCTTTGCTATTCAAAAACACTAGCGTTGATAATGGCCGCCAAATAATGTTAGGGTGTATCAAAAGTATTTTCGCTTTCGAGTTCATGGGGAAACCACTCGAGAGCGCCTGTATGTTTTAAGCTGATCTATTGCTCCATATATTGTATTTCTTTATGATCTTAGATCTGAAGGTGTTCGAGTATTGCTAATGGTCTGATTATTCTTTATTTTGCATTTTAAAGCATCTGTGGAGGTTGGCAGATAATGAATGACTACTTTGCGGACATTGTTTTATAAGGTTTATTTTATCGAATACAAATACAAAAGCAAACTTGTACGCTTATTATTGGTCAGACAGAATTCTTTGCTTGCAATAAGTTGGAATCGAGTGAAAAAGAGACCCCACCTCCTATCGTTCTTTGTTGCCGGCAACCATCCTGATTCGTTCTTTGGTGGTAAGATTGGAATGGATTCTGGCGAAAGGATCGAGAAGATTGAACACTATTTTTCCTGGTTTTATATTGAGCTCGGTAAGTTGTCAGGTAGTGTAGTGGGTACGGATAGGATTGTCTTTCGATTTGGCACTGGATCTTTGATATTTTTTTTTCGCTTATCCAAGGATATGGTTTCAGAAACGAAGCTAGCTGACTGTTATGTCCATAAGAATGCTACTTTTAATGTTAATCAGGTATAAGTATAAGTAGGTGATAGTTCTCAAGAGATTTAAGAAATATTTTAATCAGGTATAAGATGATAAGTAGGTGATAGTTCTCAAGAGATTTAAGATATATTTTAAATTTATTTTATTTATTTAACTTTGCCCACTATGAAACATCTGCAACTGATAATTGCAACTTCTGGGTTTTAAGTTCAAGGGACAAATCGCTATCTTTAAAATGCTTAAACAATTTTGGGGCAGTACAGTTAAATAATATTTGATCCACCGGAATTCTGCAACTGGTTTCTGCTGCTTTGAAGCCTACTTTGAAATAATGCCCCAAAGAATTAACAGAATCTCAATATTTGTATTCTCTGTTATAAGATCTGAAACGAAAGGTACGACTGAATCATCATCATTTGTGTGCTGTATTCATTCAGGAAATGGCCGGCAATGGCTCTCCACAATTTCATTTGTCTACCTCATACATCTACGTAACATTTGGTACTTTATCCTTTCTATACCTGCCATCGATACACACAAGCTCGTTAGGTAAGATGTTCGCTGTTTCCCTCTATCCCACCTTCGCTCAACACGCCTTATGTGTATTAAGTTTTCCATGTCATCCTTCCTCGTTATATGTCTCAGAAATTTCAACTCACTCCTGATTTTAAGTACGATTATCTTTCTAATTCATGTTTTCTCTAGAACTTCCTTGCTGCTCACATTTTCTTTCCATGGTATTCTCAGCATACTTCTGTAGAACCACATCTCTGTTGCTTCGCGTCTCCTCTTGAGCTGTAAGGTCATTTTCCAGCATTCACTGCCATACAGGAAGATATGACACGGCGGTTCAACAGTCTTTTCTTTGTTTCTAATCAAATTATCTATGTCTTAATACTTTGCTTTTTTTCTGGAAAGCGTCTTTCGCAATCCCATTGCGACATCAGACTACTGTGTCACATTTTCCATCATCTGTTACTCCACTAGAAAGCTGAATAGTATTGATAATAACGGTAGCGTTCAATATTAAGTTTAAGAATAATAACTTTCCAAATTTTACTTAATGGATTGTGATAAAAAAACGTAGTAGATATTCTTTAATATCTGTTCGACACTACAGTAAATTTGAAATCGAATATTAAACGGTCATGATAATAATAATGATGATGATGATAATAATAATAATAATGATGATGATGATGATGATGATGATGATGATAATGATGATGATGATGATGATAATAATAATAGTAATAATAATAGAAATAATAATAAAAATAATTATGAACAATCATGTTGTAAAAAAATGTCTTCTGATAGATGATGCAACCCCGGCCAACAAAAACAAATCTTTGAAAACGTTTGAGAACCTTCGTAAATACAAGGACCTCGAGATAGAAAACAGAAGAACGTGGCATCTGGAGACAACAACATTAACTGTTGTTATTTGGGTCTTTGGAAATGGTATCAAAAGGATCGAACAAATACGTTGATTAAATTACTGGTAGGCCTAAAATATAAGTATTGTTAAAAATTCATAATCATGAGAACTTCTCGCATCTTGCGTAGATGTCTTCTTTTTTTCTATAGAGTGACCACAGTTACATTATTTTTATCTTTCTGAATGCATAGCACCTCATCTTCTGATGCAAAAACTCCTCCTGAAGTCTCTGGTTGAGTTTTGTGGGTAATACGTACTACACAGCTCAATTTCAAACAACAACAACAACAACAACAACAACAATAATAATAATAATAATAATAATAATAATAATAATAATAATAATAATAATAATAAATTGCTAAGCAAAGATACTGAAAAATTGTTAGACCAAAATGCCGATTCTGTGATAAATATCTAGAAACAAGTGTCCGTCTTGTATCAGGTTTACACAAAGGAAACTGCAAGAAATTAGTATGAACACCCAAACCCAGATAGGACCTGTAACAATTTTAAGGGATTTTACAATGCACACAGACAGAATAATCAAAGTTAAACTGGAAGACTACACTAAATCTAAATCATGCAAACGGGTCATTAACATCGGGACAATCAAAATCAAAAGCAGGGTCTTCCAAGTGCATTCATTATCACCACTACTCTTTTCCCTTGCATTAGCGCCGCTCAGCTGCTTAATGAACAACAGTAACTACGAATACAAGTTACAGAGTGGCAAACTGAATCACCTATTCTATACTGATGACCTTAAAACGTTAGCCAAGTATGACAATCAACAGAAAAAACTAATCACCATTATCAAAACCTTCAGCAAAAACATTAGGATGGAGTTCGGAATCGAAAAATGTACCAAAGCCACCTTCAAAGGCGGTAAACTAACGCAAACTACGGATTTAGACGTTGATATCAACAAGATTAAAGAAATAAACCAAAATGGTACATACAAATACTTATGCATTAAAGAAGGGGACAAAATACAAGATTCAATTATGAAGAAAAAGATCCGAAAATAATATTATAGGAGAGTGTGTTTGATACTAGAAAGCGAACTTAATGGGGCCAATAAAATGAAGGCTATCAATACTTTAGCTATATCCGTAATAATATGCAGCTTCAACATTATTAACTGGAAGTTGAATGATATTAAAACATTGGAGGCCAAGACCAGAAAAATGCTTACCCAAATGAGGATGCACTTACCCAAAATCAGATGTTGATAGGCTGTAGGTACCAAAATCTTTAGGAGGTCGAGGTCTAATCCAACTTGAATTAACTCTAAAAACTTCAATAATCGTATTAGAAGCATACTTCACAAAAACCAAAGACCGTCTCTTACAAATAGTAAAACACCAAATCGACTCCATCAACAAAGAAGCTGCACTCTTCAAGAAACAGCTTAATATACCTGATACCCTATAAAAAAAAAACAAAAAAAAAAAAAAACGAAGCGAATACCATCTACGTCAAACGAATAAAACATAAAGCAAAATAACAACAAAAAAACTTGGAGGACAAGGCGTTGCATGGCAAATACATAAAAAGAACGAAAGAAGCAGATGTGGACCAACAGAAAACACATCACTGGGTGATGAGCACCGGACTGAAAGCTGAAACAGAAGGCTTAATTATTGCAGGTCAGGACCAAAGACTCGCAACTAGATTCTATCACTGTTACATAATCAAGGATGGAACTAACCCGAAATGCAGATAATATGATGAAACTGTCTCAGGATGTCCGGAACTAGAAAAGAAAAATGACTATACCTAGAGACATAACAAGGTAGCGACATATATGCACTGGAAGATATGCAAGAATCACAAAATCGAAACCATTGAGAAATGGTAAGAGTACGAACCAGTTATCCAAAATAACGATGTAACTATCCTCTGGAATATGCCAATTCAAATTGACAACAAAATAAAATCCAACGGAGCTGATATTATCATAAAAGACAAGAAATTCAGGAAGTATATGCTTATTGACATAGAAGTACCATCTGAGAGAAACACGTCCATGAAAATTATTGAGAAATTGTCCAAATACAAGGACCTGAAGATCGAGATTAACAGGATGTAGGGAATGAAGACTGAGATTGTACCAATAGTAATCGGAGCACTGGGCCTCGTGAGAAAAGGAATGGACACTTTTACTAACAGTGTCCTAGGTAACATCATATAAGTTGCCCAGAAAATCGTCCTACTAGGAACATCTCATATTCTAAGAAATATGCTTTTAATTAAATGACACTTCTTCTATAGGGCTTAAAGATGACAGTTTGAACCCGGCTCTAAAGGATACAAAGCATGAAACATAATATACACAAAAATAATAAAAAAAAGCAACCATCAACTTTAAGAGAAAAGGACTAATCTGCTATTCTCTGGGAGATGCCAATCCAAATTGATGAAGAATTTAAGACCAACAGAGTTGATAAATTAGGGAAGGCCATGGAGTAAAGAACGTGTTCGCTCGTCAAGATGTTTGTCGCAATCGAAAGGAAAGACCTCCATGAAAACTACAGAGAAGCTTTCTAAATATAAAGGTCCATAAATAGAAATTGAAAGAATGTGGGGCATGAATATTGCAATAATGTCAATGATGCTATTGTTTTGGTCAAGAAGAGAAGGTTAAAATTACAGCAGCAGCAGCATCAAGATATAAAAGATGTCCAAAAGATCGTTCTACACTGCTCATATATTAAAGATGACTGTAAACATAAAATAAATCCATCACACAATCATGGCAGCCCAAATCAAAAAGATGGATTCGGCTCCATGAGTGAACAAAGCAAGGCATTAAAACACTGAATAATAATAATAATAATAATAATAATAATAATAATAATAATAATAATAATAATAATAATGGATGATGATCTGTATCAAAGAATATGAAAGTAGTAAGCGACTTTATCCAGTAATAAAGGAAGCCAATAACTTCAAAATGGAGTTTCAAGTGGGTGAAGAAATACAAGCTAGACATAATACATCGACTGAAGCTGCAATATATTTATAAAACAAAGTAAAGTGAAATGCAACCGACCAGATACAGAAACGATGGCAAGATAAACCGCTAGACGGTCAATGCAACCTTATCGAGCAAACCGGTTTTCGCACACCGTAAACTGTCAAAGGGCACAGCGGCGACACGGTCAAAGGTGTACTTTGCTCTATTAAGCCAAATTTAAAATCCTTCTAGACATGCATGAGTCGAGAAATTCCGCACAATTTAATACCAATTTAGAAGGTATTTCACTGCCCGTACCAAACAAGCTGATGTAGACAAACCGCGTACCCATCAGCGGGTACGGAGTTCAGGGTTAAAAGCTGAAAGTGAAGATTTTATTCTTACTGCATAGGATCAATGCTTATTAACTAGAAATTACCAAGCATACATAGGGAAAAATTGTGTTATTCCAAAATGTCGATTCTGTGATAAATATCCAGAAACAATTGACCATCTTGTATCAGGTTGCGCGGTATTGGCACCCACTGAATATAAAATACGGCACGACAGACTGGGTCAATATCTGCACTGAAAAATATGCAACTTTTACGGAAAGGAAACTGAAAGAAATTGGTATGAACATTGCCCAGACCCGAATACAGAGGTAGGACTTCTTACAATATACATTGAGACAACAATTAAAGATAATTGCCCTGACATCGTGGTTAGAGTCTGCGAAGACAAAATGTGCCTTCTTAGTGATATGCCAGTTCCTGCAAACTGTAATGTATCTTTGAAAATCTTCAAAAAAACTATCAAAATACAAGGACCTTGAAATCGAAATCTCAAAAATGTGGCGCATGAGGACATCAACAATTCCAGTTGTAGTTGGAGCCCTCGGATTGATTGCAAAAGATTTCAATAGACTCATTGAAGGGATCCCTGTAAGCCCAAGAAATATTAAAAAAAAATTGTACTCATAAGTACAGTCCACACTTTCAAATGGGCTTTATCTATGTAAAATATGTTCGATTTTTTTCATGTCATGATGCCATTTCTGACATTAGGTCTCTGGTCGGGACCCGGAAAGAAATGTGTATACACCAGAAACGAAAGGAAATAAAGCAATAATAATAATAATAATAATAATAATAATAATTCATGCAGACAGTAATGTATCTTTAAGGATTTTCAAAAAAAAAAAAAAAACTATTAAAATACAAAGTTCTTGAAGTGGAAGTCTAAAAAGAATCGACACATGAAGACATCAGTAATAGTTGGAGCCGTTGGATTGATTGGAAAAGGGGTTGATAAACTTATTGAAGAGTAGACCATGCTTTAAAGAGGTACTAATAATTCTTCTCACAATGACATCGCACACATTACGAAGAGCTTTATCTATGTAAAATGTGTGTGATCTTGGCTACTTGTTTTTTTTCCTGCTTTAGTTTTTTTTTTTTTTAAAATGCCCAATGGAAAATGCCATGAAGCCATTTCTGACATTAGATCTCTGGTTGGGACCCGGAAGGAAATGTCTATATAACAGAAATAAATAAATAAATAAATAATAATAATAATAATAATAATAATAATAATAATAATAATAATGTTAACTCATAGTCTCTTTGCTTGCTTATATAAAATAAAATCTGGAGTAAAGATTGAAATACTTTTGATACATCGTAATATAACCCAATACCGGAGTTATCGTCAGGTTAGAGACAGTTTAAGATGCCGAATTTGAAGATAGGTGTGGTATTTTTAGAAGATTCTCAGAATAATGTGCAGATAATCCTGTAAAAATAAAAATGAATTTGTGCCAGACATGATTAAATTAATGCCTATATTATCAAGTTATAATGCATGGAAAATTTGGCAATATCGTTGGACTGATTTTAGCCTCCATGTTTTACGTCATTGTTAACTCGATGTCGACCTTTTCCCAATTCGTCATAGTACGCTGTTATCAATGACGTAAACATAGTTTACTTTTTACGAAGATAGCTTGACACTTTATTTATGCTATGAAGTGGGCCCCACTTCTAAAATGAGTTTTTTTTTTTAAATGAATATTTTTCAATTCTGAAAAATGCTGTGCGTAGAAGAAAACTGGGCTACAAAATTTGTTTTAAAAGTCTTCCCTATTTCTTAGGGTGCTGATCAGTTGCAGTATCAGCCTTGCTTAACTCTATGAAAGTCCACTCAAATTTCTGGCCGTCCCATGAAACAGCTTAAGTATGGACGAGCAAAAAGTAGAAAAACTGATACTAGCCGCAATAACAACAGTCATAGAATATTCTTAAAATTAAAATGTCGGATTTTCTCGGAGAATTTAAAACTCGCACGGTATATTGGGACAGAAAAGAAACAGTAAGTAACTTACTTATCGTGTATGGATGAAAGAGCGGTGACTGGGAAAGAAGGAATGTTTCACAATAGCCCAGGGTCCTGAAGAGACACAATTGTTGATTTCTGTTAATATTTCCACTTGCCCGCCCCCAGAATGTGGAGATTTTGTGGGGCGTGGAAACACTTCTTAATTGCTGTTGTTCCCAGGTCCCCCGCTGGTAGCAGCTGTTGGGGTCTCAGCTATGAATCCCAGTGAATCCCAAAACAAAGACAAAACATTATGAAAGTATAAATATACATTTTTATATAAAAAATACCAACAATTTATAGTAAAATTACCAGTAATACCTATTTATAGTATATAATTAGATGAAACCATAAAACTGTGTTCAAAATATTTAGATTTCACCATTAAATAACCCATTCAGTTTGATATGCCGCTAATCAAAATTAAACAACCAATATAAAAGATCTGTTTTATGATATTAATCCATATAATATCCTACAATTTCTTAAAGAAATCAAATTGTATTCCAAAATATAACTTCAACTAAACCACAAAATAAAACACACACTTTACTGTCTCTAGTAATTATCTCCACACAAAAATGTATATGAACAAAAGCTGAATATCATCTACCATGTATTCAATTGTGAAAGCAGAATAACATATATCATATTTTTATTACTTCAAAGCTTCCAAGAAAATTAAATTTCGGCATTAAATGACCAATAAAGAGTTGATATGCAGTTAAACAAATCAAATCAATTCCATGTCAAACCTCAGTTGATGTCCTCCAACCTGAGATATCGCCTTGATCACGAACAAGGAGTCGTTATTCCATAGGAAGAACCCGCCGTTGGCATCAGTCTAGGACGTCCTTCGTCCAGCGATGCCGTGTCATCGCCACACTGGCTGCATCCATAGCTATGAAGCCCCATCGACCTCATTGTCTTAGATGGCCGTTGACACTACAAGAAGTTTCATCCACCCTTTGACAGGTCTTGTTTTTAACTCTGCTAAGTGTCTGGGTACCCTTCTCCCAAGAAAAGCTTTGTGGGGGGACCAGTTTAGTTGCCGATGGCCCGATCATACGGCAGCTAACACTATGGAACCAGTAGCACTCTGGTATAAAAAATATATCTGTACTCCTGGTCGACAATATCAATCAAGAATATTGTTAATGTGATGTCGTTAAGATATTCATCAATAACACCCACATGATAACAACTTTTGTTGGCAAGTCAAACCTAATCTATCTCTTTCTCTCTCTCTTTCTCTCTCTCTTTCTCTCTCTCTCTTTCTCTCTCATTCTCTCTCTCTCTTTTTCTTCCCTTCGTCCCGGCATATATTTCCACCATCTTCCCAAGTTCCTAATTATTTTTAAATATTCCAGACATGATTGCTTAATGTCGCTTTCAAACGATGAAATTTCCCTATTTAGAAAAGCTGCTTAGTGATAAAGTCGCATCAGTGCTTGCTTTAATACGGAGCACGTGAATAAACAGCAATTTTTGGTATCACTGACAGGTGCGCACAATGCGACAACAGCGCAGGCAGTTAAAGGTTCTCGTTGGCAGAACAATATTTATCAATAACCCTGTTCATAAATAAAACATCGGCCTTATGGTACAGAATTTATCACAAAATCGTTTTATTAGGATCTCTTCAAAGAAATGCTCGTTGTACCATTGCAGTAACCCTAGAAATTTTGTGTCTCTTCATGGCTTGTGGCTCTCCACTACTTCCTATGCTTTTTAGCTCTTAGCAATGTTTGTCTTTTTTCTATTCCTCCTAAACCTTTTTCTGCCAATCTATTTACACAAGCTCGTTTAGGTTTCACGCTGTTTCCCTCTGTTGCCTTCAATATACCCTGTGAGTGGCAATTTTTGCAAATCCTCTTTTCTCATTATGTATCCTAGAAATTTTCGCTATCTTTTTCTGATTCTAAGTTTTATTTTTCTTCCCATTTTTCTTATCAACTTCCTCGTTGTTTACAAATTGTAGACATTGATTTTATTTTTGCTCTAAAGCAGGGCTACGCAAACATTTTGACTCGCAATTCTTTTGTTAAAAAAAAAGAAATTTATCTTGACTTCGCCATTAGCGATTTAAATCATGTCTTGTGAACTTTTGTTCCTCTAAGCGGCTTCATATCTTATACTTACTCAATAGGGTTGTGGTGTAATGTATATCGGCTGGGTAGAGCGGAGTTCGAATTCCAGTCGGTTTCGTTACATTCACACGCGCAAATACTCTTGGGAAAAGTATGAATCCATCTATATTCTCCTGGATATTGGTTGAATAGTAGAACAGATTGAGTCCTATAGCCTTGGTTGGTAACTAGTCTATCTCAGAAAGAAACGGCAGCTACCGTGGGAAAATCTTCCGTCTAGTTAGTCAAGAAATGAGATAGACATTATCACCTAAGCGTGCGTCACGAATGACATTAACTGATTGATTGAATAGATTCATAAACAAATTATAACAACTTTTATCAAAAAGAATATTGCTAATTCTATTCACTCTATAATTAAATAATCTGCCCTAGTTTTCTCAAAGTCTACTTTTGTTGATTAAAAGAGTCTAGGTATTGTATAACACGTGGTTGGAATCGATACATATTTCTCGGTAGTTTCCGTCGTCAGGGTCCGAGACAAAATTAAAAGCCAGGATTTTTCATATTCTCTAGAAAGTCATATTCTCTCAAAATGTTCCCATTCATCTTATAGATGAGCTGGGCTAAACTTAGAAAATGTCTGCAAAGTAGCAAAGAATACCAGAGAGCTAAAAATATATATATTGGGGCAGTAATTACTGCGGTCATGAAGGACTTTTCTTTACTTTTTTAATCATTTCACCTTAAGGAAGGCGATAAAGCCACTAACATGCAAGGGTTTTACCGAGAGAGAAAGACAATGACAAAACGTTAGAAAAAGACAATAAAAGAACAAAATTCAGGAAGACCTAAGATGGCGATTGATGTTGCATTAAAAACATTTGAAAATCGTAGTTGGCAGGAAAGCAGAAAGGCGGAAACGAGTTCCACGGGCGGGAAGTACGAGAGAAGAAACCGTTAGAATAGAACTTACGGTCACATCTAGTTATTTCAATACTAAAATGATACCTATTTGCCAAGATATGGATCGGATATGTTAGCAACGACGAAGTTTTAGAGAAAATGGAAACTAAAAGGAAACATATACTTAACATCAGGAAGAGACAATTGAAATCTCTAAGACACATAATGAGGAAAGAGGGTTTGGAAAATCTGATACTCACAGGACAGATTGAAGCAAGAGGGACAGGTGAAAACAACGCATAACAGAGAGAATGAGCTTGAGTAGATGGATTGAGGAACAAAACTTCGAAGAAATAATAAAAAGACAAAATTTATTAAGAGCTATGAAATACAGGAAATTGTGGAGAGCCATGATCGCCTATGTCCTGAAGGGACACGCAACATATATAGCTGGCCACTCGTATTCGAGGATACCCGTCTACTAAGGCGGATAACCAATCCCTACTGCATACGCTCCCTCGGGCACATTTGTGTTTGTTCAACAGACACAGAGCCCACCTGTGGTTTATACTGCAACTATGCTGAGAAGACTTTAGTTACAGTTTCTGGGAAAGAGCGTGTTATCTAGCATGATCAACAGTCTGAACAAGGCCAGTACACTCAAGCCCTCGGCCGCGATGACTTCTTGCTAGCACAGCTATCGACGAGCCCAAGGATTCCGTCTACCTAGTTTCCGTCTACCCAATTTCACTCACAAGGCTTGGGTCAACTCTTGGTATGGTTTTCAAGCACTTTCCAAAGGTGCCGCAGACTGTGATCGACCGCTCCAATCCGATAACACCAGGAAGTCTCCTTCCTGACAAATCAACCATGGTGCGATTCGAACCCGGGTCTCATGGTCAGAATAGGGAAAAAGAATACCACCTTAAATTTTTTAGGTAAATTTATCAAAGATGAAAGCTCGTTAGAACAATAGCCATGAAAATGTTCATAGATGAGACACAGGGAAACTACGGCGATGGGATAGTGACTGATGCAGAGATGACAGGTAAGGGCCGATAACTCTACAGATTCTTCTTTAGATTTTGTCAAGAATCTCTAGATAAATAACAGGAGCACCGAATCAGATGTAACAGCAATATTCAATGCATGGACGAAGAGTAGATTTATAAACGTGCAAGATGGATTTTAGAAGGGAAGATTGTCTTACACAATACAGTGAATCAATTTTCTTAGCAGCAGACCGAACAATTGATTCGGTTTAATAGTTCCTGTCCATTTCAATGTAAAACATGAGACGGAAGAAGCGCAATGAGTTACTCTACTGAAGGTTGGTATCAGCCATGCTGATGAAATACCAAAAGTTTCTCTAAGAGAGAGCAGTTTCGTTTTGAAGACGTTAAAATTAGCAAGCCGTTCCTTGCCGCAGTTAACAACAGATTGAAGATCATTTTTTAAGATCAGCTACCAATTTAACCTTATCAAACCTATCAGACTTACCATTAAAACAGTAGTAAGTTAAG
Source organism: Acanthosepion lycidas (assembly GCA_963932145.1). Classification (NCBI taxonomy): domain Eukaryota; kingdom Metazoa; phylum Mollusca; class Cephalopoda; order Sepiida; family Sepiidae; genus Acanthosepion; species Acanthosepion lycidas. The sequence continues at coordinate 44,816,778 of OZ010589.1, read as the reverse complement.
CCACTCTCCTAGATGCTGACTAGGGTCATAATTTTTTGATATTTTGTAAAATAATTGATTACCTGTATCATAATTCGATGGAATTTTGTTAAAAAATAATGTAGAAGGGTTTAATTCAGTTTATTTTATTTAATGTCTCCCCAACACAAAATTTCTAAAATCGTATATAAGTATAGCAGTACTATATATTAATGGAACCTTCTAGTACTATCTGAGCCTTGTAGAACTTTATGGAACTTTCTAGAACTTGTTTTTGTTTATTTATAAGTTTGTATGTTTTACTGCAGCTATATACTGCTAAATGCGTTCAAAATACATAAATCCTACCCAACTACATAATTAGCAAATCGAAAAATAAAGATTCTGCAAGTTTTCTTTTTTTTTCTTTTTTTTATTTGTAAGGTGGTATGTTATGTTACAGTTATAAACTGTTAAATGCGTATAAAATATATAGGTACATCCCAGTTGCATCATTAGCAAATTGAAAAATAAAGCTTCTGAGGTATTTTGATTTTTTGTCCTTATTGCATGTATAGTAAAATCGAATTTTCGTTTTGGGGGTAACATTTTTCAGGAACTAAAACAAACTTTTTCATTACTTTTGAAAGTTTGAAAACTTTTGAAAGTTCATCGATTTATGACAACAGAACATAGGGTTATAAAAAAGTCATAGCCCTAATGCTGACATTAGCAGTGTTGATGCTGATGCCTCCCAAAATTTGTTGTCTCAGTTGACTAAAAGACAGCGGTTTCGTTTTGGAGTTTCCGTTTTAATAAACAGCAATTAGAATATCTTAATTTCATGAGAAAATTATTTAATTTCTTTACACGATATGTCACTTTTTTCTTTCTTTCTTTTTTTTTTCTTTTTTTTTTTTTTTTGACGGTACCCAGGTGATGATTGTAAGCGCAAGTGAAAAACACTTGGTCTAATTGTTTCTATTTAATATGAAGACCCAGCCAAAAGTACTGGTCGTCAGTGTTAACGTTAATAATAAAACACTGGATCTCTATCAAAAAGTTCAAACTAGTCGCCGGTTGTTTGTCATGAACTCTTTTATTGGCAAGTCACAATTAATTTATCTTTGTTCCTTTCTTCCCTTCGTCCCGACCTGTTTTCCCACCATCTTTCTGTGTTCATAATTATTTTTAAATATTGCAGACGTGATTACTTGCTCTGAAAGGACGAAATTTCCTTATTTGGAAAATCTGCTTAGTGATAAAATCACGTCAGTGCTTGCTTTAATATGCAGTGCGTGAATAAACGACGTTTATTTTTATTTTTTTGCTGTTTTTTTTTATTTCTTTTGTTTGTTTGTTTTTAACAGGCGACTATTTTTGGTAACACTGACAGGTGCGCACAATGCAACTCTAGTGCAGGCAGTCAATAGTGCGAATTTTGTCGCATACCTGCAGATTTGCAGTAGTATATATTGTCTTGGTGGTATGGCATCTGTCATAAAGAGATAGCAAAATAACTGGCAAATTGTCACATATGAATTGTATCTTCTGAGCGCTCGGCTTATTGTATCTTGTGCCTGAATAGGTTAAGCTTATGATATTCTCTATTGGATTTAATCAACTCAATGATACTGAGGTACATCACTAAGTCCGTTTGTTTGTTTATTTAACGGCATATCAACTCCTTATGGGTCATTTAATGCCGAAATTTGATTTTCTTGGAAGCATGAATAATCTTTTCATTTACAAAAATCTTCTGCTGCTAATTTTTTTTTTTTTTTTAAATCTATAGCTGGGATTTTTTTTACTATAAAAATTTAATTTATTATAATACAATCATTTTTTTACCCCAGTTTGCGGGTTCACTATATATCCGTAGCTGAGACCCCCTACACCCAGGGTCAGGATGTACCTGAGAACAAAAGCAATCCTGGTCAGAGACCTTTTTACTGGATGAAGATTATTGTCATGCCCAGGACGACAATAAATCCGTAACCTAAAGGAAAAATATTCTAAATTACAAATATTTATTTATCAGCATAATCTCTTTCCTTTTTTTAATGGATTTAATTTAGTTTTGGTCACTAATTACATAGATCGAACATAATACAGTAAGAATTACAGATTAATATTCAAGCAATATCTATGTGTCAGGTTACGGATATTTTTATGCACTTTGATGAATTTTTTTGGTGGACGATGCTATTCTCATATTATCATTTACGTAGACTGGGAGTTGTCTCAAAAGAAAAAATAAATCAAAGAGTTTATATAAAACAGCTTATTGTCCTTTGTTAATTTCTGCGAAGTTACCATAATCTCAACTTTTCCAAGCCTTCTTTCATTATGTACCTTAGAATATTTCAAAATTTCTGCTCTTTCTGATCTTAAATGTCCTGATTGTTTCCATTTTCTCTAAAACTTCGTCGTTGCTCTTGTTCACCCAATAAAAGGCTCAAGAGCTAGTCAATGTAGAGTATTACTTAATAAGGTTTTATGGAGGTAAGGAGAGGTGGTAAGAAGTGCAGATTATGAAGATATGTAAGATAGATAAGGGCTGATAATACACTTGAAGAGGTGAAGATTTCAGTGGCCCGGGGAGCATCCCTTAATGTGTCTGTTCCATAAAGCAGATGCTCTTATTTTTTAATTATTTCACCCCAAGCAAGACAATAAAGCCACTAAGACGCAAGGGATTACTGAGTGTAAGAGAATATGAGAAAAAGAAACAATAAATAAAAAAAAATAAGAGCAATTAAGACAGAAAATAACAACTGACGTTGCATTTAAATCTTTAAAAATCAAATTTAACTGGAAAGCAAGAAGCCGAAAAAGACCTCCACAAGGGAGAAACGCGCGAGAAGAAACTGTTAGCATAGAACTTACGGTAAAGAAAATAGTGTCTGGGCATGATAAAAATCTGATGCAATCACGGATGGCGCAATATTTTTCAAGGTCAAACAAATTTCATCATTCACCCAGAAAATAGATTCATCTTACTGTACACCAAAGGAACTAATCCGAAGAAAAAATCGAAATCTGTGGGGGTCTAAAACTGACCGAATGCCAAAAGAAAGGAAACTAAAGCAGTTGTTTCAATGAATTTGCATAAGGGTGTAAATATTAAGCATGAAAAGAGGGGACTGGTACTTTCTGGAACGGTATAAGGAGCCGACCGCTTTTTCCAGCATTTTCAGCTATCTTGGCTGTAATGTTCTGAGTTACGAAAGACTGGAGCTCATCTCAATATTTGATATGGGAGTAGCAATAGGCTTGCAACGTTGTGCCCATCCCAACGATATAGACATCTGGAATATAAGGATTAGGCAACCCCAACAATACACCATAAATATTGACCGTTCGGAAGAAAAGTTTGTTTTTTTTTTATTCTCGAAATGAAAATGCTGTTAATATTTGACTGTAAATTAACATTATGAACTGAATTGACTATGAAAAAAATGGAAGTTAGTATTATTATTTTTTTCTTTTTTTGGCTTCCTTACTTTAAAATAATGATCGTTAGCTGTTAATGGAGACTAATGAAAAAGTTTTGAGTCGTAGGCATCGACCGTGGTGATGGAAAGCGGCCGGATGGCATTACCATTTTCCCTTTTAAAATGGGGAAGTCGTTGATTTGGAATGCGACCTGTGCGGATACATTTTCGACCGGTAATTTGATCAGGTCCGCTGTTGAGCCGGGGTCAGTCGCCCGGGACGCAGAGATGGAAAAATATAGTTAAATATTCTTCTCTTGCTGATAGATTTTTTTTTTTTTTTACTCCTGTGGCAGTGGAGACTTCTGGGCTTATTGGCCCTCGTTTCTTTGGAGGATTGTCGGGATGGCGTCTGGATTAAGGGACGAGCCTCGCGAAATGGAGTGGCTCTTGCAGCGTGTCTCACTGGCGATGGTGCGTGGTTATGCTTTTTCCATCATTGTGGCTGACATGAGCATAGTAAAAAAAAAAAAAAAAATTGTTTATAGTTACTTTGTTCAAACTTTTTTTTTCAATAAATTCATTTTCAATCTTAAATTATTGTAAAAGAAAAGTAAATAATATTATTTTTTGTCATTTAATAAATGTAAATTTCTTTCAAATTTCACACCAGAAAAAAATTATAAGCGTAATAGATTTTTACATCATTCTTTATTCTTGGCTTGTGGATTGAACACAAATCGGATAATGTCTGAACGGTACCAGAAATTATTATCATTATTGATGCTTCAGTATACGTTCGATTTCTCTTCTCAAAGTTTCATTTACGGATTTAAAGAATTCATAATTTTTACTCGATAATGATCCCAAAGCGGGAGGTTTACGTCCGTATCGCGTTGAAACATCGGTTCCCCTACAATAACTGAAATTAAGCAACGGTGAACCTGGTCAGTACCTAAATGGGTCACAGCTTGCGAATACCAGGTGCTTGTAAGCTTGGATGTGCGGGTAGTTTAATGGATAATGACTCAGAATTGGAATTCGGAGAGCCGAGTTCTAATTACTGTTAGGCTCATTATATCCACTTACACGCAAATACCCTTGGCAAATGCATGAATCCACCGGTTCCCTCTAGCTATGGGTTAATTAGAAAGACTTGTATTAAACTATTACTATTTCCAGAAAAAATTCTCACAATTTAAAAATCATTTCTAGCTTAACCTGTAAATGGTTAAGTCATAGAAAACGAATCGAACAACTAACCAAAGCAAAAGACTCATTATATTTTCAATTCACACGCCAAAAACAAAAGTGATTTCTTGAAGGGAAAATGTGAATGTTCTCGACTTAATGAATAAAAACAAGTGTATGCGGGGGTTGCCAAGAGCTAGAGTAAAAACGAATATTCTATACACCGCATTATTTTTATATTGTTATAAGTGTTCTTTTTTTTTTAACAATGATGTTCACTCTATACAAGACCCGTGAGCCACTCGAGGTAGAGGGTTACAGAGGAAGAGTCAGAATTTATGTGAGAAAGATTACGGTTAACTAGACTTGAACAGATTAGGCTTGTAGCGACTAAGGAAACGCAGCGGTTCGTGGAACGAAGCTGATCGAGTGGCACTCAGTCCTCACCAATGGAATAGCAAACGAACGAGGGTGGTTCGCTATATTGTGCGTAACATGGCGGCTCTTAGCTGTAAATGTTAGAACTGGTGAGACTAAGGAATGTAATTTGTCTGGACTCTTACGACAGAGCAGCGAGAGACTTGGGATGTTTCGTCTGGACGTGAAGACGCTTTTGGGTTCTATCGAAACTGGTAAGTAAACACTGGGCATCCCCTGCCCATATATGGCAGTAGTATTCCATTTTTGGCTTGATCTGGCTTTTGTAAAGGTAGAGGATAGCAGGAGGAGTCAGGTACTTACTGGAGCGGTACAGGCAACCGACCATTTTCCCAGTATCTTTAGCCATGGATCGTATGCTGTGTCTGGGTGGAGTCGCTCAAGGCACGGGGCCTCCCTGAAGGGAACCTCCGTTCATCGCGATTGGTGAGAGTTCTAAATCTGTTATCAGTTAATGTATCTTATCGCGCCTAATTTATCTATCAAACTTTACCATAGATATCTACCTATTGACAAAAATAGTATGCGTATGGTTCGTTACTATTCGCGGTCTCGGAATCCTTAGTCTCAGAAATCCGCGGAAGTTTTTGAACTGTCTCCTAAAGATAAAGGGGATTACTATAATAAAACAGAAAGATATGCTTTTATTTTATACTCACCTCGTCGTATTTAATTATGAAAAGGCGATTCATGTTGTCAGTGGTATTTTGAAAAAAGATTTCCGCCATATAGTTATATCTAAGCACCAACCAATCCAAATTCATCTCTACCTTCATGAGATGAATACATGAACAAGAATCAATCTGTTACACGGCAAGTGACACTTGTTAATGGGTCAGCGTATTTGATGTAATAACGCCTATTTCTAAAGATGGACGAATATCGATTAGTATCGTTTGATCTTCTTTTGAATAAGAACACAGACGCAAGAACAGTGAAGATTTTTCTAGGCGAACTATTTTTCACACATCAAATGCTCAAAGCGATCTCTTTGTTCTTTTTCTTTTTTCTTTTTCTTTTTTCTTTCGTTTTTTTTTTTTTTTTTTTTTTAATATTTTCATACCCTCCGCAATAAAAATGTATTGTAATGAGACTATTATACTTACATATATGTGCATACATGAAAGAAAGACGAGAGAAGTTGAGGGAAGAGCGGTTTGACATATATAGTGGCTTACAAAATTTTAAAAACCGCACCCAAAATTCATGTAAATTTACACTTTCTTTTACTGTCTTTTAATGTGCGGAAAAACTTACTAGATAAGAAATATGGTTTAACCTAAGTTGGAAGAGTTCGTATTTACAAGAAACGTATTTGGCGATGTCAAACTCAATTAGGTAAAGACTATCTTGGAAGTGTTTTTCCACATTATGGAAAATGTGATACAAATCTGAAAATGCATTTTAATAGTGAAAGATGCCTTCTAAAAGCTAAAGAAAGAAACGGGAAAATTTGTTAGAAACAATGAAAAATATGTTGTCTTGTCTTAATATCAATCATCCTATATGACAGTGAATGCTGGATAATCTCCCCACAGATGAAGAAGAGTCTTGAAGCAACAGAAAGGTGGTCTTACAGAAAGATGCAGAAAATACTATAGACCGAACATGTGAGCAACAATGAGGTTTTAGATATAATTGTTAATAATTGTTGTTAATAATGTCATCATATTTTCTGAGGTTATATATTTTGTAATCCTTTCTCTGAGCATTGTGGATGGAATAATGTGAATTTTGGAAAGTGTTTCTATGTATATTTTTTCTTCGGGTAAATATTGGAGGCTGCAGATTCTTAGTGTTTTTAAATGGAATTTTATAATGATTCCAGCTTTCATCCTGTTACAGTGGCGAGAATATAAATTGATAAAGTCATTTTTGTTGATACATTTTTTGTAAATCTCCAACTGCAGGTCATTCGTTCTATTCAGCATGATATCTAGGGAGGTTGGGTACCGAGGCGTGGTGTAATGGTTAGCAAGCTGGTCTCGCTAGAACAATTACGCCTGAGTAGTGAGTTCGATCCATACTTCCGGCCTTGTGCCACATCTAAGCAGCGCTTAGAAAATCAATATCTAGGAAGGATAAAGTGATATTAGACTCAGATTCAAAGGTAAGATCTGCTGCAAGTTTTACTTTATTAAGTTTGTTAACAAGATCGGGAAAAACTATGCTTTGTGGATATATTAACATAGAAGTATCTATTAATCTAAAATAAGAAGAATAATGGGCTAAATATATTTGAAAGGACCACTTTCTAGAAATTCCAAAAAATAGACAGATCAAAACACAATGGTAAAGCAAATGTTTGTTTATAAATGTTGTTATCGAAGATAAAAAAAAAAATGATTAAGTGGCTCATTTTTATGATCTTGTGTAGGAAGAAGAAATTTTTATTTGGTGTGTTTTAGTAAATTTAGGAATTTCTTTACGGGGTAACATTTTGATATCTAAACTAATAATATACTTGTTTTTATGTATAAGTTTTTAATTTATTTAAAAGATCACCAAGATTATTTTTTTAAAAAAATGGGAGGAGATAATTCTACCAAGAAGCGGGGTAACAATTTTTGGCTAGTGTATGTGGGGTACTACCTATTCCTGATATATTGAGTCTCATCGGGATGTCTGGTTTATGTACTTTTGCTAATCCGTAGCGTATGGGTGTTTTCCGCTGATGTTCGATGAGTTTTAACCAGCAAGTCTTCATTTTTTAATAATTTCTTGGCTTTTAAAATTTTTAGAACTTTATGCGTTTATATTTTCATAAAAATTGTCCTTCCTAGATATCACACTACATAGACCTAATAATGACAAAAACATCCAATAATCTCATTATTTCATCCACGATGCTGAGAGAAAGACATGCAAAATACACCATCATAAAAAAGATAATGACATTATTAACAACAACAGCAACAATGACAATAAACTAGATAAAACAAACATATAATAGTAACTCCTTAACATCTACTATCCAATATAATTTATCCAATCTTAGTAATATCAAAATTATTACAACCACATCTAAGACTATTTTGGATGTTATCAAATATAAAAATATCCATTCCAATAATAATTCTGATAGAGATATATATAAAATAAACTATCACAACTGCTCGCCATAATACATTGGTGAAACTTGCAGAAATTAAAAAAATGTATCTATGAATATAAAAAGGATCTTATACAAAACAAGTTATCAAATATATTAGTCATAAATAGAAATAAATTCAACAATAACTTTGATCTAGAGAACGCCACACTTATGAAGTGAGAAAGTAACTTATAGAGAAAATTCTTCAGAGTGCTGCAATCAAATATATATTTTGATAAACAAAATATAAATTTGCGTCCTGGATTTTTTCAAATATCTCTGTTCCTGAACGAATTACTCCCTTTCCAAACCAACATACATGACGATAAAAATATAAAAAAATTAAAAGAAAACTATTAAATTCAAAACATTCTATTATTTAAAATATATAATACACAAATTAGACCCAAACTAAAATAATATAAATATTAATTACATAATTTTAAAATAATTTAATCACTTTTGTTTATTAGACATTAAATTACGCCACTTAGCATCTTCCATAATTTACCTTGGCTTTTCAGTTAGCCTAAAGTATATTTATGAGCGTTATTAAATTTAAAGATTTTCAATAATAAACGGCATTTTTCCTATTGTTTATAAATACTTGTTGCAAAATAAAATCCTCACATTTGTCTTGATTTGCGTCGGCTAAGATAATTTTTCCTTTTTATATATATATTAAGAAATGGACAAAGTCCGACAATTTATTAAAGACATTTTTATATTTAACATTCTTTTTATAGATACAAGTATTTCATAGAAAATAGTCGTCCTTTGACAGGATTCGAACCTGCATCCTATACGGAACCGTCATTTAGTTTGATGTGCCTAACTTCTCGGCCACAAAGGATCGCTCAGTTGGCAAGGTCGAATTTACTGCTTATAAACTTCAATCTTCCATGAATCTCGTACACTCATAACTGCTCATGGCGTATCAAATGTAAACAAATGCCGTCACACATTAAGAAATGGACAAAGTCCGACAATTTATTAAAGACATTTTTATGTTTAACATTCTTTTTATAGATACAAGTATTTAAGTAAATTCTCTGTTTTATAATAAACAGTTAAAGGGCGAATATTTTCTATGAAAATTTCTCGGACATTCAGGCCGGTAAATGTTATTTAATACTGTTTATTATAAACAGAGCATTTACTTAAATACTTGTATCTATAAAAAGAACGTTAAACATAAAAATGCCTTAATATATTATATATATATATATATATATATATATATATATATATATATATATATATATATGTTTAGTTGCATTGATGTGAGTTTGTGACCATGGGTTTCACGCTATTTGCGATCGTCAGACAAACTGATTAATTTTTAAATTTTGGATTTATATATGGTTGCGTATATCGGTGCTTTTATGGAAGTGGGAGGAAAAACTGTTGTTGGGACGCCACTCATACTTATCACAAACTCACATCAATCCAACTAAATATGTTAGCTCTATCACTGATATTGAGCGCTTTTCAATAAACATCGCGCATGTATAATATATAAATAAAGTATATAATAAATTGCATAGATATATATCTATTTATATACATACACATTTCACACACGCACACACACACACATATATATATATATATATATGGATATTGAAGTCAACGCTGGATATTGACTTCAATGTCATTTACCCCTGTTATTGACCACTTTAACCCATAAATATATCATACCTTAAAACTATATTTTATTATTTATATATATATATATATATATATATATATATATATATATATATATATATATATATATATATATATATATATATCAGTGGCGGAGGGTGACTTGGAAACCAGCTCAGGCATCCAAAATGCAGGTCAATAGAGATTGGGTCAGTGAATCCTTAATAAACATAAACACCGGAAAATTATCCCCTACTTCTATGAATGTGATATGAAATAATTTTAATGTGAGAAAATGCACTTCTGATCTATTATGCAACTGAATCGAAGCTGCTTTCTTGCGATCGATCGCTGTATCGATTTCTTGTCGGTCAAAAGTTTTCAGGGCAATTACGAAATTCAGAATGTTCTAAGATTTATTTGTGTCTTGTCAATGCTGTTCTCAAATTGTCAATGCTGTAATCAAATTCAAATCGCAGACGCCGATAGGTGTCCATGTGTTCTTATGTTGACAAAATAACAAAGATTGGAAAACAGAAGAATTTCCTCAGAATGGGACATCCCGTCATCCACTCATACTTTATGTTACCATTATTTTGATTCCATAATACTTGGAATCCAAATAACGTTAGAATTTCTTGCTGCCAATTTTAGTATTGATTTGCAGTTCAAACTTTAGCTTAATTTAAATTGATCGAAAGTATTTGTTTTTGATTATCAATAAAATCCATAAAATCGTCTATACTGATAAATCCGTCAACACAACATAATTCTCTTTATTAAAAAGTCTTTAAAAATATACTTTTTTAAAACGTTATGTTATGGTAATTTGCCCATGCATGCAAGGACTCTCCCAGCTATGAATAGAAGTAGCTCTGAAACACTCTCGTTTGTATATGTTTGTATTACTGCTTCTGTTCATATATTTGTTTAACTCAGTTCTTCTCTTTGTGTCTTTATTTCTGGCCTTAACAAGGCCACAACACGTCATTTGAGAAAAAATAGCTGAATTAAAGTATAATTAATTAATCTGAATTGGAACAAATATAACTTACTTTAATTTTAAAGTATCACAGAAAAGTATTTTTAACATGGATGTGGGTGTGTTTATGATGTGTTGACACATCTATCAATAGCCTGATGTTTTGGAAATTTAAGGAAGGGGCATTATCGTAATAAATTTACATAACGAATACAACGTAAAAGCCTTTTTCATATTTTTTCAACTGCCCAGTAATCTTTAAATAATAAAAGTGTTTTAAGAATTCTAATATTTTATTGAACTTTAGGAACTTTTATAGTCTTACTTACGAAGACGCTTGTTGAAGAAATGTTACAAAATTACTAATAAATATTAAATTTACTATAGTTACCGCAGTTATTTCCTGATAATGTCGTGTATGGATGTCTGTATTTACAAAAATCGGTACATTTAGACACACAGAAAATGTTTTAATTCTTTTTTAAAATACTGGGGGTCATAGAACTGTAACAAGCTTTTCCATTAGTAAATACACTTTTTTTTTTATTTTATAACAATAACTTGACCGCTACAAAGTAATAAAAAACATTTTTTTAAATTTAAATTTATATATTGTTCTAATTAAAATTAAAACAAAATGAATATTTTTGTAAAGATTCATAATTCATTGATTTTTTTCTTAAAACTGTAGTGTCCATAATATATCTTATTCATAAAAATAATTAAAAGTATTTTCTCTAATTAAATAATATTTTAGCTTTATTGCACTTTTTTTATTTAACGATTGAGAGCAGATTTTCTGTAAGTGTTTGACAAAAATAAATTGATGATTTAAATTTTCCGAGTTCTTATTCTTATAACTAATTTAAACATTAAGTGCTACAAAGATTAATTTCTTGAAATTTCTTAAAATTAAATAAGTGGGAGTAACAGATGTGGATGACACTTTCATAATCTGGTCATACCACGAAGCTGTACAATATTGCCGGACTTTCGATAAGACTTTCCAACCTGTTCACAATGGAAGAAGCAAATAATAATCATCTAGTCTTCCTGGATTTACTAATAACACGTACAGAGAATTGGTTCAAAACATCCGTATATCACAAACCAACCTTCACCGGATAATATATCATCTTCAGTGCCCACCATCCGTACAATGTGAAGAAAGACGTCGTGCGATGCCTGCAACACTAGGCAAAAATCATAAGTGGTGACCCAGACACATACTAACAAGAAAGGTTCAACATCAAACATACTCTTCGGAATAACAACTAACTGGCAAGCAAGACATGCGCGTCTACAGGTTGAAACAGAAGGAACAAGGAGGATGACAAGAAAATTGCCACCGCCAGTCTACCTTACGTCAAGAACTTATCAAGAAAGATTCAGAATATCTGCGGTCCATAAAAAATCAAGACAATGCAATCAACTCTATGGAGAAATCTCTACCGAGAAAAGCAAAACAAGGAGGAGAATATGACCAAGAATTGCGTGTACAGTTGTGGCAGAAAATATAAAGGTGAAGCAAGACTCCTAAAATTAAAGGTGTATGGAGGGAAAGGGGTAGTCATTAGCTCCTGTGGAATGAAGTGAAAATACTGGACAAGGAAAAACACGTGAGAGTCCTATGAAAAAATCAGTGTATATGCTAGGTTATGAGAACTTCATTCGTATGCTTAGTAGAAAAATAAATACACTATGGGAGCTTCTAATGAAGAAAGAAAGAGAAATGACAGCAAACCTTCAAGTGGAGCAGCAGCAGTAGCAGCAGTGACCAAAACATGACAGCTAGCAGAAGCAGTAGCTGTTGAAACCTAATCAGCAGCCAAAATTTCGTTTAAAAACTCTAAGTTTTCTATAGCAAATTGGGAACAATGGCCTAGTGGGTAAAATCGTTGGTTTGTTAATTTGGTAACATTGTGGTTGTGAGTTCAATTCCTGTGTATGAGGCCTGTATTTGCCCTCTGTGGAAATAGACGAGCAATGAATAGTACTAAGACATAAAAAACTAGACTAGACAGTCAATCCCGTAGATTAAATATTTCCAGCTTCCATCGTTCGCGCGCATAAGTAGTCGCCAAATATAAAAAAAATAGTCTGATGGAGTCCTAAAGCACGAATCGCGTCACAAGAAAATTTTTTTCCAATTTGTTATACATTTTCCCAAAGATTGGTCAATATAAAAAAAATATATCTCGTTATCTATCTCTCTCTCTCTCTATATATATATATATAGAGAGAGAGAGAGAGAATATATATATATATATATATATATATATATATATATATATATATATATATATATATATATATATATATATATATATAATTACATGAATCATTCATAGAAAAAACAAATATAGAGGTTAATGATTTAAATGGCGAGAATACATCTTCGCAAACAATTTCAATAAGATACACTAACCCCGATTCTATATATGAATGGTATGATCCCTGTTTATAAATTCCAGTTGCATAAGGTCTTTTTAATTTTTACAAGCTTTCGTCTGTTCCTACAGACATCCTCAGCTATGGAAATAGATTTGTTCTTGTTTTTTACTTCTCGGTAATAAGAGGACAACGAAAATATGGATGTAATCCGGAAAAATGGTATGAGAAATGTGTTATTGTTTTGGAACGTGCAATCGCAACGCTGAGTTTGAATTTTAAATTTTAAGGTTGTGCGTTTTTGTACAAATATAGTAATAAGAGAATTCTTTTGTACTGGTAGGTTTTCCGTCAATGTGGCATGAACTATATTGTTCAATAATTACAGGAATGTCACACTTATTATCCGAAAGTTGCACGTTGGATCAGTTATTTTAATTCCGTTTATAGGTGCAGTTTTAATTTATAATTACATGAGTCATTCATACAAAAAACAAATATATATATATAGGAGAAGGACAACTGTGAATTCAAAACCTGCGGAGGGTCGTTTGGGAACCTTGTGGCATTCGGTGCACCAGGTCTCTGTATTCGTCCCTCCAAAAAGTGTGGATGGTCCTGCACGAGGCCTTCACCACTATAATCAAATCTCATGTGCCGGTGTCGGGCTGTCGGTTTCCTGGAAACTGATCTGCTTGACCCTCATACGTCGAATCTCGACGGGAGAGTCGATCATCATATATATATATATATATATATATATATATATATAGAGAGAGAGAGAGAGAGAGAGAATATATATATATATATATATATATATATATATATATATATATATATATATATATATATATAAAGAGAGAGAGACAGAGAGAGAGAGAGAGAGAAAGAGATTAAGATGAAAGACCACGGACATTTTATGTCTATTAATTTTATTGATCGACGTTTCCAAATTACAAATAATCCTTCTCAGATAAGAAAAAATTTACATCAGAACTTGTCCAAATTTCATTTCGCAAGAAATGTGGTTTAAACTTTCGGCTTTCTTTAGTCATCATCAGGATAGGTAGAGGCAAATATTGAATTCTGTAGAACACGTTAGTGTAGTGACGTAGACAAAGGATGGTGTGACTTGTATGTATGTGTGTGTTTTATATAAATTTAAATGAACTTTGGGCAATTTTAGACGGAATTTTCTCCCTATTTGAAAATATTTGATAATTTGGAAAATTAGATCAATAAAATTAATCGGCACAAAATGTCTATTTGTCTCACACACTTACACACACAGAAAGACACAATCAGATACACGCAAACACATAAAGCCAGAGAGAGGTTCAGTGAGAGAGCATACAGAAAGAGAAAAAAAGAGAGAGACTCACAAACGCACACACACAAACATATACAAACACACATACGCAAACACACACACTGACACAACCATACAGAGCGAAATAGGAATACAGAGAGAGAAAGAGAGATAGACACACATACATAGCAAAAGAGAGACATACAGACACAGGCATACACACACGCAGAGTGAGAGAGAGAAAGAAATGAACAAAGGGGAAATGAAGGAGCAAGTGGAGCAAGATAGCGCGCGTGTGTGTGTGAGAGAAAGAGATAGTTAGAGAGAGAAAGAGAGAGAGAGAGTCCGTCTGTACAACCATCCGAAAAAGATATTTCCCAATAGAATTCATCGTAAATACCAGACGACAAAAATACTGAGTCAGAATCGTTGATTGGTAATAACGTATATTGCAGAACGGATAAAGGTTTAAGTGTTTAGGTTGATTTTTTTCACCTTTTGTTGCTTAAAGACTGTCTTGCCTAATATTTCGGAAATACGATTTTTCAGTAACTTACATAAATACTCCAGATATTCCCGAACGCTCTAAAAATGTCAATGACGCAGTCTATCTTTTGCCTTTCGGTTTATATAGTCAAAGAAATGATTTCCAGTTGGTCGTGACAGTTTATTTATCCCTCCAGACGAGGTTAAGATTTTTATACGCAAATGTATAGATAAATTCACATCATTACATGTAACAGTCTCCAGTTAACGGGGTCATTGGCTGATCGAGTTTAATGAAATCAGATCTAGAAAAAATAAGATAAAATAAAGTCTGTTTGTAATAATTTGATTGGATCAGCGGGAATAAACGAAAGTTACTTTTTGATTGGTTGTTGAGGACTGATTCACTGCATTTTTTCAATATCATTCAAATAGTATCGGATGTGGCGTTGGTGATGTAATGGATAATGGTTCAGGATGCGAACTCGGAGAGACGAGTTCGAATTCCACTCAAGTTCATTAGATTCACTTACGCACAAATACTCTTGTGAAAGATATGAATACATCTCTTCTACCTGATAATAGTTGCCAACCAAGACTGGTAGGCAATCAAGGCTAATCTTTAGCCTTGGTTGACAACCAGTCTACCGCAGAGAGAAATGGCAACAATTGCGGGAAAAAAATCTGCCTATCGGAGGATACATGATCGCCCAAGCGTCTATCACGTAAGGAACTTAACTGTCTTACAAGCAGTATCTGCTGCGCGTCTCGTGTGAGTAGACTTATAGAGTATACGTACAATTATATTTGTCATTTAGTGTGTAACATTCTTCTTCTATGTACCATGTCTCTTCAGGACGTGGATGATCATGGCTCTTCACAACCACAAGTAATTTACAGCTCTTGGTAATGTTTGACTTTTTAGCATTCCAACCACTACCTGTTCCGACATCCATTCACATAATGTCGTCAGATAGGTGGAATGAGGTCTACCCTGTCTTTTTCACCTTCGATATATCCTGTGTGTGCCAAATTTTCCAAATCTTCCTTCCACATTATATGGCCTAGAAATTTCAACTCTTTCTTATTCTAATTATAAGCTGTAATATAGAAACAACTCTACGGAGAAGCTTATGAAGCATTATTTCATTAATTCTGCTTTAACGCTGAAAAGCGTTTATTGAGATGGAATGTTACAAGCGGGAGGGGAGATGGGATGTACTTATTTTATTACTATATAAGGGTTCTTTTTGGGAACATTTTAACATGAGACTTCCTCGTTGCTTCCGTCTATTGTATTCTGAGCATCTTTCCGTTAAATCACATTTCTGTTGCCTCCAGTCTTCGCTTCATTTCTGGGGAAACTGTCCAGCATTCACTAACATATAGGAGGATTGATATTACATAGCAGTTAAGAACTGAATTCTCAACATCCTTCATCAGTGAGGAGATCGTCCAGCATTCACTGCCATATATGAGGATTGATATTACATAGCAGTTAAGCACGGTTTATTTTGTATTCTCAACATCCTTATAGAGAAACACATCTCTTTAGCCTCAAGTCTCCTCTACATCTGTGAGGAGATCGTCCAGCATTCACTGTCATATATGACGATTGATATTACATAGCAGTTAAGCACCCTTTTCTTTATATTCTCAACATCCTTCTAGAGAACCACATCTCTTTAGCCTCAAGTCTCCTCTTCATCTGTGAGGAGATCGTCCAGCATTCACTGTCATATAGGAGGATTGATATTACATAGCAGTTAAGCACTGTTTACGTTGTATTCTCAAAATCCTTCTATAGAACCACATCTTTGTAGACTCAAATCACCTCTTCGTCTGTCAGGAAATCGTCCAGCATTCACTGCCATTATAGGAGGATCGATATTACATAACAGTTAAGCACTCTTTTCCTTGTTTCTAATGAATTTTTCCTGTTTTTAGGACTAGTTTTTGGAGTGCATTTCTGTCTATTTCAATGAGCGTTTGGATTTGTGTGTCACATTTTCCATCCTCTGTTAGAACACCAAAACACAAAAAATCTTATGAAATATAAATCCCAAAAGAAAATCCTATATTCTTAATGCAGGACTTTAAGTTCGGTGGTATAGAACCCCAAACGCCACAATGACAGCTGAACTTTCCACATTCTGACAACTTCAATCCAGTGGTTGGCGTATTTCCCCAGCTTGTCAATAAAATCATTTTTTTTTTTATTTAGGAGGCCCTGTGTATTAATGGATAGAGAAGAGCCGAGTTCGAATTCCAGTCGAATCCATTACATCCATATACGTGCTAATAACCTTGGGAAAGTTATGAATCCTATCCTTCGTCCCCTAGCTATGGGTAAATAGCAGGACAGACTGGGTTCTATAGCTTTAGACTGAAACTGGTCTACCGCAGAAAGAAATGGCAACCTACTACGGCAAAAAAAATCTGCCTCATCAGTCATGTATCGAAAGGTATATGATCACCTAAACGTGTATCCCGCATGGCACATAACTGATATTGAGGTTTAATGTCGTTCGTATCCGGTCGCTTTCACTGGTGACCAAACGATAATATCCTCAGTATCAACAGCACCCTAATCATTATTATTGTTTTTTTTAATAATATTCCTGGCATATTTGCTTTTTACGGATTATCAACCCTTTGCAAGTTATTTAAAGCCAGAAAATATAATGAGATTGAAAGAATTTTGGGAGATAATAAAAATTTACTGATAAAATAGTCACTAATTAATCCGTAGATTGGGTGGGGAGACGAGGTAGATTCATCTTTTCCCAACGGTAATTACGCGTAAGTGAATATAACGAGAATCCGACCGGAATTCGAACTCGGTTCTCCGATACGCATTTTGGAGCCGTTATACATTACACCACCCGCACATCCAAGATATTGGCAACTTGTCGGAGATATAAATATATACCTTTAAGTATCCTCTTCTTTTATCTGACGTGTCCCTTCAGTATGTGGGCAATCATGGCTCTCCACAATTTCCTTTGTAGCTCTTAGTAATATTTGTCTTTTCGCTATCTCTCCTAATCCCTTTTCTGCCAACCATTTACATCCTCTCGTTAGGTAGGTAAGGTGCTGCTTTCCTCTCTGCCTATTCTATGTGTTGTGTTCCTTCATGACATAGACGATCATGGCTCTCAACAACTTCTTGTCCTTTGTAGCTCTTAGTAATGTTTGTCTTTTCGCTATCTCTCCTAATCCCTCTTCTGCCAACCATTTACACCCTCTCGTTAGGTAGGTAAGGTGCTGCTTTCCTCTCTGCCTATTCTATGTGTTGTGTTCCTTCAAGACATAGACGATCATGGCTCTCAACAACTTCTTCTCCTTTGTAGCTCTTAGTAATGTTTGTCTTTTCGCTGTCTCTCCTAATCCCTTTTCTGCCAACCATTTACACAAGCTAGTTAGGTAGGTCGCATACTGTTTTCTTCTATCGCGTTTGCCTCCAATATGCTTTGTGAGTATTAGATTTTCCAAGCCTTACTACACTCATTTCTATTTTTGTGCATTTACTGAATTCATTTTGTATCCGTATGCAGACGGTTAGTTCCACGTTCTAGATTATTCTAATATATTCAACAAATAAATCAAGCTTGCCTAGAAGTTCAAACAGTTCTTTGTATTCTCTTTACCAAAAGCTTTTGCATAAGAAATTTGGAAAGTTGCAAAATTTAATACAGAACAGATTCCACGAAAAATAATGCCCAGGCGAACCAGCTTGCATGTGGCGGGTTGTTTCGAAAATATAAAAGAAATGACTACTTTCTCCTTTGTGTGTATATATATATATATATATATATATATATATATATATATATATATATATATATATATATATATGTATATGTGTGTGTGTGTGGTGTGCGTGTGTATAAAAATATATAGAAAATAGGAAAGAAATCTTTAGGTAAATAATCTAAAGTTCTTTAGTATTTTTGTTATTATTTTTTTAAAATAGTGCTCGATAGAAAAGTAGAGCATAAATATAATTATTTATTTAAAAATATGATTCCAACGCTACATAAGAGTTCTCATGTTTCAAAACAAGAGCCGAAAACTTCAATATAATTATTTGAATTAAATTGAATTAAAATACCAAGCTCTGTTCCATCTTCAAGCGAAATTTTGAAAAAAATTCGCTTATATATGAGTGAACATTGTATAAACACTTGGAAGGGACAGGCTGTTTTATGCTAGACGCAAGCATCAGGCTGCCTTTCTTTAGCACCCCCCATATATATATATATATATATATATATATATATATATATATATATATATATATACGATCCAATTCATCAGACCTAGATCTGATGAATTCGATCGTGATTACGATTCCAATGTAATAAATTATAACCATGGAATATTGGTGTTTGAGTCTTTTATATTATATTCTTGCTCTGTCTTGTACATAGAGCTTTACCTGGACTTTATCCTCTTTGAATATATATATATATATATATATATATATATATATATATATATATATTGAAGACAGAAGGAAATTGTGTTTACTCTTATTTATCACACAATTAAAAAGACGGCAGTAGTCACAAGCGTCAAAATTGCTACAAAATACCTCATACTATCAGCAAATAAGGACTTAGACATTTCTAGGACACGTTTATAATTTTTACGCGCAGACACAAATAGGCGTCTATTGTGATCGGAACTGTCACGCTGGTATAGCTGGAAAAAGTGATTCCTGTGGGCTATAACGGCTGATCAGGCCTATGTGAACTATGTAAAAGTTTGGAGTTTCACCTAGTATTTCAGAGAAGGTACAAAAGCGGCTTTAACCCAATAATAAACTTCAGTGGCATATTTCTCAATAGCAAGATTAAGAATATCAATCCAAGAGACGTCAGCATGAATATCTTCCTAATCAGTGTGCTTGTGACGGTAAGAAATCTTGCGAATTGAGGTTCCTGTCTATCAGACGACTGAAAAGAGATATCAACATACATTACAGCGTGATCCAAGAGAACCGAGTTGCGATGCTCGACAAGAGCAAGGAGACGACGTAAGCAAAAAAAAAAAAAAAAGAAATCATGTTGTTTATAGAAACGAGTACAGAAATCCACTGTTTACACGATAGACTGAGCAAATCTGAGGCCAGTATATCAAAATAGGTCAACACTCACTGTCTTTTCCCACTCTTCAAATAAGATAGCAATATCTCGGAGTATTATTTTTCCATTTCATTTGTGATTTCTTTGTAAGTCTTGAAGACTGAGAACTGCTTTTTTAGAGCTCTTATATGACTTCGCTTAAAAATCCCATAGATTAATTAGGATCTCTTAAAGAGGAAAGAAATCTTGGTATATTTAACACACACTAGTTATATAGAAAACAATGATAGCAGAAAAAAAACCGTTAGAAAAAACTGAAGCGAGAGGATTGGAATATATATATATATATATATATATATATATATATATATATATATATATATATATAATGACTTTAGCACTCGGTATTAACTCTAAAGTCATTATATATATATATATATATATATATATATATATATTAGGTTAGTGCAAAAATAATATCGTTTTCTCACATATGTGAGAAAACGACATTATTTTTGCACCAACCTAATATATATATATATATATATATATATATATATATATATATATATATATATACGCATATTGACAAAACAGGAGAACTACTCACGAGCATGCACCCAAACCCCACACAACTTAGGAAGTACGTGTGTATGTACGTATGCGTGTGTATGTATGTGTGTATGTGTATACTGGTTCCATGTAGCTTGGGAAGTATGTGCGTATATATGTGTGTGTGTGTATGTGTGTGTATGTACTGATTCCTTGTGGTGGGATGGTGTGTATGTGCGTATGGGTGTGTATGCCTGTATATGTACAAATGAGTTTACTAATTCCTCGTAGTAAGACAGTATATGTATGGAGGGGGAACATACGCACGCATATATACACGCATGCTGACAAACACACGAAAATGGAAACAGGAGTCAGTAAAACATTAAAAGATAAAATGCCGATAAGTAATTCATCATTTCGCTTGGACCAACCTTAATTGTTTTATGACCCTTCGCGCAGAATTCTTCATTGCACATTCAAGAAAGAAATTACGGATTACTAACAAAAAAACAGAAAATGTCTCATATCGAGAATATTTAACATTGTAAAACATAAGGAAAAAATTAATTATTTTTAATAATATGTGGAAATCTCCGCTTTTACCTGAAGACGGTCGCGAGACCACAAACACGTGTAGTAAAATTATGGAAAACAAAGCATAATATTTTTTTCTAAATAAATCCACATTACAAAAAAAACGTTTGCGGCACCTCTCTTCTCTTCTTTTTAATATACATACTTTTCTCTCGTTGGAACTACAACCTCTTTCTTTCATATATATATATATATATATATATATATATATATATATATATATATATATATATATATACCGGTACCCTCATAAGGAAGAGTCATATCCACCGATCAGTCAAATCACTAAAAAGTTAAGACCGTTAAATCATTATGGCCATGGAAGAAGGAACCGGTGAACCATATCCTAAACAGAAAACAAGGAATAAATCTCTACCACTGTTCAATAAGCATGTTAAAATCGTACCGGAGGCTGTGTGATTTTATTGAGACACCATTTCTACGAATGTTACGGAATAAGGCTCAAAATCCCTTCCAAACCAAGAATTATAAATACCACACTGTAGGCTTACCCTGAAGGTGAAATCAAAGGAATATTAATACATTAGATCACTTCAAGTTATATACAAACAACATATCGGAGTGGAAAGTAGGTCACCAAATGAACCACTGATTTTTTACTAAATTTATAATTTCGGTTTAAATAGTCAATATTAGAAGTCAGTCAATATCTATATAGATAAAGCGCAGTGCACGTGCGTCCGTCCGTACGTCCGTTTTTCGATCTCGACGAATCATAAACAGCCTGAAGTAACACATAGTAACTACTGTAGTTACACACGATTAAGAATTGTTATGGTCCGGTTCCTTGTACCACGGTGATAGTCCAAGGTAGAACCAATAAAGAAGAACTCGAACACAGGTGTGGAATAACACAGGTATATTACAAACAGGAATATATACAGAGAAGTAGAAACAAGTTAGTACGAACAATCAGGTTTAGTAGAGAGAACAATGTAGTCTCGACCAGTATCACTATTCGAATGTCTTGCAGTAATCGTCTGAACGCGACTCTGTTTCAGGCTGCATATTGTCCTCATTCATTTTTTTTCTCCCTCCGGTGCGTAGGCTGGCAGACGAAATGAACGCTGTTCAAAAAAAAACCCTAAAAAAAAACAGTGTGCCTACTCAAATATGGGCAACGACTAAAAATAACGTCTGAGGTAATAAAAATATATGCTCTACTCTTGTATTGAGGCCTTTTTTTTTAAATTGATGATATGAACGTTTGAATTTTATTCTTTTCGTTCTTTTACATTTGTGTGTATATATATATATATATATATATATATATATATATATATATATATATATATATATATATATATATATATGCATGGCAGGGTGCCAGCTTGATTTTAGACTATTTGAATTAATTTTTCTAATTATTGCTGGGGTCAATAGAAATAGAAATAGCAGAGGCAATGGTTTGGCAATTGATAGAATAATCTAGTTCAAGGTTAATGATCCGCTCAGCAATTTACATTCAAAATTTAACCACGTATTTAAAATTAAATAATAATTATTTTTGTTGCTTTGGTTTTCTTTCTTTGTGACTTGATTATAGTTTGTCTGACAAAAACAAAAGTTATTCACGCTTCGCCGCTTTCAACGAGAAAATGTGTTGCCCGAACGAACGCAAGTTGATGACTTTATAAAAGCGAAGTAAATACCTATTGATGTTGAACTGCTGTTGATAAAACCTCGTATAAATTAATCAACGCGTTCGCTGTAATTTTGTTTAATTTTCTTCCCTCAAGACAATTATGTTTTTGCAAATCAAATTTATATTGATTTTATAAATTTTTATAAAAAAACAAAAATGAGATTTCTGAAATTAAAAGTAAAACCGCGTCATTCTAGTTTTTAGCTTAAAAATGATCCGTCGGTTTTGTTAATAGAAAAATGAATGGGAAATAATTTACAATTAAAAACGGAAGGAATTATGTATTAGGAAGAAATATTTAGAAATCATTATCTTTTTTTTTTCTTTTATTTTACTGTATTCTTTTTTTTTAATTAAACTTAATCCATATAGGGCCAATTAACGTTGGTATGAATTCGACTTTACAAATTATCCTTAGCATAGTTTTGATTGATTCTCATTATAATAAATTACAGTAAATTTGATTAGCAAAAATTGTGTTAAAATTAATGAAATTAAAATTAAATTAAATTTGTTCAAATTGCCTGTATGATTAAGTTTCTCATATAAAATATGTATCGCTATATACCACACACTGGCATCTAAGATGAACGAATAATTTGGCAATTTCCATGGTAAATATTCAGATGAGCTCTCCATTCTTTAATTTCACATGTTCAGACATTTACAGCGAGGACCCACCCTGCTACATCCACAGAGTCGAATCACCCAAATTTCCAAAGTATTCCATTTGTAAAGAGGAAGTTCAACCCAGACAGCTTTTTCCTCGAGAACTTCTAATTTGTGGAAAAAAACACAATGCTTCACTGAACAGTACGATCTTGACCTCTTCAACGAAGGATCAATCGCTATTTCACTTACCTCTTATTTTTTCTTCTATCCAGCTCTTGCTTTCATATAATACACCTCATTCAGTTACCTTGAGTGGTTCTTGAGCCTTGTATTGTTGGACTTTATATTAAAAAAAAAACAAAAAAACAGCCATGCGTAAGATCTGAATACCGTTAAAACAACTGTGCATGACAATCTGGTCCTTCAATCATACATCATGCATCATAAGAATCTGTAAAGGTTAGAGGTCGTAAAGGTGAAAGAAAAGATTTAGACGCCTCAAGAATTTGGGGAAAAACGGTAAAATATTGTCTGATTAAAATGTTTGTTTGTTTGTTTTTTTTACAGTGGATGATGTTTGGAACTGTGATGTCGAGTTAATATCCAAGACGATATTCAGTCACTACCCCGCGAGAGCGTCATGTGGCACAAGGCCTTTTTAACGTGGGATCTCCGAGCCCGTGGGCCCGGCCAAAAATATGCCCATTGGTTTATCTCCCCGAAAGACAGTCCGCCCTTCGGGTTAGCCACCTTCGGTTTCCTCCCGCCCGAAGGCAGAGAGTTCAACCGATCTGTCGTTCAAGAGTTGAGCGACTGACTTCATATCCAAGACCGCATAAAGACCAAACATCTAGAGAGTGCCAGGATCTTGTGTGTCATACAGTGACAAAGGTCCCATGTATGCAACAAATTTTAAAGGATAAATAATTATGATGATAATTTTTTTTTAATCTACCATTTCTTATTTTCTTAGGAAAAACTATGAACAAGCGACATTAGTAGTAAAATCACGCCGGATCAAATGGTGGTTCCTCCTGCAACGGGAAACGCAGGTTCCAATCCATCCG
>OZ010589.1:44714758-44787258 GCA_963932145.1 Acanthosepion lycidas | reverse complement strand
AAGATACTCCCGAGAGCGCCAATCATACAAGGGACAACGTGAGCTGGAGCTTGCTACATTGCCCCGATCTGCCCTGCAAGGTTTTGGTACCTTTGTATTTTCGCTTGCTCTTCTTTTACGATGTTACTTTTCCACAGTTAACGCAACGAATGCCGCATACATTGAATTAATTGCCAGGTCAGCAGCTAGGAAAAATAGTTCACTGTCTCGTGCTAGAAATTTTTTTTTCACCTGAATCTGTTTTACATATTCATAAGTCTGCTATTCACTATGCACTTAATATTGCTGTTAGATCTGATAAGGTCTGAAGCTTACTGGTAAAATCTAAAGAAAAATCTGCAATGTTATCGGCCCAAAGCTGGCATCTCGACTTCAGCCACTTTCCCATTGCAGTAACATAGCTTTCCTCTGCCTCTTCTATAAATATTTTCAAGGTGATTGCTCTGATGAACATTCCTCTTTTATTTTACGAATTTAAATGCAGTACTATATTGCCAGCTAGGTCTTGTCATTTTACAATTGAAATTGCTAGATGCAACCGGAAGTAGTCTGCTAGCAGTTTCTTCTTCAACACTTCTTGAAGCTTTCTTCCGGTCTCTTGCTTTACAGTCAACTTTCAAACATTTTAATGCAATGCCAATTGTTATCTTCTGCCTTCTTAATTCATCTTCTGTTATTGTTCTCACTTCTTAATAATGATTTTCTTTTTGCTCATATTCTTTTACATTCAGTAATCCGTTGCGTCTCAGTGTCTTTATTGCCTTCCTTTGGAGTGAAATGATTAAAAAAAAATGTCACTAAATCTGCCCTGCATACTTGCCAGATTATACGGAGGGCTACTTTGTCAGGTCGTCTTCTGCATGCCTTATTATTGTTACTATTATTTTTATTATTATTAAACAAAATGTTTAACGTAACACCTCTAATATTTATCAGCAGTTAAGAGTGGAGCGTGATTTAAGAAAAAAAAAAAGATAATGTTAAACAATATTTCGACAGTATGTCTCCCCTCTTCAGCTTATATTTTTTAATTAATTTAAATTTAAAAAAATTTTTGTGTAATAATAATAATTTCATCTGTTTTCTGATAATTACAATTCCTTACCCGAGGCTTAGGATAAGACAAGATAGTAAATATACGCATACTTTTTGCACCAATTCTGATGTTAAGTGATACTTAATATATTTTTTTACATTGTTAATATTTTTTGCGCAAATGAGCAATTTCACACAATGCGATTTTTTAATCTCATTTTTAGTTTTTGCAATCTCTTGTAAACAGGAGATGCCAGAAATTTTATCATTGTTCAAATTGTTATAAGTATAACAATAGTTTTAAGGTTCCACGTTTTTTCAAGTTCCATATTTATTCATTTAGTTATATTCTTTAACAGATATATTTTTATTATATATATATATATATATATATATACGTGCGTGTGTATGTATGTGTGTTTAAACATCGCGATATATATATGACACATCGTGACATATATATATATATATATATATACATATATATATATATATATTTTAATGTTTAAACGTACACACATGTATGTATGTATGTATGCATGTATGTATGTATGTATGTTTGTTTGTTTGTTTGTTGTGGTATAATGGATAACGGCTCGGAATGAGGAATCGAGGGGCCGAGTTCGAATTGCAGCCGAATTCGTTATATTTACTTACGTGCAAAAACCCTTGGGAAAGTTACAAATCCATCTCTTCTCCCTGGGTTGAATAGTAATACAAACTGGGTTTTATAGCCTTGTTTAGCAACCAGTCTACCGCAGAAAGAATTGACAACCTAATGCGGTTCAAACGCTCTCTTTTAAAATGCCTTGAGCCAGCACGGAAGATTTGGCTCATAAAGTTAACATAAGAATACTCATGTTGATGCGCAGTCTGCAGCAATGCGGAGTAAGCTTTTTAAAATATATATATATATATATATATATATATATATATATATATATATATATATATATTCAATAATAGATAATATCCGATGATTAAACACCGCGCTTCAGAATAAAGAATACCCTGCTACTATCTTCGAGGAATGTCACGTGGAATTGTTGTGCTAAATGAGATATGCGTATTTCGAAAGATTCATATTGATCTCTTTAATTGAAGCATTTGTTACAGGATTTCTAACCCCACCACTATCAACACAAAGCACTACCACTGTTTCCCCATCGAATTTCATCCCTCACCCTCCCGCTTCTCCTCCCGTTTTCATATTTATTCTTTTTTTGTTTTGTTTTTTGTTTGTTGTTTTTTTTTTTTTATTTTTATTTTTTTTTTTTTTGTGTTTCGCTTTGAAAGCAATGCGTGATTCTTCTGTCGCAGTGACGAGTGAGAATTATTTCCAATAATTTCGAATCTCATTGGATCATTTTCGATTTAAATGCTGTTCGAATAATCCGCGAACGCCGGTCGATGCAAAATTCAATCATAGTTCAGTTGTCAGTGGAAAATGAGTCATATCAATGCCGGCGCCTGCTACGAAAAGGCGTTCACAGGATGGCTCATTTTAGCCGTTTTTATATAGATATAATAAGCATGCAATGGATGTTACTGTCGTTGCTTCTGATTGTATCAATTTCTTAAGTTCTTATTCAATAACTAATTAGGCCGTAAATATTGCATTAGGTAAAATCGAAACATTTGATTCTATATTGAAACAAAAGAGATGATATAAAAGATATAATGTAAACACTGCTCTTTTGGTAATTCTTTACTATTGAAATATGCACACACACAAACACATTTATATATATATATATATATATATATATATATATATATATATATATATATATATTGTTGATAAAAATATAGTTTTAAATTATGCTATATTTATGAGTGCTCACTATCAAGGACAGAGCGTATGTACACATAAAAGTATATCTTGAGATCAACGCCCAGCGGCGACGGTCTGTTTGATGCTCGGTGTTGACCTCAATGTTCACTTTACACACACACACACACACACACACACACACACACACACACACACACACACACACACACACACATATATACTTCATATATACTTCATAGCTCTCTGATGTAAAAGCAAGATTTTTATTGACACCAAAACTGCTAAATTTCATCAGTAATCAATCATATGCGCAAAATAAAAATAAAAACCCTCCCCCAAAGTTTAACTTCCTCTTCTCGTTGAGAAACAATGCAGATATGTCCGAAACTTCCGATTTTTAACACCTTTTCTCATCATGATTCTAATAATATAAAATGAATTTTATTATCATTATTGACCCACAATTTTTTCATTATATATATAAGTCTGTGTATGTGAATTACTATTAATGAGATCCAAACAAATTAAACGCATACAGATGATCATTTCGTCTATATATATATATATATACACAGAGAGAAATGATCATATATATATATATATATATAGACGAAATGATCATCTGTATGAGGTAAATTGTTTGGATCTCATGAATTGTAATTCACCTATATACATATATATATATATATATATATATATATATATATAATGTCATTCGCAGACGGTACTGTTTCGTTGCATGACAGCTTCTCAGTGCGACTAGACATTCGAATACCTCAAGCCAGGATCGAAACCCGACCGATCTGGTGTCAGTCAGAGTTTCCACCACTGACCTATCATCATTCGGCATTCGAGATAAACATCTAATTCTAGCGTATTGTTTTTACGAATGTAAACAAACGCCAATCAGTCATTCATTTATTTTACTGAAGAGTTTTGCATTAGCGCAGGTGACAGTCATTTATAGAATCAGCCTATCTTTCAACAGTGCCTCTCGAATCTCACTATGGTCGATTTTTCAGAGACTTCCTGATGTTATGGAGTCGATCCCAGCGTGCAGTGCCTTTGGAACGTGTCTGAAAACCATACCACGGGTTGACCCGGGCCTTGTGAGTGAAATTGGGTAGACGTCCATAGCTGTACTAGCACGAAGTGACAAGTCATAGTGGCTTGAGCGTACTGGCCTTGTTCAAATTGCTTATCACTCTAGATAACACGCTCTTTCCCAGCAACTGTAACTAAAGTCTTCTCAGCATAGTTGCAGTATAAACCACAGGTAGACTCTGTGGATTTTGAATAAACACAAATGCACCTGAGCAAGCGGCTACAATGGGGATTGGCTAACCGTCCTAGTAAGCGGGTATCCTCGAATACGAGTGGCCAGCTATACATACATATATATATATATATATATATATATATATATATATATATATATATATATATATATATATAGTGTATTTTTTCCGGAATCGTTCTTGTAAAATGATCTTATTAGAATTAATAGGCATTGTCCGTCTATTAAAATTATTGATCATTTTTGCAAGTAAGCGAATAATTTTTCGGAAATGTGGCTCTAACATTTGTATTAACTTCAACCTTTCGGCTTACATGAATCATCGTCAGAGATTTGAGTAAAAAGAAGAAAAGAGATAACACTTTTAAAACAATGTGTTGGATAAAATACATTTTATTTTATTTATTCATACCCAGAAGAAGAATCATATTAGTCGAAAGGTTGGAGCTAATTAAAATTTGGTAATTTTTTTTAACATGTATATCAAGCACAAAACGATGAATAAATTAAATAGACATAAGATAAAAAAAAGGCATAATTGCAGTTTTCATGTAATCTTTGATGACTACTAAATTCGGTATGAGATAGAAAAAATTTCCTGCTGATTTTACATACAGGCTGAAGATCTTCTGAGACTGTGTATGTGTCATCTTAGCTAAGTGACATTTTCAACTTCAAATGCTCAACCTTTTTGATGTCAAAAAAGATTGCAACAATCAAAAATTAACTTTCTCCAATCAGACCTATGCTCTGCTTCTTTTTCTCAATGTTTGACACTAATTTCAGCTTTTTTTTCAGGTTGATTTTAACAACATCCTTGAAACATTTCTTGGGTTTGTGCCTGGGGTGCTTACCAGGGGCGAGTCCTCCATAAAACAGGGGCTTAAGCAATTTCTTATCTTTCATTCTACTGACATACACTGCCGAGCGCAGTTGATTGCGAATGAACAGTTTCTCGATGCTAGAACAGTTTCTCGATGCTAGGTGTTTTGGCCCGTTGCCTTATGACTCTGTCTGGTGTGAAAGATAACTACTTGATGTTTAAGATACGCCTAAGGCACTTTTGATGAAATATTTCCAAAAGTTTGATATGATAACGATATATAGTCCATGTCTCCAAATAGTACGGGAGAGCGCTCACGACACACAATTGGTAGGCACTGATCTCAGTGTCGGGTGATATGTCTCCGTCTGACTAGACTCGTTTTTCCAATTTACCGAAGGCTTTGATGGTTTTTTTGATTCTACGTTTGATTTTCAGACCCAAAGAACCATCTCCAGTGAGAGTACTTTGTAGACAGACAAAGGTATCAGCTACGTCAAGTCTCTGACCCTGAACAAAAATGTTATTCAACATAGCGTTGCCCTGGAGGGCGTGTGTACAAAACCTTAGCGTTTTTTATGCTGATAGTTAAACCGAACACAGTGCATGGTATCAAAGAATGGCTCATTATGGTTTTCATATCCTTTTCATACGAGAAATGAAGACTGTATTGTCAGCATAGAGTAACTCTTGAATAAGTGACTGGAAAGTCTTTGATTTAACCTTGAAATGAGTCAAGTCAAAGACTTTAATCTTGGTCCTAAAACGCAGGTACGCACCAACTTCATAATTATGGAAAGCATACACGAGACCCACAGAAAATTTAAAAAATAGGAACAGGAATGTCACCATTGTCGATAGCTATGGGTTTCGATAGAGACCCATTGAAGTTAGGTCGCTCATGAAGATGTTTGAACATTCTTACTAAGTCTAGAAGACATCCTATCTTATCGAAAATAATACAGAGAGCATTCCTATTTATGGAGTCGATGGCCGTGGTCAAATCAACAAGACCTGATACAATGCAAGACGATGTTCTAAGAATTTCTCCTACAGTTGACTGGCTAAGAAGATCATATACGTTATGTTTCTTTCCGGTTTGAATCTACGTTGTGTCTCAGGGATGATTCGAGAGAAAATCCATCTTGTAAGCCTATTAAGTAGAAGTTTTGCAAAAAAACTTTACCCACTGCCTCAA
Source organism: Acanthosepion lycidas (assembly GCA_963932145.1). NCBI lineage: Eukaryota > Metazoa > Mollusca > Cephalopoda > Sepiida > Sepiidae > Acanthosepion > Acanthosepion lycidas. The sequence continues at coordinate 44,781,110 of OZ010589.1, read as the reverse complement.
GTAGTCTCATCACCGATAGTGTGCACACATCGATTTTGACCCTTTCTCCTTAAACAAAGAGATGTATGAATCCAGTCTCGAGTTACAGATGCCCCTAATCAAACATCGAAAAGCGTATGATGTATCCCTACAGCAAGCCTATTGCTCCCATGAAGTAGAACTTCGACTGGAATGCCATCAAGACCTGGTCTCTTCCCAGTATTAACTCATTTTATTATTTTCTGGTTATCTTCCAAAGTAGGATAATCCAATCGATAATATCCAACTGGAGTAAGATATTTATGATATATTTGTTAAGTACCAATAAAAAATATTCGTAAAATGATCATTTCATTACATCATCTGGGTCCTTGAATGATGCCACAGACGAGACATATGGAACAAAGATCTGTTTCATCAGGTGATGCAGCGATTTGAAGTCCTTCCGATCGTGAGGTTGCAAGATAATATTTAACTACCATTTTTCATCTGTCTGGTTTTGTGCTACAGCGAAGAATTAGAATTCTTGAAGAATTTGAGCAATGATGAATGGTACACATCCTTTATTTTACCTTAAAAAGATGATTTATCTCAGGATAAGTTTCATTAAACCAATGTTTTCTTTTTCTGAATGTTGTAGGCCATGGTCTTAAACTGATCCTAGAGGCCGTCAAATTCGATATCCACAAATACCATTTGGAGATCCTTGTAAATAGCAAGGTCATTCAAACTAAAAACATCGATACGTTTAGGAATCCTTGTCTCATTATTTCTATTTTACATTTGATGCGAAGTGTCACCTTGCCACGTATCAACGTATGGTGTGTCATCACACTCAGCACCACGCATAACTGGAATAGTGCATATATCCTGAAGATCTCGTTTACGACAAATGACGTAATCGGGAATGAATCTGTAACGAGAGAGAGAGAGAGCTAAGGAAGAAAGATTTATTCTCCTATTCGTATTTCCCCCGTTTTGGGCATTATTATATCCGCGATATAATAGAACTGTACTTCACGGACGGAGCGGAATGGCTGAAAGGAAAGGAAATGACAAACAAGCTTGGTTCTCAGAGAAACTTTTATACTACTAAGACATACACAAAAATATATATACATATATATATATACACGTGTAATCCCACATTGGAGAATAATATATCACATATATCTACACAGCAGAGTGTAAGGAAAAATAAAAATGAAGGGTCTTATATATAATATGGAGATACTCCTGTGTCTGGAGAAGCCATGTTTAGGACTCCAGATTCAAACGAGCCGGATTCACCTATGTCCCAGGTATGGACATATTCCACGAACGGGAAACAGCGAGTCTTGGGAGTTCCCAAAATTGAGGACTGCGATCTGGAGTTTCATTCTATATATTGGGAAGATATATTCTCAAAGGGAAACGGTACCATGGATTCGTAAGATGCTGGGGAGGCAGATTTAGTCTCTGCCCCGGCCATGAGGGTTCGTGCTAAAGAAAAAAACGTTCGGATTCGCTTCTGTAGAACCAACTGAAATTGACCGCCGCTGTGGTCACTATATCAACATTCGTCGCTCAGCGGCCGTCATGTGACCCACGTGACTTATCTCCACCAAAGGGAGATAAGCGCCTACCGTACCCCGACAAACATGTTTTGATCTTGGGTGATTACAAGTAACCTCATGTTCAGTGAAAGGCTGAAGACGGTGTAATCTATTACTATTAATTTTTTCAATGCCGTTCTTTTCCAATGACTTTCAAGTCTCATGATGCTTACCAACTTAGGAGAAGAATCGTGCCTGTTTTTTTGGAACATTTGGATGGCAGTTCCGAGATCTTGGTAGAAAACCTTGATAAATTCCTCAGGACTGGTGAGAGTTAGGGCATAAACAGTAAAGACTGACATATAACGGTCGAAATATAGAGGTAGTCTAAGAAACATTGTTCTATCACTAACGTCTTGAATCTACTTACGATGCTTGTTAATTCAGTACGAATGGCAAAACCATGACCGTGTTCACGGTTCTCGCCTTCTGGATTACCGTTCCAAAAGTAAGTGTAACCAACCCCAGATTATGTCAGCTGGCCCATTCCACTCAACCTAGTTTCAGAGAGTATAGCTATATCAATATCATAACGAGCCAACTCTTTCACGGTCATACCAGTTCGGTGTTCAAGGATTACTACACACCTTGCGGTAAAAATGTTTTCTGACGTTCCAACTACTTATGTTCATTCTCTACTTTTTGCTTGAGTATCTCTTAGTTCTACGCCTGTGTATCGCCGCCAGATACATGCTTCTCGTCAGCTTGATTATTAAACAGGCTTTGTTTAAGTCACCTTTTCTAGAACCTTCCCATGTAATATGAGGGAGTAGTGCATCCCTAAAGAGGGTTACTCAGTCGCTGAAGACTCCGCCGTACCATGGCATGTTAATGTTCGGTCACCAACACAGCTATGCTAGGATAAGTCTTGATCCGCTTAGATAAAGATTCGTGACTGCGTACTTCCAGTGGGTTAGATCTGTACACGTCGCCATTCCTCCATCTCCATGTGACTTATGAAGAGATGTCTGCACATATTTATAGTAGTACTGTATGCCATTTACATTATTCAGACTATTGTCCTCATCTTTGTCGCCATATTTATCACAACGTTTCGGCCATTGTATGCTCCGGCATTCTTCAGGTGGTTGGAATGTCAAACTGAACCCTTTATTTCGCTCATTGGGTAAGACTGTTCTAGTTCTACGTGCCATGTTTAATGGATGTCAGTTATCAGTTATCTCCTGTTAATTCTCTTCTCAAAGTTCTCCACCGCCTTAACCAGGTATTGAACTCACACACTTTGGATCCTTTCACTGGATCTAACTAACGCCTTTTATCCACTGTGCCATGTGTCCTCAATGGTGGATAAAGGCGTACAACGGCCGAAACGTTGTGATAAATAATGCAACAAAGATGAGGACAATAATCCGAATAATGTAGTGTACATAATACCTCATCTCAGAAATATAGACAGATAGTACTGTATGCTTGTGCTACACATATAGTACCATCTTTCCCCAAAAAAACTATATGTCCAGCGACAAGCAAAAGCAAGATAACGAAATTGTTACAGGGATAGCATACGTTATTGTCGTGGCGTTTAACTTCTCCATTACGACACGTATTTCTAGCAGTAATACACCGAGAGGCAGACCACGAAAAACAGGTGAAAGGTTTAGAATTGTCCTTCTCTCTTGAGGTTTGGTGGCCCCGAAAGCAACCAGGGTTACTTTTGCTTTTATATGAACGCAAGGTGTTATAGTGAATGGCCCTGTTTTTTTCGTTGTTCCAAAAAAAGCGATGTGATTATTTAACAGAACGAAAGTGATGATTTTTTTTTATTTATTCTTATACTAATCGTTGTTTATTATATTATAGTTTTTATTCTGCATCTTACTTATTATAAAACCCAGGATGTGTGTGTGTGTGTGTGTGTGTACGTTTATATATTGGATCGAATTTCCTACATTTTTCAACTGATTTCAACAAAACTTTACAGTACTACGTAAAATTACCTTGCGGTGGTTCTGACAGCGCCAAAAATTGGAAAAACACAATTGTTTTTGCACAAAATCAATTTGAAAACACGATAAAACACCATTCTGTCACCAGTATGAAAGGGGGACAACTCATCACGAGTTATACTTATTATAAAACCCAGGTTGTTTGTGTGTATCTGTGTTCGTTTATATATGGGATCGGATTTCCTATATTTTTCAACCGATTTCAACAAAACTTCCCTTTTTTTTTGGCAGGTAGTGTTTCTTATTGTCTTGCACACTTTTTTCTTTATTTTTACATTCAGAATGCTTTAAAAATTCCATTTACAAGACAATTGTTTATAATAAAATTCTATTCAATCGGTAGACTCATAACGATTGAAAACAATGTTTTTGTTTGAGTTTGGGTTTGACCAATTCGTAAAAAAAAAAAAAAAAAAAAACTAATTAAGACATGCGTGTCCGTCAACATTAAACAATAATCTTTGTCAATTTTATTTTTCAGTCTTTATGATGGTCGATACTTGATCTATCTCTTACTGTTACATCCCCGGGCAACGCCGGGTTCTACTGCTAGTTTATTATGAAAAAATAAATCAATGAACCTGACTTAAAATATTGGTCAACGCAATACAAATATTTAAAGTCGTAATATCGGAAGAAAGATACAGTACAAAAAAAAATGAATTATTATTAAAATATTAATTTTTTGACGGAATTCGTATCGATGCTTCGGTGCAGCTACTCAGATTCGCAATGTCGGAAGAAAGATATTGCACAAAAAAATTAATAACTTGGTACTTTATTAAAGAAATTCGCATCGATGCTTCGATAGACCTATTTAATGGCGGAAGAAAGATACTGTACAAAATAAATAAACATCACGAAAAATACTAATGTGTTGACGAAACTCGCATCGACGCCTCGATACAGCTGCTCAGGTGCCATGGCTGCCCTCCGTCTCTTCACGGCAACTGTTCCGACGCGCTACTTTCGCTGGTTCCCGGACTACATAATTTTAAACGAGCTACCAGGCTGGAATCTCGGTCCCACCCTTTCATTGTCAAAACGGTTAAATGTAACCGTCTCTTCTACTCAAATAGTTTCTTCTCCCGCACTTCCCGTCTGTGGAACTCCCTTCCCCGATAACTATAATCTTTAAATATTCAAGTGTAATGTCAATCGACATCTGACACCCTAAGCTTGTTCTCCGTCCTTCTCTATATCCTTTCCTCAAACACGCGTCTTTACTCTTGTTCTCAATCCTCTGTAATCCTTTGCGTACTAGTGGGACTCCCGCCTTACTTAGGATGAATTGCCTTTAAAAAATCGCAGCGTCTGAAGAATTGTACTTTACAAAATGATTAATCATTATAAAAAATGCTTTTGTGTTGACGAAACTCACATCGACGCCTCCCAATATGGTTTCAATTTCCAATTCTATAAACCACATAAACAACACTAATGCGAATGTGTCTCATTCTACATTTAGTTTTTTTTTTTTGAAAACTGTTCACCTAGTACAATTCTCTAAGAGCCACCCCAGGTAGAGCCTAACTAGATAAAATTGTCATATGCACGTAAAAGGAGAATCGATTGATCGATTTTCTTTTAACGATTTAACAACTCTTTGTTGTTTCTTTAAATTTTAAACATTTTGGATTGTATAAAGAATTTTTTGGCGCGTGTATATTGTATTAACAGTTTCTTAAGAATAACAATGATTTTTCCAGATTCAAATTCTACTATTTAACCCATAGCTAGTGGGGGAGATGCATTCATACCTTTCCCAAGATTATTTGCGAGCAATAAAAGGAGGAAGTTATAAGTGCAGATTATGCGGATATGTAGGAAAGTTAACAGTTAACCCTAGCCTTGAAGAGATTTAGTTTCTAATGACCGATGAAACACCCTCTCGGGAGTTTGTTTCACAAGGTAGCGGTTCTGGGGAAGAACAGAACTTCTTTCTTACAGATGGAATACGAAGGGAACGGGGACGATTCGCCTCTGTGTACGTAGCATGGATGGTCTTTGCTGAAAAGGTTAGAAATGCTGGAAATGACTGTTCTAGCCAGCAGGAATATTTGTGGACAAGCCACCTCAACATAATACCACCTACATCGAAGTGTTAGACTCGGAGGTAAGACTTTAGGTAGAGAGCACAGTTGTACGTGTTCTAGCAAGATTCTGATCCCTCCCACAAATCCCGTCTCCCAGGAGTGGCTGTTTGAGAATTTTCATATTCATTTCACTCCCAGCATGTGGCCTCCTCGCTATATTGATTTTAAATACCTTGGACTGCTATGTCTGAGGCGTTGTTAAGAGTGGGGGTTGCAACAAGCGGCCCCAGTATACCAAGGACTCGATAATAGGAAGTGATATCTAACATGAATGCGAACCACCTGATTCGGGTTATCGACGCTTCCGAGGATGCGCCGCAGTTGTCCTCGAGGCAGGGGTGTGGCTATCTTATTGAATAATGTTCCCTTTTTCTCAGCTCAACATATGTACACTTTTTTGTAAAACATATGATGATTTTTGTTTTACTATTGAATTTCTTTCTTTTTCGTTATAGTATTATTTGTTGTCAATTATCTGGCTCACCCTAACTACTACAAATAAGCTTTAACCATAAAAAAAAACATCTTCGTAATTTTCAGCAACGACTTTCTCAACTCGGTATCTACACTGATGACAATTATTTACTTATGTCTTAATGATAAGTCTAATCGATTTGATAACTTCAAATTAGCAACTGATCTCAAAAATGCCCTACCATCTGTTAATAAATGGAGCAAGAAAAGGCCTGTTAATTTTCATGCCTCCATAATGAAGCTGCTCTCTTTTAACGTTTTTTTCCTTCCATTAACATGACTGATGCTAATCTTCAGCAGAAGAACTCGTTGCAATTTTTAGGCTAACTTTTTTCCCGATGATATGACGCTAAAAGACATGAGCTCCTCACCATGGTACCTACACTGTATGAATTTAAACGCAGTACCGCAGACTGGCGGCGAGATCTCATCAATTTACTGTTGAGCAAGCTAGATGAAGCCGTAAATTCTATGCTACCAATTTCTTTTCTAGCACTTCCCGCTTGTGGAATTCCCTTTCGGTCCCATGCTTTCCAGCCAACTTTAATCTGCAAAAATTTAAATGCAATGTCAATCACTATCTACTGTCCTCCTGATTTACTCTTTTCTCTTTTCGTTTATTACTAATGTTTCTGTTCCTAGTTCCATCACACACTGTAACCCCTTGTGTTTTAATGTTTTTATTGCCTTGCTTGGGGCGATACCGATTTTTTTTTAAAAAAAAATTGCTTCGCCTGCCTGCTAGGAAAGTTATTAGGTTGGTGCAAAAATAATGACGTAATAATGTCGTTTTTTGAGGTTAAAAAATACGTCAAAAAACGACATTATTGCGTCATTATTTTTGCACCAACCTAATAGTTCATTGTGTTGCCAGAAATCTATCTATTAGGTTGGTGCAATAATAATTTCGTTTTCTAACATATGTTACTATGTGAGAAAACGAAATTATTTTTGCACCAACCTAATAATATAATTCTACCATACATTCAGACATATTGCTACAGCATCTGGTCTGGTACTTCTGCTATGTGTTTATAGATTCTTGATAAAATCCAGACAAAAATCTGCAATGTTATCGGCCCTGATCTGGTATCTCGGCTTCAGTCACTTTCCCACCACCGTAACATAGATTTCCCTAGCCTTTTCTCTATATATTTTCATTGTGATTTTTTTTTCTGGTGAGCTTTCCCCTTTACTCCTTGAACTTTACAAATTTAAGCTCAGTACTTGACTGGAAGCTAGGTCTCATTATTTTACAGTCGAAATTGCTAGATGTAACCGTAAGTTCTATAATAAAAGTTTATTCTCTCGCGCTTCCCGCATGTGAAACTCTTTTCCAGTTTCTTGCTTTCCATTCAACTTTGATCATCCAAAATATAAATACAATGTCAATCGTGTTCTTTTGTCTTCTTAATTCCCGTTATTTCACACCCAATATCCCCTTGCGTCTTAGTCGCTTTATTGCCTTGCTTTGTGATTAAATAAAAGAATAAAATTTTATTAAATTTAGGAACAAACTAAAAATTAAAATTAAAATTAAAATGTTATTAAATTTAGGAACAAACTTAAAAAAAAAAACGATACGATAACACGAACTGCCACGTGAAGACGCGAATAAACGATATTTGAGAATGATGAAACTGACATAGCACAAAAATTATTTGATAATGGCTTATGAAAACCGAAGTTACACGGACATTGGACTTCAAGTGAGTTAAACATTTAATTCTTAGCGAGGACCATCCTTCTTCGAACCTCATAGATTGGCGCTACACAATTACAAATAAAGGACTACCGGATAACAGAATTGAGGACTTTTAGTGGCAGCAACAACTAAAGTGGATATCACATAGAAAACGGAGAGAAAATGATATTAGGTTGGTGCTAAAATAATGACGTAATAATGTCGTTTTTTGACGTTAAAAAATAAGTAAAAAAAAAACGACATTATTACGTCATTATTTTTGCACCAACCTAATAGCATAATTAAGATATTGACATCAGCCAACCCCCATCAATACTGGAAAGAGCAATGACAGTTACTGGATTTCCTGAAAAATTGTTTCGATCGAAAGATTTTATAAATTTCAAACGACAGCAATACTGGCTGCTTGGTCAATGAATACCAAACGTTTCCTTATAAGAAAAAGACCACCATTACCATTCTGTCAGTGCCATACGTGATACACGCTTGGGCGATGATGTGTCTTTCGATTCATGACTGATTAGGCAGATTTTCTTGTGGTCGGTTGCCGTTTTCTTTCTGTGGTTGGTTGCTTGCCAACCAAGACTATAGGACTCAGTATATTAGGTTGGTGGAAAAATAATGACGTAATAATGTCGTTTTTTGACGTTAAAAAATACGTCAAAAAACGACATTATTACGTCATTATTTTTGCACCAACCTAATAGTTTGTGTGGTGGAAGAAGCGATGGATTCATTTTTCTTTCTTTCTTTTTATATGCCATGTCCTCTCAGGGCGTAGGCGATCACGGCTCTCCACTTCTCCCTACCTTTTTGCAGCTCTCAACAAGTTCCTTCCCTCTGCTTCCTCCCCCATACTACGTTCTGTCATCCACTTGCTTAAGCCCGCCAGGTATGTCATGCGTTGTTTTCCCTTGTCTCTCTTTTACTCTATTCGACTCGTGAGTATCAGATTCTCCAGGCCCTCCTTCCTTATTATGTTTCCCAGAAACTTCAGCTGCCTCTCCCTGGTGTTAAGTATAAGCCTTCTCCTTGTTTGTATTCTTTCTAAGACATCATCGTTGCTCACAGGCTCGGTCCATAAATGTATGGTAAGTGAATGTAACAGACCCGACTGGAATTCGAACTTGGCTCTACGATTTCTCATTCCATCCTAGTTGCTATATTTATAAAATATATATCAGGGAAATAATCCGAAATCCAGAAAAATATCTACATGGTTAAAATCAAAATTACCCATGTTACAAAGTATGTTCTTTATCACTCGTAAATTCGGTTTTGTTTTTTTTTTAATTAAAATATGAAAACACTCAACGCATGTTTCAATCTCACGTGTATTTTTTTTTTTTTTTTTTTACTTTTCGATGAAGAAGTATCATTTTGACTTGTATTTACGTTTATCATAACTATTTAGTCAGCTTCTTTATCATAATTTTAATCATTGCAAAAAAAAAAAAGGCCTGAACACACGACATTTGTAAAAAAAAATATATATTATTATACCATTTAATTACGTGACGTTCAAAGAACTATCGAAAATTATAAAAGCATTGTAAACCTAAAATATTGATCTATCACACTTTCATGAAACAGTTTCAGAAAAAAATTCCTGTCTAAATATGCAACACGGTATTCATATGTATATGTGGTTGTGTGAGTATCTTTGTACGCGTGTTTGTATGCTGGTGCGTGTGTGCACCTGTGTGAACGACCTATACAGATTTCATTTTAGGTTGCTTTACTCGAAATTTGGGCCAATAGATTTTCATTGCATCTTATCACGCACTTTAAAAATTTCGAAAGATAAACAAACAATCATAATCGATTGAAACCCAAAATAGAATCTTCATGTATTAAATGATATCTTTGGGTAATGGAAAAATAAAATTACAAAAAATGCTTTGTAAAAGAACCAGTAATAATCCCCGCATAACACAGACGCACACATGACACACAGATACATACATGTGATGTTTTCTTCCCTCTATTATATTTGATTTATCAGATGAATAATCACCATTGAATTAAGTGCATTGTAAAGGAAGGAGATTATGTTAACATATAAATATTTGTGTAAATTTTTTCTATAATTAGACTCCACACACTCAAATATTCTCACACACGCACGCTCATATTCATATATATATATATATATATATATATATATATATATATATATATATATATATAGATAGATAGATAGATAGATAGATACATACATACATACATACATACATACATACAGATACATACGTACATTTATATATATTGTTACATATACATACTCATATGTGTGTATGAGTATTTATTCACAAATATATATATGTATATATATACGCATACACATACATACGTACATATATATATATATATATATATATATATATATATGTATATATACATACTCATATGTGGGTATGAGTATTTATTCACAAATATACATATACATATATATATATATATATATATATATATATATATATATATATATGTATGTATATATATATATATATATATATATATATATATACATACATATATATATATATATACATATATATATATAAATCTATATATATATATGTGTGTGTGTGTGTGTGTAGCAAAAGGTACTAAATTTTTTTATAAAAGAGGGATTTAGGTCAGAATACACAATTATATATATATATATATATATATATATATATATATATATATATATATATATATATATATAATTATTTATTAAATAAGTTAAAAAATATACACCCATGTATGTATATATATATATATATATATATATATATATACAGAACCTATATATATATATATATATATGTCCTTCATATCTAGAAATAACACCCATAATGCACACACATACACACGCACGCACACACACACTCGCATATATATATATATATATATATATATATATATATATATATATATATATATGCGTATATAGAATTTACAAATGCAGACACAAATACACGCATGCACACATATGCATGCACTCGAAAATCAATACAACACAGACTTGCTATTTTTATCTGGGTCTGTCCTGTGTTTAGATTCAACTTAGTAAATATCTATCTTTTTATCTAACTCTGCGTGCACATATATGATAGAAATGTACACATACACACACACACGCGCATGCACGTACAAGCACATTCATGCGTGTGTGCGAGGGAGGGGTACGCGCATGCGCGTTTTGTCTTATGCGAGCAACAAAAATACACTTTCTTTTACAAAGAAAGTAGGACATTGGTCGATCGTTTTTTATGAAGGCCACATTGGTGATCGTTAAATAGAAAATGAAAGAGACGACGGTTATATTTTTTATAGTAGCGCTTACGTATAACATTTATTATCTAAACTGCTGTTTTTTTTTTGTTTTTTTTTTGTTTGTTTTTTACTTCAGGTGCACTTGTAGAATAACTAAAACCCTGGGGCGCCCATTACATTTTAATAAGTAAAAAGTAATCACAAAATTTGAAAATAGGAAAATAATAAATAAGTTTCCAGAAATAAGCATTTATTGTTAAGACATTACATTGCTTATTGTCTCTAGCTTTTTAAAAATAAAGATTTCTTAAAAAAAAAAAAAAAAAAAAATCATTAATTACTCTTCTGTGAACTTGGGGCGTACCTGTCTACCTTTCAGTGCGGATCAGTGCGCCCGGGCGTATCATTTGAGAAAAAGCTGATCTATAGGAGAGTATTATCAACACCTTTTTTATTTAAAAATAGTTACGCTTAGACACTGTGTTGTAATTTGTCATTTTGAATAAAACTTCTTTATTGCATTGAACTGGCAGGATTTACGTCCTAGTTAGGATATGAATTTTTGTTTTTTACTTTATAGTACAAAGAGGGATCCGGTCGTAAATGAGCATTTTATTAACCCTCTTGTGTTGATATTAAACTATTTTATTCTTAACTAATAAAATATTTGCATTCGTAAGTAATAAATTTCTACACCGTGATGACTCCAGTAAAATGCAAAATTCTTTGTCGTTTTCTTTAGAGAATTAGTCCGTAAGTATTTGTTTTGAAGATTTTTCTCCGAGCGGGGACGAGGGATATTATAAATATAAATTGAAAACCCTTAGACCGACTGAACTATTCATGGGCTGTTCTTTAAAACATTCACTTTCATCAAGTGTTATTCCCAACAATTCATATTCAATCAAAATGTCTAGAATTAGATTCTCTCGCATTGATTTTTCGATTTTGGAGCCTCGCTGATGTTTCCATAAACAACCTAAGTGTTTCGATGTGATTGGCTGATGTTCACCCAACAGGAAGTTAAGCCTCTTGTCTGGAATTGTGGGTAAAAATCTACTGCAGGCGATTGCGCTCTTCTTGAAAGATATTTCTTTTAAAATGATCAAGCTAAATGAATTTGATCTCAGGTCAGTTGTTCGTACAGAATCATGATTCCATGTACCGAGTAGCTGTCAGCGTAGCCAGACTTGAATAATATGGATTACCAATACAGAAAGGAAGGAATGAAGGAAAAAAAGAAAGAAAGAAAGAAAGAAAGAATGAGTGGTCGAGGCCAATAAAAGAAATAAGAAAAAAAGTAGGTTGGTAAACAGCAAATAAATTCATAAAATGTAGGAAAATATTAAGAAAAAAGTAATATATATATATATATATGTGTGTGTGTCTTTGTGGAAAGATATCAGGTAGAATATAGTGATTTTCTAAGCCCGGCTGAGATGTGGCACAAGGCCGAAAGTATGGGGCACCCAGTGAGGATCGAACTCACTACTCAGTCGTAATTGATCTAGCAAGACAAGCTTTCTAACCATTACACCACGTCGAGGAGCCCATATCAAGTAGAGTATATATGTGAAAGGACAATATGAATAAAGACAAAAGGAAAACTTATCTTAGACGACGCGTTTTGTCTTAGACGGATAATATTCGTCCTCATATTTGCCTTGATTATGTCCGTCTGAGGACGAAACGCGTCGGCTAAGATAAGTTTTTCTTTTGACTTTATTCACATATATATATATATATATATATATATATATATATATATATATATATATAGAGAGAGAGAGAGAGAGAGAGAGAGAGATGGAGGGAGGGAGAGAGATATATCAGTCTGTGGATGACAATACACACAAACACACACACACATCCACACACACAAACACACACACACACACATATATATATATATATATATATATATATATAGAGAGAGAGAGAGAGGGGGAGAGAGAGAGAGATCAGTCTGTCTGTGGATGACAATACACACAAACACACACACACATCCACACACACACACACACACACACACACATATATATATATATATATATATATATATATATATATAGAGAGAGAGAGAGAGAGAGAGAGAGATAGATAGATAGATAGATAGATAGATAGATAGATAGATAGATAGATGGTGAGAAAGTATGAAATGAAAAATTAGTAAAAATAAAGCAAAAAGAGTTAGAAAAAGAAAAAAAAGAATGAGAAAAACTAAGAATGACATTAAGAAAGTGAGAGTAAGAATGAAGGTGAGACAAATGAAAACAACCAATGAGAGAAGAAAGAAAAAAAAAGAATAAGTATCAGAAAAAAAAATTCACTATAACACCTTGCGTTCATATAAAAGCAAAAGGCCAATTAGAAGATTGTTTTGCACCCATTTTCGAAGATAGAAAATCTGCCTATTTTATAATTTATCCGAGCTTGGACAACGATCATTGACGCTGGTGAAAAATCGACAACTAGGTTAGTCATGAAGTCATAGCATTTAAGTAATCAGCACATATGCTAGGCCACAAAAATCTACTGAGCTGACCAAGCATAGAAATAAATACAATATGGGAACTAGTAATAAGGAGTGCCAGAGAAAAGCAATGATAACAACAAAGTTGCAATATGAGCTCTGGTAAAAACATGAATTGATAACAGCAAAATTGCAATATGAGCATTGGTAAAAATGGTTGCTGAAGACATTAGGTTTATAATACCCAGAAATTCATACCCATATGTCCTCAAGGACACATGGCACAGTGGATAAAGGTGTTGGTTAGATCCAGTGACAGGACCCAAAGAGTGTGAGTTCAGTGGAGAACTTTCAGAGGGAAATTAGCAGGAGATAACTGATAACTGAAATCCATCAAACATGGCGCGTGAAACTAGAACAGTCTACCCCAGTGAGCGAAATAAAGGGTTCAGTTCGACATTCCAACCACCTGAAGAAGGCCGGAGCGTACAACAGCCGAAACGTTGTGATAAATATGGCGACAATGAGGATGAGGACAATAGTCCGAATAATATAAATAATGTGCATAATACCTCATCTCAGAAATATAGACAGACTCATAGCATTTAGATGTATTTTTTATGAAGACAAAAGGTCGATAGGTAGATCCGTAAAAGTAATACAAACATCAAAATCAAGAATTTGCGTAGAGTTAAAAGAATGAATATAAGTATGAAGAGATTTGCTTGCCTTCCATGTGGTCAGCAGACAAATAATGTTTCTTCTTTAATCGCTTCAAGTCGACGTGATGTTGGAGAAAAGAAAGAACACTTAGTTAGGAATGCTGGTGTTATTGATCTCGTCTGCTTCATACAAAATGGCGTAACAAAAATATACGCCAAAAATCATCAAGTACTCATCTTGGATTTACAAAACTGTTTTTATCCTCTTATTGCTATCAATAGCATCTTAAATTTAATATTGTATCAGTACACATGTAATATTTTCTTCTTCTACGTGCTGTGGCCCATCAAGTCTTGAACGATTATGACTCTCCACAACTTCCTATCCCTTGTAGCTCTCAATAACGTTTGTGTGTTTGCTATCTCTCCCACTCCCGTCCCGCTATCCACACAAACAAGGTAGATGGTTCACCGCTCCCTGTCTGTTTTGTCTTCGATATGTCCCTGTGAGAGAAAATTCTCCAATCCCTCTTTCCTCGTTATTATTCCAATAAATTTCAGCGGTCTTTAGTGATTCTGAGTAGAAGTGTCCCGTTTGTTTTTGTTTTCCTTAAGACTTCTTCGTTGCTTACACACTCCGTCCATTTTATTCTCAAACATCCTTCTGTGGCACAACATTTCTGTTAACTCCAACCTTCGCTTCATCCGTGAAGAACGCAACCCCAGCATTGATTTTTTAGATGATGACTTTGGTGTTAGTCACGGGCTCCGGGCTGAACCATTATTATCACTACAAAGGATGGTCTCGCAATTATCTTTCAATATCGTAACAGATTCTCCGTAATATAACGATTTATATAGCCAGCTTCTTCGTAGTATAACAGTTTATATACTCAGCCCAATTTCATCCAATCACGGAGTGCCTAGTGAGAATCAAACTCAGTGTGGATTTGATTTTGTTTAGCGGCATATTTAATACAGAAATCAAAATATTTTGTACGTAATGTTATGCATTCAACTACAAATATTTTGCACATAAATTTATACTTTCAGTGTAAAGGTATGTTTTTAGATATATAGTTTGTAGATCATAAAATCTTTGTTTGGTGGTACACTATTTGCCCGTAGCTGGGACCCTAACAGGTGCTAACACTCCGGCTCAGGGTGGATTTGGGAACAACAGAGATGGTTCCATGCTCCTCAAAACCTCCAATATCCCGATCAGAGGCCTCGCTACCGGATGTAGTTTATCGTCATACTCAGGACAATCGAGCTCAGTACGTTAGCGAATTTGTGTACGAGATGAAATTCTTAAACATTGCGCAAGGATAGGCTCCCATTGACTTCATTTGGCAAAAAGACAGAATAGCTTAGTACCCAATGACTAAACACAGGTTCTATAAGAATTGTTTTATAAGCAACTCCAAATTTTGACCAATACTCAAGTGAAAGAGTCAGTTCCCAATTTGCTTAAATGGTTGTTTATAATTATTTATGCATCGGTCTAATAAACGGAAAAGAAAAAGATATTTCAATGTAACTAAACTACAAGAATTCTTGAATGTGAAATACACTTTCTAATTTCATAGTTTAAATACAAAGAAAATCATAGGAAGGTGATATGTCCCGGAAAGGGATATATTTGAACGAAGTACCTAAGTGGTTTTGGCGACTATAACCAAGTAGAATATGGTAGCAGTAATCGACTGATACGCGTCGTAG
This sequence comes from Acanthosepion lycidas, assembly GCA_963932145.1. Classification (NCBI taxonomy): domain Eukaryota; kingdom Metazoa; phylum Mollusca; class Cephalopoda; order Sepiida; family Sepiidae; genus Acanthosepion; species Acanthosepion lycidas. The sequence goes on along the minus strand of OZ010589.1, from coordinate 44,765,170 downwards.
TCGCAGGTAAGAAGTGTAGATCAATGCCGTAGTCTAATGGGCGTCGTTATAGACTTAGCTCCCAGACTAAGGCTTTCTCTGACTCTCCTACACGTCCGTCGATATTTATGATGGACACCAACCAATCATATTCCAGTGAGGAGGAACACAGGTGTATGCATATTCCATTATATCAGAAGCTCTGGAATTATTCAGAAAAGTTTATTGAAATTAATAAGAATATTGAGAAAATTTGAGTACTAGGAAGATTTGCTGTCAAACCAAGTTTTAAAATAAGCAACTTAGAATTTTAACCAGTGACCTGGCATCTCAGCTTTTTTTAGAGAAAGGGCCTCGATTTCATATATTTTACGGCCTCAGCAAGTCCGGCCCTGAAGATGTATGCAGTGGTTAAATCTGTAGTGACATTAACTCTGGATCTAGTAACCAATGAAGTCGAAATAAAATATTAAACTTTAAATTTCAAGATGTCTCTCCGTCGGTCAGCATTTATGAATTTGTAAAATAACCGATAGCTTGGTAGCATAAAGACAAATATACAGACTCCATTTTATTTTTTAAAAACTATTTTGTAAATAGGACATAAAATATATTTCAAAAGATTACCTCGAGAATAAAATAAGCCTATAATAGTACTTAAAGATAACCCGATATTTAAGAAACAGTAAGTTTTGGATTTAGTTATCGAAATATTACTGGCATCAAATAACAGAAAGTACATTTTCGAAAAAAAACAATGGTGAATTTTATTGAATGCTTTTAATAGATGTCAGTGATAGGCGTGCTTTCCTATCGACTTTTGTAATTTCAGGTCAGGTGCAAGTTACATGGATCGATCGAGACTCATAGTGGATCTGATTGAGGCTGATGAAGACATATACCGCTGTCTACCAGTAATGCTGTTTGACTTCTGCCAGAATGTCCATCTTTTCCTTGTTTAATGGCCTGATTCGTGATAGAGTCATTATCACGTTTGTTCCTTAAAAAAATGAACAAAAAAAAACAAAAAAAACAAACTGAGAACATGTTAAGAGGAAAATTTCATTGGTGAATACGAAATTTAAAAAAAAAAGGGACATTTTATTTAGGTGCTGGTCAAATGATGGTTAACAGCGTGGAAAATACAATCATGCGAACCGTGTTCGAATTATGGCTTCCGTTAACTCCGCACAAATTCCATTGGGAATGGCAAGAAAACGTCTCTTCTACCCTACTTAGATATGGGTATAGAAAATGGCAGAATAGTGTCTCTCGACTTCACTGGTAATCAGTCTAGAATACATCTCTAAATTCAAAACTATGAAGAAGGCAATGGGATACCACTCCACTATCTTTCCCAAAAGCACATATGGCAATACACAATTTACAGATATTAAACCAAAGGAAGCTGTGGAGAACCATAGTCGCCTACGTCCAGAAATGACATAGCACTTAAAGAGAAAGATATGTGTGAGAGGTATAATAGAACGAATTGATTACGGCAAGTAGGATTTGATACAAAATAATTTTTAAAGAGCGTTTTTCTTGAATCTACAGTATTTTATTTAGATTAATTTTATGGTACTCAGCAGCTTGCTTAGCAAATGGCGAAGTGAAGATAGATTAATGACGAAACTGTATGGTGATTTTCTAACCGTAGCTTAGATGTGGCATGATTCCGATTGTGTAGGATACCCAGTGAGAATAAAACTCCTTACGCAGTTGAATTGTTCTAGAAGACAAGCTTGCTAGTCATTACACCACGTCAGGATGTCCTAAATGATTTTCTAAGCGTAGCTTAGATGTGGCATAAGGCAGAATGTGTGGAGCACCCAGTGAGGATTGAACTCACTACTCAGTCGTAGTTGATCTAGCGAGTCAATCTTGCTAACTGTTACACCACATTATAGTGCTCTGAATGACGAAACTGTATGAGTTACTGAACAAGAATCAATTTTTTCTCTCCTTCGGTCTCTTCTGATCAATGATAATAATAATAATCAATGATCATCCTGGTAAGAAACACCAAACCGAATTAAGTCATCAATGAAACTTATCTTATTCTGAATACACACTGTAGTTCTGATTGGTTTGCCTTCTAAAAGGAATTTCTCTTTAATCAAGTCCTGCATAGCTCAAAGAAGAGAGAGAATTCAGTTCTTATGTTTCACTTTTCTACATGTTATTACGTCCTTAATTCATCGACAACAACACTGTATTAATGACAATTCAAACCAGCTTCTTCTTATTCTTCTTCTTCTTCTTCTTCTTCTTCTTCTTATTATTATTATTATTATTATTATTATTATTATTATTATTTTCTTTGATTTCTGGCGTTTACACATTTCTTTCCGGGTCCCGCCCAGGGACCTAAGGTTAGAAATGGCATCATGACACTTTCCACTGACAAAAAAAAAAAAAAAAATTACATAGATAAAGCCCTTCGTAAAGTGTGGGCTGTACTTGTCAGAACAATTTTTTGTATCTCCTTGAGGGATGGACTTCCAGGAATCCCTTCAATTAGTCTACTGCAATATTTTCCAACCAGTCCTAGGGCTCCAACTACAACAGGGATTGTTGATGTTCCCATATGCCACATTTTCAAGGTCCTTGTATTTTGACAGCTTTTTGAATATCTTCAAAGATACATTGCAGTCAGCAGGGACTGCCATATCAATAAGGATTATTATTATTATTATTATTATTATTATTATTATTATTATTATTATTATTATTATTATCTTAAAAGCCGCCCTATCGGGAGGGATCTTGATTAGTCCTTCATCACAATAGGTAGTGAGTGTTAGATGCAACAGGCAATAATAAACTACAGAACTCAAAATTGTTCGCTTCATTTAATTATTACATTAATACTTAAGCTTAAGCTTTTAAAAGTTCAACGATAATTCTTCTGATGCTACTTAATTTAAATGCAGTTTGATGTACGTATGTCCTTCCTTTCCGTACAAACAATCATTTTTATTTCATGGATGACTTTCGCTGGTTTTTCGCAATTAATTTCGATTATTACCAAATTTATTTGTAAGTTATAAAAATTGTTATCGTACAAAAAATTGTTATCGTACAAAAAATTTCGTCGCAAAAAATCACGTAAAAAATTGCCGAAAAAAGTCACAGTAATGAAAACTTGGGAATCGAAAATTTCAGGATGGCGGGTCCAGTTACGGACCGGGATGTTTTTAATTTACTCATGGAGTCGGCCTGATTCCAAAATGGTATTTTGGGCTACGGCCTCTAGGAGTAAAGTTGAAAACACGGACAATTTTATTTTAAAATACTGTAATTTGAGAACAGTAATTTTTTCACTTAAGCTATTGAAAGTTAGAGAGTTGTGTTCCTTTAATTTTTTTTTTTTTGTTCAGTAGAAGCCAAGATGGCGGATTCTGAAAACAATCGCAGTAATGAAAACTTGGGAATCCAAGATCTCAGGATTGCGGGTCTGGATCCCACCCGGATTTTTTTTTTAATTTGCTCACGGAGTCGGCTTGATTTCAAAATGGTAAATGTTGGGCTACGAACTCAAGGAGTAAAGTTGAAAATGTGTGACACAGTGACACACTGACATTTGCATTTATTATATAGATTATTATTATTATTATTTCCTTTGATTTCTGTTGTGTACACATTTTCTTCCGGATTCCAACCAGTCCTAAGGTCAAAAATGTCTTCATGACATTTTCCTCTGATCATTTTTGTAAAAAGAATATTATCATTACTATTATTATTATTATTAGTAGTAGTAGTAGTAGTAGTAGTAGTAGTAGTAGTAGTAGTAGTAGTAGTAATGTTGCTTAATCGAGTAATGAGTAAGTTTTACCACGAAGACTAAATTAGCAAGTGTCGACATGTTAGGCTTTGATAACAGAATAAAAAAATCTCACTTGAATAACAGCAAAAATAAATGTTTGAGAAATATTCAAAATGGAGTATTTTAGAAAGTAAATAAGAATATAACAAAGGGAGGATTTGTGTGCTATTTTTAATAATATCTTAAAAATTCAATTGTCAATTCGAAGTCCGTAAACTGTTTTACTTTTCACGGTTGACTTCAAGCATAAGAAAAAGAGCTTTGACAACTATGATTTATATAATTAACAAATAATATATGAGATAAAATATATAAATAAGAATATATGTAATGAAATGTCATTCTTTATAAAAAATCAATAGGGATTTTATTCAACTAAACTGTACATAGATTGTGAAATAAAAATAGGAAGATTTCAATCTTTGATCAATGTGCGAGTTGAGAAATTCCGATTGGCTGAAATAGCGCTTCATAAGTTTTAATGCAAAGTTGTCCATTCTGACTTCCGGTAACAGGATGTCATAACTGCAAGTTTAGATGTAATTATCAACAACAAAGAAAAAAGTATTCCAGTCAGCAATCTCTCCATGACGAAGGCTTCAAGGGCTGAGTATTACAAATCCTAACCGTAGATACCAAACGTGTCAGATTTATCATAACTCTACTAAAACCTTTCTGCATTTTATTGTTGACCTGACCATTTTAATTGAGTGATTTAGAATTCGAATCGTGATAAAGTCAGCGATAAAAAAAATCGGTTAATATCAGAGAAGAAATCATCTCTTCTACAAAGATAGTAAAACTGTTCTACGATCAAAGATTTTAAAATTATAACGATATTTTCAAATTATAACGATATTTCACTTACATTTAAATTATGACAATGTCTTAAAGTTATACCAATATTTCAAAATTTTAACAATATTTTAAAATTATAAAAATATTACAATATTTTAATTATAGCGTTATTTTAAAATTATAACGATATCTTAAAATTATAACGATATTTTAAAATTATAACAATATTTTAAAATTATATTTCAAAATTATAACGATATTTCAAAATTATAACAATATTTTAAAATAATAACGATATTTGAATATTTTAATTATAAAGATATTTTAAAATTATAATGCAATTTCAATTATATTTCAATTATAGGGATATTTTAAAATTATAAAGATATTTTAAAATTATAAAGATATTTTAAAATTATAACGATATTTTAAAATCATAAAGATATTTTAAAATTATAATAATATTTCAAATTATAACGATATTTCAAAATTATAACAATATTTTAAAATAATAACGATATTTGAATATTTTAATTATAACGATATTTTAAAATTATAATGCTATTTCAATTATATTTCAATTATAGTGATCTTTTAAAATTATAAAGATATTTTAAAATTATAAAGATATTTTAAAATTATAACGATATTTTCAAATTATAACGATATTTCACTTACATTTAAATTATGACAATGTCTTAAAGTTATACCAATATTTCAAAATTTTAACAATATTTTAAAATTATAAAAATATTACAATATTTTAATTATAGCGTTATTTTAAAATTATAAAATTGTAACGATATTTTAAAATTAAAACGATATTTCAAAATTATAACGATATCAATCGTCCAACCTGCCATAGAAATGTTTTTGACATGAATCAGTATTTTCTGTCTGAATTTCTGGAAAGATGAGTTATCATTATCACTATTTATATTCGTCCTCGTTGCTATTGTTTTTATCACCTGAGCTTTGACCCTTTGAAATTCTTGACAGCACGACTTATCCAGGTCACCTTGGATTCTATGATTCGAGCACTATTTTACCAAGTAATGTCCTAGACTGATGTTTCCTCCAGTGATTGTGGAAAATCCTTTCCCTTACGAGGGTGTGTCCTGATTTTTCTACTACCTTTGTACTCTCGTGAATCTGATCAATATCTTCAGATAAGCCTGCTGGAACTACCCTTCGATCTCACCATCTGTATTGCAATGTCCGGTGGTCCGTGACAATGTTTTTCGGACCGCCTCCATTGGTATAACACATTGGGTTTGTACCGATTCAATAATTTCTATCTGAATTTCTGGGATGAGTTGATTTGATGTTTGATTTTGGACAACTTGGCATTTTCTTGTGCTTGGCTCACTTTTAATCTTAGTTCATCTGCTTGAGCTTTCAAGACCTTCAAGGTAACCTCCTCAATTGGAGATATCACGTACAATTATGGGACACGCCTGATGCCTGTGGTGAAGCACCAATTCCTCATGGGCACAACTGCTGATACTGATGATTGTTCTTACTGAACCATGCTCAAATTTTGTTCATTCATCCATGTGAGCTTCCATATTTGGCAAGCCATGACTCTTTGAAATTCTTGACTTCATAACTTATCGACATCTTGTTTGATTCTATGTTTGTCTGATTTGAGCATTATTTTACTAAGTAATGTCCTGGTTTGTTTGGATATTTAATGTTTCAGCTGAGCTTTCTTCCATTGGTTGCGAAGAATCCTTTCTCTCACAAGGGCGTGTCCTGCTTTTTCCAATACCATTTGTGCTCTCCTGATATCTTGACAGACAAGCCTGGTAGAACTAGCTTTACTTTTCTACATCTGTATAGGAATGTCAAGTGTTTTGACATCTGTGCCAATTTTTGATGGAATTTTGCCAGCTGCTTCTATTGATGTATTACATTGGATCCATATTGATTCAATAATTTGTTTGAATTACTGCGATGAGGAGTTATCATTATCATTATTTACATGTGGACTATTGTCCTCATTTTTATCGTTGTTGTCACCTGACCTTTGACCCTTTTGAAATTCTTGACTGCACAACTTATCCATGTCTTGTTGGATTCTATGTTTGTCTGATTCGAAAAACTATTTTACTAAGTGTTGTGGATTCCGAGATGAATTCGGTCTCCAAGGAATGACAAACGCAATAATTAAATATAAGAAATAAAATGTATTTACACAATCATACAAAGAGTAATACTGTTAGTAAGTCCAGGAACGTGGTTAGTAGCAAATACAGATAGATATATACAGTCTCGAAGTCGGACTTCCTTAGAGTCTACGTGCTTGTAACTTACTTCTACAAGAGGTTACCTCACACTACCTCCGTTCGTATATTCTCTCACTCTCCGTATATCCTTTCACTATCCAACTACCCTCACTGACTGTAACTCTGGGTATTTAATGGCAGCAGTCCAGGTACACTTGGTAGAGTCCACTTATATGAAAAAGGGGTGAACCCCATAACACTAAGTAATGCCCTAGTTTTTTCGGATATTTCATGTTTCAGCTGATGTTTTCTCTGGTGGTTGTGGAGAATCATTTCTCTCACAAGGGTGTCTTGTTCTTTCCAATAATGTTTGTGATCTCTTAGAACTGACTGATGATTGCTAACCTTTTCGTTTGATGTTTGATTTGGGTAGTTTGTCCTTTGCTATTGTTTGGCTCACTTTCTATCTCAGTTCATCAAGACCTTCAAGGTAACCGCCTCATCTGGGGCTATCGTATCTAATGATGGGACACGACTGATGGCAGTGGTGAAATTGAGACCCTTGTTTATTACTGATTCCTCAAAAGAACTGAACTGCTAATATTGATGATTGCTTTTACTGAACCATGTTCCAACTCTCTTCTTTCATCCACGCGAGTTGCTATATTTGGTGACTCTTGATCCTTTGAAATTCTTGACTGTACAAAATATCCTGATCTTGTTTGATTCTGTATATGTTTACTTCAAGAAATATTTTGCTACGTAAATCCTGTTCTGTTCGAATATTTTATGTTTTAGCAGATGTTTCATCTGGTGGCTCTGGATACTCCTTTCACTAACGAGGGCGATATATCACTCTTTCTATTACCCTTGTACATTCCTTGAACTGACCGATGTCTTGACTGATAATCCTGCTGGAACTAGCTTTAGGTCTCCAACAAAAATTGGCACAGATATCAAACCAACTAACATTTCTATACAGATGTATAGAAACCTAAAGCTAGTTCCACCGGGATTATCAGACAAGACATCGGACAATTCCAGGAGTGTACAAAGTTAATAGAAAGAGCCAAAAAGGCCCTCGTAAGGGAAAGGAGGTTGTCAAAACCCCCCAATTGAGGTGGTCAAAACCCATCAAAAATTGGCACGGATATTAAGCCAACTGATATTTCTATACAGGACCGAAAGCTACTTCCATCAGGCTTATCAGTCATGACATCAGTCTAGGAATGCACAAAGGATAGTAGAAAGAGACGGACATTCCTTCGTGAAGAAAAGGATTCTACACAACCGGCGGAGGAAACATCAGCTGAAACATGAAAATATCCAAACAGATCAGGACATTACTTAGAAAATGCTTGAAGTAGACAAATACAAAATCCAATGACCCTGTAGATTGGGGCTGTAGAATACGCCGACTGCACCTCTGCAGAAGGATAAGAATCCCCCTCATCCAATGAGGCCACCTGTTGGCCGTGGATGGCGACCCGTAAGGCGCTAGGACGGAATCCTGGTGGTTGAGCAGTCATTGATCCGGCGAGAGTATTCAATGGCTTGTAACACACCACTTTGGTCTCTTACTTGGTCAAATGGGCAGTTAGATAGACCTGATCCAACTAATCGGCTGGTCCCATCATGCCCTAGCACATGTATCTTTCTTTTCTCCCGAACGTACAATTCAATCTGCTCTTGCGGAACAACACCCCAACCCTTTATCTTATATGTGTTAGAAGGCGGGGGCTTAGGGTCAATTGTGTTAAGAGGAAAAGACTTTTTGACCCTGTTAGATTGTTGTGTAATAAAAACCAGAATTTTGGCAGAAGCCCAGAATCTTGCTCTTGACATGAGTATAGTGGTATTGTATCCCCGTCTCAACCAAGGCGAATGGGTTTTCCCCTTGGTTCATTCCCGACACAAGTTGGACTCCGTGGAGTGTGGTAGAGCGTAGGAACAATAAAAAATATATACTTATTATGGCTTCTTCCTTCAAAAAACCCAAAAGATATTTATCAGACTCCGACTCGGATATTGAAAGAGATTATTCAAGATTCATTATTATTGAATCATTAGAGGAAATCAAATTGAGTAAGTTATCACCTTTCCTGAAAGAGAAAATCATTATCAAGTAGGTCGAATCCAAAAAACGTTAAAAAAATCTTTGAAATGGTAACTTGCTGGAAGTTGAAACAAAAAAAAAACATATGGGAAATTTACTCAAAATGGATAAATTTCACATTAAATGTAGAGCGTATCCACATGAAAAATTAAACACTTCAAAAGGTATTATAAGAAACCGTGAACTTTCGTTAGCAACACAAGAAGAAATTGCAAGGGCATTAAAAAAACAGGGTGTAAATAAATATAAAGAGAATATCTATTTGAAGAAGCAATGATATTATAGAGACTCATACATATATACTAACGTTTGAAAAACCCGTAATACCAAAAGAAATCAGAATTGGTTATACTATAGAAAAAGTTGAGCAATTTATACCAGCTCCCCTGCGGTGCTTCAAATGTCAAAAATTTGGACACCACAAAGACATTTGCAGAGGACGCCAAGTCTGTGGGAAGTGTGGTGAATGTGATCCAAATCACACAGAGAATGAATGCAGTAATGTGAAATGTGTTGTCACGAACACCCTGCCTTTTCAAGGACCTATGATATATACAATAGAGAAAAGGAATTAATGTATGTAAAGCAGACGAAAAATATACCTTTCCTAAAAAAAGAAAAATTGTTGAAAGCTATATGGGAATAAAAACCTATGCAAAAGTTAAATCAAAAACTCCAGGACAATATTCCAATAGATAAGTATAAAAAAAACCAATAGAAAGATTAATAAATTTGAATACAGATGAATGGCCAATATTCCAAGAAAATAATGTATCCAATAGAAATAAAACAAACCAAGTCTTGTACGAAAACAAAATTAAATAATGATACCAATCTAGAAATGCCCATAGAAAATTGTAAGATGACTGAATTCATAAATGAAAAGCGACAAAGATCACTGATCCGGATATGAACATAGGCATAATGGAAAATAAAATAAAAGTTATTGCTATTAAAAACAAAACACTATTTTAAAAAATTACACAAACCACCAAGATAAGCACATCAAACGAATTTGAGGAAATGGAGATTAAAAATAAAATTCCATAAACAAGCAAACCTCAAAAAAAAAAAATGTCACAAATCTCAAAATTAAATTTAAATGAACCAAATTTAATCCAATAAAATATCAGAGAATCAAGGGTCAATTATTCTGAATTGTTGCTGCTTATAAATAAATACTGCCCAGCAATCAAGAGATTAACAACAAAATGACCAATAATACCATCAACATTAAAAATCACCACTCATACAATTATATTAAACATCACAACGATAGACCTTGTGGCGGATCATCAGTAATCATGCCAAAAAAGTAATCTGAAGAAACTCTTTATGAAAATAACACCATCTAGGATACTAGATTTTATAAAAGAAATTGGAATGTACTCAAAAATATCAGTGGCCGAATACTACTGCATGTATATGTATGTATGTATGTGTATGTGTATATACATATATATGTATATGTATATATTCTACCAAAATATAATAAATCGATTCCAAAACAATGTCGGCATTAAATGATCCACTGAGGTTGATATGCCGTAAAACAAAATGATCAGCCAACAGAATCCAACAAGATCAGGATAAGTTGTACTTCTGTCGCAAAGTAGGAGTGGACAGTTCCTTTCTTTGGGACGACATGCGAGATGGATATATTTTTGAATTTATCTTCTTCTAGCCTTTGCCTAAAGAATCAGGACCTACAAGGCAGCAAGAGTTTGAATTCAGAGTTATCCTTCTCCTAGACGGGTTTTCACCAGATTTTGCTATAGCTGGTGAGGAGAAGAGATGGATTCATACGTTTCCCATGGGTGTTAGCACGTAAGTGAATCTAATGTAATGAATTTGACTGGAATTCGAATCGCTATCCAGTACTCCGCCATGCCTTCATCCTGTGAATATTTACAGCGCTTTCTCCTTCCAAAAACAGAAATTCTATGGCAGCTCTTCGCGTTCTACGTATGTGCCAAAGATTAATCATTTTAAAGGAAGTTTGTGATTGAATAATAATGGAGACTCCACAATTTTTTCTTCTTGGTTTTAAGATACTTTATTATTTATAGCTAAAGACCCTAGACATTCTGAAAAATACTTTTAAAATTAAATTAAAACAGGTATTCATTTCTTTTACCGACTCTTTTAATGACTCTGATATTGGACTAAATACCCAACAATTTCCTTCGTTGGTCGGGTACTTACTAATTTCATCTTTTCTCTAATATTAAAAAAAGAACTCACACCTCTTTGGGTCAAGTCACTGGACCCAACCAACGCTTTTATCTGCTGGGCCATGTATCCTCAAGGACATTAGTGTATGAATTTTTGGGACTTATACATTAAGTTTTTATTAAGTTTATGAGTTCCATACCTGGCTACGGCAGTGGTGAACAAAAAGTTTTGGAGAGTTGAATTAAGGGGAGATAACTAAAATATCCGGAAGGGACATGGCATATGGAACTAGAACAATCTACCCCGGAGGACGAAAATAAAGTGTTCAGTTCGAAATTCCAATCACCTGAAGAGGACCGGAGCGTAAAACGGCCGAAACGTCATGAACATGACAATAAAGATGAGGATAACAGTTCTAACAATGTAAATAATGTAAATTATTATAATATCTCATCTCAATAATAGAGACAGATATTAAAAAAAGAAATTGAAAATAGAAGAAAAAATAGCTGCCTGGATAATGTATTACGCAAATATAAGTAGCCTTTATTTTTGCCGTGGGAAATCTTTTTGAGATCCCACCGCAAATTCATCACTGATTATTCCGATATTTTAAAACAACGATTACAAATATAGATTTTAAATGTGATTATGTCGTAAATAATAAATAACTATGCTCCATCTTGGAAAAAAGATCGTGTTAGAGAATGGAGTTTTCATCAACCAATTAATTAAATTTGGGTGAATATTGATTAGAATAACTTTTCTGCTGCCGATCGAAAATTAGAGAAAATCAATATTATCTTCTTTTTATCATCACTTCACCCCAAGTAAGGGGATAATGCCACTAGGAAGTAAGGGGTTATTCAGAATGGAAGAGACTTTAGTGGGGAGAACGAAAAATGAAAGAATATATTTCAGGAAGACAGAAGATGACGATTGGTGTTTCATTTAAATGTTTGAAAATTGTAAATCGGAAGGCGAGAAGTGCGAGGAAAGAAACTATTAGAATAGTACATATGGTTACAGCTAGTCACTTTAACTGTAAACTGGTGAGACTTTGTTATCAATTTAGTAGCACGTTTAAATTCATGTAGTCGAAACAGCAACAAGGAAGGCTCATTAGAACAATTGCTATGAACATATTTGTAGAAAAGACAAAGGGAAGCCATGTCACGTCGGTGAAAAAGTAACTGAAGACAAGAATACTTAAATAATGATAGAAAAGCAATATAATAAGGAAACCAACAGAAGCCGAATCCAGAATTCAGAATACGTTTAAGATGGCGGACAGAGATATCTCTTAATATCTTTTGAATTTCCTTTTTGATTCTTTCGTTATATCATTTAGTCCCCCTTATTTCTGTCATATTTCTTCAACTTCTTTTTACTATCTTTTTTTTAATATCTGTGAAAAGTAATGCCTGTTACAGAATTGTTCTTCTTCTCCAACAGAACACAGTCTGTCCTCTCATCTCACCAAGAACTTGAGTATATCTTTTAGCGACTCTTAATGTCCTCCATTAATATGGCTCCCAGAAGACAATTTATTCACGCAGTTGAACCTCGAGGATCCCGTATTCCTCCGAAATTGCAACTGCACCGATATATGCAATATCATGAGCGATCGTGGCTCTCTACAACCCCCTATTCTTCGTAGCTCTTAGTAACGTTTGTCCCTTTGTCATACCTCCTACATAGTGTTCCACTATCCATTCACGAAAGCTCGTCAGATACTTAGCCAGCTATCTTTTCCTGTCCGTCTCTCCTTCGATATATACCGCGAGTATCAAATTGGAATGTCTTAGATATATGAGAAAAGAGAGCTCTCTTTTCTCATATATCTATGACATTGCAACTTTCTCTTTCTGATTCTAAGTGTCCTTTCCGCTGCCATTTTCTTAAGCACGTAATCCATTGTTCATCCTGGGTATAAGGATAGACTACATCCGGATGCAAGGCCTCTGATCGGGAGACTGAAGGTTTTGAAGAGCGTGCAACCACCTCTTACAAGTTGTTGTTCCCAGGTTCACACTGACCCAGGGTGGTAGCACCTGTTAGGGTCCCAGCTATGAACAAATAGTGAACTCCCCAAACAAAACACTATGAAAGTATAAAAACACATTTTTATAGTAAAAAAATACCAGTAATACACTTTTGTATATAAAAGAATTACGAACAATACTTATTTATAGTAGAATTACCAAAATGAACGAACACTTACATGACATCAGTCCTTATATCCTACAATTTCATAAATTCAGCTGTTTTCCAAAATATAACTTCATTAAAACTATAACATAAAATACACATATCACCGCCTCTAGTAATTATGTGCGCATAAACAAGTATCTGCGCAAAAGCTGAGTATCATCTATCATGTATTCAATTGTAAAAGCAGAATAACATTGTTGTAACCTAGGGAAGGGTTCTGAATAGAATAATGAAACAAAGGTTGGTAATGAACGATAATACTAAGGACAAGAACAACATATATAAGATTCGCCGGCAACGCGTAGAAGTAGTAGTCAACTGCTTGAAGTGAGTCAAGTGAATTCCATAATGAATCTCCAACTGCAGGATATCTACCAACCGCTCCACGTGGTCAGATGTGGCACAAAGCCGTATTTAACAGGGGTATCTGGGGCCATAGGCTTGGCCAAAAATTCCCGGTAGACCCTGTATAAAGCTGGGTCGGATAACTGCCCTTCAACATAGCCTCATCTGGGGATCCTCTCTGCCCGGAGGCAGAGAGTTTGACCAGCATAGCTGAAGACGAATCTCCGACTGCAGACTAACATACAGTATTTACTACTTGTACTTACTTGTATTTACTATTTGTATTTATGTGAATGTCGACATGCTTAGTATCGTCTGTAGGTAAGCTACAACAAACATATACTATATTTTTATTACTTCAAAGAGAATCACGACTAAATTAAATTTTGGCATTAAATGAACCATAAGGAGTTGATATGTCATTAAACAAATCAATCAATCAAAATCCAGGGTATACACATCATCCTTCTGTACAACAGTATTTCTACTGCTTCCATTTTTTCTACATCTGTGAGGAGGTTTTCCAGCATTTACTGTCATGTAAGAGGACTTATATTGCGTAAGTGTTCAGAATTAAATTTTTCCATTTCTTAATAATTTTCTTAGACTTTGGAATGCATTTTTAGCTTTTACAATACACGTTTCCATCGTCAGTTAAATCACTTCCCTGATATTTAAACTTCTGTATTTGTTTGATCTTGATATCTCCAATACGTAGTTTGCATTTGGGGCTTTACCTCTTGCCAACAAACATATATTCTGATGAATAGTCCTTTCTTCTCACTTTCCTTTACAATTTTGTTGAGAAGATCCTGTAGTTTTCCTTCACAACTTCAATAAAGACAGTCGTTTTACTTTTCTATGTTTGATAGCATGTGTAAAGTATTGCATGTAAGGGACATTGCATTGTACTTTAGATTAAACCTGGACAAGTCATCTTCTAATGAATAATGAATCATTAAGAAATGTAGATTTTTCAGCTACTTACTACAATCATTAGGTAAAAAAATGAATTGAAGGAGGCTCTGAGGTTTTTGGTTTTATAGTATCGAGATTATTAAACCACTTACATTAATCATTAGTTAAAAATACATTCATCAAGAGAGTCTCTGATTTACTTTAGATTATAAAGTCTTTGAATCACAAGGATATCTAGATTGTTAAACCTGTTACATGAATCATCCAGTAAAAATACATATCAGTCATATGCCATGTGTGATACACACGTAGGCGATCATGTATCTTTTGATATATGACTGATGAGGCAGATTTTTTCGTGCAGTAGGTTGCCATTTCTTTCTGCAGTAGACCAGTTGCCATCCAAGGCTATAGAACCTGGTCTGTCCTTCTATTTATCCATAGCTGAGGGAGAAGAGAATTCATACCTTTCCCAAGGGTATTATCACATAAGTAAATGTAATGGATTTGACTGGAATTTGAACTCAGCTCTCCAATTCCTCAATCCAAGCCACTATCCATTACTCCACCGTGCCTCCCCTAAAAATACATATATCAAAGACAAATCTAGATATCTAGACTGTTAAGCTATTTATGTGAATCATTCTGTAAAATTACATGGATCAAGTCAAGCTCTGTGATTTGTTGCTGATATGTAAGAATGGCTACAATATCTAGATTGTTAAGTCATTTGCATGAATAATTAGTTAAACAAATGAATTGAAATAGGCATTGTGGTTTGTTGTTGATTATAATGAATGAGAATCCATACAGTATCTAGACTGTTAAGCCATTTACGTGAATCATTAGTTAAAAGTATCTGGCTCAAAGCAAGGCTCTGTGATTTGTTATGGATTACAATATGTAATAATTACTAGGATGTCTAAATTATTGAATCATTGGGTAAAAATACATGGATCAAGTCAGGCTTTGTAATTTGCTTTCAATTATAATGTCTTTATCACAAGGTTATGTTAAAACCATTACATAATTCAACAGAAAAAACTATATATATCAAAGCAGAAACAGTCATTTGTCTTCTATTATAATGTCTTAATATTACAATGATGTTGAGAATGTTAAACCACTTATATGAAATAGGTAAAAATACATGGAACAAGTCAGGCTTTTTGATTTGCTTTACATTATAATGTCTTAGCATCACAAGATTATGTTAAAACCATTATATAATTCATCAGGTAAAAATATTGTATATCAAAGCAGAATTGGTGATCTGTCTTCTATTACAATGTCTTAGAATGACAATAATATCTAGAATGTTAAACCATTAATTAAGTAAAAATATATGGAACAAGTTGGGCTTTGTGATTTGTTGCTGATTACTGCATATAAGAATGATGAGGATATCTAGATTGTTAAACCACTTAAATGAATCATTAGATAAAAATACATGGATTGAGGAATGCTGTGATCTGTTATTGATAACAATATGTAAGAATCCCTAGGATGTCTAGATTGTTAAGCTGCTTATATGAATGACTAAGTAAAAATATATTGTTCAAGGCAGGCTCTGTGATTTGTTGCTGATTACAATATATAAGAATTCTTAACTAGATTGTTAAACCATTTATGTGAATCATTACTTAAATACAAATATATCAAAGCTGGCTCTGAGATTTTTTTTGATTGTAATGAGTGAGAATCCATAGGTTACCCTGATTGTTAAGCCATCCATGTAAATCCTTAGTTAAAGGTATGTTGCTTAGGACAGGTTCTGGGATTTGTTACTGATTACAACATGTAAGAATTACTAGGATGTTTAGATTGTTAACCCTCTAAAGTGAATCATTAGGTAAACATACATGGATCAAATCAGGCTTTATGATTTGCTTTAGATTATAATGTCTTAGCATCACAAGGTTAAATAGCATGTTCCAACCATTACATAATTCATCAGGTAAAAATACATATAATCAAAGCAGAATATGTCTTCCATTAAAATACCTTAGAATCACTATACCTAGTTTGTTAAGCCATTTGTATTAATCATTAGGTAAAAATACATGAGACAAGTCAGGCTTTGTGATATTTTTGCTAATTACAATATATAAGGAATACTATGGTATCTAGATATTTTAAGGCACTTATATGGATCATTGGGTAAGACAAATGGATTGAGACAGACTATGATTGTTGATTATAATGATTGCAAATAAATAGGATATTGAGATAGTCAAGCCGCTTATATGAAACATTGGTTAAATCAAATGGTTTGAAGTGAACATTGACTAGATTGTTAAACAATTTACATGAATCCTTAGGTAAAAATACATTCATCAAGTCTCTATGATTTACTTTAGATAATAAAGTCTTTGAATCAGAAGGATATCTAGATTGTTAAACCTGTTACATGAATTATGTGGTAAAAATAAATATATCAACATACTTATATGAATCATTATGTAAAAACAAGTGGTATGTATCAGGCACTGGGCTTTGTCATGGATTAGTGAGTATCCCTAGGATATCTAGATTGTTAAGCTGCTCTTATGAATCATTAGGTAAAAACAAGTGGTATGTATCAGGCACTGGGCTTTGTCATGGATTAGTGAGTATCCCTAGGATATCTAGATTGTTAAGCTGCTCTTATGAATCATTAGGTAAAAACAAGTGGTATGTATCAGGCACCGGGCTTTGTCATGGATTAGTGAGTATCCCTAGGATATCTAGATTGTTAAGCTGCTCTTATGAATCATTAGGTAAAAACAAGTGGTATGTATCAGGCACTGGGCTTTGTCATGGATTAGTGAGTATCCCTAGGATATCTAGATTGTTAAGCTGCTCTTATGAATCATTGGGTAAAAACAAGTGGTATGTATCAGGCACTGGGCTTTGTCATGGATTAGTGAGTATCCCTAGGATATCTAGATTGTTAAGCTGCTCTTATGAATCATTAGGTAAAAACAAGTGGTATGTATCAGGCACTGGGCTTTGTCATGGAATAGTGAGTATCCCTAGGATATCTAGATTGTTAAGCTGCTCTTATGAATCATTAGGTAAAAACAAGTGGTATGTATCAGGCACTGGGCTTTGTCATGGATTAGTGAGTATCCCTAGGATATCTAGATTGTTAAGCTGCTCTTATGAATCATTAGGTAAAAACAAGTGGTATGTATCAGGCACTGGGCTTTGTCATGGATTAGTGAGTATCCCTAGGATATCTAGATTGTTAAGCTGCTCTTATGAATCATTGGGTAAAAACAAGTGGTATGTATCAGGCACTGGGCTTTGTCATGGATTAGTGAGTATCCCTAGGATATCTAGATTGTTAAGCTGCTCTTATGAATCATTAGGTAAAAACAAATGGTATGTATCAGGCACTGGGCTTTGTCATGGATTAGTGAGTATCCCTAGGATATCTAGATTGTTAAGCTGCTCTTATGAATCATTAGGTAAAAACAAGTGGTATGTATCAGGCACTGGGCTTTGTCATGGATTAGTGAGTATCCCTAGGATATCTAGATTGTTAAGCTGCTCTTATGAATCATTAGGTAAAAACAAGTGGTATGTATCAGGCACTGGGCTTTGTCATAGATCAGTGAGTATCCCTAGGATATCTAGATTGTTAAGCTGCTCTTATGAATCATTAGGTAAAAACAAGTGGTATGTATCAGGCACTGGGCTTTGTCATGGATTAGTGAGTATCCCTAGGATATCTAGATTGTTAAGCTGCTCTTATGAATCATTAGGTAAAAACAAGTGGTATGTATCAGGCACTGGGCTTTGTCATGGATTAGTGAGTATCCCTAGGATATCTAGATTGTTAAGCTGCTCTTATGAATCATTAGGTAAAAACAAGTGGTATGTATCAGGCACCGGGCTTTGTCATGGATTAGTGAGTATCCCTAGGATATCTAGATTGTTAAGCTGCTCTTATGAATCATTAGGTAAAAACAAGTGGTATGTATCAGGCACTGGGCTTTGTCATGGATTAGTGAGTATCCCTAGGATATCTAGATTGTTAAGCTGCTCTTATGAATCATTAGGTAAAAACAAGTGGTATGTATCAGGCACCGGGCTTTGTCATGGATTAGTGAGTATCCCTAGGATATCTAGATTGTTAAGCTGCTCTTATGAATCATTAGGTAAAAACAAGTGGTATGTATCAGGCACTGGGCTTTGTCAGGGATTAGTGAGTATCCCTAGGATATCTAGATTGTTAAGCTGCTCTTATGAATCATTGGGTAAAAACAAGTGGTATGTATCAGGCACTGGGCTTTGTCATGGATTAGTGAGTATCCCTAGGATATCTAGATTGTTAAGCTGCTCTTATGAATCATTAGGTAAAAACAAGTGGTATGTATCAGGCACTGGGCTTTGTCATGGATTAGTGAGTATCCCTAGGATATCTAGATTGTTAAGCTGCTCTTATGAATCATTAGGTAAAAACAAGTGGTATGTATCAGGCACTGGGCTTTGTCATAGATCAGTGAGTATCCCTAGGATATCTAGATTGTTAAGCTGCTCTTATGAATCATTAGGTAAAAACAAGTGGTATGTATCAGGCACTGGGCTTTGTCATGGATTAGTGAGTATCCCTAGGATATCTAGATTGTTAAGCTGCTCTTATGAATCATTAGGTAAAAACAAGTGGTATGTATCAGGCACTGGGCTTTGTCATGGATTAGTGAGTATCCCTAGGATATCTAGATTGTTAAGCTGCTCTTATGAATCATTAGGTAAAAACAAGTGGTATGTATCAGGCACCGGGCTTTGTCATGGATTAGTGAGTATCCCTAGGATATCTAGATTGTTAAGCTGCTCTTATGAATCATTAGGTAAAAACAAGTGGTATGTATCAGGCACTGGGCTTTGTCATGGATTAGTGAGTATCCCTAGGATATCTAGATTGTTAAGCTGCTCTTATGAATCATTAGGTAAAAACAAGTGGTATGTATCAGGCACTGGGCTTTGTCATGGATTAGTGAGTATCCCTAGGATATCTAGATTGTTAAGCTGCTCTTATGAATCATTAGGTAAAAACAAGTGGTATGTATCAGGCACTGGGCTTTGTCATGGATTAGTGAGTATCCCTAGGATATCTAGATTGTTAAGCTGCTCTTATGAATCATTAGGTAAAAACAAGTGGTATGTATCAGGCACTGGGCTTTGTCATGGATTAGTGAGTATCCCTAGGATATCTAGATTGTTAAGCTGCTCTTATGAATCATTAGGTAAAAACAAGTGGTATGTATCAGGCACTGGGCTTTGTCATGGATTAGTGAGTATCCCTAGGATATCTAGATTGTTAAGCTGCTCTTATGAATCATTAGGTAAAAACAAGTGGTATGTATCAGGCACTGGGCTTTGTCATGGATTAGTGAGTATCCCTAGGATATCTAGATTGTTAAGCTGCTCTTATGAATCATTAGGTAAAAACAAGTGGTATGTATCAGGCACTGGGCTTTGTCATAGATCAGTGAGTATACCTAGGATATCTAGATTGTTAAGCTGCTCTTATGAATCATTAGGTAAAAACAAGTGGTATGTATCAGGCACTGGGCTTTGTCATGGATTAGTGAGTATCCCTAGGATATCTAGATTGTTAAGCTGCTCTTATGAATCATTAGGTAAAAACAAGTGGTATGTATCAGGCACTGGGCTTTGACATGGATTAGTGAGTATCCCTAGGATATCTAGATTGTTAAGCTGCTCTTATGAATCATTAGGTAAAAACAAGTGGTATGTATCAGGCACTGGGCTTTGTCATAGATCAGTGAGTATCCCTAGGATATCTAGATTGTTAAGCTGCTCTTATGAATCATTAGGTAAAAACAAGTGGTATGTATCAGGCACTGGGCTTTGTCATGGATTAGTGAGTATCCCTAGGATATCTAGATTGTTAAGCTGCTCTTATGAATCATTAGGTAAAAACAAGTGGTATGTATCAGGCACTGGGCTTTGTCATGGATTAGTGAGTATCCCTAGGATATCTAGATTGTTAAGCTGCTCTTATGAATCATTAGGTAAAAACAAGTGGTATGTATCAGGCACTGGGCTTTGTCATGGATTAGTGAGTATCCCTAGGATATCTAGATTGTTAAGCTGCTCTTATGAATCATTAGGTAAAAACAAGTGGTATGTATCAGGCACTGGGCTTTGTCATAGATCAGTGAGTATCCCTAGGATATCTAGATTGTTAAGCTGCTCTTATGAATCATTAGATAAAAACAAGTGGTATGTATCAGGCACTGGGCTTTGTCATGGATTAGTGAGTATCCCTAGGATATCTAGATTGTTAAGCTGCTCTTATGAATCATTAGGTAAAAACAAGTGGTATGTATCAGGCACTGGGCTTTGTCATGGATTAGTGAGTATCCCTAGGATATCTAGATTGTTAAGCTGCTCTTATGAATCATTAGGTAAAAACAAGTGGTATGTATCAGGCACTGGCCTTTGTCATGGATTAGTGAGTATCCCTAGGATATCTAGATTGTTAAGCTGCTCTTATGAATCATTAGGTAAAAACAAGTGGTATGTATCAGGCACTGGGCTTTGTCATGGATTAGTGAGTATCCCTAGGATATCTAGATTGTTAAGCTGCTCTTATGAATCATTAGGTAAAAACAAGTGGTATGTATCAGGCACTGGGCTTTGTCATAGATCAGTGAGTATCCCTAGGATATCTAGATTGTTAAGCTGCTCTTATGAATCATTAGATAAAAACAAGTGGTATGTATCAGGCACTGGGCTTTGTCATGGATTAGTGAGTATCCCTAGGATATCTAGATTGTTAAGCTGCTCTTATGAATCATTAGATAAAAACAAGTGGTATGTATCAGGCACTGGGCTTTGTCATGGATTAGTGAGTATCCCTAGGATATCTAGATTGTTAAGCTGCTCTTATGAATCATTAGGTAAAAACAAGTGGTATGTATCAGGCACTGGGCTTTGTCATGGATTAGTGAGTATCCCTAGGATATCTAGATTGTTAAGCTGCTCTTATGAATCATTAGGTAAAAACAAGTGGTATGTATCAGGCACTGGGCTTTGTCATAGATCAGTGAGTATCCCTAGGATATCTAGATTGTTAAGCTGCTCTTATGAATCATTAGATAAAAACAAGTGGTATGTATCAGGCACTGGGCTTTGTCATGGATTAGTGAGTATCCCTAGGATATCTAGATTGTTAAGCTGCTCTTATGAATCATTAGATAAAAACAAGTGGTATGTATCAGGCACTGGGCTTTGTCATGGATTAGTGAGTATCCCTAGGATATCTAGATTGTTAAGCTGCTCTTATGAATCATTAGGTAAAAACAAGTGGTATGTATCAGGCACTGGGCTTTGTCATGGATTAGTGAGTATCCCTAGGATATCTAGATTGTTAAGCTGCTCTTATGAATCATTAGGTAAAAACAAGTGGTATGTATCAGGCACTGGGCTTTGTCATGGATTAGTGAGTATCCCTAGGATATCTAGATTGTTAAGCTTCTCTTATGAATCATTAGGTAAAAACAAGTGGTATGTATCAGGCACTGGGCTTTGTCATAGATCAGTGAGTATCCCTAGGATATCTAGATTGTTAAGCTGCTCTTATGAATCATTAGATAAAAACAAGTGGTATGTATCAGGCACTGGGCTTTGTCATGGATTAGTGAGTATCCCTAGGATATCTAGATTGTTAAGCTGCTCTTATGAATCATTAGATAAAAACAAGTGGTATGTATCAGGCACTGGGCTTTGTCATGGATTAGTGAGTATCCCTAGGATATCTAGATTGTTAAGCTGCTCTTATGAATCATTAGGTAAAAACAAGTGGTATGTATCAGGCACTGGGCTTTGTCATGGATTAGTGAGTATCCCTAGGATATCTAGATTGTTAAGCTGCTCTTATGAATCATTAGGTAAAAACAAGTGGTATGTATCAGGCACTGGGCTTTGTCATAGATCAGTGAGTATCCCTAGGATATCTAGATTGTTAAGCTGCTCTTATGAATCATTGGATAAAAACAAGTGGTATGTATCAGGCACTGGGCTTTGTCATGGATTAGTGAGTATCCCTAGGATATCTAGATTGTTAAGCTGCTCTTATGAATCATTAGATAAAAACAAGTGGTATGTATCAGGCACTGGGTTTGTCATGGATTAGGGAGTATCCCTAGGATATCTAGATTGTTAAGCTGCTCTTATGAATCATTAGGTAAAAACAAGTGGTATGTATCAGGCACTGGGCTTTGTCATGGATTAGTGAGTATCCCTAGGATATCTAGATTGTTAAGCTGCTCTTATGAATCATTAGGTAAAAACAAGTGTATGTATCAGGCACTGGGCTTTGTCATAGATCAGTGAGTATCCCTAGGATATCTAGATTGTTAAGCTGCTCTTATGAATCATTAGATAAAAACAAGTGGTATGTATCAGGCACTGGGCTTTGTCATGGATTAGTGAGTATCCCTAGGATATCTAGATTGTTAAGCTGCTCTTATGAATCATTAGGTAAAAACAAGTGGTATGTATCAGGCACTGGGCTTTGTCATGGATTAGTGAGTATCCCTAGGATATCTAGATTGTTAAGCTGCTCTTATGAATCATTAGGTAAAAACAAGTGGTATGTATCAGGCACTGGGCTTTGTCATGGATTAGTGAGTATCCCTAGGATATCTAGATTGTTAAGCTGCTCTTATGAATCATTAGGTAAAAACAAGTGGTATGTATCAGGCACCGGGCTTTGTCATGGATTAGTGAGTATCCCTAGGATATCTAGATTGTTAAGCTGCTCTTATGAATCATTAGGTAAAAACAATTGGTATGTATCAGGCACTGGGCTTTGTCATGGATTAGTGAGTATCCCTAGGATATCTAGATTGTTAAGCTGCTCTTATGAATCATTAGATAAAAACAAGTGGTATGTATCAGGCACTGGGCTTTGTCATGGATTAGTGAGTATCCCTAGGATATCTAGATTGTTAAGCTGCTCTTATGAATCATTAGGTAAAAACAAGTGGTATGTATCAGGCACTGGGCTTTGTCATGGATTAGTGAGTATCCCTAGGATATCTAGATTGTTAAGCTGCTCTTATGAATCATTAGGTAAAAACAAGTGTATGTATCAGGCACTGGGCTTTGTCATAGATCAGTGAGTATCCCTAGGATATCTAGATTGTTAAGCTGCTCTTATGAATCATTAGATAAAAACAAGTGGTATGTATCAGGCACTGGGCTTTGTCATGGATTAGTGAGTATCCCTAGGATATCTAGATTGTTAAGCTGCTCTTATGAATCATTAGGTAAAAACAAGTGGTATGTATCAGGCACTGGGCTTTGTCATGGATTAGTGAGTATCCCTAGGATATCTAGATTGTTAAGCTGCTCTTATGAATCATTAGGTAAAAACAAGTGGTATGTATCAGGCACTGGCCTTTGTCATGGATTAGTGAGTATCCCTAGGATATCTAGATTGTTAAGCTGCTCTTATGAATCATTAGGTAAAAACAAGTGGTATGTATCAGGCACTGGGCTTTGTCATGGATTAGTGAGTATCCCTAGGATATCTAGATTGTTAAGCTGCTCTTATGAATCATTAGATAAAAACAAGTGGTATGTATCAGGCACTGGGCTTTGTCATGGATTAGTGAGTATCCCTAGGATATCTAGATTGTTAAGCTGCTCTTATGAATCATTAGGTAAAAACAAGTGGTATGTATCAGGCACTGGGCTTTGTCATGGATTAGTGAGTATCCCTAGGATATCTAGATTGTTAAGCTGCTCTTATGAACCATTAGGTAAAAACAAGTGGTATGTATCAGGCACTGGCCTTTGTCATGGATTAGTGAGTATCCCTAGGATATCTTGATTGTTAAGCTGCTCTTATGAATCATTAGGTAAAAACAAGTGGTATGTATCAGGCACTGGGCTTTGTCATGGATTAATGAGTATCCCTAGGATATCTAGATTGTTAAGCTGCTCTTATGAATCATTAGGTAAAAACAAGTGGTATGTATCAGGCACTGGGCTTTGTCATGGATTAGTGAGTATCCCTAGGATATCTAGATTGTTAAGCTGCTCTTATGAATCATTAGGTAAAAACAAGTGGTATGTATCAGGCACTGGGCTTTGTCATGGATTAGTGAGTATCCCTAGGATATCTAGATTGTTAAGCTGCTCTTATGAATCATTAGGTAAAAACAAGTGGTATGTATCAGGCACCGGGCTTTGTCATGGATTAGTGAGTATCCCTAGGATATCTAGATTGTTAAGCTGCTCTTATGAATCATTAGGTAAAAACAATTGGTATGTATCAGGCACTGGGCTTTGTCATGGATTAGTGAGTATCCCTAGGATATCTAGATTGTTAAGCTGCTCTTATGAATCATTAGATAAAAACAAGTGGTATGTATCAGGCACTGGGCTTTGTCATGGATTAGTGAGTATCCCTAGGATATCTAGATTGTTAAGCTGCTCTTATGAATCATTAGGTAAAAACAAGTGGTATGTATCAGGCACTGGGCTTTGTCATGGATTAGTGAGTATCCCTAGGATATCTAGATTGTTAAGCTGCTCTTATGAATCATTAGGTAAAAACAAGTGGTATGTATCAGGCACTGGGCTTTGTCATGGATTAGTGAGTATCCCTAGGATATCTAGATTGTTAAGCTGCTCTTATGAATCATTAGGTAAAAACAAGTGGTATGTATCAGGCACTGGGCTTTGTCATGGATTAGTGAGTATCCCTAGGATATCTAGATTGTTAAGCTGCTCTTATGAATCATTAGGTAAAAACAAGTGGTATGTATCAGGCACCGGGCTTTGTCATGGATTAGTGAGTATCCCTAGGATATCTAGATTGTTAAGCTGCTCTTATGAATCATTAGGTAAAAACAATTGGTATGTATCAGGCACTGGGCTTTGTCATGGATTAGTGAGTATCCCTAGGATATCTAGATTGTTAAGCTGCTCTTATGAATCATTAGGTAAAAACAAGTGGTATGTATCAGGCACTGGGCTTTGTCATGGATTAGTGAGTATCCCTAGGATATCTAGATTGTTAAGCTGCTCTTATGAATCATTAGGTAAAAACAAGTGGTATGTATCAGGCACTGGGCTTTGTCATGGATTAGTGAGTATCCCTAGGATATCTAGATTGTTAAGCTGCTCTTATGAATCATTAGGTAAAAACAAGTGGTATGTATCAGGCACTGGGCTTTGTCATGGATTAGTGAGTATCCCTAGGATATCTAGATTGTTAAGCTGCTCTTATGAACCATTAGGTAAAAACAAGTGGTATGTATCAGGCACTGGCCTTTGTCATGGATTAGTGAGTATCCCTAGGATATCTAGATTGTTAAGCTGCTCTTATGAATCATTAGGTAAAAACAAGTGGTATGTATCAGGCACTGGGCTTTGTCATGGATTAATGAGTATCCCTAGGATATCTAGATTGTTAAGCTGCTCTTATGAATCATTAGGTAAAAACAAGTGGTATGTATCAGGCACTGGGCTTTGTCATGGATTAGTGAGTATCCC
The DNA here is from genome assembly GCA_963932145.1 of Acanthosepion lycidas. Lineage (NCBI taxonomy): Eukaryota > Metazoa > Mollusca > Cephalopoda > Sepiida > Sepiidae > Acanthosepion > Acanthosepion lycidas. Next base: position 44,739,042 of record OZ010589.1, on the reverse strand, counting down.
TAGGATATCTAGATTGTTAAGCTGCTCTTATGAATCATTAGGTAAAAACAAGTGGTATGTATCAGGCACTGGGCTTTGTCATGGATTAGTGAGTATCCCTAGGATATCTAGATTGTTAAGCTGCTCTTATGAATCATTGGGTAAAAACAAGTGGTATGTATGAGGCACTGGGCTTTGTCATGGATTAGTGAGTATCCCTAGGATATCTAGATTGTTAAGCTGCTCTTATGAATCATTAGGTAAAAACAAGTGGTATGTATCAGGCACTGGGCTTTGTCATGGATTAGTGAGTATCCCTAGGATATCTAGATTGTTAAGCTGCTCTTATGAATCATTAGGTAAAAACAAGTGGTATGTATCAGGCACTGGGCTTTGTCATGGATTAGTGAGTATCCCTAGGATATCTAGATTGTTAAGCTGCTCTTATGAATCATTGGGTAAAAACAAGTGGTATGTATCAGGCACTGGGCTTTGTCATGGATTAGTGAGTATCCCTAGGATATCTAGATTGTTAAGCTGCTCTTATGAATCATTAGGTAAAAACAAGTGGTATGTATCAGGCACTGGGCTTTGTCATGGATTAGTGAGTATCCCTAGGATATCTAGATTGTTAAGCTGCTCTTATGAATCATTAGGTAAAAACAAGTGGTATGTATCAGGCACTGGGCTTTGTCATGGATTAGTGAGTATCCCTAGGATATCTAGATTGTTAAGCTGCTCTTATGAATCATTGGGTAAAAACAAGTGGTATGTATCAGGCACTGGGCTTTGTCATGGATTAGTGAGTATCCCTAGGATATCTAGATTGTTAAGCTGCTCTTATGAATCATTAGGTAAAAACAAGTGGTATGTATCAGGCACTGGGCTTTGTCATGGATTAGTGAGTATCCCTAGGATATCTAGATTGTTAAGCTGCTCTTATGAATCATTAGGTAAAAACAAGTGGTATGTATCAGGCACTGGGCTTTGTCATGGATTAGTGAGTATCCCTAGGATATCTAGATTGTTAAGCTGCTCTTATGAATCATTAGGTAAAAACAAGTGGTATGTATCAGGCACTGGGCTTTGTCATGGATTAGTGAGTATCCCTAGGATATCTAGATTGTTAAGCTGCTCTTATGAATCATTAGGTAAAAACAAGTGGTATGTATCAGGCACTGGGCTTTGTCATGGATTAGTGAGTATCCCTAGGATATCTAGATTGTTAAGCTGCTCTTATGAATCATTAGGTAAAAACAAGTGGTATGTATCAGGCACTGGGCTTTGTCATGGATTAGTAAGTATCCCTAGGATATCTAGATTGTTAAGCTGCTTTTATGAATCATTGGGTAAAAACAAGTGGTATGTATCAGGCACTGGGCTTTGTCATGGATTAGTGAGTATCCCTAGGATATCTAGATTGTTAAGCTGCTCTTATGAATCATTAGGTAAAAACAAGTGGTATGTATCAGGCACTGGGCTTTGTCATGGATTAGTGAGTATCCCTAGGATATCTAGATTGTTAAGCTGTTCTTATAAATCATTAGGTAAAAACAAGTGGTATGTATCAGGCACTGGGCTTTGTCATGGATTAGTGAGTATCCCTAGGATATCTAGATTGTTAAGCTGTTCTTATAAATCATTAGGTAAAAACAAGTGGTATGTATCAGGCACTGGGCTTTGTCATGGATTAGTGAGTATCCCTAGGATATCTAGATTGTTAAGCTGCTCTTATGAATCATTAGGTAAAAACAAGTGGTATGTATCAGGCACTGGGCTTTGTCATGGATTAGTAAGTATCCCTAGGATATCTAGATTGTTAAGCTGCTCTTATGAATCATTAGGTAAAAACAAGTGGTATGTATCAGGCACTGGGCTTTGTCATGGATTAGTGAGTATCCCTAGGATATCTAGATTGTTAAGCTGCTCTTATGAATCATTAGGTAAAAACAAGTGGTATGTATCAGGCACTGGGCTTTGTCATGGATTAGTGAGTATCCCTAGGATATCTAGATTGTTAAGCTGTTCTTATAAATCATTAGGTAAAAACAAGTTGTAATATATCAGGCACTGGGCTTTGTCATGGATTAGTGAGTATCCCTAGGATATCTAGATTGTTAAGCTGCTCTTATGAATCATTAGGTAAAAACAAGTGGTATGTATCAGGCACTGGGCTTTGTCATGGATTAGTGAGTATCCCTAGGATATCTAGATTGTTAAGCTGCTCTTATGAATCATTAGGTAAAAACAAGTGGTATGTATCAGGCACTGGGCTTTGTCATGGATTAGTAAGTATCCCTAGGATATCTAGATTGTTAAGCTGTTCTTATAAATCATTAGGTAAAAACAAGTGGTAATATATCAGGCACTGGGCTTTGTCATGGATTAGTGAGTATCCCTAGGATATCTAGATTGTTAAGCTGCTCTTATGAATCATTAGGTAAAAACAAGTGGTATGTATCAGGCACTGGGCTTTGTCATGGATTAGTGAGTATCCCTAGGATATCTAGATTGTTAAGCTGTTCTTATAAATCATTAGGTAAAAACAAGTTGTAATATATCAGGCACTGGGCTTTGTCATGGATTAGTGAGTATCCCTAGGATATCTAGATTGTTAAGCTGCTCTTATGATTCATTAGGTAAAAACAAGTGGTATGTATCAGGCACTGGGCTTTGTCATGGATTAGTGAGTATCCCTAGGATATCTAGATTGTTAAGCTGCTCTTATGAATCATTAGGTAAAAACAAGTGGTATGTATCAGGCACTGGGCTTTGTCATGTATTAGTGAGTATCCCTAGGATATCTAGATTGTTAAGCTGCTCTTATGAATCATTGGGTAAAAACAAGTGGTATGTATCAGGCACTGGGCTTTGTCATGGATTAGTGAGTATCCCTAGGATATCTAGATTGTTAAGCTGCTCTTATGAATCATTGGGTAAAATCAAGTGGTATGTATCAGGCACTGGGCTTTGTCATGGATTAGTGAGTATCCCTAGGATATCTAGATTGTTAAGCTGCTCTTATGAATCATTGGGTAAAAACAAGTGGTATGTATCAGGCACTGGGCTTTGTCATGGATTAGTGAGTATCCCTAGGATATCTAGATTGTTAAGCTGCTCTTATGAATCATTAGGTAAAAACAAGTGGTATGTATCAGGCACTGGGCTTTGTCATGGATTAGTGAGTATCCCTAGGATATCTAGATTGTTAAGCTGCTCTTATGAATCATTAGGTAAAAACAAGTGGTATGTATCAGGCACTGGGCTTTGTCATGGATTAGTGAGTATCCCTAGGATATCTAGATTGTTAAGCTGCTCTTATGAATCATTGGGTAAAAACAAGTGGTATGTATCAGGCACTGGGCTTTGTCATGGATTAGTGAGTATCCCTAGGATATCTAGATTGTTAAGCTGCTCTTATGAATCATTGGGTAAAAACAAGTGGTATGTATCAGGCACTGGGCTTTGTCATGGATTAGTGAGTATCCCTAGGATATCTAGATTGTTAAGCTGCTCTTATGAATCATTGGGTAAAAACAAGTGGTATGTATCAGGCACTGGGCTTTGTCATGGATTAGTAAGTATCCCTAGGATATCTAGATTGTTAAGCTGTTCTTATAAATCATTAGGTAAAAACAAGTGGTAATATATCAGGCACTGGGCTTTGTCATGGATTAGTGAGTATCCCTAGGATATCTAGATTGTTAAGCTGCTCTTATGAATCATTAGGTAAAAACAAGTGGTATGTATCAGGCACTGGGCTTTGTCATGGATTAGTGAGTATCCCTAGGATATCTAGATTGTTAAGCTGTTCTTATAAATCATTAGGTAAAAACAAGTTGTAATATATCAGGCACTGGGCTTTGTCATGGATTAGTGAGTATCCCTAGGATATCTAGATTGTTAAGCTGCTCTTATGATTCATTAGGTAAAAACAAGTGGTATGTATCAGGCACTGGGCTTTGTCATGGATTAGTGAGTATCCCTAGGATATCTAGATTGTTAAGCTGCTCTTATGAATCATTAGGTAAAAACAAGTGGTATGTATCAGGCACTGGGCTTTGTCATGTATTAGTGAGTATCCCTAGGATATCTAGATTGTTAAGCTGTTCTTATAAATCATTAGGTAAAAACAAGTGGTAATATATCAGGCACTGGGCTTTGTCATGGATTAGTGAGTATCCCTAGGATATCTAGATTGTTAAGCTGCTCTTATGAATCATTGGGTAAAATCAAGTGGTATGTATCAGGCACTGGGCTTTGTCATGGATTAGTGAGTATCCCTAGGATATCTAGATTGTTAAGCTGCTCTTATGAATCATTGGGTAAAAACAAGTGGTATGTATCAGGCACTGGGCTTTGTCATGGATTAGTGAGTATCCCTAGGATATCTAGATTGTTAAGCTGCTCTTATGAATCATTGGGTAAAATCAAGTGGTATGTATCAGGCACTGGGCTTTGTCATGTATTAGTGAGTATCCCTAGGATATCTAGATTGTTAAGCTGTTCTTATAAATCATTAGGTAAAAACAAGTGGTAATATATCAGGCACTGGGCTTTGTCATGGATTAGTGAGTATCCCTAGGATATCTAGATTGTTAAGCTGCTCTTATGAATCATTGGGTAAAATCAAGTGGTATGTATCAGGCACTGGGCTTTGTCATGGATTAGTGAGTATCCCTAGGATATCTAGATTGTTAAGCTGCTCTTATGAATCATTGGGTAAAAACAAGTGGTATGTATCAGGCACTGGGCTTTGTCATGGATTAGTGAGTATCCCTAGGATATCTAGATTGTTAAGCTGCTCTTATGAATCATTGGGTAAAATCAAGTGGTATGTATCAGGCACTGGGCTTTGTCATGGATTAGTGAGTATCCCTAGGATATCTAGATTGTTAAGCTGCTCTTATGAATCATTGGGTAAAATCAAGTGGTATGTATCAGGCACTGGGCTTTGTCATGGATTAGTGAGTATCCCTAGGATATCTAGATTGTTAAGCTGCTCTTATGAATCATTGGGTAAAAACAAGTGGTATGTATCAGGCACTGGGCTTTGTCATGGATTAGTGAGTATCCCTAGGATATCTAGATTGTTAAGCTGCTCTTATGAATCATTAGGTAAAAACAAGTGGTATGTATCAGGCACTGGGCTTTGTCATGTATTAGTGAGTATCCCTAGGATATCTAGATTGTTAAGCTGTTCTTATAAATCATTAGGTAAAAACAAGTGGTAATATATCAGGCACTGGGCTTTGTCATGGATTAGTGAGTATCCCTAGGATATCTAGATTGTTAAGCTGCTCTTATGAATCATTGGGTAAAATCAAGTGGTATGTATCAGGCACTGGGCTTTGTCATGGATTAGTGAGTATCCCTAGGATATCTAGATTGTTAAGCTGCTCTTATGAATCATTGGGTAAAAACAAGTGGTATGTATCAGGCACTGGGCTTTGTCATGGATTAGTGAGTATCCCTAGGATATCTAGATTGTTAAGCTGCTCTTATGAATCATTGGGTAAAATCAAGTGGTATGTATCAGGCACTGGGCTTTGTCATGTATTAGTGAGTATCCCTAGGATATCTAGATTGTTAAGCTGTTCTTATAAATCATTAGGTAAAAACAAGTGGTAATATATCAGGCACTGGGCTTTGTCATGGATTAGTGAGTATCCCTAGGATATCTAGATTGTTAAGCTGCTCTTATGAATCATTGGGTAAAATCAAGTGGTATGTATCAGGCACTGGGCTTTGTCATGGATTAGTGAGTATCCCTAGGATATCTAGATTGTTAAGCTGCTCTTATGAATCATTGGGTAAAAACAAGTGGTATGTATCAGGCACTGGGCTTTGTCATGGATTAGTGAGTATCCCTAGGATATCTAGATTGTTAAGCTGCTCTTATGAATCATTGGGTAAAATCAAGTGGTATGTATCAGGCACTGGGCTTTGTCATGGATTAGTGAGTATCCCTAGGATATCTAGATTGTTAAGCTGCTCTTATGAATCATTGGGTAAAATCAAGTGGTATGTATCAGGCACTGGGCTTTGTCATGGATTAGTGAGTATCCCTAGGATATCTAGATTGTTAAGCTGCTCTTATGAATCATTGGGTAAAAACAAGTGGTATGTATCAGGCACTGGGCTTTGTCATGGATTAGTGAGTATCCCTAGGATATCTAGATTGTTAAGCTGCTCTTATGAATCATTAGGTAAAAACAAGTGGTATGTATCAGGCACTGGGCTTTGTCATGTATTAGTGAGTATCCCTAGGATATCTAGATTGTTAAGCTGTTCTTATAAATCATTAGGTAAAAACAAGTGGTAATATATCAGGCACTGGGCTTTGTCATGGATTAGTGAGTATCCCTAGGATATCTAGATTGTTAAGCTGCTCTTATGAATCATTGGGTAAAATCAAGTGGTATGTATCAGGCACTGGGCTTTGTCATGGATTAGTGAGTATCCCTAGGATATCTAGATTGTTAAGCTGCTCTTATGAATCATTGGGTAAAAACAAGTGGTATGTATCAGGCACTGGGCTTTGTCATGGATTAGTGAGTATCCCTAGGATATCTAGATTGTTAAGCTGCTCTTATGAATCATTAGGTAAAAACAAGTGGTATGTATCAGGCACTGGGCTTTGTCATGTATTAGTGAGTATCCCTAGGATATCTAGATTGTTAAGCTGTTCTTATAAATCATTAGGTAAAAACAAGTGGTAATATATCAGGCACTGGGCTTTGTCATGGATTAGTGAGTATCCCTAGGATATCTAGATTGTTAAGCTGCTCTTATGAATCATTGGGTAAAATCAAGTGGTATGTATCAGGCACTGGGCTTTGTCATGGATTAGTGAGTATCCCTAGGATATCTAGATTGTTAAGCTGCTCTTATGAATCATTGGGTAAAAACAAGTGGTATGTATCAGGCACTGGGCTTTGTCATGGATTAGTGAGTATCCCTAGGATATCTAGATTGTTAAGCTGCTCTTATGAATCATTAGGTAAAAACAAGTGGTATGTATCAGGCACTGGGCTTTGTCATGGATTAGTGAGTATCCCTAGGATATCTAGATTGTTAAGCTGCTCTTATGAATCATTAGGTAAAAACAAGTGGTATGTATCAGGCACTGGGCTTTGTCATGGATTAGTGAGTATCCCTAGGATATCTAGATTGTTAAGCTGCTCTTATGAATCATTGGGTAAAAACAAGTGGTATGTATCAGGCACTGGGCTTTGTCATGGATTAGTGAGTATCCCTAGGATATCTAGATTGTTAAGCTGCTCTTATGAATCATTGGGTAAAAACAAGTGGTATGTATCAGGCACTGGGCTTTGTCATAGATCAGTGAGTATCCCTAGGATATCTAGATTGTTAAGCTGCTCTTATGAATCATTAGGTAAAAACAAGTGGTATGTATCAGGCACTGGGCTTTGTCATGGATTAGTGAGTATCCCTAGGATATCTAGATTGTTAAGCTGTTCTTATAAATCATTAGGTAAAAACAAGTGGTAATATATCAGGCACTGGGCTTTGTCATGGATTAGTGAGTATCCCTAGGATATCTAGATTGTTAAGCTGCTCTTATGAATCATTGGGTAAAAACAAGTGGTATGTATCAGGCACTGGGCTTTGTCATGGATTAGTGAGTATCCCTAGGATATCTAGATTGTTAAACTGCTCTTATGAATCATTAGGTAAAAACAAATGGTATGTATCAGGCACTGGGCTTTGTCATGAATTAGTGAGTATCCCTAGGATATCTAGATTGTTAAGCTGCTCTTATGAATCATTGGGTAAAAACAAGTGGTATGTATCAGGCACTGGGCTTTGTCATGGATTAGTGAGTATCCCTAGGATATCTAGATTGTTAAGCTGCTCTTATGAATCATTAGGTAAAAACAAGTGGTATGTATCAGGCACTGGGCTTTGTCATGGATTAGTGAGTATCCCTAGGATATCTAGATTGTTAAGCTGCTCTTATGAATCATTGGGTAAAAATGCATGGATCAAGGCATTCACTGTGACCTGTTGATGTTTATAATGGGTAAGAATCCATAAGATTTAAAGATTGTTGAGCTGCTCATATGAAACATTACGTAAAAATACATGGATCAAGTCATGCAGTGCGATCTGTTGTTGAATATAATGGGTGTGAATCCCTAGGATATTTAGATTGTTAGGTTGCTCAAATGAATCATTAGTTAAAATACATGGATAAGAGAGATTCTGTGATTGGTTATTGATTTTAATAGCTGAAAATGTCTGGGATGTATAGATTGGGAAGCAGATATATAAATCAATATGAAAAAATACAGGGATCAAGGCAAGCAGCATGATCTGTTTTTGATTATAATGTGTGCGAATCCTTAGGATATCAAGATTGTTAATTTACCTCTATGAATCATTGGGTAAAAATACATGGATCAAGTCTAGCTCTTTGATCTGTTGTTGATTATAATGTGCACAAATCCATAGGATATCTAGACAGTTAACTTACTTATATGAATCATTGGGTAAAAATACATAGATGCTCTTTGATCTGTTTTTCATTATAATGGTAGGAAATCCTTAGGATATCTAGATTGTGAAGTTAATTATATGAATCATAGGACAAGGCATGCTCTGTGATCTGTTTTTGATTTTAATGGTTCCAAATCCTTAGGATATGTAGATTGTTAAGTTATTTATGAGTCATTGGGGGAAAATACATGGATCAAGGTATGCTCTGTGATCTGTTTTTGATCATAATGGGTACAAATCTTTAGGATATGTAGATTGTTAAGTTACTTATATCAATCATTGCATAAAAATATGTGGATCAAAGCATGCTCTGTGATCTGTTGTCAATTATAATGTGTGCGAATCCTTAGGATATCTAAATTGTTAAGTTGCTTATATGAATCATTGGGTAAAAATACATGGGTCAAGGCATACTTTGTCATCTGCTGTTGATTATAATGTGTGCAAATCCTTAGGATATCTAGGTTGTTAAGTTATTTATGTGAATCATTGAGTAAAAATAGATGTATCAAGGCATGCTCTGTGATCTGTTTTTGATTATAATGTGTGCGATTTCTTAGGATATCTAGATAGTTAAGTTACTTATGAATCATTGGATGAAGCCATGCTCTGTGATCTGTTGTTGATTATAATGTGTGCAAATCCTCAGGATATTTAGACTGTTAATTTATCAATATGAATCATTGAGTAAAAATACATGGATCAAGGCATACTCTGTGATTGGTTGATTATTATAATGTGTGCAAATCCTTAGGATATCTAGATTGTTAAGTTAATTATATGAATCAGTGCATAAAAATACATTGATCAAGGCATGATCTGTAATCTGTTTTTGATTTTAATGGTTCCAAATCCTTAGGATATCTCGATTGCTAAGTTACTTATATGGATAATTATGTAAAAATACATGGATCAAGGCAGGCTCTGTGATCTGTTATTGATTATAATGTTTGAAAATCCTTAGGATATCTAGATTATTAAGTTACTGACATGAATCTTTAGGTGAAAATATATGAATCAAGGCATTCACTGTGATTTGTTATTAACTATAATCCATAGGTTTAATAGAATTTTGAGCTGCTCATATGAAACATTAGGGAAGATACATGGATCAATGCTGCTATGTGATCTGTTCTTGATTATAATAGGTGTGAATCTCTAGGATATCTAGATTGTTAAGTTGCATATATGAATTGTTAGGGAAAGCACATGGATCAAGGTATGCTCTGTGGTCTGTTGTTGATTATAATGCATGATAATCCTTAGGATATCTAGATTGTTAAGTTGGCTTTATTAATCATTAGTTAAAAATACATGGATCTGGCCCTGCTCTGTGATCTGTTGTTGATTATAATATATATGAACTCTAATGGATATCTACATTTATAAGCAACTTGCATGAATCAATAGGTAAACAAATGCATCAAAACAGGCTCACTGGTTTATCATTATTATAATGGTTGAGAATCACTAGGTTATCTCGAATGATAAGCCATTTATGTGAATCATTATGTAAAAATATATGTCTCAAGGCAAGCTCCATCCTTTGTCAATAATTACAATATGTAAGAATGACTAGGGTATCTAGATTATTTAGCCACTTACATAAATCAGTATTTGAATATAAATGCATCCAGTCAGATCTGTTGTTGATTATAATAGGTGCAAATTCTTAGGATACCTAGATAGTTAAGTTATTTATATGAATCATTGGGTAAATATATATGGATGAAGGCATGCTCTGTGATCTGTTTTTGATTATAATGTGTGCAAAATCTTAGGATATCTAGATTGTTAAGTTACTTTTATGAATCATTGGATAAAAATACATGGATCAAGGCATGCTTTGTGACCTGTTTTTGATTATATATAATGTGTGCGAATCCTTAGGATATCTAGATTATTAAGTTACTTTTATGAATCATTGGGTAAAAATACATGGATCAAGGCATGCTTTGTGATCTGTTTTTGATTATATATAATGTGTGCGAATCCTTAGGATGTCTAGATTGTTGAAACATTTATGTGAATCATAATTTAAAAATACATTGATCTATGCAGCTTTCTGCTGATTACAGAAATAGAAGAAAATCTTATTTGACCTATTTTTAGACCAACTGCGGAAGGTGTGGTTTTATGTGCCATTGCATATCAGTGTGTGGAGATACAAAGGGCGATTATCTCCATTTGCTCAATATGAAGTTATGTGGATCACATGATGTTGGTGTAGTGGTGTCACTTCATAATGTGACGAAATTGGTCAGTCAGCTTCCAAGAGTCATACTGAGCAGTTGCTACTTTAGCCCAGGATCCTCAAGCCAAGCTTAAGCTAAATCTGCCTTCCCTCAGTCATGTTGTACGACCAACATGTCTATGGCGTCATTTTGCAATGGAAATATATCATCACCAGATATATAAAATATCTCTGGCTCACAGTCCTCCTATTGGGAAAAATCCAGGACTCGCAATTTCCCGCTTGAGGAATATGTCCACACTAGCAACACAGTAGATGAATCTGGCTCTATCAAAAAGTGGAATCCTAAAATTAGCTTCTCCAGAAACACAGAAGAATATCCGTTAGCTCCAGTTTCTGTTGAGAATTATTATGCATCAGACACATTTTTTGTCCTCATTTTAATCTACTTGTTGTTGCATACATGTTATAGTTTCTCTGCGTGAGACACATGTATGTATGTATGTATGTATGTATGTATGTATATATGATTTTGTGTACAGTTTAGCAGCATAAAACCCTTCTTGAGAGCAAAACATGTTTGTCATACTCTTTCTAGCTATTCTGTTCCTTCCATGAAATAAGGTGCTATTGTATCATGGATAAAATAATGCCAATAATGGGGAAAATACAGACAGGGAGAATATTTATTTTATCGCTCACCACTTATCTGGTGACTTAACTAACATGACGTGACAATATATTATTAATAGCTATTAATGATTTGTTAATTACGAGCTTGACTTTTATGTTTGAGTTTGTTTTGTATGTTTGAGATGATATGGTAAAGATGACTCTCACGGATTTATATATTTGGTCAGGTGCACGATTTCAGCACTTATCAGAGGCCCTGTCTTCTGTAGGTACATTCATGTCTAGATTTCTAGACTCAACAAAACGAGAGCGATGAAAATCAAAGTCACCCTCAAAGCAGAGCAAAGAGAAAGCGACATTTATTCTAATTGGTCCATTGCTACTTTTCCTACAAGACAGGGCAGCTCTCCAACAACTTCCGCTAAAGCAAGAGCCTGCTTTTAGCAGTAAAAGCATTTACGACCTTTCTTTTTTTACGCTACGAAAATGTCACTCGAGTAACTGTCATAAATTCTCCTTATGGCATTCTCCTAACGTGTTGTAAAACAAGACACTGCGAAGCCACACACAAAGTTCGTAATATTACAATTGCAGACGATACATTTATTTCTCGTTTCTTAACCCAACATATGGGAGCATAAACATGTATAAAAATTTAAAAGAAACTGTTAACCTTTAATAAATAAACTAATTAGATAAACAGAAATAAATAAATAAAAAATGATACATGGATAATTGCATTAAAATCAACATTATAAAAATTGGAAAACATGGATAAACGAACCTGCAATAAGACGGTGTATTGTTTTAAAATCGATGATTAGAATTATATTAAAACCTAAACACATGAAAATGAATTTATACATTTTTTGTTCCTGAGAATTTACAGCAAAAACAATAAACACTATTTATTTATTAGATTGTTTATTTAGACTACTTGTTTAAAGTTTATTGTATTGCTTTTTTGGAATGGCTCGCAAGACATCGGCTAATTGCCAATAGATTCGAACTTTATAAAATGGTAAATGATAATGATATCCTCATAGTTGGTTCACATATTTTAATAATTTAATAAATGTTTATAAATTTATGAATAAAAAATTGTTTTCATATTTATTTATTTATAAATCTATTGTAAATTCTCAAGAACAAAAAAATATATAAATTCACTTTAATCATATGTTTAGGTTTGATTCCAATTTTAATTTAACTTAATTTTATTCCATCGCTTTGTAAAACAGTAAACATTGCCGAAGAGTAAACCGAAACTTAGTTTTAAAAACCGTCCTTTTGAAACTCAGTTTTATTACGGGCACGTTTACACATGCTTGTTAAAGAAAAAAAATTATAAGAAAGGTGAATATAAGATTATTAAAAATAATACGATACACTATTAGGTTGGTGCAAAAATAATGTCGTTTTCTCACATATGTTACTATGTGAGAAAACGACATTATTTTTGCACCACCCTAATAAATGTGTTTATTGTTTATTTCTTTTGAAGGAGACTATAAAAACGTTATATGAAATAATTTAAATTAAATAAATGATTGATAAAAAAAAGTGTAGATAAAAAAAATTAATGACCATTATTACAGTCTAGGTTTGTCTTTTATGCTTGCTTTTATGCGAAATACTTTAAGAAATAAAAGGAAGCCAGTTGATTAATAAAAATAAATTTGAAGTGAAACATTTGTTCAATAAATTTTCTGAAAATATAATAGTTCGTAAAGAACTGTCTAAAATAATTCGGCCATGGTTTGTGATTTCTTTTTCAAATTTGCAAAAAAAAAAAATATATACACATTTGTATTTTTTGACAAATCACGAGGGTTGGTTCCACCCGCGTAAATTTGAAATCCGTCAAAGGTATATTTGTAGGCAAATCGCATTTGATAATTTGAAAAATGCTCTTGCAAAAAAAAAAAAAGAACCATTATGAAGATTTTGCCCTTCAAAAGAATGTTACATTAACTACGGATGCTAGTAAAAATTCCATATCGGCACTCTTATCCCAGGAAGGTATCTTTCTTCTATAGCATTACCGTTATGTATCTTTCTAAAGCATTACGTCATGTGTCTTTCTAAAGCATTACGTCATGTGTCTTTCTAGAGCATTACAGTCGGCCCAATCTAATTACTCAAATATATAAAAAGAGGCCATAGCTATAGTTTGGAGCACTAGTAAGTCTAGCCAATTTTTACTGGACAGAAAATGCTTTTTGAAGTTTGACCACAACACCTTAGAATTAATTTTTAACCCGAGGACGTAATTATTAAAAGTTACATCTTCCAGAATATTAACCATACCATAAAGCTAATGGCTTTTTGATTTTGATATCGGATATGTAAAAGGAAATGCTATGCAGATGCATTATCCAGATTACATTTTAAATGGTGACAAAATAGACAGCATATTGGAAAATATGGAAGATTTATTTTGCCACTGGGTGGAAACTGACGTTCTATCGTTAAATCGACTTGGCTTAGAAACATTACAGGATCCAATATTAAGTTAAAATTGTATTTAGAATTAAACTAATAAATGAAATAATTGTTTAAAGCTGAAAGGCCATACGAAGAAATTAGACACAAGGAAAGTAAATTTGGTTCTCTGTGCCGCGTTAGAAGTTTTTTTTCTCGTATGAGTACATCCTTCAAATCTACAAATCTACCATTCGTACTTGCACTGAATATATAATATAAGAATACGAGTTAAACAAAAATGTAAGAAAGTACGAAATTTTCGAAGAAAGGAGAAGCTGAAAAAAACAAAATCTGGAGATTAAAGAAGACAAGAAGTCATAAACATTTCGACCAAAAGGAAAAGATATTTTAGCTGTTACCAGTGGGTGACCTGATCTGTTTCTTACAGAAAAAGCAAACGAAAAAAAATGGACCAAACGAAAGTGAAGGGAATCGAACTGCGTTCTAGAAAAAGAAAAATTTGTTAAAACTCCTAATGACTCAAGTGAACTCTACCAAAACCTTCTCTTTTATCTTTCAATTAAGTCCATCCTTTTAAAAGAATGTGTGTTTTAAACCTTTGTAAAGAGCATTTTAAATTTTTGTTAAAAAGGAATTTTCTCAATGTTTTTCTATTTTTGAAAGTTTGAATCACATATACCTTTTCATGAACCAATAATTCTATATTTTTCACTTGTTATCTTGCCTTATTAATAATAAGGCGCACAAAAAGAAATAATTTCGTATGCAAATTTTCTATATATAATTCTATATTTTGTACTTGGTACCTTGCCTTGTTCATAATAAGGCACACAAAAAGAAATTATTGCGTAAGCTTTTTTTGTAAAACTTGTATTTTGTTCATTGTTTTTTTTGGGGGGTTTTTTTATTTTTTTTTATTTTTTTTTTTTTTTTCAAAATAATAAATGTTTGTTTCTTTCAAATTTCACATCAGAATTTGGAATTTTCTTTCTTTTTGCATGCGCCCTATCCAATATTCGGGGTAAGACGAGTGACATTCTCTTTTCTCTTCTCCCACTTTCTCTCCGAAAATAATCTTTTAACATTAAATTGCATTCGTTTAAAAATCTTATGTTACTTAGCATCCTCCATAATTTTACCTTTCCTTTACGCAGCAAGATTTTAGAATATTTTAGAGCGTTTTCTTATTCAAAATGTGAATGAAACGTTTTCAGGAATGAAACGCGTTGGTATAAAAGGTTTTCCACTGTTCATTTCTTTCATAAATACATTAATTGCCGTGAAAGTGTGAGCATCGTAGAAAAAGAAAAGAAAAAAATAACGAAACGAAATATTCTGAACTGAAGCAATTGCAACTGACAATTTCTATAATATTTTTCTCCACTTTCTGACAAAGAGATGGATATATTTTTATATCCCTAAATTCATTATTTACATTATTCGGACTATTGTCCTCATCTTTGTCGCCATATTTATCACAACGTTTCGGCCGTTGTACGCTCCAGCCTTCTTCAGGTGGTTGGAATGTCGAACTGAACCCTATATTTCGCTCACTGGGGTAGACTGTTCTAGTTCCACGTGCCATGTTTGATGGATATCAGATATCAGTTATCTCCTGTTAATTTTCCCTCTGAAAGTTCTCCACTGCCTTAACCGGGTATTGAACTCAGACTCTTTGGGTCTTGTCACTGGTACAACGGTCGAAACGTTCCGATAAATATGGCGACAAAGATGAGGACAATAGTCCGAATAATGTAAATAATGTACATAATACCTCATCTCAGAAATATAAACAGATACTGAAAGGCCGAAACGTTGTAATAAATATGGCGACAAAGATGAGAACAATAGTCCGAATAATGTAAATAATGTACATAATACCTCATCTCAGAAATATAGACAGATACTGAAAGGCCGAAACGTTGTAATAAATATGGCGACAAAGATGAGAACAATAGTCCGAATAATGTAAATAATGTACATAATACCTCATCTCAGAAATATAGACAGATACTGAAAGGCCGAAACGTTGTAATAAATATGGCGACAAAGATGAGAACAATAGTCCGAATAATGTAAATAATGTACATAATACCTCATCTCAGAAATATAGACAGATACTGAAAGGCCGAAACGTTGTAATAAATATGGCGACAAAGATGAGAACAATAGTCTGAATAATGTAAATAATGTACATAATACCTCATCTCAGAAATATAGACAGATACTGAAAGGCCGAAACGTTGTAATAAATATGGCGACAAAGATGAGAACAATAGTCCGAATAATGTAAATAATGTACATAAATCATCTCAGAAATATAAACAGATTCCTAAATTTGTATTTATATTTTTTATAATGTGTTTCAGTTGCCCACGAGGAATAAAATCATTGATGCGAACTTTTAATTTTCTGATCGTCAGTTTTAAATAAAAGCTTGAAACCTAACAATTCTATGATATAAAACACAATGTGACTATCGTATTTTCTTGTGTACAATACGAGAAATTTTGAGCGAAAATTAAAGGCCGAAAGGTAGTGTCATATTACACAGGAGTACAAGTTTTCAGAAAATTTTACTTAGTTTCAAAAAACCTATTTGAAACACCAAAAGTGCAAATACACTCAGCACAATAGATAATAAAACACAAAGTAGACAGATACTGACAATTGTTTACAAAATGCATTTCATACGTTGGTGTTATAATGATACAAGTAGGGATTACTGTTGCATACAGTCAGTATATGTTCCACAGTCCAAGTACCATTTTCTACACTTTTTTTTAAACATTTCACCCCTAGCCGTGCGGAAGTGTTACGAGCATCAAGTGGTTACAGAGAATGAGAGCAAGAATAAAAAGGTGTGTTTGAGGAAAGGATATAGAGAAGGATATGTTATTCAGATGACGATCGTCTTCGAGTATAGAATCCATAGGTTAGCAGTGAATATTTCGGAGACAGTAGGAAAGAGTAGTTCAGGTTAGCAGTGGATATCGCAGTAAAGTAGCAGAGCGTAGTACTTCCTTCTGTTCATCTTCGCCTGACAAGTTGGTACTGGTCATTCGGATAGAGTGAACAAAATTGCCGCCTTTATACACGACGAACTGAATATTCTAAGTCTTCTGATTGGTTAACCTTCTATTGGGGAACTATAAAGTGAGTCCAGGCATTTGGACTAACTCACTAGTTATATATATACACACAAAACTGTAACAGGATAGGGGTCATGATCAAGGCATCAGAAGATGTCGATTGACATTACATTTGAATATTTGAAGATTATAGTTATCAGGAAAGAAAATAGGAGGAGGGGAGTTCCACTGGAGTAAAAGAAGCAATTATATTTAAATTTTCGACAGTGGAAGGGTAGGACCGAGACGCCAACCTAGTAGCATGCTTAAATTCATGCAGATGTGGTACCAGTGAAAATAGCGCGTCAGTTACGATGAAAATGTTTGTAGAAAAGACAGAGGCAAGTCACATCACGTCTGTGGGAAAGTGATTGTAGATGAGATGCCATATCAGGATCTATCAAATTGCATATCCGTCTCTGGATTTCGTCTAGGGCCTCGTGATGAACAGCGGGGGCACCAAACCATATATGGCAATAGTATTCAATGCAAGGACGAATGGTAGATTTGTAGATTTGAAGGATGCACTCAGACGAGAAAAAAAACTTCTAACGCGGCACAGAGAACCATATTTACTTTCCTTGTGTCTAATTTCTTCGTATGGCCTTTCAGCTTTAAACAATTATTTCATTTATTAGTTTAATTCTAAATACAATTTTACTTAATGTTGGATCCTGTAATGTTTCTAAGCCAAGTCGATTTAACGATAGAACGTCAGTTTCCACCCAGTGGCAAAATAAATCTTCCATATTTTCCAATATGCTGTCTATTTTGTCACCATTTAAAATGTAATCTGGATAATGCATCTGCATAGCATTTCCTTTTACATATCCGATATCAAAATCAAAAAGCCATTAGCTTTATGGTATGGTTAATATTCTGGAAGATGTAACTTTTAATAATTACGTCCTCGGGTTAAAAATTAATTCTAAGGTGTTGTGGTCAAACTTCAAAAAGCATTTTCTGTCCAGTAAAAATTGGCTAGACTTACTAGTGCTCCAAACTATAGCTATGGCCTCTTTTTATATATTTGAGTAATTAGATTCGGCCGACTGTAATGCTCTAGAAAGACACATGACGTAATGCTTTAGAAAGACACATGACGTAATGCTTTAGAAAGATATATAACGGTAATGCTATAGAAGAAAGATACCTTCCTGGGATAAGATTGGCGATATGGATTTTTTTACTAGCATCCGTAGTTAATGTAACATCCTTTCGAAGGGCAAAATATTCATAATGGTTCTTTTTTGCAAGAGCATTTTTCAAATTATCAAATACTATTTGTTGCATATTAGCTCACTTAAATTCATTGCTCTTTTTATACATCTTGGCACTTGCATCAATTACTTCTGAATATGTGGGTAAGAAGTTACTATAAAAATTCGCTAAACCCCAAAAGGATTCTAATTCTTTTTACTGGTAGGAAGGGCGACCCCTAATATTTTCTGTCTTGGGTCTGGCGAAAATCCGTCATTTGAAATTTGATACCTAAGATATACTTTTAACATTTAACTACACATTTATCTTCGTTAATAGACATTCCAGATAGCCTTAGTATATTTAACACTTCGTTGGGTTTTTTGTTTCAACTTTTCTTCATTGGTTGCAGCCAAACATATATCATCTTGATATATTATCATATTTTTTATGTCCCTCTTAGAACATATTCTGTTGCTGTCTGAAATACTTACTACTTTCAACCCACAAGGCATACGAGTCCATTAAAGCAGTCCGATAGGTGGTGGGGGGGTAATAGTGGGGATTTCTTTAAATTCATCATCAATTTGAATTTCATAGTATATGCTTATCAGATCAATTTTCCTCAATCATTTCATTCTTGCTAACGAATGTAATATATTTTCAATGCTTGGGATAAGAATCCGAACAAATCTTTTGCTTTACGGCTACGTTATACATACCACATATTCTAAGATCGCCAGTTGGCTTTCTCAGAACTATTATAGGTGATGACCATTTACTTCCATCTGGGGGAACATGTTCCAAAATACATTTTTCTACCATTTTATATAGTTTCGCAACTACTAGGAGGTAATAAGTGAATTACAAGTCTACTAGATTCCAAATATAGGGAATTAACAATTTTCTTTCAATTTTAATACTTGCCTTATAATCTTTTAACATTCGATTTTCGGGACAGTGCTTTTAACCGTAAGTACATTTTTCCTATTAAACCATGACTCTTATTACAGTCCACAACTACAATCGTAACAATTTTCTCGAGGTTAGCATCACCCATGTTTAAAAGCCATGATAAAAATGTGTTCTCTCAGATTATTAAAAGAGAGCAGTTTCATTTTTGAGGCGTTAAAATTAACAAGCCATTCCTTGCTGCATTTAACAACAGATTGTAGGTCATTTTTCAGATCAGCTGCCAATTTGAACTTATCGAACCGATCAAACTTACTATTAAGACAGGTGTAAATAGTCGTATCATCAGGCATAGATGCCAAGTTGAGAACATTTATGAAAATTAGAAACAACATCGGCCCAAGGATAGATCCCTGGGGAAAACCTGCATTAACGCGAAAAGCTCTAGAAGAGTGGCTTTAATTTCGTGATTTGAAAAGAAAGACTGGTTCACTTCAACAATTCGTCAAGAAAGACCATAACCTTTTAACTTATGATGAAGACCAGTGTGCCAAACACGATCAAACGCCTTCGAGATATCCAATGCAGCAGCCCCGAACTTCACCATTCTTATCTAATAATCAGCAACAATCTTTAACAAATCAGCAATTGAAGCGAAAGCCATATTGCCAATCTGAAAGAAAATCCTGCGTTGTAAGATACTTAATCAAATTAAAACTAGAAAGCTAATAGGCCAATAGTTACAAGGATCGGATGGCTCGCTTGAGTTCTTAAAGAGTGGAACTGCAGAAGAGAATTTACAAGAAGCAGGAAAGCAAGAAGCAGCAAGGTATGTATTGTAAAGTTTAGAGAGAACAGGAGACTTCTTCAGGATCACATTTCTTAAGGACTATTGTGGGGATACCGTCAAGTTCACATGCTTTGTGAGGGTCCAGTTTAGAAATGATAGCAGAAACTCATGGATGGAGTTATATGCATATCACTCAATAGAGACTCAGTTCTAAGTGGAAAGTCAGGCAAAGATACTCCAGATGAATCAAGAGTATAATTTAAAGAGAATTTACGGGCAAAACATTACTTTATCAGCAGAAGATGTCAACAGCTTAAAATGAGTGAAGAGAGAAGGGATATAACACTATTATTTAAGTTCGCCAAATCAGTTGCGAGAGGTTCTACTAAATGTGGCCTAGTTGATAAAAGCGCTTGTAAAGGCAGTTTGTTTTTCCGAAACTCGAGAGTGCAATCACTGGAGCAAGTGTTGAACATTCATATACTGGATTAGCCGGGAACCACCATAAGGATTAAATAATAAGCCCTAAGGAATTCCTGTGGGTAGAAATCAGAAATGCCAATATTATAGCCCCGCAGATAGAATAATTTGAGTAACTCACGACATTCTTAAAAAAAAACAACTAACAAACGCAACAGACATACAAATAATGAAGAATTCACCAGCTGAAAATATGTGAGAAAATGAGTAAGATTTAGTCCAAAAATCAATGTATAATATTGATAAACAAATGCACTATTCCTGAAATTCAAACACAAAAGCGTTTTATTTTATTTTTTTGTGGGTGGCTATATTTTTAATCGAATAAAATTATCATACACAAGATAAATTCATTACAGTTTTATTCTTTATTATAATATTGGCAATTAAATTTTCGGTGTAATGGCTGTATTTGCTATTATGAATCAAAGTGCGTATATATTTGGGGGGTGTCCTTTAACGCGGTAAATATTTAATAATACAAAATAGGTATTTTAAAATATTTACTTTGATCTTTTAACGTTTTAAAAATATGAAGAAAAACAAAAGAATGTTGATCGAGAAAGATTCAGTGAATCGATCGGTCACTTTTTAAAGTTCATTAAAATGATGAATAATAATTTTTAAATAATTTCTCCTAATCTTTACGGTTGAATTGAGTTGATTGAATCGTCGCACCGCAAACGGGGACTGCGTGCATTTATAATTTAACTGAAATGTTTGTCACGACTTGTTTCCGTGCTATCCAACCACATCGTTCCTCAAGTTTCTTTCAACCTTCGAAAATAATTCTGATGTTTGATCATTGAAATACTATTCCGCTGCTGTTGTTGCTGCTATCACCTCTGGATCAATCTAAACTTCAAATGCAAATAACGACTTTATTTCACAAAATGAGTAAATCGTAAGAATAAAAAAAATATATACAGAAAAAATGCTTACAAATTTTGCACCGCGGCACACTTGGTGAGCGGCAACGCACTTGATAAGCCGCGGTACGCTTGGTGAGGCGCGGTACACTTGGAGAGCCGGGGTTCACTTGCTGAGCCGCGGTACACTTGGAGAGCCGCGGTACACTTGGTGAGCCACGGTACACTTGGTGTGCCACGGTACACTTGGAGAGCCGGGGTACACTCGGAGAGCCGCGGTACACTTGGTGAGGCGCGGTACACTTGGAGAGCCGGGGTGCACTTGCTGAGCCGCGGTACACTTGCTGAGCTGCAGAATGTAGCTATATGAACGGGTTATAGACGATTTAGCCATTATGTCAAAAAGAATAATTAGCGTCTGTATCCAATGATATTTTCACAAATATCTTCAAGAGTTTAAAAATAATTTTAATTATTTTGCAACTGTTTTCTTTCCTCCTATAAGGCAGTGAATGCTCGACAATTTCCTCGATGATGAAGAAGAGACTTGATGCAACAGAGATGTACTTCGACAGAAGGATGCAGTGAATACTAAGAACGAAGCATATAAGGAGCGAAGAATGAAAATGGAAATAAATAGAACAATTATACTTAGAATCAGAAGAAGAGCTGACATTTCTTGAACGCATAATGAGAGATGAAGGGATAGAAAACATGTATATTGAAGATAACAGGAAAAGAGGGAGATAGTGAGAAATGGACGGCAGAATATGGATTTCAGAGGGATTATAAAAAGAAACATTGCAAAGGGCTACAAAGTATAGGAAGTTGTGGAGAGACATGATCACCCATGTCCTAAAGGGAAAACTCCACATAGAAGGAAAAACTGTTTCCTCGCTTTATATGAATTGCGATTTTCTTGTCTTGCTCACATTAAATACAAAGAGAAAGATATTTGTACATTAAATGGGAAATGGGAGTCAGTTTTTGTTATGCATGTCTTCACATTTACTTGTGCTTTCTTCACATTTTCTGTGTTACTCAAAAATAACTATCTTTTATTTACTGAACTAGCGGGGATACCCAGTGTTGCTCGGAAGATCTCTGAATTATTATTAACAATTTATTGATATCTCTCAGCCATCTTATGGAAAATAATTTTTTATTCAATCTTTAAAAAAAAATAAATTTCATTGTTTTTTTGGTTTGTTAAGAACTAAATTTAGAAAAAATACGAAACTATCAATACCACGCTCGGGTTGAGGTGGGGTTTTCAGGGGGCTGAGCATCGCCATATTTTTATTCTAAAAGACACTTTATTTTTCAATTTAAATACTAACATAAATACTTTGTTAATGTTCTTTTCAAACAAATCAAACCTAAATAAAATACTTTTATCTAAGTATGGCTGATGCTAACTTCCAGGAGAGTGATTTATTGTGCCTTTTTAGACTAAAGTTTTCAGCTGACATGAAGTGGAAAGATTGTATTGGTCTGCCGCGAGGAAAGTTGTCTCCTTGTGTCGGGCTAGATAACTTTTTCCCACCATAATCTATCTTACATAGATATAAGTCTACTATTCGTCTGGCTTTGAATACTACCGCTATATATAGTGTGGTGCTCCTGCTATATATTTAGAGATCTCTGATAAAATCCAATGAGGAATCTACAATGTTATTGATCCTGATGTCGCATCTCTGTTTTAGTCACTTCTCTGCCACCATAATGTAACCTCCCTGTACCTTTTTCTATGAATACTTTCATGGTACTTGTTCTGATGAACTTTCCTCTCGGGAAACCTAGTCTTTATGTATTTAAGCGCAGTACTAGATTGGCGGCAAGGTCTCATCATTTTACAGTTGAAAAGACTAGATGTAACCGTAAGTTATGTGCTAGCATTTTCTATTCTAGCACTTCTCGCTTGTGGAACGCCCTTCCGGTTCCATGCTTTCCAGAGAACTTTAATCTGCAAAAATTTAAATGTAATGTCAATCACTATCTACTGTATTCCTGATCACTCTTCTTTTTCTCTCACTCCTTAAAAACGTTCTTGTTTCTATAATTCTTCCACACCCAGTATAGCTCCTTGTGTCTTAGTGGCTTTACTGCTTTGAATGGGATGAAATCGATTAAAAAAACACCCTTTTAAAAAGGGGGTTAGACTTAGTGATACATTTGTGCTGTTTTCTTGTAAGCCTCGAATTACTGACAACAAGTAGAGGATGAATAACTGCTTTGAACGGCTTGTCAGTCATAGCTTCTAATGTATCGTGATTTTAAGCTTCCTAAAGAGAATTCCTTTCATCGTGATGAAAGGGATCGCTAACTAGCTAAGAGAGAGAAGAATGCTAAAGCGATTCACCAATTAGAAGGAAAAAAAACAGCGGTGTACAATGAATTTTCGTATTGTATATGCTTCACTCTCAATAACAGAAGTCAAGCTAATAATTTCCAGCTTGTTACGAAATTGTTTTTCATTGTAGTAGAAATAAAAAAAAAATGATTAAGATTAAATCGTGAAGACTCTTGCATATTTCTTTTAATTTCGTTACAAAATAGTATCAGCTGCACAACTCTGATGTAGGTAACAAAAATAAGGACGATTATGCATACATATATAACTGAGGTCAACACCTACAGCGACACTCGGTTTCATGTTTGAACGCAGTCTTCAGGCATGAAAAATTGACCGCCGGATGGTAAACCTAGTGTCTACTTTTATATGTGTATTTACATACGCTCTATCTCTGATATTTGGCACTATTACCCATTAGTATAGCACACGTTAAAACTATATTTTTATCACACACACACAGACACACACACATACATACATACATACATACATACATATATATATATATATATATATATATATATATATATATATATATATATATATAACGAAAAAGGAAAAACTATTCTGTTTTAGGTAATGTATAGTTTTTCATTGAGTCTTTATCTGATTTATATAGGTATATATAGGCATATATGTGTGTAGGTGTGTGTGTGTGTGTGTTTTGAAGAATAAAAATATTAAACAAATTAAACTAATATTTTTTTGTTTTATTATTTCTATTAAGTTCCTTAACTGGTTTCAGCCAGTATATATATATATATATATA